>CM063603.1:17894804-18056222 GCA_032356905.1 Salix exigua | reverse complement strand
AAATCATGACAAAATGACAAATCGATACCTATGCAACCACCTTACCCTAGTTGGTATAGACCAGATCTCACCTGTGAATACCACGCAGGAATCTCAGGACATGGCATCCATACGTGCACTGCATTCAAAAGGAAGCTCTTGCAATTGCACGAGTCCCCGAATGTAAGCACCAATCCATTACCTGGTCATGCTTCAGGCAGCGGATCGGTGAATATGTTGGAAGTTGAGCATCTAAAGAATTTAAAGGTGCCAATGGAAGAAGTTTATCAGATGTTGACAAAGGCAAAGTATGATGGCATAATATGTTGTCAACATCGTAACCAGGAGGGTCACCTCATTAGTCAATGTTCAGGCTTCTATAAAAATGTGGTGCAAATGATAAACAAAGGTTTGCTTCGTCTAGAGGCAATGACAAAGGATAAGGTGGTTGTAACAGAGATGTCAAACAAGGGTTTATGTAGGGTTCAGATCATTCCGGGAGGGGCACCAAGGCTAGTTTTGTTTAAGCCCTCCATCCCCCCTAAAAAAGACTAGAATGCCATGCCCTACAACTATGGGCATTCATCTCAAACTATAAGACAACCACTTGTCCTTCTCCCGGAAGTTGGGGATTGACTCAAAGTGGCAGATGCTTCACCCTAGAAGAGTTAAAGAGGACTAAAGGAGTGGTCGATGTGTCCGAAGAAACAAATAAACCTGTGATGGAAGAGTTAAAGAGGACTAAAGGAGTGGTCGATGTGCCCGAAGAAACAAACAAACCTGTGACAGAAGAGGAAACCATTGAATTTTTGAAGTTGATGAAACATAGCGAGTATAGCATTGTGGAGAAACTCAAGAAAGCCCCTGCTAAAATATCATTGTTTTCCTTGATTTTGAGTTCTGAATCTCACTGCAAGGCATTGCAAAAAGTGCTAAATGAGGCCTATGTACCCCAAGACATCAACCCACCTGCTATGGAAAATTTTGTAGGGAGAATACAGGCCTCAAACTATGTGTACTTTTCTGATGATGAAATAGGTCCTGATGGAACAGGACATAATAAGCCATTATACATCACAATACAATGCAAGGATGTCTTGATTGGGAAAGTATTAATTGATAATGGCTCTGCTCTTAATGTTTTGCCGAGGCATATGCTGAGAGAAATGCCCATTGATGAGTCACATATGAAGCCTAGCACCATGATGGCAAGAGCGTATGATGGGTCACCAAGGCAAATAGTGGGGACTATCGAGGTGGAGTTAGGTATAGGACCACAAATGTTTTTGTTAACGCTGCAAGTGATGGACATCCATCCCTCTTATAGCCTATTGCTAGGTAGGAAATGGATTCATGCGACAGGGGCAGTACCCTCTTCATTACACCAATGTTTAAAATATATCGCAAACGGGATGTTGGTCACAGTGAAAGCTGAATAAACCATATCTATGGTTAAAAACATGGTTGTACCATTTGTTGAAACCGTTGCTTGTGAAGATGGGAACATCCATGCTTTTGAAGTGGTAAATACAAAATGGATCCTTGAAGGTGCCACCTTGAAAGAGCCGAGAATTCCAGAAGCTACAAAGATGGCTGCCAAATGCTTCTTACAGGGCAAAGTCCCTTTTCAGTTTGATCCTGTCAATGGGATGCCGGAGCGAGTAAACATAATGAAATTGAAATGTACTGATCAGAGGTTCGGGCTTGGATATAAGCCAAAGAAAGAAGATTTCAAGCGGGTTGCACAAATTAGGAGGGAGGCCAGGTTGGCAAAAATAGAAGGAAGAGAATCAACAGAGGAAGAACTTGCCATTCCGCCACTTCAAGAATCCTTCCGCAACTCAACAGAAATAATCAAAGCAAGGATGAAAGATCTTTGGGTCGGCACTCTCGACTTTCAGGAGGAAGAAACAGATTTCCCGCAACTCTCCATCCACAACATTGATGCCCCCTCTGCGAAGACCTTCGTGCGAAAATTAGCTGAAGGAGAAGTGTTCCAGAACTGGAAGATGGAGCCCGTTCATGTTGTTTTCAAAAAGTAATTGTCTTTGTTTGATCATGAACATTTGTTTTTATTTCGTTCATAGCAGTAATCTAGCTCATGATGCTGCAAAGTTTTACCTTGTTAAACGAGCACTTTCTTTTCAATATGAGATCATGCATTTTTATCTATGGCATATTGTTTGAAAATAATTACTCTTACACAAATGCACATTACACTTTTAGGAGTCTTGAAAATCCCAACCATTCACAAAACTATTGCACTGAGAATAATTGGCCAAATTTCAATAATATCACTACACTGGATGATGAGGAGTGGGCAGAAGAAGATATAGAGGAATTTACTAAGTTGATGGAAAATTCCAAAGAGACTTGGAAACCTTTTAGCGAGGAGCTTGAGACCATTGACCTGGGAACTCAGCATGAGAAAAAGGAGCTAAAGATCGGCACTCTCATAACAACTAAGGAAAGGGAAGAGTTGATTTCTCTTTTGCGTGAGTATACAGATGTTTTCGCTTGGTCTTATGCAGAAATGCCCGGTTTAGATACCGATATTGTGGTACACAAAATCCCTTTAAAAGAAGGAAGTATACCGGTCAAGCAAAAAACAAGGAGAATGCGGCCAGATATGCTCTTGAAGGTGAAGGCAGAGATACAAAAACAATGGGATGCAGGGTTTCTAGATGTCGTTCACTATCCTCAGTGGGTAGCCAATACTGTTGTAGTCCCAAAAAAGGATGGGAAGATCCGAGTATGCGTGGACTATAGAGATTTGAAGATGATTTTCCATTGCCTCACATAGATGTTTTGGTGGATAACGCTGCTAAGAATGCTACCTATTCGTTTATGGATGGTTTTTCTGGTTATAACCAAATTAGGATGGCAGAAGAGGACAAAGAAAAAACCACATTTGTCACACCTTGGGGTACTTTCTGCTATAAGGTGATGCCATTTGGTTTAAAGAATGCTGGGGCAACATATCAACGAGCAATGGTCGCTTTATTCCATGACATGATGCATCAGGAAGTTGAGGTCTATGTAGATGATATACTAGCTAAATCTAAAATCAAAGAAGACCATGTGCAGATATTGAGGAAGCTATTTGAGAGATTGCAGAAATACCAGTTAAAACTGAACCCGACCAAATGCTCATTTGGAGTAAAAACAGGAAAACTACTGGGTTTTATTGTAAGCAACCGAGGAATAGAAATTTATCCAGATAAAGCCAAAGCCATCCAAGAAATGCTAGCACCTAAGACGGAAAAGGAAATGAGGAGTTTTCTCGAACGCTTGAATTACATAGCGCGTTTCATATCCCAGTTAACCGTAACATGCGAACCAATTTTTCGTTTACTTAGGAAGAAAAATCCTGGAATATGGGATGATGATTGTCAAGAAGCTTTCAATAAGATAAAGGTGTATTTACAAAATCCTTCGTTGTTAGTACCCCCAATGCCAGGGAAACCATTAATATTATACTTAACAGTCACGTAAAGCGACCATCGGTCGTGTGTTGGGACAACATGATGAATCTGGAAGAAAGCAGCAAGCTATATATTACTTGAGTAAAAAGTTTAACGAGTGTGAGTCCAGATACACCGTAATTAAGAAGTTATGTTGTGCTTTGGTATGGAGTACGAAAAGGCTCAGGCAATATATGTTGTATTACACAACGTGGCTAATTTCCAAGCTAGATCCGCTTAAGTATATTTGTGAGAAGCCATATCTATCAAGTAGGATAGCGAGGTGGCAAGTGCTGTTAGCAGAGTACGACATCGTTTTTATGACAAGGAAAACTGTAAAGGGAAGTGTAATCGCTGACCATCTCGCAGATCACGCCGTGGAAGATTATGAGCCTCTAGATTTTGACCTTCCTGATGAAGACATCTTGTTAGTTAAGGATGACAGCGAGGCAAGTGAATGGTGGACACTTTATTTCGATGGGGCGGTAAACGTATCAGGAAATGGGGGTGGAGCAGTCATAATTTCCCCAGATGGGAAACAATATTCTTTTTCAACAAGGTTACAATTCGAGTGCACCAATAACACGGCTGAATATGAAGCTTGCATCATTGGTCTAGAGGCTGCTTTAGAACTTAGAATTAAGAAACTTGAGGTTTTTGGGGATTCCATGTTGATCATTTTCCAAGTAAGAGGAGAATGGCAAACTAAGGATGAAAAGTTGAAACTTTACCAGAACTATCTTATAAAATTGGCTAGTGAATTTGAGGAGGTCAAATTCACTCCTATGAGCAGTTCATCGATGCTCTGGCAACTTTGGCTTCAATGGTACAAATTGTAGCCAAAGAAAACATCCACCTAGTCAACATTAAGGTTCGAAATCGTCAAGCCCATTGTTGCACACTCGAAGAGTCGCTGGACGGAAAGCCATGGTATAATGATATCAAGAAATTCATCCAACAACGGGAATACCCCATTGAGGCCTCTAAAACAGATAAAGAGACTTTAAGAAGGATGGCCACAAATTTTTATTTGGATGGTGAAATCCTGTACAGAAGATCATTTGATGGCACCTTACTCAGATGTTTAGATGAGAAAGAAATCAAGCAAGCTTTGGAGGAAGTTCATGAGGGAATTTGCGCTACCTATGCCAATGGCCATACGATGGCAAAACAAATGTTAGGATATTTTTGGTTGACCATGGAAAGGGATTGCGTGCATATGTTAGGAAATGTCATAAATGCCAAATTTATAGCGATAAGATAAATGCACCTCCAAAGCCTTTATTCAACATGACTTCACCATGGCCATTTAACATGTGGGGATTAGATGTCATAGGGCCAATTAACCTGAAGGCCAGTAACGGACATAGGTTCATTTTGGTGGCAATTGATTACTTTACTAAATGGGTGGAAGCCAATTCGTATGCCCATGTGACACAAAAGGTTGTTAAGAAGTTTATCGAAAGGGACTTGATCTGTCGCTATGGTCTACCCGCGAGCTTGGTAACTGATAATGCTCGGAATTTCAATGGAAAGTTGATGGTCGAACTTTGCACTAAGTGGAAGATTAAACATCACAATTCTTCTCCTTATAGACCAAAAATGAATGGAGCAGTTGAAGCAGCTAACAAGAACCTTAAGAAAATCATCCAGAAGATGGTCGTCACTTACAGAGATTGGCACGAAATGCTCCCATATGCTCTGCACGCATATCGCACTACTGTTAGAACATCCACAGGAGCAACCCCGTATGCTTTGGTATATGGAATGGAAGCAGTCACTCCTTTAGAAGTAGAGATTCCATCACTAAGGATCTTGAAAGATGCAGAGTTAGAAGAATCAGAATGGGCAAAGTTGAGATTTGAGCAATTAAACTTAGTCGATGAAAAAAGACTAGCAGTTATTTGCCATCACCAATTATATCAAGGCAGGATAGCAAAAGCTTACAACAAAAAGGTCCGGCCAAGGGTATTTAAAGAAGGAGACCTGGTACTAAAGAGGATATCATTAGGAGAAGACCAAGGTAAATGGACGCCTAACTATGAGGGGCCATATGTGGTGAAGAAAGCTTTTTCGGGAGGAGCTTTAATCTTAACTAGCATGGATGGGGAAGATCTGTCTAGGCCTGTAAACTCTAATATTGTGAAGAAATATTATGCCTAATGCATTACTCACAATACAATGTAATTGAAATTTGGCTATGAATTCTTGGTGTATCCTCTCTTCCCTATATTTGCGTGAGCCCATGATTTCATGAAGATTTTTGGCAAATCAAAGTCTAGTATAAAAGTGAATGCCAATTTGATGTTTGTTTGATGTGTTCTGGTAATTCAAAGGATTTCATTGAAAGGTGATCTCATATCGCAAAAATCCACGTAATAAGACTAGTCTTTTAGATGAGCAAATAAATAATAGAAAATGGAAAATAAAATTATTTACAAAACAGTCCTCAATGACAAGTGACGCCCGAAGAAAGCTAGGGGGGCATAAACATAAAAGGGTTTCAATACACTATAGCAAGTCAATTCAACATTTTGATAGTACTAAAACTCAACCTAGAAAGCCCAAACAAAATGCTGGGGGCATGTCGTGAAAAAGCCCAAACAAATACCGGGGGGCACGTCAAGGTCAAAGCTAACACTGGGGGCATGCTAGGTCTTTATGCAAATCGGTCATAAGGGATAAATGAAGTTCTAAGAGTAAGCATTAAGTGATCCTTAGTAAAAGTAAATAAATAAAAAAGCCTTTTTTGACCAAGTACGAGTTATCCGGATTGATAAGCCATGCTTTTTCATTTGAGACAATCCTCACAAACGTTTTACAATACTGATTGAAGCATTCCTGACATGCGAAACTTGCAAATATCATTTCACATTCTTGTCAAAGTTAACATCATACCTGACAATGAGATCACTCGAATTCTTTCAAGAACAAGCTTGTTAAACAAACATCAAAATGGTTTTGTGCTTGGAATAACTTTGAGATTCCAAAAGTTTTTACATAAAATATTTTTGCAAATAACCATCCCTTTCCTGCAAATACCCAAAACCTAAAACATTGGTATGACATGACCAAACTAAGGGGCAATCTAAATGCAATCGAAATGCAATCGAAATTGGCTCCATCATTCCTTTTCAAAGAATCTGGATCAAGCTCAGGGGGCATGTTTGATAGGAAGATCTATCATCTCCAGTGGCCAAAATCACAAGTTGCGGTTTGAGTAAACAAAAGCAGTCAAATCGTAATTTACGAACCCTCATTCATCATTTTGTGCACGTTTTCAAGCTCTCATCTCCTGCATTTCTTTGAGTTCACTTTTCAGCTTTATATGTTTTTGATTTTGAGTATCGTCATGCATTGCACCACCTTTGAAAATCTAAAATATTTTAGAGGTATCGTATTCTACGAACCTTCATTTTGTGCACGCCTCCGAGCTCTCACCCCTTTCGTTTCCTGGAGCATACTTTTCGGCTTGATCTCTTTCTTATTTGGAGTGTCATCATAGATGGCATCTCCCGCTAATAATCCAAGAAATGTTTTAGAGGAAATTTAATTTACAAACCTCTACTCATCATTTTGTGTGCGCCTTCGAGCCCCATTTTCACTTTCCTGAGTGTGCTTACGAGCCTTTCATTTACCATAGATAGAGCGTGCGCTTCCAACCCTATTTTCCATCTTCGAGTGCGTTTTCCAACCCTCAATCATCAATTAAAATAGTGCGCTTCCAGCCCTATTTTCCATCTTCGAGTGCGTTTTCCAACCCTCGATCATCAACTAAGATAGTGCGCTTCCCGACCTTATTCTCCTATTCTCCATGTTTAAGTGCGTTTTCCAACCCTTAACCTTTGGCTAAAATAGTGTGTTTTCCAACCCTATTTTTCTTCCCTCTCGTATACGTTGTCGAGCATCGATTTAAATAGTGCGCTTTCGACTCTACTTTCTCTTCATCCTCGAGTGCGTTTTCTAACCCTCAATCATCAACTAGATAGCAAGCTTTCCAGCCCTATGTTCCATCCCATGACATTTTCAGCCTTCGGATCTAGGCATGTCACCCATTACAATTAGACCCTCCTCACTATTCTTTCACCTGGGTAGGTCACCCATTACTATGAGACCATCTTCCATCCTTTCCGAACGTCCTTGTTATGCCCAATTCTTAGGTAGGGCACTTTCTAGCCCTATCTTACCATTCCTTTCTGAGTGCGCTTTATATCCCCCATTCTCATTTTTGGATGAATCAACTATTCTTTATCTGGTACATGCACCTTTCTTTTTCTTTATAACGCTTACCATCTAAAGTCTTTTCCAAAACTTTAGTCGTAAGCATTCTAAAGAGGGGGGCAACTGTCATCACCTAATTTTTGGGTGACTCCCCAAAATATATCAAAAAATAACAAAAATAAAATAAAAGAGGTCGGGGTTGTTAGAAAAATCAAATGCTCGGAAGTTAATTTGGGCTCAATCGAGAAGTTGGGAATTTTGGGGCCAAAATGAATTTTTCAAGGCAATTATGCAAAATCGGAGTCCAATTGGAAACAATTGAGAGTTTAATGGTCAATCGTGGGTCAAATTGGAAACATAAATTGGAAATCAAGGACCAAATTAAAAGGGGCACAAAATTTAAGGGTAACTTTGAATTTATTTATTTTTTCACGGGACATAATTGCACAAATCATAAATTTAAGTTCAATTGAGGGTGCAATTAAAGGAGTTATAAGTTGAGGGACCAAATTGTATTTTTACATCCCAAAAGTAATAACTCACCGATCACCCACAAGCCACCTTTTGCCGGGCATTATTCCCCTCACCTCCGCAAATTAGGGAGCCGAAAGTTGCAAGTTATCGTTGCATCAGTGGCTATATAAACCAAGGCCACGGACAGAGCAAGGACACAGAGAAAAACAGGGAGAAGAAGTTCGAAAAATAGAGGGAAATTACACGTGAGAATTCAAAGTTTTTGGTTTATGTTTTTCTTCATTCACTCGGACTCCGTTTTCCTTGATTCCCTCATTTTTATCTACATTCATTTTCCCTCTCTCTTATTGTCTCGGCCTCGGTCACGTTCCTCTCTCTCACTAAAACCAGAGACGTTAGCCTCTCTCGGCCAAGCTTCCCGGTCACCACCCAACGACACCTTGTGATCACAGAAAGCTTCCCCTCGACACCAGGAACTCATCCCCATCCTCGGAGGAAAGGAGTAGCGGCGACACTCGACACAACACCAATAGGCCGGAACTTCAAGAGCTTCCTCCAGCCACCACAGACCACCGTTGACGGCGAAACGACCACCACGACAACCACCTTGACCCGAGCTACCTGACCATACCTTCAGGTGAGCCTCTCGTTGCAACTCATTTTTTCATCTGTTCCTTCGTCTTCAACCCCATGCTCGCATGCGAGTGGGACGTGATTGTCCCACTTGTTCATGTCGGCTGGGTTTAAGTGTCTTGAGTCGGGCTTTGTGCCTGGCCCAAACACATGATGGACTGTCATTTTGGCCCTTTGCACGATATGGGCTTTCAGCGCTTTTGCTTGTTTGGGCTTTCAACTTCTTCTCCCATTTGGGCTCCTACCACGTTGGCTGAAGCCCAACTTCTTTCCTTGCGGCCAAAGCCCTGGTCCATTCTCCCGGCTGTCAGTCCGACTCGAGATGAGCTGGACCTTCACCGGACCCAAATATCAGTGGGTGGGTCGGCAATCCAACCCACCCAAAATAAATATATAAAATATAAATAAATATAAAAAAATAAAAATAAAAAATGAAAATGAAAATAAAGGATAAAAATAATAAAAATATTTTTCTTACTTTAAAAATATGTACATTTTTTTGTACAAAAGAAATTTCAAAAATATAAAAATGTATTTGTTTTTGTGCATACGACCAAATTCCATGACTTTTCCATATACATTTTTGTAAAAATTTATGTTGCATATTTCTCATATTTTGAAATGAAAATTGGATATCGTAATCGGTTTATGATTATCCGTTGGAATTTGGCCAAAATGTCAAAAATAATTTTAAATTTTTTGTTTTATCTATTAAGTGCAAATTTACATTGTAAAGTACATCCGTGGATAAAAAGTATATAATTTTAAATATTTTTGTTTTATCTATCGAGGTGTAAATTTACACTGTGAAGTACACTCAAGGATAAAAAATACAATTTTAAATATTTTCATTTTATCTATTAAGGTGTAAATTTACATTGTATAGTACACCCAAGGATAAAAAAATATATAATTTTAAATATTTTTTCTTTATCTATTAGGGTGTAAATTTACACTGTAAAGTACATCCGTAGATATAAAAAAGAATTTTTGCCAGGGTGTAGATTTACATTGTAAAATACACCCGCAAATAATGTTTGACAGAGATTTAAGTTGTTTTGGGTCTTCTTGGTCGGACTGTTTAGTGATATTGCCATAAATATTTGGATTATTTGAGCTGTGATATTGCAACGCAATCGCTTCAGTATTGTCGGGTTATTTGAGTTAGTTTAGGCTTCTTGCTTTTGGGCCTTCATACTTGGATTATTTGGGCTGTTATTTTCTGAAAATTTGCATCATGGAAAATAATATTATTCGTTTTACTGGAAAGAATTTTTCGACATGGGAATTCCAGTTTAAAATGTTTTTGAAAGGGAAAGAATTATTTGATCATACTGATAATTCAACTAAAATTCCCACCGATGAAAATGAATTGGCTAAATGGGAAGTCCAGGATGCTAAGGTGATTTCTTGGCTATTGGGAACAATTGAGCCTCATCTTATTACTAATCTTCGGTGTTTCTCTACGGCTAAGGATATGTGGGGATATTTACACCGCATTTATTATCAAGATAACAGTGCTCGGAAATTCCAGTTAGAGATGGAAATTAGCTCTTATAGTCAAGGTAACTTAACCATTGAACAATTTTATTCTGGTTTTATTAATATCTGGAGCGAGTATTCTGCTATTGTTCATAGTAAGGTTCCTACTACGGCTCTCGCGGCTCTTCAAGCGGTTCATGCTGAGAGTCAACGCGATCAATTTTTGATGAAGCTTCGTCTTGAATTTGAACATGTTAGAGCTGGTTTATTGAACCGTGATCCGGTTCCTTCCTTGGATATCTGTTTGGGGGATTTATTGCGTGAGGAGCAACGATTATCCACTAATATGGGTATGGCCTCTCAAAAGGTTTTTTCTGAGCCTGTTAATGTAGCCTATGCAGCGCAAGGAAGAGGACCGCCAGTTTGCGATGTTACAACTCGCAATTGTAAAAAGAAAATTTGCAACTATTGCAAGAAACCAGGCCATTTCGTTAAAGATTGTTGGATGCGACCTCAGAATCGACAATCTCAAGCTTTTCAAGCTTCTGTCCAGCCATCACCTTCTACTCCTCCCACTGTAAGCTTTGATTCATATGTTCTCACACCTGCTATGGTTCAACAAATGATTGTCTCGGCTTTTACGGCCTTAGGCCTACAAGGTAAAATTCCTACCTCCACACCTTGGCTTGTTGATTCGGCCGCTTCTAATCATATGACTCGTAATGAGACGGATCTGCATGATGTTCATGAGTATGACAGCACGCAATCTATTCAGATTGCTAATGGCAGTACACTTCTTATTACTGTTGTTGGTGATTTGGGTCCTTCTTTTAAAGATGTTTTTGTCTCTCCTGAATTATCTACTAGCTTGATTTCTGTTGGACAATTGGTGGATGATAACTGTGATGTTCATTTTTCACATGGTGGTTGTATTGTGCAGGATCAGGTGTCGGGAATGGTGATCGCGAAGGGGCCTAAAGTGGGACGTCTTTTTCCGCTATATTTTTCTATACCTAATATTGTTTCTTTTGCTTGTATGGCTACTGCCAACAACAATGAAGTATGGCACAAGAAATTGGGACATCCTAATTTTGGTGTTTTAACTCATCTTTTGAAACATGGTTTTTTGGGGAATAATAATAATTCTTCTTCATCCTTTGATTGTGCTACTTGTCGTCTTGGTAAAAGTAAAACATTACCTTTTCCTGTGCATGGTAGTCGTGCTTCCGCCTCTTTTGAAATTGTGCATACTGATGTTTGGGGGCCAAGTCCTATTACTTCTCATGGACAGTATCGTTATTTTGTAACATTCATTGATGATTACAGTCGATTTACCTGGATCTATTTTCTTCGCTCTAAAGCTGACGTGTACTCTGTTTTTCAAAGATTTGTGGCACTTGTCGAGACACAATTTAGTACTTCTATCAAAATCTTACGCTCCGACTCAGGGGGGAATATATGTCACATGCCTTTCAAAATTATCTTCAGCAAAAAGGGATAATTTCTCAACGCTCTTGTCCTTACACTCCTTAACAAAATGGAGTCGTTGAGCGTAAGAATCGTCATCTCTTAGATGTTGTTCGTACTTTGCTAATTGAGTCATCTATACCTACCAAATTCTGGGTAGAAGCATTATCTACAGCTGTTTATTTGATCAATCGCTTACCTACGGTCACTCTAAAATATGATTCTCCATATCTTTGTTTATTTGGTATACCTCCTGAGTATAAATCACTTCATACTTTTGGGTGTGTTTGTTTTGTCCATCTGCCACCTACTGAACGTCACAAGCTTGTTGCCCAGTCTGTCACATGTGCTTTCATGGGATATAGCCCTACTCAGAAAGGATTTATATGTTATGATGCTCATGCAAATAAATTTCGAATCTCCCGGAATGTAGTCTTCTTTGAAAATCAATATTTCTTTCAATCTCATGTTATTTCTGATTCCCCAACTGCCCCTACTGTCCCTACTGCTTCTCTTCCTCCTTTTGATGATGTCCCTCTTTCTGCTAAACGATTTAAACCAGGTATAGTGTATCAAAGACGTCCTCTTCCAGTGCCCCTTTTAAACACCACTTCGTCACTTGATTCTATACTACTGGCACCACGACGGTCCACTCGGGTTATACACCCGCCAGATAGGTATGGCTTTCCTCATACCTCGTTTACTGCCACTCTTATACTCAGCAGAGAACTCGAAGCTTGTCGGCAGAGAGCCATGCAAGAGGAAATTCAAGCTCTTCAAGAAAATCACACTTGGGATCTTATGACTTGTCCACCTGGAGTCAAACCTATTGGTTGTAAGTGGGTTTACTCAGTTAAGTTTAGATCTGATGGCTCCCTAGACCGGTATAAGGCCCGTCTCGTGGCTCTTGGGAATCGACAGGAATATGGTATTGATTATGAAGAGACATTTGCACCAATAGCTAAAATGACTACTGTACGGACTATATTGGCACTTGCTACATCACAGGAGTGGTCTCTTAGACAAATGGATGTGAAAAATGCATTCCTACATGGGAATCTGAAGGAAGAAATTTATACCGCCACTCTTATACTCAGGCAAGAACTCAAAGCTTGTCTGGCAGAGAGCCATTCAAGAGGAAATTCAAGCTCTTCAAGAAAATCACACTTGGGATCTTATGACTTGTCCACCTGGAGTCAAACCTATTGGTTGTAAGTGGGTTTACTCAGTTAAGTTTAGATTTGATGGCTCCCTAGACCGGTATAAGGCCGGTCTCGTGGCTCTTGGGAATCGACAGGAATATGATATTGATTATGAAGAGACATTCGCACTAGTAGCTAAAATGACTATTGTACGGACCATATTGGCACTTGCTACGCCACAGAGTGGTCTCTTAGACAAATGGATGTGAAAAATACATTCCTACATGGGGATCTCGAAGGAAGAAATTTATATGTCTCCACCCCGGCATGTTTAAAACACCTTCCTCCGAGGTTTGTCTGGCCACGCAGATCCTTATATGGTTTGAAACAGTCTCATGATGCATGGTTTGATAAATTTCACTCTACTTTGTTTGATTTTCACTTTATTCAAAGTAGTTTGATTCCTCTTTGTTTCTTCGCAAGACATCTGCAGGAATTGTATTGCTCCTAGTCTATGTTGATGATATTGTGATTACTGGATCAGATACTGAGTTACTTAAACACCTGCAAAAACATCTCCAAGACTCTTTTCACATGAAAGACCTTGGCAATTTGCAGTATTTTCTTGGCCTTGAGTTTCAAATTACTCCGACCGGTACATTGTTACATCAGCACAAGTACATAGAGGAGGTCATTTCACTAGCGAGTCTCCAAATGGGTAACTCTGTTCTTACTCCATTGGAGGTCAATGTTAAGCTTTGTCGGAGGAAGGCGAGCTTCGTCTGGATCCATCCTTGTATCAAGCAACTCGTGGGAAGTTTAAATTACTTGACGATTACTCGTCCCGATATTTCATTTGCAGATCAGACAGAGTTAGTCAATTTATGCAGGCCCTCGTCATCTTCACCTCCCTCCTGCTCACCGTATTATACGATATCTCGAAGGGTACCTCTTCACGAGGATTGTTCTTTCCTAAGGAATCTTCCTTACAGCTTGGTAGGATATAGTGACGCAGATTGGGCTGGTTGTGCAGACACTCGTCGCTCTGTTACCGTATGGTGTATGTTTTTGGGCGATGCACTCATTTCTTAGAAGAGTAAGAAGCAAGATAGAGTTTCCAAATCCTCCATGGAATTCGAATATCGTGCTATGTCATCCGCCTGCTCTGAAATTACATGGCTTCGGGGATTATTAAGGGAACTTGGTTTTCCTCAACTTCATCCCACTCCTCTTCATGATGATAATACCAGTGCGATTCAGATTGCTAATAATCCAGTCTTTCATGAGCGTACAAAACATATTAAGGTGGACTGCCACTCTATTCATGAATCTGTTCACCGCCATGAGATTACGCTTCCTCACATTTCTACTGAACACCAAACTGCAGACATTTTCACTAAAGCTCAATTTTTTGTGGACAAATTGATGCTTCTTGATCGACTAACATCAATTTATGGGAGGATGTCACGGGAATTGATATTTGAGTATGTATCAATTAGGAAATAAATTACAAATTGTAAATAGTAGTGTTTCAGTTGAACACTTGTTCCTTGAGTCTTAGCCCGAAAATATAGGAAAGACATGTAAATCTATTTACGTTCTATTTAATGGAGAAGACACCCAAGAGGGAGGACATTGAGTTCCTAAATATTGACAAAATGTAGGTTACCGTTGTATATATTATTATTTTGCCGATGTAATAATGTTCAGAAGGTAGAAGTATATATCTACCATCAGTGTAACTCAGAAATTCAACGAAAAAGAATACAAATTACAAGTTCTAACACGTATGCATACGGTAAGCAAAGATTTTAGTAAGGTGGCAGTGTGCATATCCATTCTCGTGATGCTTTTTACTGACCTCACCCTCTTGTGCCAATTTAGAAGGCACATAAAAAAGTCTGTTCAATTAAATAAAAAAGAAGAAGTAGAAGCTTGTATGTTCAGTAGCCAGCACTCTTGCAAAATGTGCATTAAAAAGCAGATCGCAACACCACCCCTGGGTAATTGTGGTACACATATCGCCTGGTGTGGGACACGAAGGTGGATGAAGCAAATAGAGGTGGAAAAAATGACTATAATCAAAGGTTCCTGATCATTTATCTCTTTCTAAAAGTGTTTGACCATGAAATACAAGCACACGATGAAAGTCACATATTGAATGGTGCAATCATCAGTTAATTTATTTTCCAGAGTAATTCGATACCAGCATTAATCTGTGGTCATTCAAGGCCACTTTTTTCAGTAACTTGAGTGTTTGAAGATCCTTATCTGTTTAGAGTAGATTGCTCTCGTTGAGAATTCTCTGTTATCATCTGCAATTCCTCTTCAAAATTGATACTGATTCCTTTGTGATAAACTTTGGCAGGTGTGCCGATGATAAGCCATACGTGCCGATCTATCAGGTTTCCAAGGAAAAAACCAGAAGCTTGGGTATTGAATTCATTCCTATTGAAGCTAACATCAAGGAAACCGTTGAAAGCTTGAAGGAGAAAGGATTTGTCAGTTTTTGAGCATTTCCTGCATGCAAGAGCTCAAATAAATAAACGGTGGAGGGTATAGTAATAGTATCCCCTTCCCAGGAATTTAGAACTCGATGCTGATTTTGCTTTCCATATGAACTAAATTTATAATGGAGGCTTTCTCCCTACCTCTTTCGGCTCAGCTAACATGGAACCTTCAATGTTAGCTAGAAACGGAGAGGAGCATTAGCCAATCACAACAAATATTTTGTAGCTGCCTGATGCTTTTTCAGGCCTCAAAATGTCCTCCTGGAGTTGTCACTGCCTGCCCCTATCAATGATGCCTGCAAGGCTTCTTGTGTTGAAACTCGATAGTGAAAAAATGAATTCAATTAATGTGATGGGATTTATTATTTTAATATTTATTACTCTCTTGATTTTTTTTAACTAGTATTTAATTAAAAAAGATAATGATAAACTGTAAACTTGATTCATTATATTTCCCAAATTTTAGCATTTAAATATTTAATTTTTGAATAATATGTTTTTAAATAAAATGATTATATACCAGATATATGGTAAGTTTGTGCGAGGAACCAAAAAAAAAATGTTAATAATAATTGTTCTTACAGCCTCTAATATTCAAATCAACTCCACCTGTAATTTATGTTTAATTGATAGCCTATTGTAATTTAAATTCAATACCCTTAATTCAGAAAACAAATCTTTTTTATTTTTCTCTTGACTCTTACATTAATGTTTTTCAACACCCACATCCTGTATTTGGATTTTAACGGCTATTTATTATTGTTTTTCATCATATATTTTTTTCCTGATAAAAATCTCATTTTTTTGGGATATATGAAAGAGATTCATCAACAATATTGATCAATATCTTTTAAATCTTGGATCAACGATCCTAATAGAATAATAATCCATTCTCTTCTCTTGTAGTGCGCGCGCGTAAAACATGACCTGTTCATATAAAATAAAGCTAAATTAAAAATATTTAAAAGAGTAAATTAAATTAAATTATTGATATTGTCAAGATTTTGTATAAATTTAGAGGTTATGATTAAGTTAGAGAATAATAATAATTAATTGATTTGTACTTTATTATTTTGAATTAGAAGAAGAGAAAGACAGTGAACCATTTGAAAAAATAAATGTTTGATGAATATATTTGAAATTTTAATTTTAAAAGAAATATTATTCGCCATTGTGAACCTAGCTAGCTGCCGCTGCCTCTCTTTCTGGCTTTCCCTCTCTCTTTCATACGAGGATCCTATTGTACAACAAAGACGTTATTTCTGTTGATGTAAGAAAACACATCTCTCGACAACTGTAATATGCAATTAAAATTCTATTTTTTTCAAATTTTTACAGGCTATTTCTCTTGATGTAAGAAAACACATCTGTCGAAGACAACGCTAATTTGTATACAAGTACAATTCTAATTGTTCTAAATAGAGAGATAGATATAGATATATATAAGATGAATTCCAAGTAGAGAACAATTAGAATATCTTCTCTACTTGGATATCACCGCAATCACCGGACCCACATTTTTTTTTTCCTAAAATGCTTTTCCTGCTGGTATATTTTTTTTCTTTTCTTATAATTTTTTTATTCACTTATATATTTTTTTATAACCGGGATCTCCGACCAGCTTAGGCACACCACGATTAATTCTTGGGCCAATTTTTAAAAAAAAAAACAATATGGATTGCTACAGTGCTTTCACGCTTATACTTTTTTTTTTGTTTTCTTTCGTTTATACATTTTTTTGTAACCGTGGTCTCTCAGCCAGCTTAAGCTCTCTTTTTCACTTATATATTTTTTTCACTTATATATTTTTTTTTATAACCACGATCTCCGGGCCAGCTCAAGTGCACCACCACTACTCCTTGGACCAAATCTGTTTTTTGATAATCGGGGTATCCAGGCCAGCGTGGACACACCATGACTAATTTTTGAACTAATTTATTATTATTATTTATTTTTTTTCCTTATATGTTTTTTTGTTCACTAATCTCCAGACCAATAATAATGATAATTTTAGTGATTATTTTTTTATAAAAATCTTTTGATTTTTTTAAAAGATTTTCCTGAAATTTTAATTTATATCGGTGACCATTTTAAAAGTAATATTACTCTATTTTTCTCTTTATTCGTTTTTTTTTGTTTCCTGTTTCTTTATTTGTTCTTTAGATTATAAGATTTTATTATTTATGCAATAATAATAATAATTTTAGTTATTGTTTTTTTATAAAAAAATCTTTTGCATTTTTTTTCATGGAAATTTAATTATTTTAATTGTTTTGGAAGTAATGTTGACAATAATTTTAGCTTTAATAGCAATGATAATGACAATAACGTCAGGATGAATTTTCAATCTATGTTTTCATCTTTTTGTTGATAGAGAATTAACAACTTATTTTTTTTATTTGATTATTATAGGTATTTTCAAAATTTATATTTTATTTTTGTTTGATTTAAATTGAATTATAAAATGAACTAATCTTAATACAATGAACTTAATAATTCAGATATCTGAGTTTTCTTGCTTTTTTAATGATGATGATAAATTTATGCTGGTTATTTCGCTTGAAACTACTAAACAGATAAATTTATATCGATTTTAAATTCATATATTTTATAAAAAAACTTGCACTTGACATGAATTCTGCACAGATTTATTATTTTAGCAAAATTTATATTATAATAAAAAATACACACAATTAATATATTTACATTGAAAAAAATATTGTGCCGCTCATGTTGAACGACGGGGCATTGTCTAGTATATATATATATATATACACAGATATATATAAGATGAAATTCATATAGAGATAAAGCTTATCAAGTTGCTGAAACGGTGGAGTGCTAAGTCTTAAATATATCCTAAGAAAATAAGGATATCTCAAAAATAAAAAAATAAAAAAAACGATCAGCATTCCGAAGAAATAGTTAATATATATAGTTCCAGAATCGAAAAGAGTCAGTACGATAATTACCTGCTGAGAGTTAATGTATTCTGGAGAAGAAAATCGTTCAGAGAGTCCTGCCATGCAGTTTCTTGATCAGGAACCAAGGCCATCGACGTCATACTTCTCTTCAAACCCTCCTTCAACACCGTCCCAATCCCTGATTGCTCCAAACCCACCACCGTCCCTGGCCCTTATGGCTTCAAAATCACCACCACCACCACCACCACCAGTTCCCCAGCCGCTTTCTACCATAAACCCACCTTTTCAGGCACGTTCTGCCTTTACTTCACAGCCACCACCCTCACAGGTATCTGCTAATTATCAAGATACCGATCGTTACTTCAATAGTCTCCCACCTGGATATAGATTCTGCCCTCACGATCATGAGCTTTTGTTATATTACTTGAACAAGAAGGTCAAGGGCCAGCCATTGCCTATGAACAGGATTTTCGATGTTAATATCTATCAATTCGATCCCGAGGCCCTTTCAGGTTTTATATTCATCCTTAACCGATTAAAGTTTTGATAATATATATACATACATATATATATGTATGTATGTATGTACTATTTATAATTACAAATATTAATTTTTTCTGTTTATATGAACAGCTCGATATAATAATCATGGAGAAAAAGCATGGTACTTCTTCACACCGAGGGACAGAAAGTATAGAAACGGAAGTAGACCGAATCGAGCGGCAGGTGGTGGATATTGGAAAGCCACCGGAGCTGACAAGCCAGTCACGTATGAAAAAGATGTAATTGGAGCTGACAATAAAATCAAATCTCAGAAAATTCTTGTTGGATATAGGAAGGCGCTCGTTTATTATAATAGAAAGCCTCCACATGGTAAAAAAACCGACTGGATAATGCACGAGTTTCGATTGGATGATCCCCCTACTCACGTCAGGAATGATAGAGACGACATGAGGGTACGTACGAACATTGATATTTTTCCCTCTCCAGGTGACATGAAAACATTTTCTTAATTATTCTTAATATGATCACTAACCTGTTCTGTCTCTCTCTTTGTTTTGGTGCATGCAGCTGGATGACTGCGTTCTGTGCAAGATTTACAAGAAAAGCAAGAAGGGTACGAACGCTAATACTACTGTCACAGTTCAACAAAGTAACGAGGAAAACTCTTTATTGACATTAATCGAAGGTAATGATGAAGATTACATCAACGAGCATGGTTATGATCCAAGTCGTCTCTCTGCTATAGAGGCTGTCCTTGCCGGGGAGGTTTACAGCATGGCTACTATTAATCCTCTAGAGAATTCGTTCCCGATACTTGACGAGCTGAGCCAGCAACAGACTGATCCAAGCGGATTCCCAGATGCTAATAACTCTTATACGCTCCAAGCCTCACCCATCCCTGCTTTGGAGGAGGCGCCCTTTGGAACTCCTGCTCCAATGGATTTCACCAATAGTGAAGACTGGTTTTACACGCAAATGGAGAACATGGATGAATTTCTGATGAGTCATGCAAACTCTTCTCAATATTATAATATCCTTGGCCAATCTGTTAATCTCTATCCTACCATGCCAACTAATCTTCCAACGAATCCTTCTCCTCTTGTCAACATTTCCCCCATGAACACCGCTCCTGCTACTGATGGCAGCCTTCCTCCCGTGATTACTGCTCCACTCAGTACTGCCCCGGCCCTTGGTCCCGAGAATCCTGCAAGTACTCATCCAACCTCGGAGATGATGAATGTTGCTCCCAATCATCCTGGAACAGCCACCCCAGCATCGCCAAGCGTAGAGTTGGATTTCTGGGATTCTATGTATTAATTAGTTGATAGACGGTGTAACCAGTAGTACTAGTGCTCTAGATATATGTTATCTTTTGTCAGACTTTCTATTTTGGAGTCTTTTCGACATCATTGTTTAACGAGCGCATTGCCTTTAATGACAAGTGTGGTATCATTTTTCTCCCCCTAAGATTAAGTGCTTCCTCTTGCTGTTCCTGTCTTCTCTACTTAATTCCATGTGTTATTAAAATCAGACGCGGTGCTTTAATCGAATCTGTATATACTTTGTGGTAATTCCTATGATATTAATTTTATTTAATTAAATCATAAAATCATCAGACCTCTATATTGTTTGCATGCTTTCCATTTGCATGACTAGTTAACAACTGATCATCATTCTTACCATACATCGTACATTGATATCAATCTAGGGCATATAGTTCTTCATTGTCGGGGTGGTGGGTTTTTGAAAGCAGGAGCAGGAGTAGATTACAAATAAAGCACGTACAAATCCCTACGTGAAAACTCTTTTCAACAACGAACGATTCTAGGGTTTTTGCTTGCCTGTTGTCTTCGTCTGCCTGATTGAGGCAGAAGATAATTAAATGTTATATATATATATATATATATATATATATATATATCCCTCATAATTAACTCTCAAGTCGATATACGATCCCAGGAAGAAAATGTTTACGAACTCTAATGATTTCTTGAATGGTACCTGTTAAGCTGGTTTGATCTAATAATGGGTCATGTCTGTGTATGTGTTCTTGCTTTCATGTGTTAAATAGTATTTTAGTGTAAGGCATGTTCGGGGGGGTGTAATAGAACATGTTTTTTTAAGTATTTTTTTTTATTTAAACATATATTAAAATAATATTTTTTTGTATTTTTTACATATTATTTCTTACATCATCACATACTAAAATATCAAAAAAATAATAATTTTAATATGCAATAGAGGTTTTATCTCAAATTATTATAATTAGCTTCTTCTTTTTTGTTGCAAAAAACAATTTCAATTATGAATATATTAAGATTATTATTTTTATTTCAATATTACTATATTAAAATTATAAAAGAAATTAAAATCGTATCATTTTAAGGTTTTTTAAATAAAAGATAGTTTATAAAATTCTTTTTAAAAATATCGAGTTAAATTACCAAGAGCATAAACAATAGTCCAACCGAAGCCGACTTGTCGTCCATGTCAAAACAGCAGTACGTAGAAGTTTGAAATGACTTGAAGGAGAGACTTTCATAGGAAAATAAATATAGAACATGTCAAGTCTGATAAGAAATTATTGAGGCGATAACATGAGAAACAATTTATTTACAGAAAGCCTTAATTAATTATGATCTTCATGCACGAGGCATGGTGAGCAGAAGAACTAACAGACAAACCGACTCTAACAACTTCAACAAAGTGTAACTAATTGCAACCGAATGGGAAAGGAAGTAAACTGTTACTGTAACAATAAACTGTTACTGTATCAATCTAACATTTATGTTGTGGATTCCCTGATATCGTCTTCTTCCCTGTATAAAACTCTTGTATTGGAGAGAGGGAGGAGGGTTGACGCCGCCAGTTAAATGAGTCTCGTTGAGCATTCTAAGGGTAGAGAGAACTGGTGTCGAGCTAGATTTTCAAGTGTTGGAATTCAAGTTATCATCTTAGCAAACGAACATAGTTGGCAAATGTATGTGAAATCCAATGGCCAACACCTGAAAGAGCTGCAATGGCTGATTCTTCGGTTTGGCTTTCCCTTACAGGGGGGGAGGGCCGGGGATTTGATGAATTTTCAGAAATTATAGTTTTCCTGCACAGGGTAGTGCAAAGGGAAAACTGCTTTAATGTTTTGCCTCGCCAAGGGAGTAGAATTTCCAATATCTCTGAAAGGCGAGCGTTTCGGAGCTTTCAGTCCACTGGTGGTGCCGGCGTGTGGCTTTCTTCCTCCATCACTGAAGGCCGCCTTCTGCTTGCGACAATCATCACTGGCATTGCAGTTTTCCTTCAATCGACAAACCAGAACTCGCTTCTCCGTCTCATTTGGTGGTAAATTCTTAGACCTTGAAGTTTCTTTAGACCTTGCCTTCCTCAGCCTCTCGAGCTCCCCTTGAAGCACGTCTACCTGATTCTGTAGCTCATTCCCCTTGGCTTCAGAAGAGAGGGCTTGCTGTCTCCATTCTTCCACCTGTAAAAAACCACATTGTTAATTACTGCATGAAATGAAAAATGAAAAAGTACTGACGAGCTGAGGATCAAATGTTGTCGGATAAGTCTTTTACCCTTAACGAAAAGTCCCATTCTATTCATCTCCTGGACTGGCTAATTCATGATCTATCAGCATTTGAAGACAAAAACTAAAGAGGGTATTACTCGAGACTGTCCATATTTGTTTTTGTAATCCAGACAATGATAGTTGGATCTTTCCGAGTGCTTAATGTTGTAGAAATGCAAACTTTGAGGGGGAGTGTGTTCTGTAAACCATTTACAAATAGCCAAAATTGTTCCGAGATTTTATTTTTCAGGAGCTTCATCGAGCTAGTTGGTATGTTCCATGGTATTTTGAATGATGCAGTTCCATTGGGTGATTTGGAGATAAAGAAAGAAGCAAAAAAGGAAAAACAGACGACATGGAGCTTGGTTTCTTACAGCAGAATTCAGAGATTGAATTTCACACTCAGAATCAAGCGCTCGATCTTCCCAAAAATCTCTAGAAGCCTGCAACTCTTCCATCTCTTTCCTGACTTGCCGCAGCATCCCTTGCATTTGGGACCATTGCTCTGTCTCAGCCCGAACCTGCTCGATGACTCTCCGCACTATGACCTTGCAGCGCCCAGAGCACGCTTTCTCCTCACTGGACTTTGCCTCCTGCAGGAAAAGGTTTCGTCAATTTAAATTCATTTTACTTCATGTTCATCATGAATTTCTTATGGAAAACAATTTTGAATTATAACTTGCTTTTCATAATTGATGGGAAATGTCAATGTGTCGCTTAGTCTATAGCCTTTCACCGAGGTCAGTTTGCTCAAGATTAGGAAGAGAACAGAAAAAAAAGCATTCCCCTTCTGTGTGACATCGTAGATTACGAAGAGGGTTTCATATTTAACAATGGATTTCTACCTTGCATGGTTGTCTTGTTGAAGATGAAGGCATGTCGGGAAATTGTAATCTCTTGGAAGTGGAGGCAGAATTGGTAGCAGAAGTGTTAGCTGTAGAGAGCATTGATCCGTACTCATCTTCCATTCTCTCTACCAAGCTTCCATTCGACAATCCCTCCATTTTCCTCCTCAGCATCTCCATCTGCTGCACATTGTTTTCCTCTACAAATTAGCCACATGCAAATGCAAAATGCAGACATAATATGGGAAATTATAGCTGCATCTCTTAACCAAATAAATGGAGAGGAGAACGATGGAAACCCCTCTAAAAGTGATCCAAAATAATAATTAAAACAAGAAGCAATTTGTTCTGCGTTCCTCTGTTTTCCTGGCAGCTAGAAGAGGCATATGCTAGTCTTTTAGCTTCAAGAAAACTAGAGCCACATTGATCCGAGTGATAATTCACCTGACATGTGCACTAGAATTGAGTTTTTGAGACAGGAAAAAACAAGTTGACTTCATAAAAGTGAGGTGAGGTTTTCATTCAGAATCTAAACAACGGAAGAACTGCTAGATTCATTTAGTTGGTCTAATGATCAAATCAAACAGAAAAAAGAGGGCAGATTAAACATTACATTGCAACTGTGATCTGAAGCAAAAGTCTCATGGACACTGCAATTTGTTTTGATGGACAGGCTTGCTTCTGCCATCTCTTGGATCTCCTTAACACATATCTCGTCCGATTCTCCTCCAAACTTCTCTAGCCGTCTTCGAAGAATAGATACTTGTCTATCCAAATTACTACACTTTCGACCCTCTAAATCCTTAACTCCTGATCTTCTTTGCAACCTCTCTAGCTTCTCAATCAATTCTTGAATCTCTTCATCCAATACCATTCTCATATCCCTGCCATCAGAAATCCCTTTTCTCACCTGCAATCAAATCACCAAACAAAATTCAGAATAAAAAAATGTAGACTAATAGCAGTGCCAGGCTTGCTGGAGCTGAGGCAGACTTATCTCAAGTTTCATGCCTAAAAGTAATTGATTTTCTTTTGCTAAAACTTCTCAAGAACCAATATTGTTAAGTCTCCTACCATTATGTACTGTTATTTTCTTTACCTCTGGTTTTTCAAGAATCAATCGCATCATTAACTATGTTAAAAATCCAAACGAGAGCAGCTACTAAGATTATGAATTGATGAAAGAATTACTAACAGAGAGCATAGTTCGAACTGCAGATCTTAGAATCCTCTCCATTTGAACCCTTCTTCTCTCCATCTTCTTGACAGCAATCTCCCTTTCCATCCTTAACAAATTACACTCAGCCCTCAACATCTCAGCTTGAAACCTCCACTTCTCCTCCTCCATCACCACGCTTTCCCTCTCCTCCACTCTCTCCCTCCTCTCCTCCTCGAGGTACTGATCACCCCCGATACCTCCAACCATCACAATTGGCATAACCCCTCTCGCAAACCCTCTTTCTTGATCAAACAAAACTTCTAACTTCCCTTTCTTGTCTTTTACTGAACTTGGCTTTGCAGCACTGGACTTTGGCACTTGTTTCCTGCGAGGCCTGCGAGGTAAATGGAGGATTCTTGGTGTTGGTTGGGGCGGTGGGTATTGCCATTTTGGCCTTCTTGATGCCAATGTTGTTATTGTTGATACCTTATCCATGCAAGATATAACAGCAACTTGAGTCCTTCTTCTTCTGTTCTTTCCTGGTTTTAAGATACAGTATGGTTTATCGTCAAGGAAGACAGAGAGGAGTGTGAAGATTTAAACGCAATTAGTCCTACTACAAGTTCATAACAACTACGTATTCTATTGGTGGATACGGGGTAGTGAGTAGGAGAGAGAGTTTGGAGTTCTGGACATAATTGGTTTATGGACAAACAACTTTCCTCTTTGGTTTGAAAATTTGCAGGTTGTTTGTTCGTTTTATCATGTAGGAATTGGCCTGCTGGGAAGTGGGTTCTAGTTAAAGTGATAGTTTGGGACTAGAGAGAGAGAGAGAGAGGAGTCAGAGTTTGGACTGTTGTGACAGAGACTTACATACACATATATTTATATATATATATATATAGTACGCCTGCTACGCCTTAGTTTTGGCTGAGAATTTGAAAAATACTTCCACAATGATCCATAGTTTTGGAGTGAAAGAATAAGAATTGTAGCCAAAATGTACCAGTTTGCAACAGGCTGGGAATTGAAGAGTGTGTTTAATAACTTTTCAGAGAAGCCCAGAGCTGCTAGACGACTATAGTGATTTTTATTTGAAAAGCAGAGACTTGTACTCTTGGAGATGGTTTTAGACTATGAAAAGGATGGAGCCACCATGATCCTATGGGGTTCGAACTCGAAAGATGGTTGTTTATGAGAGAGAAGAGAAGTTTAAGTCTACAGGCGTGCAACCTCGTTATGTGGAAGGGACAGAGATTTTCAAATGAAAGCTGTGCTGCGAGTGTTTCTTTCTCCTCTTCTGCTGCAGCTTTTTTATTATAATTTCGTTTTTATTGGACCTTGTTTTTTAAATCATATATATATAACAAAATAAATGTTGCATGAAGATTTGATCTGCAATTATATATATATAACAATTCAACCAGCATACTTGCTATTCGATCATCAGGGGATGTTATTTTTTTTAATATTTTTTATTTTTAAAAATATATTTCAGCATCTGTATATTAAAAATATGGAAACAAAACAAGAATGTCAAACGACTCGTGAAAAATAAAAGGTTAACGTTCAAAAACATTCACAGATAACAAGGGGGGCAAATCAGTGTCTAGTTTAGCTCCACATTGGAAGATGATTACATTAATCAGCAAGAAATTAAAGCAGTGCGTGCCGTTAAAGCTCATTTGTTAGTTATTGTTTAATAATTCGATTCGTATTTTATTTATTAATCGTTGATTCTCTTCCTCGTTCATAATTTTCAACCCTGACAACCTCATTCCTCAGCTTTCTTCTGCTCTCTCTCTCGCTCCTCATCGTCCTGGCCCAATGCGATTCTCTTGATCTTCACGTCCCTCTACCATTTTCAAAGAAAAGCACCCAGACCCAAAGAAGCTTTTGTCCTTGGAAATATGAATGCCTTGGCCATCAGAGAGAGAGAGAGACATGCAACCATGTTTGAATCAACCAGGGGACCCACCTCTGCTCCTTGAATTTTAGCGAGTCTGCTTATCTTATTGCTACTTGTATTTGACAACTATGGTTCCATAAGACCTTGCAGCGTAGAAGCACTGCGATCATGTGGGGGAGAAGTGAGAAACAAGAAGGGAACACCAACTTACAAATATTATAAATAAATCTGAGCCATGCATGTACCAATTAAACCCAGAGCAAGTAGCTAAGCGAGAAGAGAAACAAAAAAAAACCGTCCTTTCTCTTGAAAAATGCATCAAAAACAGGAAGCGGGAGCGCATTTATCAAGTTGCAGAAGGATACTGCACACGTACGTGCTCTTGCAGTGCAAGATTTTGCCGTTGTGGGATTCATGCTGTGTTTCGATTCAAAATTAACAAGAGTAATTCAAATTCATCGGGCAGGCAGTCCCAGTAAACCAAGCGAAGGGATGGTTAGTTTATTGTCGTCGAGTCTTTTAAGACGTAGCTTGTCTGGAATCACTTATTTGGTATCAAGACAACAAACCTACAGCATATTTTGCATGTCTAAGATACACCACTACTCAAGTCAATGTCTTTTACAATGATTCAAGTCATCCTAATTTATCTATATCACACAAAGAACGATTTTGTCGTTTATTTATATGGCCCTTGTCCTCCCTCCACCTTCCTCTTTTACTTCTTGTTGTTTTAATTATTACATTAATATTTCAAAATATAATTTATATTATTCTCTAATATATTTTTTAAAATATAAATATTTTAGACTTGAAACTTGTATATATCCACACAACATTATAATTAATTTTTATCAAATAAAATAAAAACAATGAGATTTAAATAAAATCGTGAAGACTGGATCAATAAAAATTCTAATATCGTATTAAAAAATTAACCTATTAGATAAATCTCTTACCATCCATTGCAATCTAGGCGAGATTTACAGCGACTTTTTCATGTATTTTCTGGAGAGGGAGAGGGAGAGGGAGAGAGAGAGAGATTCTGAAAAGACAGCAGTACATCTAATTTGATTGTTTTGTTGGTATTCAGTACCATAAGCAAATAAAAACTCAAAATTACCCCTGCGCTGGAAGAAAAACAAGTACATGTTCATGAGCCCCTGGTTGTTGGGCCCAGCAGTATCCTCTGGGCCCATAAAGTATCTTCCCTGCCTCTAATGGGACACAAGCCACAAAACAAAGCACAACACTCCAAACTTTTTTCAAATTTGCCTTCACAGGCTTTAAAAAAAAAACATAGTAAATTATTATATGATGGCTAGCTATTACCAAACGCTAGCAATATTTTAAAAAAAAACGGTGAGAAAACCATGAAATAATATATAGTAAATTTAAAAAATAAAATATAAATATATTTTATTTAATATATTTTTTTATTAAAGAGTATATTACTCCCACCACCAGATATACTCTTAAAAATTAGAGTTCAATAGGTATAGCCCAGCAAAAATATTTTGTGAGTTTGAGGCCAGTCCAAGATCATATGATGGTATCCAAGATCTGGATCAGGCCCAGAGCCCATATTGATCTTGTGGAGCCCACGTGGGAACAAAAGCTGATTGAGCCGAACAGGGACTTTACACCAAGAAAAAGAAAGAGGAGAAGTACTAAAAGGACCTAACCTGACATGCCCACAAAGACCACATGGGCCTCGCCAGAGAGATTATGCGGTATAGGAGAGAGGGTAATTTGGGTACGCTCACCCTTTGGAATTACTTGAATTTTCTTTGGATACCTCTAATATCTCACAACCCTCCAGTCTCTTCTTCTTTGGATGGGCCGGATCGATATTAGGCCCGTCTTTTGCACCAAGTAATCTCCAGCCAAGCCCAATATCCAGCCCTAGCCGCCGCCGCCATCTTTGTTCTTTTCCTCCGAAAACAGTATCGCCTCCAAGCCCCAACCTTACTTTTGCAGCCATGGCAGACAGAGGAGCAGGAGGAGAACGGGGAGGCGAGCGTGGATCCTTGCCGTGGGTTCGGCGTCCCTAGCGGAGGACGAGGTGGCTGCCGCCGTGCTCGCGGTGATGAGGAGGAAAAATGGATCCCCGTTACCTAGCTAGGCCGTCTCGTCCGCGACGGAAAAATCCGGTCTCTCCAATAAATCTACCTCCACTCACTCCCAATCAAAGAGTCTCAAATTACTGACACTCTTGTTGGACCAGGTATGAAGGATGATGCAGCAAGTTCAATCGTAGTTTTCAGTTCGTGACAGATGAGGTCATGAAGATCACTCCGGTTCAGAAACAAATACGTGCCGTTCAAGGACCAGGTTTAAGTAAGGCCTCTGTGGTTGTTGGTGATGGGTATGGACACGTGGGTTTATAAGTTGAGTGTTCGAAGGAAATGGCGACTGCCAAAATTGACGGTTATTCCTGTGAGGAGAGGGTATTGGGGTAACAAAATTGGGAAACCACATACTGTGCCTTGTAAGGTTACTGGGAAGTGTGGGTCTGTAACTGTGAGGACGGTGCGTGGTGCGGGAATTGTCGCGGCTAGAGTGCCGAAGAAGGTGCTTTAATTTGCTGGGATTGAGGATGCTTTTACTCTACGTCTTCCAGAGGGTCTACTAAGACTCTTGGCAACTTTGTCAAGGTTTGATTTTGTTTATAATTCCTTTGATTAAGTTATTTTGGTTTCGTGGAAATGACCGATCATCTTTATCGACTCTACTTCTTGGTAGTAGTTGAGAGTCCCCTGCCTCTCTTACAATAGTTTATTGCCCTTCATGTCGTGTTTGTGTCTTCTCGATGCTATGTCTCTTCAATAACGTAGTATATCAAGTGATGTTTCCTTGCTGCTGTAAGTGGAATGTTGTGCTTGTGTTTGATCGGGTGGCTCTAGAGCATTGATCCTCAAGTGTAATTCTGGAGGCAGTCGTTGGCTGGCAGAGGGGTTTTAACATGACACTCCCTTTTTTTCTTTTTCATCGTGTATGAATGTTTTGACATTGTTGAAACCTGGAAGAGTGGCCTGTGAGTGCGAATGCATGATTTCCTTTTACTGAATTGATTGGTATTCCTACCTTGCCAAAAGCTCTAGGGAATGAAACATTTACTTGTGTAATGATGCGAGATTCTGGCTAATTGCATCTTCTTTTTACTTTTAGCAATCTTTTGAACTAGTTCATGGATGTACTTTGTGATGCAGGCCACTTTTGACTGTCTCTTGAAAACCTATGATTTCTTGACTCCTGATTTCTGGACGGAGACTCGCTTTATCAAATCTCCTTTCCAAGAGTTCACTGATCTACTAGCAAAGCCAACAAAAGCCCTTGTCCTTGAAGATGTGGTGGCCTGATTGGAGCTAGGAATTCTGAAAGATGAGGTCATACGCCCAAGAGTAGTATGAATTGCTTAAGAGATGACAGGTTTTGAGTTCAAGATAGGATTTATATCCCTTGTAAGAACCTAGGACAGTCAGAGTTCTACTTGTTTATCTGTTCATGAGCAAAAAATCTCTACATAAAGATTAATGTGGTGAAGTGATGCAAATCATAGGACCATTGCTTGCATGCTAGAATATTCTCCGTGACATATGCAAATAGAATGGATTATTTTCTAGCATTTAACGTTGTAAAGAGTTCATTTCTTATAAATTTGAGATTTTTGTTTCGGTAAAGTTTGATGATGAGAGAACGTCGAGGGCTGGAATTAGGTTTGAAAAGAAACATGAACGGAACAATAGAGCTGCTTCAAGAGCAGTGATTTAGTGGTCGCAGGTGGGATTTTTTTTCTCTTGAGTTCTGAATGAACACCGATGGTTTCGTTTGGGCAACTTGGCTGGAAGGGTGCGACAAACAGTTATCAACACTGCTCTTGCTCTTGCTGGAAATAGTGAATGAACTGGATCTAGCTGCTCTAATATTTTTCCCCGGAGAACGACATAGAAATTTGTAACGGTTAAACAATTCGCTTCTTTCTAGTTTCAGAGCGATGTCTTGTTTCATACTGCTATAAAATTCATTCGGACGTCTCTCTTTTCTGACCATTTTTATATAAATTTTGTTCGTAGCCTACCTTTTCTGTAGTATTATGATTTATTTTACAGGCCCCAAGTTTCGTAAAAAAAAATTCAAGCCTCGGGCGTTGTCCGGGGTAGCAATTTATCAAAGGGCTATAGATGTGTCCTTCCATGTTTTGAGTTCAAGACTAGCCCATTGATGTCCACTACTGGTCACGGAGCTTCGTGACCACAAATTCTAGCAAAGATAGAACAATACGTGGCATTAATCCATTCGTGAGAACATTTTCTGGGATAAGGAAATGGATGATGGTCTCCCAACCTGTGAGCCATTTGAACTCCTGAATAATATTTGCTGTAATATTCGCTTAAAAAACAGAGACCCAGCGACAGAGAAGAGCAAAAAACTTGCAGAGCAGAGATGGCATCCATGACCATGACAGCCTCGTTCCTAGCTGGTTCAGCCATGGCCAAACAGCCCTCGACGACAACCCCACGTAGAGGGCTCATCGTGGCCAAGGCCTCAAGAACCACAGAGGGAGTCAATGTGGAGGTGAAGAACAAAGAAGAGAGCAGCAGTGGGAGGAGGGATTTGATGTTTGCAGCGGCAGCTGCCGCTGCCTGCTCCATTGCCAGGGTCGCCATGGCTGATGAAGAGCCTAAGCGAGGAACCCCAGAAGCTAAGAAGAAGTATGCTCCAATTTGTGTCACAATGCCAACCGCTCGTATCTGCCGCAATTGAAAATCTGATGCTTTATGTAATGCTCGTTGATGTTTGGATTATGAATGTAATGTAAAAGTTGTACTTGCTTGTATGCCTTTAATGGAGAAGTCTCTTTATTTCAAGCCTCTGTCTTCTCCATGCATGTTTTTCATTTTATAGAACCCAATTCTTCGGACCCGATCTCCTGCTAGTCTTAGTCTTTCATTTTAAGGTTGCTGCTCGGTAAAACTTCTGGCGTTTCCGAACCTTTTTTTGTTTTTTCAGGGTACAGTGCAGGGTTGCCTCCCCCAGCTCGGGAAACACCTTTTTTTATATTTCATTTCAAGAATTAGATTGCAGCACCCAACCACGTACTGATCGAGCACTCGATTTTTCCTTGAATTTAGACTCAGTCCTCGCCTTCTCTGGCTTATGAATTCCATCAATTGAGGCTTCCGCTACGCTAACATCTTCCTCGACACGATAAAACTGCAGAACACCACCTTTCTCCCTTTCCATACGTGATGAATTAACGGGGGGCGTGGAGTCGTCAGGATAATTACAATCGAATATAACTTCGATTAAAATTATCACAAAAAACTTCAATTTTTCTGTAGCTGAAATGATCGCCTTAAGACAAGGCTTATGGAGGTTAACTTCACCTTCCAGAAACGGTTGGTCCAAACTAGAAAGGAAGATGCCACTGCCGACCTCAATTATCCAGGAATTCATAACACAATCCGATCCCAAGTGAGAGGCACAAAAAATGGGAATATCAGATACTGGCAATTTCAAAGTTTGATTCAAGTTGAGCTAGTTCTACTTCTGCAACCACAAAAATAAAGTTTCACAGGAAAGTGCAGAAGTTGCCAATCAAGAATGGCATTGCAACCAACAAGGATTATGTCCGGCGGCAAGAGGCTAGTCCTCCCCTCTCCTCTAGGAAAACGCGGTTTGAATCCTTGCTGGTAGTAACCCGGGACACTGCCATGAACAGGATTGGTCTCCTCGTGTAGAAGGAAGCGGAAGATACCCTGGTACAGAAAAAAAAACAAAGAATTGCATTGCATGAACACAGAACAAAGGTTTCCCACGAGCTTTTTCACTCCATTATCTAGAACAGGTACTTGTTGCTTAATTCTTGGGAAGTAAACTGGAAAAGAGATTTTATTACTGCGTAGAAGGAAGCGGAAGATACCTGGTACAGAAAAACAAAGCATTGCATGAACACAGAACAAGGTTTCCAGCTTTTCTCCATTATCTAGAACAGGCACTTGTTGCTTAAGGCAAACTGGAAAGAGATTTATACTGAAAACAAATGAAACACTCAGCAACATTCACTAATAAATTCAAGGTCTAGTTCATCTTATAAATAGCCTAGAGAAGAAAAACTGGTGTACAAAATGACACTGACACTTAGCACCATGCATTACAGCTGTTACTGTCCAGTAGTAACAGCACGGAAGAGTTAGAAAGAGAGATTGTTCCACATTTATCTCAGCCATTTTGCAAGGCAATAAGGTTGCAGAAGATATACGTAGGTAACTCATTCTCCTTTCTCGTTTTGCCGGGCGGCAGCATAATTGCGAATAACTTCCATGGCCAACTGATGAGCAGTTTTGTTCTGCAATTTTGCAAGTTCATCCATTTTTTCATATGTATCCTTGTCAGTAAAGAGCCTAAGGTTGTATGTAGGTCGTGTAGCCACCACACCATCCCATTTATCGACCCACTCTTGAAGCATTTCAAATCCCTGATAAAAATAAATGAGTCAATACTGAGTGAAATTTTCAATGGGACTGGATAAATTTCACAAGTCAACTTCTCCTCAAAGGGGTCGAGAGATGCTAACTTGCAAGGCAGTAAACTCTATACTCACCACACGGTTTGTGAAGTCACCAAATGATTCTTTGGATTGTCTTTTCCGTTTCCAATAATAAAACAGAGGTTCCAAAACCTTTTCAAGGTCATGAATCTTAACCTTATTCATGAAAGTTCTAGCTATTGAAGTTTGATTGGGCGTTCCCCCAAGCCAAATCTGTTTGAAAACAATGTGAATGGTTCATTATGTTTTCCTTTAACTACTGATAGAAAAACAAATGAGAAAGGAAGACGCCAATACAGCCCTTGGTATACCTGGTAGCTATTAGGACCATCACCAACAAATCCAACTTCAGCCATGTATGGTCTGGCACAGCCATTGGGACAGCCAGTTGCCCTTATTACCACAGATTCATTGTATTTAAGACCAACCTGAAATCACAAAGAACTACCTACCTGTAAATGAGGTCTTGATTTCCATTTGCATGGAATTGAAAATTCAATACTTTCATCTATAAATGCTTGGTACATTTCCCACCAACTTGTTTGAATGGACATACCTTCTCAAATACAGCTCTAACACGCTTGAGGATGTCAGGTATTCCCCGTTCAGCTTCAGTGATTGCCAATGGGCAAAGTGGAAAGGCTGGACAAGCCATTGCAGTCAAATTGAGGGGGTCCACATACTTGGGTTGCTGTGCAAGAGCGATATTAATCAAAACCACAAAAATGAAGAAAACTAAACAAGTAGAACAAAAACCCAGCTGACCAAATAGGCATTATAATAACCTAAGAAATTTACTATTTGCCAACTAAACTGAAGCAGAACCATTCAGACAGTAGTAGATGAATGCGCGAAGCAAGAAAGTCACGTTAAGTGGATCCTTTTGACAGACCACGCAAGAATGTTGTTAAACACTTTAAATGTCAATTAACATTGCAAAAGATTTGCCTGACAGGTCAACTGTTGGCATGATGTGTTATTATTATATCCATAACAATGAATAAAAAATCTGGAAAGTGTCCACGGATAGATTGATACCAGTCAGTGACTACACAATATTCTTTAGCAAACTTAACTGTTGGTTTATTGAATGCAGCGTGAGATTATTTTTTATGGAATAAAAAATCTTTCGCTCTGCCATTTGATTGGAAAAATAGATAAATATCAGGGAAAGAAATTCAGATATTGTGATGGCACGGTGCCATCTAAATCATAATGGAACCATCTGATGAGACCTAACTAATAAAAGCTTTAGATGAGATCATTTCTTTTTTATATGAAAGCACCATATCAAATCCTTACTTTAAATCACAAACAGTTTCTTAATTGATCCAATTTAACAATTCACTAAGACCTTCAATTATAAAAATTCTAACACCCAGTCTCAAGGAACGAGAAAATGTTATATGCATCATCATAATTATCAAGAAACTTAACTCTGAGAAAAATTTCAGTCATGGAATATGCAGACAGAAAGTAACAGACATCAAAAGAAAAAGGTCTTACCAGTAAACCAGCCTGTGCAAGAGATGTAGTGATGGGGTGCTTCCATGCTTTGCGAATACCACACAAGATGATGTTCTGGTTTGGTGTGAGACGTACATCCAAATTGTACTTCTCTATTATTTCCCTTAAAGTCGCCTTCATTTTCCCCCCAACACGACCACTATCAACATGGAGCCCACAAAACAACCCGCCATCACCCTACCAACAAATTTCAATATATCAGTAAGAAAAGACAGTAATAAGAAAATGTGTGGTCCTAAGCAGGATAGGGAAAACCATGTAATGTGAAGAGACAGAACTCAACATGTCACTCATAAATTAGGGCTAACCTGCTCATGCCATCCCAAGTAACTTTTAAACTCCCACTCAGGCAATTCACGGCAAGGATCAAATTTCTTCCCATAGTATTGTTCCACAACACTTCTAAACTTCTCAATTCCCCAGGAGCTTATCAAATATTTCATTCTGCTGTATTTACGATCATCTCTCCTCCCATTTTCTCGTTGAGTTACAACAATAGCTTTAACTGCATATAAAATGTCCTCCTTTGGTACATATCCCAATGGTTCTGCCAACCGAGGAAAAGTTGTCTCTAGTCTATGAGTTCTTCCCATACCACCACCAACCTGCATAGAAAATTGTAAGAAACAGAAAGCTTGTAGGCAGTAAGAAGAAAAAAGAGGAATGTTGAGTGTATATTAATTTAGTCTTACATATAAGTTAAACCCCTGAGGTTCGCCATCAGCATCAGAAATCACAACCACACCAATGTCATTTGTGAGAAGATCCACAGAGTTATCTGTTGGCACAGTGACAGCAATTTTAAACTTCCTGGGTAAGAATTGAGTTCCATAGATGGGCTCTGGGGAATCAGGGAAGTTTGTTCCATGAGAATTGTCATTGCGGGCCTTCACTACCTCTGGAGGTTCTGCTGACATGATTTTCTCTCCATCCACCCACATATCATAGTAGAAACCAGACTGGGGAGTTAGAAGCGCGGCAATGTTATCAGCAGTTTGCTGTGCAAACTGGTAATCTTTTCTTGCAAATGGAGCAGCAGGGGCCAAAACATTCCTGTTCAGATCACCACATGCACCAAGAGTTGAACCCATGCTATGAACAATGCTGCTCATCACAGTCTTGAGGTTCTTCTTTAGAACACCATGGAGCTGAAATGTTTGCCTGGTTGTCAATCGAAGAGTTCCAATTCCAAACTGATCAGCAAGATCATCCATGGTCAAGTACAACTTGTTGGGGACTTTCCCGCATGGGTTCTTTGTACGAAGCATAAAGGAGTAGGATCTCCCCCCTCGTTCGTCTCTGTTATACTGCTGATAGCTCCCATGGAACTTGATTAGTTGTATAGCAGACTCGTTAATGTTTGGGGCATCGGTGAGCAACTCCTCATTAAGAGGGTACCTGATAAAATTGCTATGTTCTTTAATAATTTCAACCTTACTACGCTTAGTCTCCGTTTCCTGCTTCACTGGCTGCCCACAAAAATCATGCAAATTAGAAAAAGGAAAGGAACTTCGCAAGCTTTATCAATAACAATCAACATGCAGCTAATTCTATTCAAGAAACTGCCTTACAATTCTTTAATGTTACTAATAAATAAGTTCACTAAGGAAAACCTGATTATTACTATGTTGAATCAGGAGCATTTCAATTTCGTGGGTTCCAAACAACTTCCTTTTTCTCCCAAATTTACTTAGCGCCATAAATTTACAAGGAAATTCAACAAACATGGCATGATTCTGAAAATATTTCGATGTACAGCACCTGAAGTTTAGCTTTTATATATTTTAAATCGTAGAAAAGACACCACCAGATTGAAAAGTGTAAAAAAGTGAAAACAAACAAGCCTTTTCTCCTTACTTTTGACGTTATTTCTTTCCTCTGCATCAAACAGAGCGAAGCGAGATTCAAATAAGCAGTTTCCATTACGAAAAAAAACAGAGAGAGACTCAATCCAAACAGATGATTACTCAACATTTAATTATCCTATCTTTTTTCCTTCATTTCCTTTTCACCATCCCAATCAGAAACAAATCCAAACGCAAACTACTAATAAATAAGAAAAAAAAAGAAGGAGAAATCTCACCGTAGAGACAGCTCTAATAAGCGAATTAGTTCTGGAAGTTGAGGAATAAACTGAATGAAAATCGAGACGTCTCCTACTCAAACCAACTGAATTCCAACTCCTCAGTCCATCAAAACTGCCTATCTCAATTTTCACCTCCTTCGACACTGCAGTATTAGCTGCACCAAGCGAAGCAGCCGCTTCCATCCGTCTCTCTCTCTCCCCAACAAAGAAACAAAACCCAAGATAACGAGAACCAAAAACGTAGGAGAGAAGCAGAGAGATTGATATTTTGTGGAGACTGGTGAATGGAGAAGAAAGAAATGCAAGCGAAAGCTTTAAAACGCCGAGTGGTTGTATTTTTTTAATTCTATAAGCTTGGTCGTCTTTGCTATAGTGCGCCGTCACGTGCCTGACAAGGGTATCTTTATAACTGGTGACTCTCCTGTATTCCCACGCGCCTGTCCACGCTCTCAAATATCTTCACGGGATTTGCTCTGGATGGAAAGAGGGGAAAGCGTGGTTTGAGGCGCGTGGAAAAGACAGAAATGCGGGGCAAAAGCGAAGTTGGATTCCGATGGTAGATTGAACGTTACCGGGATTCCGAAGGTGTTGCTAATATTAAAATGAATAATAATAATAATTATTATTATTATTATTATAATAATAATAATAATAAATAGGTGCTCGATGAGGACCGACTGCTGTGAAATACTATAAAGTTATAGAGAATAATGACTAACGGGGCCGAGCAAGTCAAAGCAAATTGAAGTTTTGTTTTCGCTAAGAATGGCGACCTCACTCAAATTGTTATAGTTTAAGGATGAAAAACAAATTAATGTTGTAAACATGAAAAATAAATATTATAAAGTATAGTCATTGTTTTGCATGCAAATTAGGCTATTAAAGATTGTTCCCTTGTTTGACTCAACCTCATGCACCCGAGCTCGTTAATTTTTTTTTTTTTGTTGGTTACTATAACATCTCTAGATTTATTATATAAGTATTTGATGAAAGTCTTATTTTTTCGATGTAAGATAGAGAGCTCTCTATATATATTTTTTTTGTATACAAAAAGTAAGTTGTGTTTTCCAAAATGGGATAAGACCTTTTGAAATAATTTTAACAAGAATGGCACAATTCTTTTTTTATTGGGAATTTTTATTACAAAAAACTTGATACGCTAACAAAATCGGTAAATTTGTCTTTTGCATGTTGTTATGTTTTTAATTTATATGTTGATAAAATGGTCCTTGATTGATCCAACCGAGCAAAGTTTTAGTGTTCTTGTAAGTTCTTCCTGGTAAAAGGAAGATATATTTGTTCAGGTACATCGCCAAAGTATTTGCATGTTGAGTAACATCGCAAGTGAAAGAATGTTCTTTTCAGTAAAAAGAAACTACCTAGAGAAACACTTTATGACGATGTTATTTTTATCCCTAGGGATTTGCAAAAGGTTATATCATATATCATACACTTAGTTTCTATAAAGGTTTAATCCATGCATCTGAAAGGAGCTCTGTTAAGTCAAAACTTGCAAATTTGAACAAAATGTATGTTTGATTATTGTTTTCCCTTAGTAATGGTGGTGTGTGGAGGAGTGAAAAACCTATTAAGATATACCAAATGTTCATAAACTATTCCTTCCTCGTTATTACTTAAAAGATCTTTATGGTTGACTCTTCTTATAAAAATAGAGGGTGTATGTTGTAACACACTTGTCTTTCTCACTTATATATGATGATTTTCCACAACCTATTTCTCTTTAAACAAGTTTTTTTATGGCAAGATATAAAACTCTCATCATATAGCATATTCTCCTACCCCATTTATTAAGGCCTTTAAGGCCATAAGCTTAAGCAAATATTCCTTATTAAACATATTCTCATTAAATCTCTTTAAATATACTGCATTATTAAACATATTCTCATTAAATCTCTTTAAATATACTGCATAGACTCATTTTATCACTAGGTAATCCTGATTTCTTTATGGAGTTTTGCTTAATGAGTATACTTGTACTAAAACACCTAATTTGGTATATAAATCATTATATATAGACTTATTTTTATGAAGATAAAATCCCAAGGAATTTAGGTATTTAAAACTTGTTTGGATAAGGGATAGCCTTATATTTGGTAGGAGGGGATGTAAGAGTGTTCCAAGATGCATTCAAATATTGATCCTCTCTTCATGTTTTGTCTTTTAAGCTCTAGAAATCTTGTGTAGAATAACAAGGTTGATAACTATCATTTATCCCGTGGTAATGAGAAGAACCACTCCTTTAATATCTATTTTTGTGCATGGGCATCATTATAACGTGAGCTGCCTCTCATGTGTTGACATATAATGTCATACTTGTATGCTTTATATATCTTGATGATAACAATAAAAAGAAAATGGACTAATAATATGCTTGGATGAGATTAAGTTATAAACAAGTATTATACAAAGAATACATCAACAAGCATAATGGATTACACGAAGAAATCACTCCAGGAAGTCCAAGATGCAAGCAAGTGAAGACTTAGAATAAGTTTTCATTTTAGTGCTTTATGTAAATCTCAATTTCTAACTTGATAGCACAAATTAAAATGAACTCACATACTTCACATTACATGCATTAAAAGGGTTTGATGATTATAGGTTAAAGTCATAATCAATCAGTTCAAGAAATTCAGAAAAGATAATTTGTCAAAATAGGGTTTCTGCATGAACCGGTCGACCACTTGGAAGACAAATTGCCTTTCGAACTGAACCGGTCGACCACTTGATTTATCCGTTGTGAACTGGTCGACCGCTTGGAAGACAAATTGCTTTTAGAACTGAACCGGTCGACCACTTGATTTATCCGTTGTGAACCGGTCGACCGTTTGAGATGACAGTTGCACTAAAACGGCTAGAAACGGCTAGTTTCTCTTTGAAACTTATAAATAGACCTCTTAATTGCAAAATTAAGAGGAGAAATTTTTTATATCTGATATTGAGGCAATTAGTAGTGCATAAACACCTTCATATCATCAATCCTCATTATTACTCAAATTTGTGTTTAAATCTTCATATCCTAACACAAAGAGTAGTAAATCTCATTCTCACTACACTTAAACACCTTTAAATCTTCTAAGTGCTATTAAGTGAGATAAAGAGATCATAGATCTTGATTTGTAATATCCACACTATTGAGAGTGTATTGCTGTATTACAAAAACAATCCTTGTAAAACTCTTGAGAGTTGAGTATAAAACTCTTGATATTGGTGAGGGAACATCATCAAGAAAAAATCTTGAAGAGGGTACATCTTCAAATGGTGTAAAAGTCTTGGTATGGAGTCATCAAGCGGAAATTGTAATCTTATTACTTGGACTAGTAAGAGAATACAATACTCAAGTACGGGTTGGTACTTGAGCTGTGGATGTAGGCTTGCCGAACCACGTTAAAAAACGAGTTAGCAATCTCTCCTCTTATCTCTTTACTTTAAAGTAATTAATTTTAAAATTGCATTAATTGTTGTATTTACACCTAATTCTTCCCTTAGATGCATAATTGCCTTAATCCTTAAATATCATCATGAATATTGAGGAAAAATACTTTCCTAAATTTCATTTTTCTCATACTCCTTAGAGTAGTGTATATGTTTATAGGTGTGAGGAGCTCTCAGTAATAATAGTATCTAATTAATGAGTTATTGAAATTTTGATTGGGTAGAAGTTTTTGTGATAGTGAATAGATTTGTCACGCGTCATAACTCAAGTTTATCTTAGTTGTCTATCATATAATGACATAAAAATATCTAAAACAAGTTCTAAAAAGAAATTCATGCTTTTTGTTTAGTTTTTTCATAAAGGGAATATTCAGTTCTTGGCAACAATGGTGAACTGCAGATTTGTCTTGGTTTACGATATTTAATGACTGCATAAGAGAAATATGTGTAGACCATGGTTTGGAAAGACAGAAAGTTCAAGCATGCTTCGTTTCCAATTCCCTCTCCACCCTCCAAATCTTCAAACATGCTGAAGATAGATAGATGTTCGCATATTTCATAGCTCAATGAAATCTGGACACTGCCATTATGACTACACGGAGAAGGAAATTCATTAAAAAAAAAAAGTAAGATCTTTAACTGTGATTTAGACAGACATCTCTCCAAAGAAAAAGGACCTGTAAGCCTAATTGATGATGGCATATTTACAAAAACATGATGTGGTGCACCTTGCCAAATTTTTCTGTACCATTAGTGTACCCTCTTCTCCTGCAACTATCCCATGAGAAACAAATTCTGAACATATTAAGGACGTTAAGACCAAGACTCTAATCCTACCTCTATCCAAAAGGTCCTATGAAAACGGATATAAGAAAAAAATTAAGAATTACTCCATGGACCAAACAACTGCTGGTTGTCTTCGCCAGTAATTGAATATTGGATTCGCCTACCCTTAACTGGCAACCTGCAATGATCCATCCCGCCTTAATGTTATGCTCAGATTGTTAAATCTTTCCCGTGAATATTGCCTGGAGGCTTTTCTCCAGTCTGTACCAGCCTTCATCATCGTAGCAAACTCCTCATAACTTATGCGCCCATCCTGCAGGATGGGATGGAAATAAGGTTATCCTTCCAATTTAACAGCATTGTAGAATGATAATAGATGCCACAAAACTCAAAAGGTTTGGTGTATCATTCACAATAGTGATATAAAGATTAATCCTAGAACAACTCTTACCTTGTCAGTGTCGACGTCATGCATAATAGCATTGATAACATCCTCACTACTTGTGTCAATGTCATCATTCAAAGATTCTCGCAACTCTTCAATCTCAATATAACCACTCTGGTTCCGATCAAAAAATGCAAAAGCCTTATGCAGGTGCTCGTCGTTGCCCATCTTTTTAATGTGAACTGAAATCGCTACGAACTCTCCATAATTCAGAGCTCCATCACCATCAACATCAGCCTGTAAAACTCATTGAAAATTCAAGGGGAGAAATTTTGCATAAAATTCATTACGAAAGTTTAATGATATAATAGACTATTCTTTTCTCTATCTAAGGGAATTTTCTCAGACAGTAAAACAAGCATGCTTACAGCTTCCATAAGGATCTGAAGATCTGCATCAGCAATAAGTTGGCCAAGCTTTTGCAACCCAACCCTAAGCTCCTCAAGGTTAATGCTGCCTTTTTTTCCGGTGTCCATCAAATCAAAGGCCTCCTTTATGCCAGCCGCTTCCTCCACTGACAAGTGTTCAGCTATCACCTATAGAAGGCCACCTCAAAAAATCACTTCTTTTTATTTCACAGAGGGCGTGCAGGATTGTCAGGGAGGGAGGGAATAGATGAGCACAGCATGGCCAAAATAATTTAATGAATTATATGAGTTCCCATGGAAAAAGGCTCCATAGTAATCAAATCTATAAATAGTTGAGCGAACAAATTAAGAATCATTACCCTCAGAGCTCTTTTCTTGAGCTTATTCATCACAGAAAACTGTTTGAGCCTTGCTCTCACAGTCTCACCGAGCGGCACATTTGGAGCCTTCTTTGCATTTTGTATCCAAGGATGCTCTGAATCAAAGAGTCAGGATATTTTGCATGTTAACAAATAAGCATGCACCTATACAGCAGACATCAGACTAATAGAAGAATAAACTACCGAGCACTTGCTGAGCTGTAAGCCTTAGCTTAGGATCAGGATTAAGCATTTTCATCACAAGATCCTTCGCATTATCAGAAACTCTAGGCCAAGGGTCCCTCTTGAAATCAATGACAGAGCGAATGATTGCCTGCGCTACTCCTTGCTCAGTTTCTGTGTAGCCAAGAAAATAAATTTTAGGAGAAGGAGAATTTTAAAATAAAGAACAAAAACTGCATGCTGATAACTTTCAAAACAGAAGGTGGGTGAGAATTCACAACAGTTCCATGGGGTAGCTAGCTGTCTTATACTCTTTTCCTCCAACTTAAGCTAAACTACATAAAACCCTATGCTCATTGACAAAACAAATCAAGTTATTTAGACAATCAAATTAGGAAAACAACCTGCCCAGAAAGGAGGGACACCACAAAGTAAAATATAAAGAATGACTCCAGCACTCCAAACATCAACTTCAGGACCATAATTGCGCTTTAAAACCTCTGGAGCCATGTAATAAGGACTTCCAACTATCTCATTAAATCTCTCGCCTGTACAGAAGAAAAGAATCTTCAGACATAATAGCATATGTAAGAATAAATTGTGGCTGATGATTAATCTCAAGAAACAATAAGAAAAGGCCATAAAAGGCTGAGGGAGGCAATGGCTCAGATACTATGCAATACCAGGTTTAAAGAAGACTGACAAGCCAAAATCAATCGCCTTCAATGCAGAGGTTTCCTTCTTATTTGCAAATAGGAAGTTCTCCGGTTTGAGATCTCGATGCATGACTCCATGCCTGTGGCACATCTAGAAAGAAAAGTGTGCAAAAGAAATTTCAATTATTTCAAAAGACAAAAAAAAGCCCTTAACATGGCTAACAAAGCAAAGCTTCTCATAATCATTTGTAATTAAACCAACTATTAAATGATATGATGCTTTCTAAAAATTTGTATGATCCAAAGTATGATGCGGAAATAGAAAAGTCTTGATTGTAAATGATCCTGCATTCATATACATTTGAAGGTTGCAGGGATAAAATGATTAATTTATAGAAAATGGAAAAGGGGAACTTTTACAGTGAGGTAAGAATGAGATCAACTGGCCATGATCAGCATAAGGGATCATATCTGAAAATGGGCATTTTAAGCCTAAGAACAGCAGACACCAAACATCCAACCAAGGGGGTCCAACATCATCATCATTTAATTTCAAAAGACTAACAAGAAAATCCTCAGTCTTCGACAGGCTTAAGACTGGTAGCATCATCTCATGCTGAAAATCTATGACACTACAATAAACTATCCTTGTTTAAAAACTGAATGCCATATTTTATCCATCAAGATTTCATAGGAACACCATTTCAACAACAATAAATAATCAGATCACAAACCTGAACAACTTCCACAATAGTACGCATAACTGCAGCTGCTGCTCTTTCTGTGTAATGCCCCCTCGCCACAATTCTATCAAACAACTCTCCTCCCTCACACAATTCCATCACAATGTGCACAGCAGAATCATCCTCATAACTAGCCTTTAAGGACACAATATTTGGATGAGCAGGCAAATGCTTCATTATCTCCACCTCCCTCCTCACGTCCTCAATATCCACAGCAGTCCTTAGCTTCTTCTTCGATATAGACTTACAGGCAAACTTCTCGCCAGTGTTTATATCGGTACACAAATACGTAACACCAAACTCACCACGGCCAAGTTCACGACCTAGATCATAACGCGCCAAAATATCCCTGCCAGTGGGTTCTTTCAAGACCCAAAGCTTATCCGCATTTCTGGATCCATTGGTTACAGCATAATCATCACCGAAGAACGGATTTTTCTTCTCCTTCTTTTTCCCTTTGACTTTCTTCTCAGAGGAAGAAGCCCCTGTAGGGGTTACACAGCAATTACCCATGAATCAAGACCTCTCTACACAACTTTCAATTTCTCCGAAAAATGAAGATCTGCAAAGATTCCAAGAATATCCAATTAAGCAAAAGAAACAACAATTATCATCTTCACCTCCCTCCACAACAACTACGAGTAACAATATCACAGTTTTGACTTGTAAACATTAATTTCCTTCAAAGAAAAAAAAAGTAGATGTTTTTTTAAAGGAAATAAACAACTCCATGAAAGGCTAAGCCTTTTATAGAAAGCTTTGATCTTGAAAGAAACCCAGAAACAAAATTATGGGCAAATTTATGTTCAAACACAAAGAAAAACAGATATTTGCAGCAAGTATTCATGAAAGAACTATTATGGCAAACACCAAAACTGGCAAGAAGATAAATCAAAAATATCTGCATGACATAAAATAAATACTAAAAGAATTCAACAAACTACAAAAATCAGGAAAATTTATTGCTAAAAATAGTGATATTATTGATTACAAAAGTAGGAAAAAAGAACCCACCTTGAAATGCTGTTGATTTGAAGACTTGAAAGGAGAATCTGAAGAGTACCCAGATGAGCTTGAATAGCTAATTCGTTATAAATTGATGTAATAAAATGAAAATATGCGAACAGGAAGAATACAAAAGGGTCTTACAACGTATAAGAGATAAGGATAGGGAGGAAGAGTCGAATAAGCTCTTTTATTTCTCTCTTGCAGAGAGACTCTCTATCCTTTTCTCTGTCTCCTTCTACCTTTCCTTGCTTTTCTATCAACAAAATATGCCTGCAAATAACACGCCCAGAAAACAAAACACCAACTTAAACTAAAGGCTCTGCCTTTTTTTTCTATTTCGGGTTAGGATTAAAGTATTTTTCTCAAGTTTTTAGACCAATGCATTTCCAGTTCAATAAAACACCTTTGATTTTTTACCAGCTAAAACAGGCCACTTGTGCTTTTCGAAATCAAGAAAAAAAAAACATCCCTCTGGATATATTAGGTTTCTATTTTTAGGTGTTGTATAAAAAAGAGAAAACAATCAATATAATTTTTGGTTTTCAAATGGCAGCGAAGCAAAAGTCACGGGATAATAATAATAATAATAAAAAAAAGTAGGTGAAAAAGAAAAGGAAACATGCCACCTTGATTTCAAAGTAGAGTTTGATATCATAAAAATGTTTTTTTTATTTCTTAAAACATATTTTGTTCATTAAAATAATTAAAAATATGTTTTTTTTATTTCTTAAAACATATTTTGTTCATTAAAATAATTAAAAATATGTTTATTTTTTATTTTTTGAAACATATTTTGTTCATTAAAATAATTGAAAAACACACAGTGATGGCATCAAAACAAAGTAGTCTACTTCAAGAAGAGGAGGTGGTTGGTGGGGTGAGTGAAAAATCTAAGCACATTTATGAATGGTTTTGACCATAGGTTAATATCCATCCAAAGCAAAACATTTCTTGCACATTACATAATGGGGTCTACCCTAACCCTAATCATTTGATTGGTGGTCAATTTCCCCTGTGATCTTGTTTGGATTTTTATTCTTTTCATGATTATTTATGTTTGCTTTTTTAAAGTATTTTAAAAAAAAATATTTAAGTTATTTGTTTTTATGTTTTCATACTATTTTAAAACTAATGAAACGTTATTACTGAAAGTCTTCTCGGAGATGTTGATGTTGGATATAATGAAACCAGATTTAAAAGATTTTTATTTTACATTGAAAAAAGTTTTATATAATAAACTTTGATATTATACAATAATCAATAGGGAAATGATATGAAATCATGCATACAAGATTATGAGTTTTTTTTTGTCAGTTTAGTTAGATGTTGTTTTTTAAAGTATATTTTGTTTAAAAATGCATCAAAATAATATTGTTTTATTTTTTAAAAATTATTTTTGTTATCAAGCATGCACTGATATAAAACAATTAATTTAAAATAAAAATAACCTTTTTGTTTTAAATACAGGCCAATTAGAAAAAAATATTTAAAAAAGAAATAGCAGAGTTGGATCAATGCCTTGGCACATGGAAGCCTCTGTCAGAATTTTGCATCCTGTTTTTGTGCCAACGTATAGTGCAAGTTATCATCTTATTAATGTTGTCAATATTGTATTTTTGGACGCGACACCAAAATACAATAAAATTTTGATGATAAAATCGGATCATAAAATTACAGGTAATTTTTTAAACTAATTATGTATTGATAATTTTAATAAATAAATTAAATTACATTAAATCTAATAAAGAGAGTCGACAATATTATAATCTATTAATAAAATATGCTAACATTTCTTTATGTAGTCCAAACCTCCAATTTTCATAAATTTATTGTAGATTTCAGTTATGATTTCAAACATTTCATTCTCTCTCGCATAATGAACTTACCATATAAGTTTGGGAATATTGGGATGTCTGGTTTTTCTCCCAACTAGAATCACAACAAATTTCCACATGTAACTTGAAAGTGTCCATAACAATACACCAAGGTCTATTTTAACAAGATTTGTCTAGTAACTTTGTCTATATGATGAAATAATACTTTTCTAAACACTATTTGACTAGAAAAATTACCATAATATATTTTCATGTGTTTAGCATTGCCCTATTGAACTTCAACTAGATTCCAGATATATATTTTGAAAAATATGATCAATCTCACAAAACTTTTCAAATTCAATTTCGATTTGGTTCATATCAAAAATCTAGTAAACTCGTAAAATTAAACCATTTTTACTATTTTGAACAATTTCATCGATTTTGTACGACTCAAATCCAATTTTACTGATTTCAAGTTCTTAGTTCAATTAAATGGTGATACAATAAAATAGATAATTTAAATATATGTTATCTCGTAAAATCATTCAATTATACGAGTTAACTTGCAATTTTGATAAGAATGTTAGTCTTCTCGACGTGTGTTTTATTAAATTAGTCAACGTATTATGTTAATCTCGGAGAAAATATGGTAAAATATTTATAAATGAAAAATAAAAAAATCATTTGGTTTTCTTATTGCATTTTCGTCAATAAAAAATTAAAAAGGCTATGGTTATCACAACCCACAAAAGCTCCAAAGCTCAGCAGTTCTCGCCTGCTACAGACTAGACAACAGGGATGGTCACTTGACTTGGAACTGCTGTTCGAAAAAGCATATTGATGAAGATTAAAACCTGAGATTTTTATTGTTTTTTTTTAAATAAATTAAAATAATGCATATTTGTATTTTTAAAATTTATTTTTAACATCATGTATCAAAATCATCTAAAAATAATTCGAAGCAAATAAAAAAATTAATATGCTATTAAAAATAGAAAAATAAAATAAAAATATGAAGAGTGGTTTTCTTTTTTTTTTTCTTTTTTTTTGAAAATTGAATTGAATATTGAATCCGCTCCCAGGTAGGAGTTGATTAAGGCGATCCGGGTGGTATCAGGAAACACAAAACTCCCACAAGTAAAGTCCTTTATAAGTACAAATCTGTTCACAGACTTTGCTGATCATCTGTTTGTTTTTGCTTTACTTCTCCTTCCCCACCACCACTCTTGTTCTTGTTCTTGCCTGTGATCTCCTCCTCCTTCTCCTTCCTCTGAGAATAATGGCCATCACCAAGGAGGAGCTGGAGTTTCTTGAAACAAGAAAGCTGCTTAAAGAACAGATCCGGAAACGAAATTGTTCTCACCATCCCTTTGAACTTTCGAATTCCCATCATCATCATAAAACCAAGACTTGCGGCTCATTCTTTGGCCCTTCTCAGCCGTGCATCGCTCCAAGAGTCATTCAAGAAAGCAAAAACAAGCTATTCTCCTTACAAACCCAGATTCCACAACACAGAGCAGTACGTGCGGATATCCTTTTCTCTGCAATGGATAATCGGACCAGAGTACAAAGGCTTCGGCAGACAAGAGAGTACTCTTTCCTCTTCTCCGACGATAATAATCTGACGCTACCAGTTTCTAGTGCCACCCCTGCACAGCCACCTCTGGCGTGTAATCCATTGAAGCCTCTCACAAACAAGCGGGTAATGGAGAAAATCCCATTACAAAGAAAGCCTATCGTAAAAGCAGTCCATTCAGCAAAGCAGCTCGCGGGTAACAACGATAGCAAAGGATCACAAAGACCCAATAACTCATCGCCTGTCTCTAATTCGCTAGATCAATATCGTCCCAAGAAAAGAAGGCTTACAGATGACGAGGATGATTGTGAAGGTGAAGAGGCTCTTCTCATAATCAGAAAAATGTTCAACACCAAAAGGTTTGCTGGCCGAGACGATGGAGATAGAAAAATGGAGGCTAGCTTTGGAGACATAATGAAGGAAGAGAAAAGAAGTGAAAGGCTCGGCCGGAAAGAAGATCAAGAGCAACTCCGGCTACTGGAAGAAAATGCAGCAAGGCGTCAGCGGATGAGGACTTCTGCAAAGAAGCATAATCAAGGAACAAGATTTGTGATATATGTTGATCCCATGACTATAGGTTTAACAATAAAGTTATTTAAAAGTCATGTGGAGCATATGGGATTGATTGATTCATTTTGTACTTGGTCTTAATTTTGTATATATACATCAAGTTATTGTAATAAAGTTTGTGCACATTTTATTACTTTGAAGCTAGAAAACCATACTTGTTTACAAAATTGATTCTGCCCATTATTGTTTTTATTTATGGTACCAAGTCAATCTCAAAAGGATTGCTGGATTTGATTCGAGGTGCAGATCTGGTTTGAAATTAAAATGTCTTCAAGATAACTAATTATTTTTCTGGATTTATTACTTGTCTTATTAAATTGCTACAAGAATTCAGGTTTATGATGGTACAATTTACTGATTACTAAATTGACATCTGCTCATTTGCTCTTCCTTGGGTGAACAATTCAGTATCCATGGAAAAGAAAAGGATACATTTCTAGGAATACACTAATTTTTTTCTTAAAATATGTTTGAGGACAACCTTATTGGTAATGTATGTACTCTCCATGCTTTATTAGGCAATTTCTAGACGAGCCACTTTATATGAAATGATTAGGGATTATGGACAAGCGGCTAGAGATCTTCAGAGGCTGGTAGCTGTTCTCACTAAGCAAGTAGAGGAGAAAACTAAACAGTCTGGGCACTCTGATAGAACAACAAACTTGGCCAATGATCTTAGACAAGCTTGTTTACGTCTATCTACCATAGAAGAAGCAGCCAGGAAGGAGGTTCCTCTAAATATGTACCTCATTCTGTAAGTCCATTGTGATTCTAGATGTTACATGTTCTAAGTTCTCTATAAAGCCTCATCATTTTGCAAAAACTATAGCTGGAATATGAATGGTTTCTATTCAATCTTTTGATCATGTCCCCCTCATGGTTAACTTGTACATTACCCCTGCCATTGAGCTTGTAACTCATTTGATACCCATGTCACTCTAATAGGTCTTGAGTTTGAGCCTTAAAAAAAAAGCAATCACTCTGATACCCATGTACTAATCTATCATTGTCGTTATTGTTTCTGTTATTATTATGTTTGTTTATTGTTGTTGTTCTTGTTGTCATTGTTGTCATCTCATTTAAAATATGGACTATAAAATCATTTACCAATTAAATTATGATGGCAGGGGAATTGAACCTTCTGCTTCAGCGTCAGAAGTTAAGAAGGCATATCACAAAGCTGCACTTAGACATCATCCTGACAAGGTTTCCTACATGTTCAATTTTTTTGACGTCTTATTATGATTCGCCCTTTTGACACATTGATAATTGATGTAGGCTGGTCAGTCCTTGGCAAGAAGTGATAATGGAGATGATAGCCTGTGGAAAGAGATAGGAGAAGAAGTCCACAAGGATACTGACAGACTTTTTAAAATGATTGGGGAGGCATATGCCATGCTTTCAGACCCTGCTAAGGTATTGCACATTTCTATCATGCAATCTACTATCCATGCACATTCTTTTAATGGCTCAACCTATTCATATTGCTGTGAACCTGATAATCTTTTCTTCCCTCTCAAATTGGGAAAAACTTCTGCTCTGAAGTATTTTCTTCTGCTAGCAAGGTAGTCTTTGAGCTATTCTAAGAACAGAGGCATTGCCTCAATTAGGGTGTCAGTGTGTTGCTCGCCAGTGTCTTACACAATTTATGATACTGCCCCAGTCCTCAATGATTTCAAGTAGATAGTTTCTTATAGAAATGAAAATTATGTAAATTCTTTTTGTGGTTGTTTTTGGAAAAAGAGTGTTAAATCAGGGGGAGTAGTAGAAAACTTCATATAGTTATATGAAAAAGCAAGTTTTGACATAACAATTAATGGGTTGCAAGGTTGGGTGTGAAGTTGTTGTGCGAAAATATGATGTTGCTTTATTTGCTCATTGCAAAGATGCTGCTTTTTCATGGTTTAGTAATGGCAATCATGCTTAATTTCTCTGAACAAAACCATCAAGAATCCATTATGCACTTAATTTTTTTTTGACAAATTTAACTCTCTTGCTGCATATCTCTTTAGTCTTATTCATGGTGTTTCCTTTTGTAAGTCCATTGTGCTTATTTACTTGTTCCCCTGCTCGCTTTGTGTAATAACTAAAAGAAGTGGTCTTCTTGTTATCTGCTTGACTTATCTATTAATTACATCACTTGTCTGTCAGACATTTGTTAGCAACCCTTTCCTCTGAATAATTTTTATTTACTTCATGTGTCATGTCATAAACACTCCTTTGCAGGTCATGTAGGCCTTCCATTTTCTTGTTAGGCCAGTAGGCCTTGCTCTATCTCCCTGCTATATAGAGTGTAAATCATTGAACTCATAAATTCAATTGTTACATGTAAAAACAGAAACAAATCATTGTGATTTCTTTTACCGCTTAGCATAACTCGAGCCCTTCATCTGAAGGATAAGCTGATTACTTTGATCTGCTCCTATTAATCTTTCACTATGCCGTGGTTTGTTTTTCTGGAATGTAATGTTTTGCAGCGCGCACAGTATGATCTTGAAGAAGTGATGAGGAATGACCTGAAGAAAGAAAGTGGAAGCAGCACATACAGAACACATGCAGATGCTCCGAATTATCCATTTGAAAGAAGCAGCAGGAGACAATGGAAGGAGGGTTGGAGGCCATATGGCAGGTAACTCAACCACTGAAAAGCCAGGATCCATTCAACTTAACAGGTTTTGATGACCATCGTGTGACATGTATGACAAGGATCTTGAGATTTCTGGTCAAGTTAGTCCATCTGTGAAGGTAGGAGACGAGTTTGGTGGTTGGCTGCCATATGAACTCAGCTTTGATCCGAAGGTCTTACAGATGGGAAATCGTTCAAACTACAAAGCAGAAAAACTGACAACATCATGGCAGAGAAATTACATAATAGTTGCAAAGTTTTTTTCCAAAAATCGCTACTCACATACAAGACTTAAGTTTGTACTGAAAAAAGGGATAAAGAAGGAAACATAAATAGTAAACAGGAGAGCTGGTTTGTGTTTAGTTTGACAGGCATGTCAAATTGTGTGAGGATTTGTAATTTGAATTCTGAAAGAGCTTTGTTTTACACGGAAAAAAAGGGCGTGCTGTTTGAGTGCAATTTCACATGGGAGATCGCAAACTTTTTTGAGTTGTGTAAATTTATCGGCTTTGTATAGATGAAAAGTTAACAATGCAATCAAGAAGTTAAACCAGCATCTTCGAAACTATCTAGGACTTTAGTTAGATGAATTCTTCAGGTCATCTCAGTTGAATCCATCCTTGCGTTTTTTCAGCTTTGATTTTCATCTACTGATTGTACGTAAATTGATTGTTTGAATTGATTTTCTTCGGAATATCAGGACGTGCATTCAAGTTCGAGTAGCTAATTATTCCTGTTTTTGTATGTTCTTGTAAGGATTACCTTTTGGTTTTGAAAATCATAAGTTAGTCAAAGTCCCTTTGACGAGAGGTGATTATTAGTTATTCTCTAAACTTCCAAATTACCCTTTTAATGATTTGATATTCTTGTTGTTGCAGCTGCTGTTGTTCCTGCAAGTTCCTTGACTGGAGATCCTCATGCTTGTCTTTATGATACATGTAGTGTGGAGGACCATAGATCCCGAGGTTTAGGATGGAAAACATGTCTTAAAATTAATTATTTAAGAAAAATAATAATCCTAGAATGGATACATCTGATAAAGGGAACATGACAAGAGTTCTTGAAAAACAAATTATTATTACATCGATACCTTCCCAAGTTTTCTAATCAAACCTAACCAGCCATCCATATATGATTCAACATGAACATACCCCCTCGCCCTCTCAACAGGATTTTCAAGTGATTGTTTCAATTTGGAAAATGAACGGTTATTCTTAACATCCATGCTGATAATAGAAATAAATAAATTTCGGTGCTCAAAATAACAGCTCACAGATTAATTCCCGTATCATTGCCATATTTTTCAAAAAAATTGAAGTAAAAAAACTTGGATATCTTGGACTGGATGGTTGTCACCGAATTCTGCGCAGCTGTAGTGATCATCTCTATCAACCCTAGCCATCTCCTACAATCATACCTGTCAGCAACCTCGGTCCTTGCCAATCGTCACACACATCCCATCCTGTTGGCTTTACATGTTCCACGGGCAACATCCAAGGATCACTCAACAAAAAACTACTCTCTTCCTCGCAGCGTGTTTCTGGCTTACGAGCTTCTTCCACTTCCATTGATAGTTGGTTATCAGATTCAGAATCCCAGTTTATTTTATCAATATACTTGTTCGGATCTGGCAAGGATACACTGCAATAAGAATCATGATTATAATTCAGAGACCAGAACCGATACTTGGCTTTGTGGAAGCAGTCTCTGCCTTCAGAGTCATCCCATTGCATGATGATCTTGTCTGTTTCGGATATATACTTCTTTGCTTCCAAGAGACGTTTCCATTGTATTCCGCCTATTTCTGAGCAAAACTCCTTCTCCCATCGCGGAACAAAGCTGCTACTGCGTGATGAGCTCCTGAAATTCCTGCTCCTACCTGCAGCACCATATCTTCCACGATATACCATATTTGTTTCTTAAAGAAGAGAACAGTTAAGTGAATTATTTGGCTGGAGGCTTATTTATGTTGAAGATTGAAGATTGAAGACTGATTCCAAGTCTACAACAAGTGTTAGAATTAGTCTAGCTTTCAATTATTATGTTTCCTTATTATGTTTCCTAAATAAGATCACCTTGTTTGATCAAGTTTCTAGTTTCATTAGAAGTTAAGTATTTTCCTATTTAGTTTACACAAGAAGAAGTTGTAATCAAATTAGGAAATCCTATTTGAATATAACTCTTCAAGTTTATTATTTGACTTTTTTGTTATATTATTTGCATGCTCTTTTTTTTTTTTTTTTATTATGAATCTGTCCTCTCCATTTCCTCCTCGGACTCCTGTTCTATTCTCGAAGTCTATGAGTATCATTCAATAAAAAGGAAAAACAGTTCTCAGTAATTAAATTCTTGTATGGATCACTATTTATTGATGCAACTACCAGAAACAACAGATCGACCTTGTTATGGAATCATTAAACTACACTTTTATTGAAATTAATCATTAATTAGGGAATCATTAAACTACACTTTACACAAAATAAAATCAACTTGAGGTTGTCACTTGCATTAATTAAAAATGCTGACATGGGACAACATTGCAATTAGGGAACACTAGGGGGTGAGTTTTGAATTTAATCATTCTAAATGCAAAAATCTGGGCTAACAATAGGAAATTGAGGTAGCTTGAACATAAAATCTGGCCCAAACATACCAGTCCGCTCCCAGCAAGGAGTTGATTAAGGCGATCCGGGTGGTATCAGGAAACTCAAAACTCCCACAAGTGAAGTCCTTTATAAGTACAAATCTGTTCACAGACTTTGCTGATCATCTGTTTGTTTTTGCTTTGCTTCTCCTTCCCCACCACCACTCGTGTTCTTGTTCTTGTTCATGTCTGTGATCTCCTCCTCCTCCTCCTTCCTCTGAGAATAATGGCCATCACCAAGGAGGAGCTGGAGTTTCTTGAAACAAGAAAGCTGCTTAAAGAACAGATCCGGAAACGAAACTGTTCTCACCATCCCTTTGAACTTTCGAATTCCCATCATCATCATAAAACCAAGACTTACGGCTCATTCTTTGGCCCTTCTCAGCCGTGCATCGCTCCAAGAGTCATTCAAGAAAGCAAAAGGAAGCTATTCTCCTTTCAAACCCAGATTCCACAGCACAGGGCAGTAGGTGCGGATATCCTTTTCTCTGCAATGGATAACCGGACCAAAGTCCAAAGGCTTCGGCAGACAAGAGACTACTCTTTCCTCTTCTCCGGCGATAATAATCTGACGCTACCAGTTTCTAGTGCCACCCCTGCACAGCCACCTCTGGCGTGTAATCCATTGAAGCCTCTCACAAACAAGCGGGTAATGGAGAAAATCCCATTGCAAAGAAAGCCTATCGTAAAAGCAGTTCATTCAGCAAAGCAGCTCGCGGGTAGCAACGATAGCAAAGGATCACAAAGACCCAATATCTCATCGCCTGTCTCTAATTCGCTAGATCAATATCGTCCCAAGAAAAGAAGGCTTACAGATGACGAGGATGATTGTGAAGGTGAAGAGGCTCTTCTCATAATCAGAAAAATGTTCAACACCAAAAGGTTTGCTGGCCGAGACGATGGAGATAGAAAAATGGAGGCAAGCTTTGGAGACATAATGAAGGAAGAGAAAAGAAGTGAAAGGCTCGGCCGGAAAGAAGATCAGGAGCAACTCCGGCTACTGGAAGAAAATGCAGCAAGGCGTCAGCGGATGAGGACTTCTGCAAAGAAGCATAATCAAGGAACAAGATTTATGATTTAGTCCCAATTCCCAAGTAAGGTTGTCTGATTTTTCATGTATCGGCACACCTAGTTTCTATAACACATCCTTGGTTATTGGAATCGATCCATCTGTTCGAACCCATAACCTCGTCGTGCTTGATGTGTCCAAAAAACGTCTCCTCTTGTTGACTAACTTCTGCCAATGCTTTAGCCCTCTGCCATTACCTGGTATTAATGTCTATGCACCAACAACATTCTATAATCTTGCAAAATTCGATATACTCATAAATAAAGTTATTTAAATAGTAAATTAAATATTTTCTTCTTATAGATTAAGAAATTTATACTTGGTGGTAGAAAATAACATATATAAAATAATTCTTTTTACTGGGATTTAGAGACTCTCTAGTAATACAGTTAATAAGAGCTTTAAATTCTAAGAAAATGTTTGTTATAAATGACTTGGGAATTAAAGTATGAATGTCTAAAGAAAATAAATTTTAATATATAGAATTACAATTATTCCCGGCATGAATAATTTATGTTAAATTTTGTAAGAATAAATAAATAAAGTTTTGTGTCCCTAACATGGATTTATAAGAACCTTCAAACCAATTAGACCTGGCACATAGTCAAGTCTAAGAGAAATTGATAGCTAACTCGAGCGCAACAAGTGAACCAACCGAAACTTGTTGGGTCTAGTAACTTGCCAGACTAAAGCTTACTCTGGCTCCGCATGTGACCGCACCAAAATTTGTTGGATCTAGCAAGTTGTTAGGCTGACACCTACTTGGAGAGAAGTAGAGTGCCCTCTTCGATATTATCCCATTGGCCCATACATTTTCTTAACATGACAAGCAGGAGAAAACGCACTTCAGATTACATTTTCTGAAAAGTTGAAACATTTCAAGCCAAATCATGACTTATAGCATATATGATAGATTCATATCCGAAAGAGCTTGACAATTAAGTTCTTTCAGAGTTGAATGTTTGTTCCTCTGTTTTTGCTTCTTAATTATTGCCACCAGAGCTTCTTTGTGTAAGAACTTCAGACACTAATGGCAGCAGCTGCAAAATAGCTTCTTTGGGGGGATTTGTTTCCATTGTAGTAGCAGTGATTTCTGGAATTGGTTCAGGCTCTCGCTTAGCTTCTTTGTATAAGAACTTCAGACACTAATGGCAGCAGCTGCAAAATAGCTTCCTTGGGGGGATTTCTTTCCATTGTAGTAGCAGTGATTTCTGGAATTGGTTCAGGCTCTCGCTTAGGTAGTGGCCCGTCCACGGATGGCTGTAGCACTGTAAGGAAGAATATGTTGTAGAAAATTGTGAAAAGAAAGAGAGCCGCGGCTGTGTATACCAGGAAAGACCCTGAAACTTCTGGGACTTCTTCTGTTACTTCATCCCTTGTAAGTTTCACGTCAGAAGCTGAAATCAGGTTGAAGAAAACATGTTTCAGCGTAGACGGTATTATCAAACCATGAGGCATTGCATTCTGATCATATTCATAATTTCTCATCCCTAAAGCTCGTAAGTGGTAGCTTGAATGTTAATACTAATCAATCTGGAGAAGGGGACTGACAGTTTTTATTAATTTGATCAGTGATTACAGATAATGCAAAACTATACTGCCCTGGAATTCATTGTTTGCAAGTTAGACTAGCCTGTAGCTAGTTTTCCTCGAAAACGCAAATGAATGTTAGTATTTGCTTATTTGATGGAATCTAACCATCTCTGATTATCAACTCGCGAGGACCAGTTTCCAGAGAATTGACAAATTCAACACCAAAAAAATAATAAATATATCCAGATTTATCAAGAAATGTCTGTGCAACCTGATGGAATACTATGATTTTCAAAAAAAGAAGAAAAAAAAATCTTGATATTATGATATTTTGGACTAAATAACACAGGCAGCCAAAAATCCATTAGGGAAGTTCAAATTCTTCTTTGAACAAATTGATTGAAATTCAAACTTAAACTGATTGCAGCTTATCAAATTGAGTATTAACACCTGAGACACCACACTCATCAAGTTATCAAATCTCAGGCAATTTTTTTTTTTAAAATTAATCCCCACAAAACATATTGTAAAATGACTAGAAAATGAGGAGTTCTTGATGAAAGCAGCATTATTAAAGAAAAGGAATTCCTGGGATATCAAAGCATGAAGGAATTCCTGGAATATCAGAGCATAAACTGTCATTCCAGAGATAGAAAGAGAGAGAGACACCTCTTATCTTTGGAGAGCTGATTTGTTTGTCGGAGAAGGCCTGGAGCTGCTGGTCAAGTTTTTGAAGGGCTTCTTTGGCCTTATCGGAGTCTATCTCATATTTTTGCGAGTCTTTCTCCACCGCGTGGACAATAAAAGAAGATTGGTCTTTGCTTGTTCTCTTGAAAGCATGGCCATATACAGGTGCGAGCCACAGAGAAACTACTGGTGTAGGGTTCTTGTCAGTGAGCCAAGAGAGTCGAGGAAGTGATGATGGCTGCCTGGTATTGTTGTAGAGGGAGAGGCGACAAAAAGAAAGCATCTGAATGTACAAGAAAATGAAACCAGAGCCACTTCATGAACAGCTAACGATAAGGAGGTAGCTAGATTGCGAGCATGGTGTCTGGCAATTGATGGTGGGGCAATCTTAGTCCAGCTGTTCAGGATAGGATTGTGAGGATACAGTTTGGTTTTTCCATTTTTCTGCTAGATGATAAGTGGGGATCTGATTTCTTGGGGACATAAATCATCCTCAAGGCTTGCCATCTGGGCTTTCATCATCCGATAAATCAAGGGTCCTACCAAGTATAGGATCACAGTTGACATGGGAATGTTTGGAAGTTTGATAATTTACTTAAAATAACATATATTCTTAATTTTTCATATTAATAAATATTAAAATACTGTGACACCACATTTCCAAGCATTTTATTATCATTGCCGTAACTTGAACAAAAATCTCAGCAGTATCACAGATTTTTTCTTCTGATAGGACATGCGCTCAGACTTTTTTACATGATAATAAGACAAACATCAACTCACAAACCACTGAAACTACAGCTTCGTTTATTTATTATGCTGACGTGGCGTGTTTCAATTGGGCTAGGTTGGGAAAGAAAGGCAGAAACATGGTCGAAAGCCATGTAAATAAAAATAAATAAATAAATAAGAAAGACAAGAGACGGAGCCTATAATAAATAAAACAGAAAAAGAAAACACAAACGTAAAGTCACACAAAGATGAAGAAATCAGGAGGGGCAGCAGACAAGAAAAGGGTTCGGAGATCATTACCAACTGGCACCAGAGATCTAAACTCTGATACCCCTCCTAGGGTACGTCTTCTCTTTCTCTCTGATTTAGGGTTCCTTTTTTCTTTTCTTTGAAATGAAGTTATTATCTTTATGTTACAATTCATGTAATTGAAACTAGCGTTGCAATTGTAGAGTTTTCCTGTGCTTGTTTAAGGACATATGCGAAAATTTTGACTTTTTTTCCTTCAATATTCATGTGTGTTTAGGGAATATGAATAAGGGGTTTTCTTGTAAAATGGGACCTGAAAGATGCAAACCTTGGTAAGGGCCTGCTACTTTTGTCTGCGTTTTTCCATTTCCTGGAAACCCATGTCAAGAAACGGATTTAATGTCTTTAGAGTTTCATTTTTTGGTTGTCAAAACAAAAGGGGAAGTTAAAGTTTTAGTCCTGTGAGAAAACAGCCCATTGTACAATTTTTCAGTAATTTCATTTTGTTTGGCAAAATAAACAGGGAAGTTAAATTGTTCTTCCTGTGAGAAAATAACCCATTGTACATATTTGCAGTCACATTGTAGCACCTGATTGAGGAAATCATATTGTTTTCGTTGGTATACATTAGTGATCATTGTTTGAATTTATAAAAAAAATAAAATGTTTTTATCTTTCTCCATCACTGTACCACATTTCTAGGCATTTCCATGTGATGTACTCGTATGATCCTGAGCCATGTGTGTTTTGTGGCAGTCAAGTTTTTGCAAGCTAGCTTGTGTAAACTTCCATGAACTGCTTTAACAAGGAATTTTCTTCTTATGCATATCAACCTTTAAAATCTGTGAAAAGGTTACATGTGTTGTTCACTTGTACATCTTAAGTCCATGTAACTAGTAATGGTGCTTTATACATTTTAATTTGTTGCTAGTCACTCGTCCATATTTGGTGAATGGTTGGTTTGGCTAACTTTAGGGCAGTCATTTTTATGCATAATAATGGTTTTCAACTTGATTCCTTTTCTAATGTTTTCTGACTTGTATGAATGTTTCTCTCTTCAGAAACAAGCTGCAGAAAAAGATGTGTTTCAGTTGTTTGCTGAGAAGGTGAGAGATCACAAGGGTTTGGTTTCTCGCTGGGCTGTCTTACAAGAGACACGTGTTGAGTATTTTAGAGGAAAGGATTTTGTAAGCTTTCTGAAAAATCATCCAGAGATTAAAGATATATTAGAGTCAAGTAAGAATTTTTCGGTTGAAGAAATTGTCGATACTTTATTAAGTAAGAACCTTTTAGTACGTTGTGATCGTGTGGTGAAAACTGTTCGTCCTGGGAAGAAAAAACTGTCTACCTGGCCAGCACATCTAGAGATCTTTCCTGTAAGTTGTTTCCTTTTGCGCTTGGATGTTTAATATGAAAAGTAATCTTATAATTGATTGTCAAATCTACCTGAATTTCTGATTTCACCATGCGAATTGTTAATTATCATGTATTTAATGTATCCTTGTTTGTTATGAAAAGTTAATTTTAACAACTATTTTCTATATGACTGGGGTAATTGACTTCTTAGAGACCAGGACTTGTATGAATTCTCATGATCATCTATTACTCTCTTTTGCATCTAGTAGGTCTGCTGTGTCAAGGATATGTTGCCCCTTGCATTCTTCTAAGAATGGATGTGCTCTGTGCTTGTATCATGTTGCCCCAACATATTCTGCATGTCTGTATCATTTTGATCAGACTGTTGTTTACTTTCTGTGGTCATACCAGGCCTTCATATCCTTTTCAATAGCAGCACAAATTTGAGTTGTAGGCATGAATGGGGAAACTCTGCTAGACTGTGCTTTGCTAAAATGTTGAGTCTGTGTGGAAAGCTAAAAGAAGTTGGAATGGGAATTATAGTTAGAAGAATAGGGGAATTAGAGAACCAGTCACCCTTGCATCTCTATCCATGTCAGCTGCATGTTCTTTTCTTTCTTTCTTTTTGTAGTCAGAAATTAAGATCCTTGTTTTATATTGCCTCTAAAGCTCAATTTATTAACATTGTTTTGTCCTTTGCAGGATCAACTATTTTCAAAAAGTGATGCCTTTTTTGCATGGACGTTTGTAAAACGGAGGCCGTTATGGCAGACACTCCTCTCACTTTCTTGGCCTGTACTGACTCTTGCAATTTGCCTGTTTCCTGTATACCCACACGGGTGCAAACTGTTAATCCTCTACTCTTGTGCTGGACTTCTTTTGCTTATTCTCTCACTTCTTTCATGTAAGTACTCCCGGGCTCATTTTTTGTGCTGAACTACATTTGACCAATTTTTTTTGAAGTTTGTTGATTGAAAATCTAGATTTATCTTGAGCTTCTTATAATTTTCATATCTGAAAGCCAGTTAAAATTGAATTGTTTAAGAACCAGTGTTCATTCTGATTGCCCTGACATATAACGGCATACTCAATTTAGATTAATATACATAACCAGGCTACAGGAGATGAGTGGAGATAACATTCTCCCTTCGACTTGTTTTTTTTTTTTATGAATAATGAGCTCAGTATTTAATGATCCTTGCAATGACCCATGATGATTACACTAGAGTGAGACTTGTGCAATGGCAGTGGAAGCTTGAAAAGATGGAATTTAGTGGTGTCGTTCGCTTTTAGGAACCAGTTCCCAATTCGGTAGCAAAATGGATTGTTGTTGGTGTTTTTATGAATGGCATTTATTGTTTTTTGAGGTAATTATTAGTGGCATCATTGACCTTTTGAGATCGGAATGTAAGGTTTTGATGCTCTTGTTTTTTATAAACCTCTAGAAGGTGAACATTTGTTTTCTAGTGGAATTTGGGGCTTCTGTGTTTCTTGGGACAACAGGAATGGTTTTCCATTCTTTGAATTACTCTTGTGATTCTTCATCATGGTTTTTATTTTACTGTTAATTCTCATTTTATTTGACAGTGATAACTAGTGCTGAACTATTGCTTCAACTACCTTTAGGGTTTATTGAGGTTTTATGTTCATTTTGCAGTGAGAGCAACAGTATTTGGTGCCCTATACATCGTTCTTGGAAAGCGTGTTTGGCTATTCCCTAACATCCTTGCTGAAGAAGCTACCCTGGGAGAATTATTCCGTATCTGGCCAAACAAGGATGAGGAGGAGAGGCCCAAGTGGACAACGAGGCTTTTCTATGCATTAGTAGCCGTGCTCGTTATATTACTACTGAGGCACCATGCCCCAGATGAAGCTGCCAGAGCAAGGTGAGTACACCTGTTGCTGCTAAATTTAGTAGACTGAAAAAAACTGTCCCCCATTTTTGCCCTAATTATGGTTACTCAAGTAACAAAGATGGTTGTGGAAAACTTGAATTACAGCTAAATATTTTTACTGGCTTTTACATGTTTGTTTTACTTGTTACCAAGCTAAGACTGCAGAATCAAGTGATCCATGTATTCTTTTTTTTTAGAACTATCAAGTTGCCATCTTGCTTTGTGGGTGTAATGTATGCTATTCTCTTGGGGGTATAATATAATTTCACTTGGTGCCTTAATTAGGAACTTTTTGATGGCATTGCCATACAAAATCACAACGATGAACCCTCTTAAATATCTGTTTCCATGCTTAAGTCTGAAGTGAAATCTATGTCCTGCAGGTATCAGAAGCGGATGTCCAACATAATTGATGAAGTTATTGAGTGGTCTCCAAGTCTGGCGCTGTCTGGAATGATGGAGAAGCAGCCACCTGTGGTGAATGCCACAGAACCCAATGATTTCACAGATTCCGGTCAAACAGAGTCGGAGAAGGTGCCTCCAGCAGGTGATGAAGGTGGAGAAACCGTCTCGGAACAACACGAGGATGAAGAAATTGAAAACATAGAGGACGCCGGTGATCAATATCAGCATCAAGATCATATATGACAGTAGATCTGGCCATACCAAACAGAAGATCATATCAGATATACTACCTTCTATGGATTCCATCTTAAATTTTGAGTGTAAAACTGTGTAATCAAACAGTGAAATAAAGCAGTTATTATTTGTGTCCTCATTAACAATGAGAATAGATTATAATCACAAGTTCAGGGAATTTCTCTCATGAAGAGCCATTTAACAATATCATATTGGCTATGCTTATGCTTTCTTCAGGAGTACCTGCCCATGTTTTAGACGGATAAAATGGATTGACGTTGCTTCAAGTTCTGAAAATTGGCTATTATTTGCTAGGCCTGCAAAACGCCGGCCCAATTGCAGTCTGAAACTGAGCCCATCCTAACTTTTTAAGAGCAGAAAATTATGGCCCAGCCTTATTCTACCTCTTACCAATGTTATATTTTTCTGCTTCCGGGAATCGTTGAAAGATATAACTGTACACAAGTCAATGAAAAAAGAGGAAGAAGCAATCATGTAAAGAACCCTAATTAAGAAGAGCAGAAGAGAGAGATCTAAGAGATGCAGTGGAGCGATTCTTTAATAAAGTGGTATCTGGCTCAGTGTAAAGATTCATGGATGGGCAATGCTTTTGTTGCTAATCTGAATGGGGGTTAAGGTACAATATTCGGATTGTCGATCATCGCTTTGATCTGTTTATTTTATAGAAAAAGCAAAATCACATCGATCAGAATATTTCTGCAAATGAACTTTAGGGTTTGTGATTCTGCATCTATGCATACATGCAGGTATGGGATTGAAGATCCTGGTTAATGCCCTTGATCTTTAACGATTCTCGTTGACTGTGCGGCCATTGGAGGTCAAGGATCACACCAGAAGAAGTCTGGGTTGTTTTACTGTGCATACAATAAGATAGAGGCGTGCATGGAGGCCAGAAGTGGTGGTGGGTTGAAGAGTTCATCGGTGCAGATATATATTTTTTAACACTCCAAAACTAATCTTTTATTATTTTCACTTACTCTTTAATTTCTATATTATTTTTAAATTCTATTACTCCATGTAATAAACCATATATTATAGTTTTATAAAAGCTCGACCCACGCACCGGCCAACGAACACGAAGAACTATTAAGATTTGACGAGTCTCTTAATACATTGGATTCTTCCTAGAGAACCGATGGATAAGGTCAATGGATGTTTATTGGTACCCATTTTCTTATTTTTTTAAATTCATGCTTTAAAATTATTTGATTTTAAAAAAATATATATATTTACCTTGCAAATATTAAATGTCAGAGAATAATATATATTATATCTTAGAATCTCATTTAAAAACTTAAGTTTTTAGGTGAGATGATTCCTTGACATGGTATCAGAGTCTTATTGACCCAACGATCACGAGTTCAACTCTTGTCATTTGATAAAAATAAAGCACAGAGTAATGTGGATATATGCAAGTTTCAAGCTCAAAAAATTTTCATTTAAAGGGATGTGTTAAAAAATAATATAATAGTATATCTTTGAACCTCACCTAAAACATTAAACTTTTAGATGAGATGATTTTTTTATATCAAATTGATATAAAAATATCATTTAAACCATTTGAAAAAAAGAGAATAATTTTCTACAATAAAAAAAAATGAAAGGATAGTCTCTTCAATGATATATTCTCTTATACCAATGGATTTTTATTGGTCAATTGGACTCTTTGACTAGAAATATTAAATAAAAATTATGGCTGGACATATAGCTATAATTTGTATATCTAGAAAAGTAAATGTATAATTTTTATTTATTATAAAACCAGGTCTCAAATTAAACAATTTATTATTTTGTTATATTCAAAGAAATACTTTACAAAACTATAATACGTCCACCAAACTCAGAAGTGGCACCAACTCTCTCTCTCTTTTTTGACTCTGCAACATGCTAGGTAGTCACTTTTTAAATTTAAAACTATAATTAATAGCAGGTACAGAATATGTGATAAAGCAATAGATTATAAAGGGTCGAGGGGCATGAATGTGTGATCATATGGAGAGCGATGGAAGTGAACGAGGAGAAGCTACAGATAATGCGAGTGGCTCCTTGCTAGCTAGCTAGCTAGTTTGACCTAAAAGTTAAAGAAGATGATATATATATCATCCTTTTCTGTTATCTGTGAAAGAGGGAATCATTAGGGGCAACCTCGGATTCTAGAGAACAATGGAAGCAGATTAAACCTTGGCACTAATCAAAAGTAAAAGCAGCATAAATCCATCCTGTGGTCGTAGAGACTCACAGCCGTCGATCACTGGACCTACGTCGTCTATCCGTTCTGCAGTTTTCTTTCTGGTTTGAAAGGGCAAGCTCAACCAAATCTATTTCCATACTCTCCTTTTACCGACTCTCCCACTACTCACGTATGCGTCTCTTTCTTCTCCCTTTTTTTATAAGCCAGCATGCATGTTCTTAATTCGACCTCTGTCACTGTCTTCTTGCCCACGCCTCTACTGTACGTGTTCAATGCATTTCAACGGTGGCTTGTTTTGCCTGTAAAATATATCTGATCATGCAAGACATTGATCTCTAGTATTTCACTTTTAAAACACTTTTTTTTGTTAATGATATTGATGTTGAAACTGAAAGATGTGTTCGTGGTGGTACGTACGTAGATGTTAGAGAAGGGAGCGGTGATGATGATGAAATTAATAAATATTTCTAGATAAAAATATAAAAACGTCTAGAAAAAATTAAACATCGGGAAATTAAAATTATATTTTTTAAAATTTATTTTTAACATCAACATATAAAAATAATCTAAAATTATAAATAAATAAATAAATAAATTTGGCTAACCTACACTTAGATCACGATATCAAACGAAAACTTAAATATGCATGTTTTTTTTAGCATGGAAAAACCACCACACACCTATTTTTCTTTGATGGCAGTTCTCCAGGTCGATCACTAGGGAGTTAAATCTAGGGCATTGAGTTATTGATTATTAAGAGCCATGATGGTGCCCCTCCTCCCCTGGCCTCCTCTAAGTAAATACGTGATTTCCCCCCAATAATTGTGCTCGTCAGATGATTGAGGGCTGGTCAATCATGGAGACATTTAAAGGTGGAAATGGAGCACTTTCAAAGGAGCTAGAGCATGGGCAAAAGAAATTAACAGTTGATAAGACATGTTTTGGATCCCTGCCTGCTCGGAGTTCATCAACATTTATAATAAAATAAATTCACACTTTTTTCTTTTTGTCTAAAAATTTGTCTATTCGTGTCAGTGAGCACATTGCCTGTGTATAAATATTACGAGTGGTCCTGGGAAACAAGCCTTGCTTCCATTTGAAAAGTGAGGGACGGCCATGAAATTGTAAAAAATGCTGAAGATCTTGCATACACTGTTAATTGTGTACACTACTTGTTTGATAGAATGCCTTTAGCCTTATATAGGCATTACATTTGATGTCAAGAATAACAAGCCAGTTCTTCATATACTGAAGATTATGAAAAAATAAAAAACAGAAATAACAACTAAGGCAGTGTTGATTTAACCGATTCCTAATAGACTTGGATTTCCATATTCTGAAGTTCCATATTTTGAAGTATAGGAGATTGTTATTAACAAACTGTAACATATCCTCTCCTAAACTACTGAACTTGCTGAAGCATGTCAGTTTATGTTATTTATGCTTTGTACTCCATCAAATTTCTCATTTTAAGAGATGATTCTAACTTCAAAGGTTTTGTCATGATATCTGCCACCTGCTCACTTGTTCCACAGTGAATTAATTCAATAATACCTTCTTTTACCAAATCACATAGGAAATGGAACTCCACATCTATGTGTTTGGTTCTTCTATGAAGAATTGGATTTTTCGATAATTTGATAGTGGAACTATTATCACAAAAAATCTTCACACACTTGCAAGAGGAGAACCCAAGACCGTTAAGTAGTCTTCTCATCCAAATACTATGATAGGCACATGCAACAACAACTACATACTCTGTTTCGGTGGAAAGAGTCACCATTGGCTATGTTTTTGAGCTCCATGCATCTGCACAACCACTCAAGAAGAATACATAACCATAGGTACTCCTTCGATCTTCTATATCACCAACATAATTACTTTCGGTGTAGACTTTAAGTTCATTCTCTAAAATCTGTGTACTCCTTCTATAAAGCACCCCTAAATTTGTGGTTTTCTTCACGTACCTGAGAACTCTTTTTGCTGCTGCCATATGAGATGTTTTTGGATCTGTCATAAACTTAATAAGCAAACGACAAACGAAATGTATGGTCTAGTAATTGACAAATACATTAAACTGACAATTATCTGTTTGAAGAAGGTCGATTTCACTTGCTTCTTCACTATCTTTTGTTAGTATCGTGCCTGACACAATAGGGTTTTTTACTGGATTACAACCTCTTATTCCAAACCTTTCTAGCACTTTAAGATTATGAAAAAAAGAAATAAAGGAATAACAACTAAGGCAGTATTGATTTAACCGACTCCTAATAGAATTGGATTTCTATCTTCTTAATTATAGGAGATTGTTATTAACAAACTCTAACATATCCTCACCTAAAATGCACTTGCTGAAGCAGGTCAGTTAATGTTCTTTATGCTTTGTACTTCATCAAATTTCTCATCTTAAAAAATGATTCTAACTTCAAAGGTTTTGTCATGATATCTGCCACCTGCTCACTTGTTCCACAGTGAATTAATTCAATAATACCTTCTTTTACCAAATCACATAGGAAATGGAACTCCACATCTATGTGTTTAGTTCTTCCATGAAGAATTGGATTTTTCGATAATTTGATAGTGGAACTATTATCACAAAAAATCTTCACACACTTGCATGAAGAGAACCCAAGACTGTTAAGCAGTCTTCTCGTCCAAATACTATGACAAGCATATGCAACAACAACTACATACTCTGTTTCGGTGGAAAGGGTCACCACTGGCTATGTTTTTGATCTCCATGCAACTGCACCACCACTCAAGAAGAATACATAACCATATATACTCATTCTATCTTCTATATCACCAGCATAATTACTTTTGGTATAGACTATAATTTCATTTTTTTGAATTCTATCTACTCCTTTTATAAAGCACCCCTAAACTTGTGGTTATCTTCACATACCTGAAAGAACTCTTTTTGTTGTTGTTGTATGAGATGTTTTTGGATCTGTCATAAACTTGTTTAACAAGCAGACAACAAACGAAATGTCTGGTCTAGTAATTGACAAACATATTAAATTGACAATTATCTATTTGAACAAGGTCAAATTTCACTTGCTTATTCACTATCTTTTGTTAGTTTCTTGTCTGGCACAATAGGGTTTTTTATTGGATTGCAACTTCCCATTCCAAACCTTTTTAGCACTTCTCCAACATACTTCATTTGACACAAGTGTATTCCTTCACAATTCTGTTGAATCTCAACCACCAAAAAATATTTCATTCTACCCAAATTACTCATGCCAAATTCTTGCTTCTTTGACTACTTGAAGCTCTCACATAGTTCCATGTTATTTCCTGTGTAGATTAATTCATCCACATAGAGGTTGATAATTAGGCATTTACCTCCACCTTCATGCTTGATGAACAGTGTGTGTTCATAACTGTATTTCTTAAAGTCTTTCTTTAAGAAAAATCCTTCAATTGTACTATATTAGGTTATTGGAGTCGGTTTCACACTATAAAGATCCTTTTTAGTCTAAGCACTTTATGTTCTTCTCCTCTTGAAAAATAACCTTTGGGTTGCTTCACATAGACTGCCTATTCTAATGCCCCATGAAGAAATACACTCTTGACGTCTAGTTAAAAGACAATCCATCTTTTTTGTGTTGTTAAAGATCAGTCTTATAGTATCTCCACGAGACACAGGTGCAAAGACTTCATTGTAGATTCTTCACCACTCCTCACGTCATCATCACTCTTCCACCAGTTCCAACCCTCATTCTCATCAAACACTACATCCTTACTAACAATCACCCTTTTAGTCTTAGGATCATAAATTTGATAGGCTTTAGATTCTTAACTAACCCCTATAAAAACACATTTATGGCTCTTTTCATCGAGTTTTGTCCTATCTTTGTCAGGAATATGCACATATGCAATACAACCATAAACCCTAAAGTAATCAACATTTGGTCTATTCCCACTTCAATATTCTTCAAGAGTCATTTCTTTTACAACCATAGTTAGGCTCTTATTTAGCACATGTGATCCCATCGAACATCAAAATAGTTTAGGCATTTCCTTCTTTGAAAGCAAGCCACTCCATTCTGTTGAGGAGTGTAGGCAACAATAAGTTGTCTCTTAATGCTATGATCAACACAAAAATATTGAATTCTATGGATGTAAATTCATCTCCCTTACTAGTCCTCATACATATATTACATTATGATTCTTTTTCTACACGGCTTTTGAATACTTTGAACATGAAGAAAGCTTCATATTCTTCAACCAAAAAATAAATCCAGATCTTTCTGCTGAAATCATCTATAAAGCATAATATGTATCTTTTGAAGTTGTTTGAGGTTGTAGTAATTGGACCATATAGATCTACATGTATTAATTGAAGTTTTCTTAAAGCCCTCTAATGACTTTTTTGGGGATAATTGCTCGATGTTGCTTGCCACGCTGCACATTGTGCATACTTTGTTTGCGATGTTAAGTGGGGAAAGTCCTTTAACTAATTGTTTATTCCCCAAAGATTTAAGACTTTTGTTGTTCATATGACCATAACAACGATGCCATAGGTCTAATAAGTCATCCTCACTTGCTTTCAGCCAATTTAAAACTTGAGTAATCATATTGGTTTGCAAAACAAATATCTTGTTTTTTGCCATAACTATTTGCATAATAATACCTCTCATAGGATGATATATTTTGCATGTCTTATCCTTCATAACAATAGCAAGTCCTTTTTCTTGCATTAGTCCAATGCTTAATAAGTTGTTCTTAAGATCAAGAATGACAAAGACATCACGTATCCTTTGAATTAATTCCCTAAATTTCAAGCCTTACACCTCCTTTCCCATTACTAACATTTTTCCTCCATTGCCCAGTTTGTTTAGGTGTCTAAACTGCTAATCTAGCTCTATGAACCATTCTTCATTTCCTGTCATATGGTTGGAATAACCTGAGTTGGAAAACCATGCATCTTCTTTGTTTGTCTTCTTGTACTAAACATAGACCATTATGAGGAGCTCTTCTTCTTCTTCTTCTTCTTCTTCTTCTTCTTCTTCTTCTTCTTCTTCTTCTTCCTCCAACTCATCATAGTTTTCACTCTTTTTCCAATTAAGACATGAAAATATCCTAATCTATGGCATTTGTAACATACCACAGTAGTTTTGTTGAAGCTTTGCCTTTCTCTGCCACGTCCACCTCTCCATGCTCCTCGACTCTTTCTTTTTCCTGGTTTTTCTTCATGAGTAAACTTGAGGACTTGTTCTTATTCCCCTTGACTCTTCATATGCCTTTCTTTGAACACCTATGGTTGGATGACTATTTGTCATCACTAAGGAGAAAGTTTGTGCTTCTCCTGCAACCTCCATCGTGTTGCCATGATCCACAACATCCCAATACTCCTTGGAATGAGGCAAATTCTCCATAAGTTCAGCCCAATGATCATGGTGTTCCACAAATTTTGGCACATATCTAGTGCTGCTTCCTTTTGTCATTTTGAAGAGACTCGCAGGTATCCTTTTCGCTCTTCTACTCACAACCAAGTTTGATTGAAAGGCTTTGATACCAATTGTTAAAAATGCTAAAGATCTTGCACACACGGTTAATTGTGTACAGTACTTGTGTTGATAGAATGCCTTTAGGTTTATATAGTCATTACATCTGATGTCAAGAATAACAGCCCAGTTCTTCATACACTGGAGATTATGAAAAACAGAAAAAAACAAATATACCAAATTAAACCATGAAAAAAGAGACGTGGTTGCTGCATGGCTACCTTGTTGAAACAATATTCATAAATAACTGGTGCATATATATGGTAGAAGCTAATCCACCGACCTTCATGATCATGTTGAGAGAAATTAATTATGTGGCCATGAATCCCGAATCGAAAATGAAAGAACATGGAGGTATCATCATGGCAAACAAAGGAGGGAACACGTTAATGTGGGAAAAAAGGTTTCTCTGAGGGAAAGGGACCTTATCATTTAAAGAAGAGGGGGCTAGCTTCTAATGAATGCGAACCGTCCTTCACTTATTCCTTCTGTATTATTTATCCCCAAAAGCTCAAACATCTGCTGATGTTCCATGCCCAAGCTTTACCCACTTGCTAGCATCTTTTTTAAATCATACACTTCTCCGAAATTATCCATGGAGCATGCCCTAGCTAGTGATAAAACTGAAGAACACATATACTTTGGAACAAAAGGTTAATTATGGCTTTGAAACCTAGCTACATGCCATCAGCACAAAAGATCTCAGCAGTGTTTACTTCATATAATGACTGAAAAAGTCTTGGTAATATCTAAAAATATAAAAGAAATGGCTTAATCTTTATTTGATTCTAAGAACTTGCAATTGATTAATTAACTTGAAAAAAAAAAGAGATATATGTGTGTGAAACTTGCACGACCATGCATCTCACATATATATTTTTAGGATGGGGATATTGGAAATGACTTCTAAGTTCATGCTCCAATATAAAAGAAATGATATCCCTGTAACTCCATGAATATTTGTTAATTGTTACTGTATGATCACAAGTTTCATAAAAGAAAACCATTGATGGCGGGCGTTGTAATTTGTCAACAGGAAACAAGATGAGGTTTAAAAATGGAACCATAATAAATGCGTAGGTGGCCAGATCAGTTTAATTTAATGGCGAATAAAAAAGTCGACAAAAGAAAAAACAAAGAGAAATTTCTTGAGATGCTCTACTATGACAATTATCACAACCGCACGAGTCTACTTCATTGGATTCTCTAGTGGATGCGGGGCTAAGCTGAGACACGCAGACACCCCACAATCTGACAACACGATCCCACCCTCACAATAATAAAAGAAACAGCACTCTTCAATCACTTTTGGGTTCCCGGTCTGTAACAAATGTCTATTAAATCTCTAACTCCCCCCATGTTTTTGCTGCTTCCCCTCATCAGAAAAGCTACCTTCCTGCTGCAACTCAAAAGGGAATTCGAGAGTTTTTACTGCCATTATCTATTATTTACCCTAGAAAATCATATTCTTGTTCTGGGTTCTCAAAAGGTAGAATATGTGAATCCCTTTGTGGATCGGAGTTTTTTTTCCAGATCACATCACAAGGGGATATTGTATCTATAGTCAAGAATTTGGTGGACCCTGAAGTATATTATATAGAACTGTAGCCATTGATGGAGTATAATTAGCAATTACATTAGACAACCAGTAGTGGCCGGTCAATATAATTATGGAGTGTAAGGGCCCAGGGGAACCCGCGGCAACAAACAAGAAAGACATCAGAGTGTGCCTGGGAACCATAAGATTCAACTGAAGTGGTAGATTGGACTTCTTTTCATGTAGTTTGTAGTACCAGTTGATTGATTGATGGCCCATTAATCTGTTAACAGTGTTCACTTAGCAGTAAAATGAGGAAAAGAAGAGTGGATCAAGGAGGAAATTTGAGCATAAAAGCAGGAGCCACTCCTGCTTTTACAATCCCAAGTTGACCAGAAAACAGAAACTGGTAATTTCACACTCAGAAACCTTAATTCAAGCCATTGAATAACTCTCCAAGCTCCAAAAGTCAGCAATACACCTAAAAAAGATATAAAAACTGAAGGAACAGCATGCATAAGGCTAAATTTAGCTGGACAGCCCCAGCTGAATTTAGTATATTAGTGTACCCTACAAATTGAAAACCCAAGCTAAAATTAGTGAGCAAACAAAATAAAAAAGCTAAAGCTAATTAACAACTGCCTCCTGAGAGAGCACTCAACCAAAACTTCTCAAACCATCACGCTTTACTTCAACCATAAAATTTGAAAAGCACTAGCTAAGACTAAATGAAAGTAATAAATATTACGGATCACCTCTTGAAACTATTGTAATGATCTTGATCACATCCTATGAACAAACGTTCAAACTGACACATCGTGTATTGCATAGAAGAAGAAGAGCTCTAAATCTGGAGGAGCGAAGAAAGCAATCGGTCTCCTTTGCAAAGAGCAATTTGATATTATCCTTTGTTTCCTTGGTGCTGGTGGGCATGTTTGAATCTCTGGTATCCGAAATCTCTCAGCTTTTGGAGTAGAGCATGCACTTGCAGAGATATCAACACCCTCAAAATCTACGCCATCGATCTTTGAACAGCCATTGCAGCTTGTGGTGGTGGTGGTGGAAGAGTTAGAAGGCAAATCCTCCATCAATATTGAAGCTTCTTTCATGCTCTTGGCCTTCGTAACCTGCTTCTCGTACTGGGTTCTTCTTCCTGTTCTTCTAGTTGTTTTTGCTCTTGTCCTTTTTCTACCATTCGGAGCCATGTTTGAGAGCAAAGAGTATAAGAAGTACTTAATTTGGTATCTAGATGACTACTGTGGCAAATTAACTGGTAGGAATCGATATATAGTTGAAGTACAGAAGAAACAGACAAGTGCTCAAAACCGGCAAGAACAAACTCAAAAACCTTTACAAGTTATCAATCGGTGAAAGCTGCTGGACAATCTATTGAAGTGGTGAAACTTTAAAGCAAACAAAACATGACTGAAAAGTTGTAAAAAGCCGAGTGCATGAACACCTCTTTTGAAACAGCTTTTTCAAGATCACCACAGCTGTTCTGAAAATAAAAACCCCACTAGAAATGGAGATCAGAACTGCCTTGCTCAATCTTTCAAAACCCAAATGGAGATTCCCTTCAGCAAGATACCAAATTTGCCATGATTAAAGAAACCCTTAAGAGATCACTTTAGAAAATGATCTTTATATACCCTTGAAGCTATCGTTAGTTGGAAGAAAATTAAACAGTACTGACCTGTGCTCTATGAAACACCGAGGACTCTATGTTGAGAAACCTGGCAACTAAAAGAAAATACTATCTGGCACGGTGTTAAGAGGGTGTAAAAGCACAAATCAAAACCCTAGAGAGACTGGAAGAGGGACCAAGGGAGGGAGAGGGTTTTACCCTTTGAACGAAATCGAGGATTTATATTCTCTTACCCGAGTGCCTAGGGGTAATTCAGTCATTCTGCACCCTGCCCGAGTTTTGATATGGAGGGGTAGACTTGTTTCAAAATTTATGAATCTAGGGATTTGGGCAGGATTGCTCATTGCCCGAAACATATTAATTCGTCATTGCAATTTATTTTTTTATCACAAAGCGATTTGTTTTTTTTAAAAAAAAACTTATATAGTTACAGCCTTTTATTATTTATTTATTTTTGTAATTAACTTAATTTCATTACTTTCTTAATTCTTACGTAAATGATTGGTGATTGTTTTAGTAGGAAAAAAAATCAATTATTTAATATTTTTTAAAATTTGAGAAAATTCTATTTTATTAAATATTATTTGTCGATCTGGGTTAAGTAGATAAAATCTTGGTTGTTATTAAAAAATGAACACGACTCAAATTTGAAATTTACAAGATAAATCTTAAAATTTTTACTACCATACCACGTCTTCTAAGGACACAATTATTAAATATAAACCCAAGAAAAGTCCATTTCATTGTTTAAATGTCATTGGATATTTTATTTCTATTTTAATGTTGTGCAAATTAATATTTACAGCTAAAAATCTATAATAAAAAAAAAGATAGAGTAATATAATTTACTAATTAACATTGATTCTATACAGGTTAGTTATGTAAATATATGAATTATTAATTGAGAAAAACAATCTACCTTGCTATTATAAGAATTCTAAATTTTTTCCAGAAATATTCCTGAAAAACAATAACTTGATTGTCAAGAAAAGAGGAGGGAGGGAGGGCTGGGAACTCTCGTGCATCCTAGGATTGCACGACTGGAAGAATAAAAATGGCAGAACTGCAGGCAGGACATGAACAGCTGATAGTTAAGATTCCTGAGTTTTACGTACGTTGTGGCCTCAACTAGCAGCAGCAGCAGCATGTAAGAGAAGATAGATAGCCTGTGACCTCTCCTCTCCTCTCCTGCCTTCATTTTACAAAGATTTCATGACTGAAAGTCCAGAGACGACAGAGTCCAGGCACTGTTTACTAGTGTGACCTCACAGGCACGTACAGCCACATGTTAATTATATTATATACTTTTTTCTTAGGGTTTTTATGTTTTTTTTATTTAAATATTAAATGTTAAAATAATAAGAAGACTCTAATTTCAAATAAAAGACTTTCGGAATTATTTCTTAAGAACATACACGGATCTTATATCGGGTTTGTCAATTTCTTTATGTTCCGACTGAAATAGCTAAAATATTTAATATTAGTTAAAAAAAACTAGATAAATAGTGTCGTTTTTACCTCGGTTTAAATTCCTACTTATTCTGGATTTTTTCGACCATAAACCGTCCGAAACGTTTCGGTTTCATTCTTTCCGTTCTATTTTGGTCAAATAATATTTTTTTATAATAAATAATTTTACAATATCAATCATATCTCTTAATCCGACTCTTAGACTGAGATGAAAGTTTACGGTGAGTCTCTTGATATATATATATTATGTTAAAATATCATAGCAATTAGAGAATATAATGACCTTATAAGATTAATGATGATATTCTCGTAATATATTATACATGTTCATAATTTTATTCAGAAAAATCATTTTATTGTGTTTTTTTAGATTAAATTGCACAATTCTAAATAATTTTATTTTTGAATTTGAACTATTTTTCTAATATATATATATAGTACAACTCTGAAATAGTATATTAAAACATTTTGAAATCAAACTATTTAATTTCAATTGAAAAAATAAAACACCATCCAACCAAAAACTTGCGTAACATAACTCTCCTGTCCTGGCTCAGATTTTTTTATATAAATATACTGATTCTCTCTTCTTTGTCGTTTTGTAAAAAAATAAAAATTTCAGACCTCTCCAGGGGATCCTAAAAAAGGTTCTACTAATTGTTGTGCACGTGGCACACTTATCCACATTTTACTACAAAGTTTCATGCCATTATTTTTTATTGAAAGACGGGCTCTTTTATATATATATATATATATAGGTGCTAGAACGAAACAAATTATGCTTGAGCTTATCTAAAATCAGATGGGTCAGTGGAATTTCTCTTGATTTTAAATTCTACTTATCCTTTATTTATGTAGTAGTATATAGTTCAATCGTGATATGCTTCTTGTATTTTATCATATGATAAAGAAAAACTATTCCAGCAATTAAAGATTTTTTTTAATGCAAAGAAACTTCACTCCTAAATGCTTTGAAGACCCAAAAAAATTAATAAAACTCTGGTTATTTTAAATTTTTATAAATATATACATCATAACTTGAATTTAAAATTTACAATACATAGCTCAAATCTTTTATTATTATGTCATGTTTCTTGAGGACAATAATTAAAGAGTATTATCTGATGTTCAAGTTTTGTATTAGATTCTTGGAACATTGAAGTAAACATCTTAAATTTCGATCTCCAAATGTGATACGATGAGATAATGTTCATAGATATATGGGTGTGAAATATGTAGTTTTTGTCCATGTGATCAACCTATCTGTTCACCGATTTATTATACAAAACATATAATTTTATTTAATTAAGCATGAGTTGATTAGTTTAGAACATGGTTTCAGTAAGAGTTTTGTTTGTATATTCAGTCAGATGCACGAACACAACTCCTTGACAGCAGAATCCTATGTAGGTCTGCATGTTATTGTTACTGCTCTCTGTCCGGATTACTGGCTAACGGCACATGAATACAGAACGAAAAAATCAGACCGGAGCAATGGCAGTGAAAATGTCTCTAAAATACGTGGCGTGATGGTAAAGGGATTGAGTTTTGCATAGCAAGTTCCGAATTCGAGTCAGGACATGTATTTCTTGTAAGAATGCAAAACAACCGGGGTTTTACTAATTCACCTGGATCTATAAAATACATTTTTTCAGAGATGGAGTTTCTTCGAATCCAAAATAAATAGCACTGAAATGTACCAGCAGCATTGTGTGTTCTCAATCCTGTTTATTGAAATGTTTTTGAAATCCATTGTCAAACATCCTTGTAATTGTAGAGCCCGGTCCTGCTGATTTTTTTGTTGAAAATACAAGTTTTCACACAAGAAATGAAATAGAGAAGATCTGATAAAAACAAGGACAGACAATGAAATAGAGAAGACCTGATAAATACAATCGAAAAGATTCTTACCATCTAGTTTGATACAGTTCAACACAAAACAAGGAGAGGTTCTATTAACATTCAAGATGTGGATAAATTAAAGGCGGGGAAGAACATACGAATCATGCAGCTCATGCGTTGGTTGACGAATACTACTTCAGATCAAGAATTTACTTTGAACATGGCCAGGACGAGGAGCTTGTTTCCTCATTCCTGTCATCTCCTCCGCATGGCATTCTCTTCTGGTCGCCCAAGTTTCAATACACGAATCTTCTGAAGCCTGACTGGAGGATTACTCGGTTATGCAACAAGAAAGTACCCTTTTAGCGTCGAAATCCAAGCGTTGCTTTATTCTTCATATCCTCTCAAAAGCAGCAAAATTATGGCCGCGAATCGCTCGGCCAAAAGTGGCGCCTCTGTCTTTGTGCATGTACCTCCCATTCCTTTTCCAGTTATTCGCTCACACGAGTCAAAGGAGTTCGTGCTAAAGATTAACCAGTGGGATTATAAAGGAATGAATAATTAACGATGCAAATTTGTCTGGGTAAAAGAAAAGGAAACTGGTGATTCGAGTCGAATCGACGGGGGGAAAGCCTGTTCACCAACTGGAGTTTTTGCTATAAGACACAGGGAGCATGAGATTAAATACATTACTTGACATGCAACAATTATGAAAGTAAAAGCAAGGGTTAAATTCTCCGGTGACAATGTATGCCAACAAATTCCACAATCCACACAATTTTGGAATAGCCAATCACACTCGGGAGGAATGGCCCTCAAAATAGCACCTGTATTTTCCATGGAAACCTCATTTAATCAAAAGCTTCAAAAACCAAAGAAGTTACACGCTAGACCAATTCACAAAATCAGAATACCAATCTGAATAGATTTATAAGTGGAATCCTAAGATGGACACCTCAAAACAACAAACATATAGTCTTATTGGGGAAAAACTTTTAAAAACAACAAGACAAGGTTAAGGATTTGTGGTACAAAATACTGGATATAAGCAAATGTATAATAAGAACAGGTCACCGGCCTCTTGAAACTGCTTCATCCAACTCCTCAATTGATGAGGGAAACAGCTCTATATAACGGCTACCAAGAGTCATCCTATCTTTGGCCATCGCGGCTTTAGAATCTTCTGCATTTGCAAACTCCACAAAGGCTTCCCCAGTTGGCCTACCCTCTGAATTCATCGTAATATGAATTGAATCTTCAGATAAAACAAAATCTTTAAAGAATTCCATGATGTCATCCTTGCCAGCTGAAAATGGCAGTCCCCTCAATCGCAATACCCCTGTATGTTCGGCTAACTCCTTTCCCTCATCATAAGATTTAGCTCTAGAGATATTTCGTCGTGGTGAACCACGAGATTCTGAAACTTCATTTGCTATTGCCTTGTAATAATCCTGCCTCTTACTCCTAAAAACCTCAACATATCTCCTGCCCATGTTCTGCCTGTTCTTTTGAAGTGCAAAATCAACTTGAAGAGGATACCCCAAAACACAAAAAGCTTCACCAGAGAACTTGCCACCCTTGTGAACAAAAAGAACATCAACTATGTCCAAACCACGAAAGAACTCAGCCACATCAGTTTCTGTGCAGTCAAAAGGAAGACCACGAAGGCGGACAACAGGAAAAGGCGGAGGTGGCTGGCTAACATATCCATAGGGAGGTGCATTGTACATAAAACTTGAACCAGGGGAATTCCCATAGAATGAAGGACCCTGATCAACCATTCGCTGACGTTTTGCACCCATTTCACGTCCATCAGGACCGTCAGGAAATCTACTTCAATTTTGTTTGAAAAAAAAATAATCAAAGAGGCAAATCACATAAGTAGCTTCCCAGTACTTTATGCACAGAATCATGCAAAATTACATGCAACTACATTCAAGAATATAACCAGAGATTTATGCTTTTGTTCTATAAAGGTTGGTATTCTTTTATCGATTAAGAAAAATTAAAAACACACACACACACACACACATGTATATTCCAGGGCAAGAAATAAAATTGGCATCCCAGAGCCTTGAATGGACACAAGAATTCCAAATGCTAAAAAGTTCAAAGTTATCTCTGTCATCTCAATGCAACTGAATGATTTGTTTGCTGGTCTTACAGCATTCAGAACATCTCTAGTGTTTATCAACTCGGTCAGTCTCTGTTTAAATTTTCTTCAAGAAAATCAATTAGAATTTTGAAGTGGAGCGTGCTTATTAATGTTCTAATTTTACTATTGGGCATCTTACTGATTTGGGCATCTGAGGATTGAGGAAAAAATGAGATGCATGGACATTAGATGAGCTTGGTTTAGCTTCCGGAGATGGGATCAAGTTACAAGACGATAAAATCATTGGAAACCTTCAATGTGAAATATGAAATTATGACTTTAGAACCTAAACTTACCTTATAAACCACATGATAGGTTTCAAATTCATGGTTCCACTAAAAAATGCTCCACTCCCAAATCTAACTCATTTCCTTACATGTTTAACATTTATTCTATCCATAAGCTTGGACTAGTGCCCAAAATAAACTAAATGGATTCCCATCACTAAGCTGCCCGGGATTCCAAAATTACTAGATGATTGAACTAAGTCCTCCTTGACCTACCAAAAGAATAAGAGAACAAGCAAGATCGACAATACATAAAAAAAAAAAATGGTCTACAACCTCCCTTTGAATAGAGGAATGCGCCTAAATTAGAATCTTATGTCCATTGGAAATGCACCAGTAAGTTGTGTGTGCTAGGTTGAACTTGCATGATTTGTAGATTTAAATAGTCATGCAAACAAATTTGTCCTCGTTATTTAAAAAAATAAAAAACATGTTTTACATCTTGTAAAGTATTGTTGTTCTTTAAAGCACAATACACACACACAATTGTTCTTTGCCCCAACATCAATCACTAAATCATTAGTAGCCGAGATTAATAATGAAAACCAGCTCTTTAAGCTCCTAATATAATCATTTTCTTTCTGTAAACATCCCTAAAGAGCTATAGTTATAGATGGTTTAAGAGCTCGAGATCAAATTAAACAAGAGCAAGGCACACCCAGAAAAGATAATCAAAGATACAGCAAGCAAGGCAACAAAACAAAAAACATCAACATAGCCTCTTGATGTGAGCAAAAGGTTAACAGCATCTTACGCAGACAAGTTGAAAAATTCATGGCATAAAGAAAACAAATAAAAGAAACCCAATTACGAGAGCCAATTAACGAGCCAGAAGAAACAGAAGGAAATCGATTAGAAGAAAGATTTGATTGGAGAGAAAGAAAAAAAATGGTTTTGACTTGGGAAAATCACGAACGTACCCTCTATAGAACATTTCCTTTCCGATTTTTTGAATAAGTGCGGCGTGGTTAGCTTGCAGGTGTGAAATTGCTTCTTCTGTTCGGGTTGTCCTTGCTTCTGCTGGAAACTGAAGCTCTCTACCCCCGACAGGCGTTTTTAGTTTTGCTAGGGGAACTGACGGAAGAATGATAGGGCGCGTTTACCAATATCCCGCTGCTAACGACGTCGTTTTATCGTTTTACGCTAACATTTTATTTTTTAATTTGATATTATTCAATTTATCTATAAAACATTCGAACAAAACATCAAAAAACAATTAAGGAAATGAAAATTAAAATCAAGAAAAGCCGAGATGGAACCTGGCTTCTTCATGGATCCTTTTATATGATTTGGGCCTAGCAAGTGAGCTTGGGTAGACAGCCCAATCTGAACCAAAGGCTAAGAAATCAAGCCCAACCAATCTCTTCAAGCTTACACGTGGACGGTGGAGGTGTGAATAAGGTTTACGGATTTAGGACCTTACGTGTTCCTGAACATGTACGCCACAAACACGGATGAGCTCAGCTTCGCTTCTAGACAGAGTTGGAAGCTTCAGACAGAACAGAACAGAATCTATCCATTGCTTCCACGGTTGATGAACACAGGAGCATGCTACTCCTTCTCACGCGCTTGCGCTACTGAGCAGGGCCCAACATTAAAAAAATAAGAAAAAAGGTCCTTACTAGTAACTGCCCACTCCAACCATGTAAAATGTATAGTAAAAGTTTTTGAAAAAACTATTTTAAAAGTATTTATTCTACATTAAAAAATATATAAAAGATTTTTTTTATCTTAAATTAGAAAAAAAAATATATTTTCATCAAGTATTTATATAAAAAACTTGATATGAGATAATAATAATAAAAAAAAATAGAGTCAGCTCGTTCATACAAAAGTCGTTCATACAAAAGTAAGAGAAAAATATCTTATTCGTCCTCCCTGTGTACGCATCAACACCTATGTTCTTTAAAAAATTTATCTCCAACATTAAAATATTTCTGATGACCCTTAATTTTGGCAATTATAGCAGTTCGTAATCACTTAGTTTCTCGATAGTTATATTTTAAATTGATGCAATAATCTTTTTAATTTTATAATAAATTAGGCATGACTGTTATATCATGTATGTCTATAAATATCATGCAGTTTTTCAAACAAGAAATAACATGAAATATTTTTTTATTATAAGTTTACTGGCCTTCTTTCTTTCAAGTTGTTTATACGTTGACCTCTTTTGTTGAAAGCTTGTTAAATCATGGAAAATAACATATTGTTGGAAAAATATTCATAAGAACAATAATCGTATTCTTTGCCTTCATTTATTTCTACCAAAATGCCCCCATTCAAATTCGTCTCCCAAATATGAGCACCAATTTTAATTTATGAAGTTTATCATCATGTTAATCACACAACAGGATCTTACTATCTACAGTCAATTTAGGGTTTTAGCATTTCTAAATATGCCTCTAAGACAAAATACAAGAGCCTATTTTAGAAAGGAAGGCTAATCTCGGTAAGCAAAAAAACAGTCCCATAACAATTGGGAATTTCCTAATTAAACACTAGACTACGATTCAACACTCCCCCTCAAGGTGGTGCATAGACATCGCAAATGCCCAACTTGTCGAGCGAATCGTTGAAAACCGAATTTGATACAGCCTTGGTTAACACATCTGCCAACTGGCCTGTTGTATTGACATATTGTATCTCAACTATCTTTTCTTCCAACTTTTCATAGATAAAGTTCCTGTCAATCTCCACATGTTTCGTTCTATCATGCTGGACCGGGTTCTCAGCAATTTTAATCGCTGATTGATTATCACAATACAACTTCATTGGTTTCTCAGAGAAAAAACCAAACTCCCCCATAAGTCTTTTAAGCCACAACAATTCACACATACCTTTCACCATTGCCCGATACTCAGCTTCTGTACTAGATAGTGAGACAACCTTTTGCTTCTTACTCTTCCAAGTGACCAAATTACCTCCAACAAAGGTAAAATAGCCCGAAGTTGATCTTCTCCTATCTCCTTTACCCCCCCAATCTGAGTCTGTATATCCCAAAACATCTACATGACCATGTTTTGAAAACAATAAACCTTTTCCTGGTGCAGATTTCAAATATCTCAAAATCCTTATAACTGCTTCCATGTGTTGCTTCCCTAGATTATGCATGAATCTACTCACAACACTCACAGCATACGCAATGTCAGGTCTTGTATGTGATAAATAAATCAAACGCCCAACTAACCTCTGATATTGTCCTTTGTCAGCTGGAATTTGATCAGAAAGTTCTTCTAAACCATGGTTCTGTTCAATAGGAGACCCAATTAGTTGACTCCCAAGCATGTCTGTTTCCTCTAGCAAATCAAGCACGTATTTCCGTTGAGACAAGAAAATGCCTTGTTCAGACCTGACGACTTCAATTCCCAAGAAATATTTGAGGCCACCCAAATCCTTCATATCAAACTCAGACGACAAATAGTTCTTCAATTTATTTATCTCTTCAATATCATTTCCTGTGACCACCATATCATCTACATAAATAATAAGTGCTGTTAATTTGTCTTCCACTCTTTTCAAGAATAAAGTATGATCTGCATTACTCTGTTCATATCCATACTTCTTCATGGCAAGTCGGAATCTACCAAACCAGGCTCGTGGAGACTGCTTCAAACCATATAAAGCTTTCTGCAGTTTGCATACAACATTAGAGCAGTTCTGAGCATCATAGCCTGGTGGTAACGTCATATACACTTCTTCCTGTAAATCACCGTGTAGAAATGCATTTTTTACATCATATTGTTGCAAGGGCCAACCAAAATTTGCAGCCAGAGATATCAAAACCCGAATGGTATTGATCTTTGCCACAGGAGCAAAGGTTTCCTGATAATCAATCCCATAGGTCTGGGTAAACCCTTTAGCAACAAGTCGAGCTTTATACCTATCAATTGAGCCATCCGGCTTACACTTAACAGTGTATACCCACCTGCAACCCACGAGTCGTTTGCCCTCTGGCAACGGAACCAACTCCCAAGTCTGATTTTTTTCTAGTGCTGTCATCTCTTCAGTCATTGCCGTGGCCCATTTTGGATCTGACAAAGCTTCTTGAACTTTAGTAGGAATATGGACGGTAGTCATATTACTGACAAATCCTCGGCAAGCCTCTAACAGCCTATGGGTAGATACATACTGAGCAATAGGATATTTCACCTTCTTCACAGCTTCGGGTGAGAATCTATCAGGTGGTACTCCTCGATTACTCCTTGGTGGCAACTGATACCTGTCAACCTCAACATGCTCATGTTCACAAATATTGTTAGTATTAATCACAAAATCTATACTTGCCTCAGGAATAGCTGCACGAGGAGAATTGGGAGTGGGTACTGTTGATGAAGTGAGAGAGGGGCTTTTGGCAATATCCAAATCCACACTAACACTCGACTGGACCTGGTTGACGACTTCAGTGGTGGCTTCAGCAGTCCCTTCTTCATGTTCATCAATAGTGGTGTCCTGAATCGAACCGGTTGGAATAGAATCCGGAAATAATTCTGTCCAATTCAAAGCTTCCATCGTGTTCTCCCTCGGAAGCAAGGAATGGGATAGCGGAGAAACAAAGAACATCTCATGTTCAGAAAAAACAACATCCATGGTAACATAGTACTTACCAGTAGGAGGATGAAAACATTTGTATCCCTTCTGTAAGGGATGATAGCCCACAAAAACACACTTGAGAGCACAGGGATCAAGCTTAGTACGCATATGCTTCTGTAAATGCACAAACACGACGCAACCAAATACCCGGGGTGGAAGTGTAAGATGTGAAGGAAGAGGTACAAAGGATGCCAGTGTATCTAACGGTGTCTGAAATTCCAAAACACGAGTAGGCACACGGTTGAGAAGATAAACAACCATGGTAATGGCTTCCTCCCAAAACTGTGGCCCCATATGTGCACCAATGAGGGCAGCCCGTGTAATTTCAAGAATCTGTCTATTTCGCCGTTCAGCCACACCATTTTGTTGTGGGGTGTAAGGACACGTGGTTTCATGTAAAATACCATGAGTCTGAAAAAAAATGCGCAACTCTTGATTAACGAATTCCCCACCATTATCAGATCGAAGCACTTGTAAAGATGCAGAAAATTGTGTCTTAATCATTTGGTGAAAAATACGAAATATTGCAGCTACATCACTCTTATGTCGCATCAAATAGAGCCACGTCATTCGAGTGCAATCATCAACAAACAAAACAAACCAACGAAAACCGAAGAAGTAGTAATGCGAGGCAGGTCCCCAAACATCCGAATGAATCAATGAAAATGGCACAGATCTTTTATTAGTACTATCAGAATAAGTAGCACGGTGACTTTTTGCCAAAATGCAAGTATCACACCGAAAATTCGAAGGTTTACTTGTTGAAAATAAAATAGGAAATAAATGCTCTAAATAACCAAAAGAGACATGACCCAACTGGTGATGCCATAACCAAATCTGATCCTCAGATGCCTGAGATGACCCTTTTGCAGATAATGATCGCCCCACACAGACATCGTCCATGTAATACAAGCCCTCTCTCTTAGTACCACGCCCAATGATCTCCCCGCTGCAGAGATCCTGAAGAAGACAGAAATTGGGATAGATTAATACTAAACAATTTAATTGAGCAGTAACTTGCGGTATAGACAAAAGATTATTGGAGAGAGTAGGAATCAACAGGGTATGGTCCAAGGATAAAGAAGGAGTTAAGTCAACTCTTCCAGCACCAGTAACAGGATATGATATGCCATTTGCATTGGCAACAGAAACACAATTCGGTAAGCAGTTATCACGTAACAAAGATGCATCGAAGGTCATATGGTTCGTTGCACCAGAATCAAGAATCCAACCCTCATCTTTTCCGGAACTAGTTGTATGGAAAGCATGACCAACACTACCTGACTGTTGAAGAAGGGTAGAATCTACCACAGAGTGAGACATGTCCATTGATGTAGTCTCCAGGACAGCCATTGGAGCACGCGACGCTGAGTTGTGGATGATGGAGTCACCGAAGCCGGCAGTGGCATGGAGGTACACATCGCCACTTTTCCACTTTTTCGAGCTTGCAAACGCTCTTTATGAGCCGACCACCAGTCAGGATACCCATGTTTCTTGAAACAAGTTTCCGCAACATGTTTGGTGCTTCCACAATGAGTACAAGGACCACCAACAGGCATAAGAGAAGACGATGTGATAGGACGGTTGCCAACCTTCTTTACTGCCATAGCCATCTGAGAAGTATCACTTTGATTCATCATAGTATGACGACGAAGTTCTTCACGTCTCACGATGGAAAAAGCCACATCAGGTCCGGGAAGAGGATCAGTACGAAGAATATCTCCCCGAATAGAATCATATACATCATCAAGACCAGCAAGAAACAAATAAACACGATCCTCACCAATTTCAGTCATACGTGTATTTATCACATCTGCTTGGGTAAAGGGAATGGGCCTGCGATGATCGAGCTCCTGCCAAATAATTTGAAGATCAGAATAATAGGCAGCGACCGATCGCCCAACCTGTTTGGTCGCCATAGCCTTACGGGATAAATCATATAAGATAGATTTATCAGCACCCTCATAATAGGTCTTGGACACAGCATCCCAGACATTTTTTGCACTAGGTAAACGAATAAATAAGGTCATCACATTTGCCTCCATGGCACCAATGAGCCAACCCTTCACAATGACATCTTCCATTATCCACTTGCTATAGGTAGCACTTGTCACGGCTGGTTGAGGTGTGGTGCCATTAAGATATCCCATCTTTCCTCTTCCTGCAACAAACATGGTCACCACTTGAGACCAAAGAGAAAAATTTGGGCCATTCAATTTGACCCCATAAGGAATCGATGTTGGCTCTGGTGCCATCATGGCCACAGGTGGAATAGTAAGAGCATGAGAAGTAGTTGAAACATCATCCATTATTCTCTCTCAAAAAAAACTCCTCTTGTAACACAGCAGTAGAAAATGACAGACGCAGAGAATATTCAGCCACTCTTGCGACAATGGAACTGGAATCGGCTATAATACGGAATCGACAAATGTATTAATATGCCAGCAATGATAAAATCCAAGAGAAAGACAGCGTGTTCCAAGGATGGTCTCAACAAAGGAGCCTGGACACCTGTTGAAGATAAAATGCTTCTGGAAAATGGAGCAATATTGTCAGAGAAACAGGACTGGAATCGGCCACTCGTTTGCGACGCAGAGGATGAGAAAAAAAACGGGTAGCACTCGGCAATATCCAAATCGGCTTCTAAGATAGAACTGAAGAAGAAACAAGAAGCAGTCGGCTTCTTAGAGAACCTTCAAGTAGAGAGGAAAAGCAAGCAATCGGCTTGCAGTGGAGAACTGGGCGGAGCAATAAGCTCTGGCCGAGAACTAGCCGCTCTGATACCAAGTCAATTTAGGGTTTTAACATTTCTAAATATGCCTCTAATAAGAGGTATTTATACAAAATACAAGAGCCTATTTTAGAAAGGAAGGCTAATCTCGGTAAGCAAAAAAACAGTCCCATAACAATTGGAAATTTCCTAATTACACGCTAGACTACGATTCAACATCTACCACCCCTGATCACAAGACTAATTCTGTTCGTAGCATCGTCGGGCACCTTAAGACGACATTTCTATTTCCATCAACGAGGACTCGAGTTGTGCTAACCTAGTTTACTTAACCTTAGTTTCCCCATAACTTCTCTCAGCTCTAATTTACTATATCCTCCACTCCATGTCCACAAGTCTTCGGTTTGATCTAGACCACGTAATTCTCGAAAATAACACCTGTCTTCGTTTACCTCTCTTTTGCTAGTTTCCAATTTCCATCGGTGACTCGGAGGCTCCAGCGAGTTGCTTCCACAGTGTAGTGCTGAGCGTGGGCATGGTCTACCAGCCCTGATCACAAGACTAATTCTGTTCGTAGCATCGTCGGGCACCTTAAGACGAACTCCATTTCCATTTCCATCAAGGAGGACTCAAGTTGTGCTAGCCTTGTTTACTTAACCTTATTTTCCCCGTAACTTCTCTCAGCTCTAATTTACTATGTCCTCCTCTCCATGTCCACAAGTCTTCGGTTTGATCGAGACCACGTAATTCTCGAAAATAACACCTGTCTTCGTTTACCTCTCTTTTGCTAGTTTCCAATTTCCATCGGTGACTCGGAGTATCCAGCGAGTTGCTTCCACAGTGTAGTGCTGAGCGTGGGCATGGATAGTAGAGTTACCGTTTGAAACTCTGTAGCCGAAACGGGATGAATATGCATGGCTTTTCGTTCACCTAAACACGTTCGTAGACACCAAACAAGAATCACAAGGCCGTAATTACCACGTGGAACAAGGGAGCCACCGGATTAGAGAAAACCTGTCCAGATACTTTGGTTAGGCTCTGGAAATCAAGAAAAGATGCCGTAAAACTTTTGATTTTTTAAATGTGAAACCCCTTGTCCCTTTTGGCTTGGAGAATTTTGGACCTCAAAAATTTTGTCTGGTCAAGACTCGTCACACCTTCGAAAGAACGCACCTTTCACCTCCTTCACAACTTTCTTTGCTCCATTATACCTCTCTTTCTCCAAGCACCCTCCTAATTCTCTTTCTGTTCATGAATCTTTGACTACAAACGTGCATCTCCCATTTTATTGGATACCCATTTGCGCTTTCTTGATTTCTGCAATTGGGTATCATTGTATTTTATTTAATAACACCAAACAATATCAAGCTCGGCCATAATTCTGACCAGGGTATCGTTATATTTCTGAAGGATCCCTTTAAGCTGAGATTGGCGGAGAGAAATGGTGGGGGCTTTATCTGTAATGGGCTCATCTGTGGTGGATCCACACACTAGTCCATGTCTGTGCCTGGATTCGCTGCCATCAACTAATATTGGTCTTAAGAGCAGTGGAGACTTGGTTTTGCAAAGGAGTTCAATGAAGAGAAAGCAGTTAACAAGGCCAGGATCGTTGGAGCTGGGGAGCTCTTTCGTGGACTCATGGCATGATTGGAGGCTCTCGTCAAAAGCTATTTCAGGATTTGTTAGTAAGAGCTCGAGGAAACAGAGAAAGGATCGGGGACTTGTGATTGTCAGCGAGTTGGGGGGGCAATATGAGGATAGTTTCGAGGATGTCAAATTGGTAAGCTGTTTGATGCACTAATTAGCTCTATATTTATCTCGTTCTCCTCTATTTTGGCCTGTAGATAATGAGATTCAGATGTCAGAAATCATGAATTCATGGTTGTGTTCCAAATATGCTGCTGTTCCAATATCTTGAAGCGTAAAGCCTACTTTAAATAAGTTAGATTTGGAAAAGGGAAGTAACTCAAAAGGAAATTAATATGCTGAATGCATGTTGAAGGCTATGGTTGCATTAATTATTAGCTTACCATCGTGTCAACAAACATTTCCTTCAGCGAGTAGTTGCTACTAAACAAATAATAAACAAGCTATCAACTCTCTCTTTTTTTTTGAAAAAGAAATTATCTTTAATTTATTGGAGGCTGAATAACATAATGGGCATCCAATCAAATGATCGTTTATAAATCGTAAGCTTAAAGTGATAAACATTTTACAGAACTGTAGTACGTATCTCAATTCCCTCTTTGATTTGCTTCTGAAAGTATGGGATGGTGGGACTAAAAAGTTTGCTCCCCTTGAGCCCGACTCGTGAGTTTAATAAGGGTGTGCAAGCTAACTGAATAGTGAATACCCATGTTAATAAAAAAAAGTATGGGATAAACAGTTACAGCTACTGTTGGATTGTGTGATATAAATTTTAATTCCTGGTAATGATAACACAAGAAATAATAAAGGTATAGATGAATATTATTCCGGAATAACATGTATACGTTTAATCAAATCCAAGTTGCTTCTTTGTAGCAGGACATCTATATACTTTTTTTTTCTGTTCTTTGAAATAAAAGTTATCTGACCATGAATGTCAAGATATAGCCACTGTCATGTCTATGTTAACGATAGTGCTCTGTAATTTACTTTTATGCTGATCAAGATGCTCCTGCCTGCAGCAATTACTCAATTATTTCACATACAAAGCTGTAAGGACCGTGCTTCACCAGCTCTACGAGATGAATCCAACGCAATATACATGGTTTTATAAGTAAGTGGGGTCTTCATTGGCCCACCAAGACTATTGTTTCTCCTTGTAACTTTCTTATTTATCTGTGACTCTCTTTCCAATCAGCCACCTTTCGCATAAATGGTTATTTTTAAATGGAATGGATGTGATTTAAGTAGCTTTTAAGCTCTGTACGTTGAGAGTTTTACGTCAAAAAGGCAGCACATATGTTTCTCATTCATGAAAACTTAAGCTCTGAAAGCAATACACGAGAGACATGTAGATTCATCTAATGTACTGCTAATCGGACTCCAAAAATGGTAATTTTGGAATAAACGACAAGTACTTAATTCTAGATTATTTTTTTTGGATTCGAGGAAATCTCATCTTCAAAAGCACATTTTGTGGCTCAGGTGAGCGAGTAAAATCCTAATTGTCTCATATTTTTATCAGAGATGGACTCCTGATTCAAACTTGAGACCTGCTGTGCAGATCTCAATCCTTTTGTCATCACACCATATCCTGTGAGACCTTAATTCTAGATATCCTAACTATAGATTACATAAACATTTTCTTCAATTGCATGCTGGACCATCTATCAAAAAAAAAGTATTCTGATTAGTGATTGTATTGTTCTTCTTTTCCTATTGATTTGCTTATTTCCATATTTTGGCAGTTTTGTTGCGCACAATAAGCCAGGAGATGGCAAGCGTTTCCTTCGCTCTCTCGGGAAGGTAGTCTTTTAGTAAACCTTCATCTGTAACTTGCTTCAATAGCTTGCCTTCCTTGTGAATCCTCTTAGGGCACAAGATGCTTGTGCTGTTTTGGCTCAAATTTTCTCAGCAAACAAGTGTAATTTTCATATGGTCGTTAAAACGAACAATATATTTCAGCAAAAGTTAGATAGATAGAGGATAGAATGATAAGAGTAACAGCATGTGAATGGATTCATCCTTTTTACTGGCAGGAGAAGCAGGACCTAGCAGAAAGAGTGATGGTCACGCGCCTCCACTTGTATGGGAAGTGGGTTAAGGTAATTGAACTGCCGCTTCTGCTTCGTCGTGTAAATTAAGCACACAAATATGTAAAATGTATCTTGTTGTTGTTATTGTGCTGTAGAGATGTGATCATGGTGAAATATATAAAGAAATCTCTGATGAGAACTTGGAGCTGATGCGTGAACGGCTCATAGAGACTGTGATATGGCCATCAGATGACACAAACACAGAGAAGATTGGCTGAAGGGATGCAAATTTATATTCATTCTCTCTCTCTGCCTGCTGTCATGTTCTTAGTGTAGGTTTATCTTTGGTTCAATGTCAACCTATTTGGTTCCAAAGATTGTCTTCTTCTTACTATTATTTTTCACCAGTTCATATGACATGATAGATATATTGTATATAAACTTTGATTAATTAAAGCAGGATTTCAATGTGATTTTGATTAATTAAAGAGTCTTCGTCTTCCATACTCCATGGCATGGTTTGGAAACATGGATTTTTAGGGACTTCCAGAGGAAGTCATTATGTTTCAGAAGAGGAGTCGAGGAACAAGCATTCATTCATCTTTAATTGTCTATTTATCAACAATAATGTCATTGATCTTCTTATTGCATTCAAGGCCTATTTAAGATTGTTCTACATTTGAAATACCATGCCCGCATTCTTAAGTTGTACTGGCTGACCAAATGCACCAGGACAAGGGAATGTGAGATTTACTTTCACCCAGACAGCAGCTGTACGTAACCTGCTAACACTACTCTGCAAGAGCTTGATCATGAAAGATTGGGCTCAAATTTTCTGCTCAGACAAGAAGTTGTTGCATGACTGTTTCTTTATGAAACTCATTTCCACTTGCCACGATGCCAAGAAGATACATTGCCTACATGATAAGAATTTTAATTATCTATTAGCAGTCTATAAACAGCAGTACACTGTAAATTCCCCCGAGACATCCTGCATGGTTTCAATCATGATTGGCAGAGACAATAGTTGCACAGTAAGTTACCTTTTCCAATCCCTTCATCAATCAAAAAGTAGACAGATTAAACATAGAGACCCAATTAAATCATCCAACATATAGTTGTAGGCACATGTCAGAAATGTCTTGTTAATATAACTAGTCTTCTTTCCCCTGCCGAGATTTTATTTAGCTTACTTGATAAATGACATTTTTACTTGCATATCAGCAATCAATTTCACATGGAAATGCAAGAGTTTATCTGGATGATAGAGCTGAGATTTGCCCTCATCCCAGAGTTCACAGATTAAGATCCACAGGCCATAAAAGATGTTTTTCTCAGGTGAAGAGTAATGCAGAAAAGAAAGAACAGAATAAGATGACCCCAGAATTGTTCTTAAAGACTGCAGGCAGTGACTCTAAACTAGCATTTTTTTTATAGAACCTTCAAGGAGTTTAATCAACTTCTATAGAGCCCTAGCATCACAAAATGCACTTTGCTCCACGCTTGTCACACAAGAATGTGTAATGGTACTTGCACCGAGTCCAGAAACATTTTCATTATCGCTATTCAGTAAGGAAATAAGGAATTCCATGTTTTTATTTTCTTGAGCAAATTCATACTCGGTGCCAATTTCAACTGATAAATTATTCGAAGTGAACGAGCACCCTCATCCACCACCTTAAGGTCAAACAAAACCCATTTAATTTACAAAAGGAAAATTCCCAACAAATCTCAAATTAAACATATATAAACAGTCATAGATTAAGAACTCCTTCAGTAAGCAAAGAAAAACTGCATTCATTGTATACACTCTATTTCATCTTTCTGAAATCAAACGCAGATTTAAAAAATAAAGATTAAACCCCATCAAGGCAGTGATTTTTATTTCATCAAACACAGGATTTTCAATATTTAGCACCGAACAGTAGTTTAAGCATGGTTTAATTTCTTTTCTAAGCAAAATAAGATTCCCAATCAATAAATTTTAAAGCTTTGAATAAAAAGAGAGCATGATCACTTTCTCATCGGGATTGGAGAGGAGCCGAAATAGGTTAGGAAAAGCGTCAGCGTCAAGGACCGCTAGGACGCCGGCATTGAAGCCGCAAGCGAAGCTGCCAAGAACCGCAGCTGAATGGACAATAATGTTACCGAAACTGACATCAGAATCGGCTAATTGGGAGTCTTCTTCGGCGGCGGAGGAGGAGAGAATAAAGGCGACAGACGGAATGGCGCAGAGCTTGAGGAAAGAGAGCTTCTTGGCGGGATTACCGGTTATCTGGTTGTTCATTTATCTGAGTGCCTTGAGCTTGGTATTCGGGTCGGGCGAGTGCAGTCGATTGCGGAGGTCCACGGGCCCATGCCGAGAGAGGATTTTTAAAATTTAAATAGGGATATTATTTAATTTTTTAATATTATTGGATGGATATTTTTATTCTTATTTTTATTTTTTTATTCATAAAATCAACTTTATATATTGGCTCTACTTGCTTCTCATTTGATCGGGAATATGAAGTCATTCCTTGATATATATAAAAATAATTTTATATATAAACTCAAATTGATTATTAAAAATATGACAGCATGTAACAATTTTTTTAATTTATTTTGTTTTATAAAACCAGTTTATATTTTATTTTTTCGAAAAAAAAGTATTGTATTGGTGAGTAGCATGGACAAAATGGAGTCCCTATCTAAAATATAAAATACAAAGTACATGTTTGTGAAAGTTGTAAGTAATCTAAAAATAAAAAATAATTAATTTAAAATAAAAAAATATTTATAAAATATAATATAAATCATCCTAGGACAGGACAATTTGAATTAATTCCCAAAATTCTAAAAGAAATGAATAATTTATTATGAGTGTTTTAATTTGATCATGGCTGTCCTTTTCATCCCTAAAAATAATAATAATATTAATTATAAATAATTTAAAACCACCTTGAATTGGAATAAAAAGATATAATTTGACCAAATTATTTAGAGATTAGGTCAGATTTACCAAATATTAAAAGTAGAAAAATGTAAAAAGTCCTAAACCATTAAATTAATTAAAATATAATTAATTAGTTAAACAACAAAAGGATTACTATTTTGTATTTGAAAAAAAAAAAAGAAAAAAAAAGGAGGAGAATCTTAAACGGAGGAGATTTCCCTCCACCCCTTCTGACTTCCTCGCCCGGTTAAACCACCATAAGACTCTTTTAAACCCCCCCAAATTTCATACAAATTTCAAAGTTAAGCAAAAAATCCCTTAAACCCTATTTAATCTCACATTTAATTTTCAAAAAATCGTTTTACATTCTCGACTTTCCCTCTCTCTAGTCCTTTGAGCTCCTCCCTTCAATATACTCGCCACCTTTTTCTTCTCTTTTTTGCCAGTTCTTGGCAATTATGTATGCTTATAGGATTTGACCGACGTTTCTTGATGGAATTCTTCTGGTTTCTTGAAGAAAAAGTCGTCACCACCTTGTATAATATTTAACTCAATGAGTGAGTTCATGTGCTCCTTACTTTTATGCTTATGATTTTAACCGTCTTGATAATATGTTAATCGATAAGTTTTTTTTATTTCTTATGACGTACTGATAATTTCTTTTTGTTCTGGATTCTGTTTGGTTGTTGGGAAAATGTGGGAAAAAGGAAAGAAAAATAATAGAAAAGGAAAGCTTTAAAGATAATGGTTTCGTTTTAAATTTCAATAACCGAAGTCCACGAAATGGTAATATATAAGAGCTAAAATTGGAAAGAAGAAAATGAGTTTCAATTTGAATATTATTGAGATTCTATTTCCCCTATGAGATTTACATCATTTTTGAAAAAAGAAAGTTCTTACTTGTCTATCTTTTCTCCGGTTTCTGCTACGTTAGGTGTTTCCTCAAAGATAAATTATCTATTCTTTTCTTGTTCTTGAAAGGATTTGAATTACTATTAGAAATATTTTATGTAGAAAATCCGAATTTGTCTGACTTCCTTAGTAGCTTTTCAAAATCTCAGGAACAGATTCTTTTTCTTTTTCTGTAAGGCTTTTTAGCTCTCTTTCTTATATATATACACACATACAAACACCATACCAAGTTATCCTATCTCTCATTGACTTCTCTTATCATTTATCTTTTCTTACCATTCTCTCCCCCATTGAAAGTTTTTCTTTTATGTCATAAAACTCAAAAATTTGGGGTGGGCACCCTTTCGTTTTCTGTAAAAAATAATAATTTATATACAACTCTGTGTTTCTTATAGAATTGTATTGTGTAAATTGGGTTTTGGTTTGTTGAATTGTGTGTGAATGGTCTAATCAGGGGGGGAAATCGCAGACTGAGACTCCATTGTCTCCTATGGAAAGCAATTCTTTTACTAAAGATATGAGCTACTGGGTTGATACGGAGCATTCTTTTTCCTCGTTGCTTGTGTTTGCGGCAGATAATGACGTTGAGGGTTTCAAGCGATCAGTATTTGATGAATCGGAGGTTAAGGAGGCTGGACTATGGTACGGTCTCCAGGAGGGAACGAGGAATATGGTTCTCGAGCAGAGAACCCCTTTAATGATTGCTGCTAAATATGGCAGCGTTGACATTGTGAAACTGATTCTTTCTCTACCTGAGGTAGATGTAAATTTCTGCTGTGGCCCGGATAAGAGCACTGCTCTTCATTGTGCTGTTTCTGGCGGATCTGTTAATGCCATCTACGTTGTCAAGTTGCTATTACATGCTGGTGCTGACACTAATGCCTTTGACGCCAATGGTTGTCGCCCAATCGATGTTATCGCTGCTCCCTCAGAATTTCCTCACCTGAAAATTGCACTCGAAGAGCTCTTGAAAAATGGTTCTGGTGCTGGACGAGTTTCTTCTGCTAGGAAAGGATACCCCGTTGATCCAACTATTCCGCATATTACGAACAGTGTTTACGCTAGCGATGAGTTTAGGATGTTCTCCTTCAAGATCCAACGTTGTTCCAGGGCATATGCCCATGATTGGACCGCGTGTCCTTTTGTTCATCCAGGTGAGATTGCAAGGAGAAGGGACCCAAGGAAGTTCCATTACAGGTGTGCACCATGTCCAGATCACAGGAGGGGGGCATGTAAGCGTGGGGATTTGTGTGAATATGCTCATGGGATTTTCGAGAGCTGGCTACACCCTACCCAATACAAGACTCGAGTTTGCAAAGAAGGCACGAATTGCATGCGTCGAGTGTGTTTCTTTGCTCACACATTAAATGAACTGAGACCTCTGAATATGCCTGCTGGAGCTGAATCCTCTAAAGAAGATGTTATTGATTTCACCACAGCCCCTAACTTATTGCCCAGTTCATCTCCAGCAGTTTCCTCGACGTCACCGAAGCATCTTTCAAGCAACAGTTTACACTCATCTGTGCCTTGGCCTCAGCAAACTATCCCAAATTTGCATAGCAGTCTCCAAGCAAGCCGTCTGAGAAGTTCTCTCAATGGATTACGGGATTTTGCATTCCAGCAACATCTGCCCCGTCTTTTTTCTCCTTCAAACACGTTGAGCCACTCAAATCTAGACGAGATTCTCTATGCAAATGCCTCATCTCCTCAGCATTCTGAGCATCTGGGGGGTGCTGCGTCTGTTTTCTCTCCCACATATTCGTCAGCAGCTCTTGATCAAAGCAAGTTATCTCGAATGCAGGGGATGTCACCTTCTATCAATGATCCTGTGTCGTCTTTAGGCTTTCAGCTATCTGCTCATGTTCGCCGAGAGAGGATGCTGCAACAACCACAAAGCAGCCTACTCTCACAGGAATTTAGTACTAAGCCATCATATGACCTCGGATCCAATGGTACAAATTCATGGTCAATATGGAAATCTGAGAACAGGAATGAACATAGGTTTATTCAAGCAGACGAAATTGGTCAGCCACACACATCATGTTCAATCGATCACGTTGGAGAGGAACCCGATGTGTCATGGGTTCATTCAATGTTAAAGGACTCGCCATCTGAGACAAAAGAGAAAAGTACTATTCCAGTGTCAGCTACCCTTGATGGTTCTACTTCAAACCCCCACATTGAATCAAGTGATCACGTGGCTTTGCAAGCCTGGCTCGAGGGGCTGCAGCTTGATCAGAATGATGCTTAGGGGAAAAAGTAAATTAATACATATATAGTCATAGCTGAATTTCAGATTTATTAGCTGGTGCTATCAGATATAAATAAGGTAGTCGTAACGATACGAGCCCATAGGAAGAAAAAGTTCAGAGAAGAAGTTCTCCATTCATTCCTTCATTCTGTTTCTGAGAATAGGGGGTTTCCTGCAAAGGTCCAGCTCCGCTTAGATTCGTCTGGAATTTTCATTTTTCCAGGTTCATATTTTCCTAAAGAGTATAGGAAATGTGTTTTTCTTTTTTTTCAGGGATAAAGCAATGGCCTTGTGTTGCTCCCCCATTTTAAATAATTTATCTGTTCTTGTTGCTGTCATCCAAGGTTGATTTGTATTGGAGTTCAAGAAGTTCTGAGGATGTAATAAACTGCATTTGCACCAATATTAAATCAATTAGCAATCTTTATGGGTTTTTTCATTCCATTTCTGGTTCCTTGAGCGTTTAATTGTCTTCTCCTTGTCTGCTTCTGTATCCGCTTCATCGGAATCAATGATGAGGTGGATCCAAGTGGGATGGTGGATATTGGATTGGAAAGGTGAATGGTGTTTTCATTTTTATTCTTTCCATCTTTATTAGAAGAAGAGATATGGGGTTGAGGAATTTCTTGTCCCATAAAACTGATGTGATGTGGAACCTACTTTCACGTACTGTGGAGCACTAAGGTATCATATACCAACCATGATGACTCTTTAGTTGATCAGTCCTTGTGGAATTGGGAATTCTTGCAGCTTTGGATTGATCTTGACTGGTTGCCTAATGTTGCTAGGCTGCAAGTTTAGATCTTGCAGGGTTAGATCATAGTTGGGGTTTCAGGGAAGGGATCCGTGATCGTTTACGTGTTTTTGATGGGTTGAGATTATTGTTGTTTTTGGTATATTTATTTTTAAAAGTGTTTTTTATTTTAAAATATATTAAAATAATTTTTTTATATATTTTAAAAATTATTTTTAATATCAATACATAAAATAATATAAAAACACTAAATTTTTTAATTTAAAATTAAAAAAAAATCATCTTTTATTTTAGCCCAGTTTAGAATGATCACCTTACATCCATTTGCTTAACTTTGGGAAACAGTCTTAGCCCTTGTCCTCATCATCCAAGAAATTATTGTTTTTGGTGGCTGGTAGAACGTCTTTATAAATGTGAATTTCCAAGGAAATTGATCAACCATGCCTAACCACAACCCCTTCCCCATTGTCGCTAAATTGTTAGATGATCAGTAAGATTGACATGTTTGCAGAGTGTAAAATGGGGTTGAAAAGGGTTTTTTTTCTTCCCACGAATTCCTTGCAAATAGGGCAAAATGGATTTATGGTGGTTCAAGTTTCAAAAACTGGTCATATTTGTCCCTCTGGTTTAATTTTCATCACACAAGACCTTGTACTTCCATCTACGTCCATGGGCTCGTGGTCTGAGAGAATGACTCAACAGTATCAATTTTATGAGATTGAGAGTGTTTTGATTGAGCCATCGTGGGGAGAGAAAACAAGAAAGAAACATCTACGAGCGACCATGGATGACCAATAGTTAAGAGTGCAAGGCTTCAGTGACCAAATTAATTCTCAAAACTTAAAGAGACCCTGGATTGTTTGACCCTTTACAAAAAAAAAATATGCAGAGGAAATTATTTCTGGAAAACTTACTTTGTAAATCCAGTGAATAAGTAAAACTCTGGTTGTCTCAATCTCTTATGGAGGATGCCCGTTCTGACTTGAACTCGAGTCCTACTATACAGATCACAAGCTTTTTATCACCATTTCTCGATTTGTGTGTATCATCATTAAGTAGAGACATGCTAATCTTATCTATATCGTTCCAATTTTATCAGATTTCTCCAAAGAGACTGAAATAGGAGGTCGCTTTCAAGTTGGATTAGATTTCAATTCCAGACTTTGAGATCTAATAAAATTAATGAGCGAATTACATATCCAAGGAATAAAATGAGTCTACATCAATGAGCCTATATCATCTGCAAGGAAAGGGCAGTCAGGCCTTCGTAAGTTTTGACAGAAAGAAAAAAAGTAGTGAACTGCTTCTGAAAGCCAGACGAGCATGATTGAACTCTGGACCCTCCCTTGAGAAAGATAACACTTGACTAGCAACAATGGAAGTAACAATTTAGAAAAGAACCAAAAAATTCCATTTGGATGTCAAGAAAGGACGACAAAAATGCCTCCAATCTAGCACATAATTCAAGACGAACAACCAAGAAAGAACAAATCATATGCGAAAACAACAGTTAAGTTATCACGAGATTATTGGATACTTTTAAAGTAGTGCTTCCCCACTCACATTATAGTGTAACCCACTAACATTAAAACGATGGGCCCGAACTTTATGTGAATGGAGCATACTTTTCCAGAATTACCTGATAATTCCTTTCTAATCCAACCATAGATACCTGGTAGTAGAGATAGTAATTAGATATAAAATGCTTCATTTGATTGCTATCAGGAAAGAGTAAGGTATCTTAAAAGTGACAGCCATCATTTCCCAGATGAAAAATGTTTACATGTGGGAATTGTATCCACCCTTAGTTCGTGTGAAATAGCTGGCAATGTATTCATGAAAGAGGTAGAGAACCGTCATCTACTGATTGCATTAAAATTTGATCCTTTCATCCCAATTATTAACTTGGAAAATGAACAAGGGATGGATTCCAATGATTGGCAAACTATTAGAAAACAATTTCCATATCCATGGCATCTGATTAATTAGTCATTAATCAGTAAAACACACAAAGTAAATCACAGAAGATTGCTAAAACTTTATGCACAAGATTAATAAATTATAAAGAATGTTAATATATATATATGTACCTGTCATGTCCTTGCAAGTGTATACACAATTAAATTGCAACTTCATGGCCTTGCAACCTCCTGGATGATTCTTGATCCCCTTCCAAATGAACCAGGTTTATGGTCAATGAAGGCTTTTCAGGAATTCCATAATCTTGTAAGATATTTCATCACTTAACAGATTAACAGTGAATCACGATTGTCTTCCCCTTCACTCGTGCCTCAACAATATTTTTTTGCACGAGAAGATGCAATAATTAGATAGTAACAGCAGAATCGTTCCTGAGATATTCCCAATTATTTTAAAAAATGTACTAAATTCATGACAATCATTAGAATGCCCCAAGTTGTAAGTGTCACCGTAGAAAATTTCTCTTCAATCTGATCATTCCAAACACAAAACTGAGCTTCTAATTCAGGCACCACATGCCCTGATTTTTCTCTAATCCTCATGAGATACCAAACAAAAACCAGCAACATATTCAGAATCTCTAATCAAGGTCAACAAAGAATTCAAATTTTCATAAATTTTGTCAGATTGAGGATGTGATGTATCTGCAGCAGTAAAAGAGTGACTCTGATCCCTTATGATGATCCAACTAGTTCCTGGTGGCTTTCTTAAACCCTTCTCTTTGAGAAATGTTCTTATTTGTCTTACCTCTGACCAATGGCCTGCTTCAGCATATATATTGGATAGCAAAACATAATTTCCTGCATTTGTTGGTTCTAATTCGACCAGGTTTTCAAAAATGGCAGAAGCTAGTTTTGGGTTAGAATGAACACGACAAGCACTGAGCAGTGCTCTCCACACTGAAGCATCAGGTTCAGTAGGCATAGAATTGATAAATTCTCTAGCTTCATCCAAGCATCCGCCACGACCAAGTAGATCAACTACACAGCCATAATGTTCAAGCACAGGAATCATCTTGAAATCCTGAACCATGGAATAAAAGATCTCCAAACCCTGCTCTATCATGCCAGCATGGCGACAAGCAGATAGTACAGATAAGAAAGTTACCTCATTTGGCTGGAAACCTTCTTCTAACATCTGCTTGAAAGCAATGATGGCATCATAACCACGACCATGAGTACCATAGCCAGTTATCATGGCATTCCAAGCGATGATATTTCTCTTTGGTAAGCTTTTAAAGATCTTTTCAGCAGTTAGCATGCTACCACATCTTGCGTACATTGTTATTATAGAATTTGCAAGAGACAAATTTGAATCACAAGGGGAAAACCTCCGTATAGCATAACCATGCAGGCACCGGCCTTGAGGCAGATTGACGAGGTTGGTGCATGTCGAGAGAACATTTATGATTGTGATCACGTTAGGTTCCACCTCTGAAATCATACGATTGAAAAATGACAAAGCTTCATTGCTTTGGTTGATTTTAATGTAACTGGAAATCATAGCATTCCACGATATCAAATCTCTAGTGAGGCACGCCTCAAAAAGACTTCTAGCTTTCACTTCATCACCACAGTTCATGTACATATCAGTGAGCGCAGTGTTCAAGGGTAGATTTATTTCAAAACCATGCTTTATTGCAAATCCATGGATGGATCGTCCTGTCCTTAGACATGTTTCATCTCCACAAGCAGCAAGAAGAGAGATCATTGTATGAGAGTTCTGTTCAACATGAGATGCTTGCATGATTTGAAATAACTCCCAGGCCTCATCCCTCAAATGGGCACTGGCCAGTGCCAAGATCAAAGTGTTATATGAGATGACATCTGCATCACTCATCACACCGAAAACCTTCTGTGCAGCTTCAACACAATTTAGATCTGTGTACATGATCAAAAACGCATTTCCAATAGAAACACTCATCCTCATTCCACTCTTGCATGCATGAGCATGTAAGCTTTTACCCTTTTTCAAGCCATCATCCAACTCTCTACACAAAGAAAGCATGACAGCAATAGTTCTTTCATCTGGGCTTATTTCTTCTCGCATTCTATTAAAAACATCAATAGCTTCTTCGTAGCATCCATATTCAATGTATGCAGAAATCATAGAATTCCACAAGGCAGCATCACGAACAATAGTGATATCAAATAATTTGCGTGCTAATTCTGAACTCGATATCTTACTGTACATGTTAAGCAGTGCATTTACAATGAACAAATCATTACTATAGCTAAATTTAATAGCCATTTGATGAATTTGCATCCCCAGTTTGAGATATCCAAATTCTGCGCACGCCTGAACCACAACTAGTATGGTAACCAAATCAGTCTTAACCCCATCCTCTAGCATCCGAACAAAAAGCTCCAAAGCTTTCACCGAATCCCCTGAATCAAAATACCCAGTAATCATTGCATTCCAACTCACTTCACTTCTCATTACCATCAAATCAAACACAAGACTTGAAAATCTCACATCAAAATTCAAATAGAACCCAATCAAAGCAGTACCCACATGAGGATGAATATCAAAATATCCATTCCTCAACCAATACCCATGTATCTCCTTCCCTAACCTCAATTCTAATAACCCCTCACATGCCAAAATCAATGCAACCAAAGTACGTGAATTTAGTTCAAAACCCTCACTTCTCATCTTTCTGAATAATCCAATGGCCGTCCCATAAAAACCACAGCCCACAAACCCCGATATCATTGCATTCCACAAAACCAAATCTCTCTGAGTCATTTTACCAAACAGATTGTTAGCTTCTTCAAGCAATCCACATTTACAATAGAAATCAACAACAGCTGTCCCAACTCGAACATCTTTGATCAAACTAGTACCCTGAATACTAGAATGTACCCTTTTGCCTCTCTCAACGTCATTCAGCCTCGAACAGGCCTTGAAAATGAGAGGCAGGGTTGTGTTATTCGGTGCAATGCCAATAGATTCCATTTGGGTATGTGTAGAAAGAATGGCATGGTCATTTTTGAGCTTGGCGTGATTCTTTATGATTGCATTCCAGTCCCTTTTTGGGTCAGTGTTGATGGTGGTTTGTCTGGGTATAAGAGAAGGGCTTTGAGGTTTAAAAGTGAGAGAAATGTCCATTATCAATAGCAGGGCTGGGATCGTTGACTTCTGGCGGGTAAAGTAAAGGATAACGGGTATCGTGTTTTAAATGGGTCGTTACTGACCGTTAAATAGTCTTAGAGTCATCAGTGGACGCATGACTAGTCGCTCAAACTGAAACGACTGTCGCTTAAATAGAAAGAGGTTAGATGTTTCCAAGGATTCACCATCTTGTTCTTCAAGGGATACTCTTCCTATAGTATCTTCCTCCCCAAGTTATAATTACAGTTGTTTTTTAGAGTATTTTTATTTATTTTAAATTAATATTTTTTTAACACTATTTGTCTTTAATATTCATCAATATTTAGCTAATAAATTCAATATCTAATTAATAAATCTAGAGTAAAAATAAAGTTTATAAGATGAAAATATCGTGCAAATAAATTATTAACTTTAGTCAATAAAGCCAATGAGACGAAAATATCTTGCAAATTGGTTGGTTATATATGGTATTAACTATACTAATGTAAACATATTTAATTTTAGTAAAAACTTATTTATTTTATATACTCATCAATATTTAGTTAATAAATTCAATATTTGATAAATAAATTTAGAATAAAAATAAAGTCATTAAGACCATAACATCTTGCAAATGAAATTATAAAGTCTTTATAGTTATAGACTTATACTGCATCAAAATATTATTCCTAAATATTTTCTATCATTGCTCTATTAAAACTAAACAATAATTAGAGTTGTTGGGCCACTACATGTAAATGATCTGTAATGTGTATTGCAGGCAGTTGTTAAGCCTTGTCAAGATTTCAGGTACAGGTTATAATTTCTGCTATAATGAGTCTGCGTATACAATCTTTCTAACAGAGGTCTCTACCAAGGCCACCAGATGATTATTTCTATGGAAATGATTCAGAACATAAACTAAAAACCTTTCACCAGACAGTAAACCAAGATGTGAAAGTCGCTTCTGACAAGTTTTGGGTCGGCGAATTTTCATGATCACCCCTCTACCACAAGCCAATGGCCTTCCACCAAACTCCTCCAATCCCAAGCCAGATAATAATGTTGACAACAGATATGAGGAACCCATAGCCCCACCATTTGGCCAGAGGTACATAGTTGGCACCATAGAAAATAGGCGCGGATCCAATTCCGTAGTGTGTAAGGCCGCCCATGAGATTAGAAAGGAAGGCAAGAACCATGGCTCCAAAATATGGAGGAGTACCCAGAGCGCTGGCAACAGACAGGAATGCTGTAAACATGGCACCAATATGAGCTGCTCCACTGGCAAAGAAGTAGTGGGAGTAGAAGTAGAGAAGGACCAAAATGCCGAAAGATAGCTGCCACGATAGACCAAGTCCACCAACGAACTGTAACAAGTTCAACTAGTTAACAGCAAGTACATCATGGCCCATACTTAATTCTAGTGTTTGTTGCAATTCACAAGTTCACAAATGCATTCATTCTGCAGGAAAAGAGTTGCTCTAATTTATTCTTTTTTTTCCCTTCTGTGGGAGTCAACATGCAAGAGGGCACTGAAATATATGGTAACTATAAGATATCACTGATAATTGGAAGTAACCATGCACAATAAAAAACCAGTCAACAGGAAAACACAAACCTTAACTACAGTTTGGCTGAACCAGGAGATGAGACCATATTTGTTGAGATACCCAGCCATGGCAATGAGGGCCGCAAACCATGTCAGGGTATCCCAGGCAACGGATTCAGCTAAGCACTCCTTCCATGTCACTACACCAGTGGTAAGAAGGACAGACAATCCAAGAATAGCAGCAGTCACAGCATCCACATTCAGCATCCCTCCAAAAACCCAAAGTCCCACCTAAATTGAGAAGAAATAAAGAAATCTTTATTATTGGAGGCAGGATGCAGGATCAATAAACTCACAAAGCACCATGTAGAATTCAAGACAGCACAGAAACATGAAATACATCAGCTGAATTATGTGCGTGGCACCAAAAAATTTGCTCTGCAGTACAGACTTGTAGAAATCATGTAAGTGGTTAGATGAGCATAATATAGCGCTCGCTCAATTGCTAAGGTTTTGTTGTGACAGCAACAAATTTAGGTAAATTTTTTGAAAGCTATGTATTAGCTTTGCATCAAACATGATATGATGATCATGCAACAGACAACAGCATATACATCAACTATTTGCACATAAACAATCCAATTGACAATATGACATCACAAATCTATCAAATAAACCAAATGGACTGTCTTTGATACTTAAACCCTATGTTCAAAACATCTAATCAAACAGGCCCTCGTGTATTAATAATAAAAGAAAAAGAAAATGAGTGTGGGTCTGAAAATCTTCAAAATTCCATCTATTAAAGGTAACGAAAGCATATTTACAACAGAAGAAACAACTGAAATCCAAGGTCCCAAACTAGCTAGTCTAACTCCCCCACTGTCCTGACAAGCTACTATACTCCACCTCTGACCAAATATATGAGATTTCTTCAACCAATTTGCAAACAAAAATGGAATTGCTGTGAAAAAAACTGTTCAATCACCACCAAAGAGTGATCAATGGAGAATAAAGTCTGTAAGCCTGGCAGGATATTTGCTGCCAGGTTAAGTAAATTTATCTTGCACATAAGGTTCCAAACTCAATATAATGCAGACACTCCTTCAAAAGAAGCTTGAGCGAGCATGAAAAGCATCAAGAGGATTCCCCTAAACATTGAATCAGCTGCCAAGTTGGTAAATTTCAAACTTCCCAGCCACATACATTCACTTCCCCCAAGCTTATCTCTAGGAAAACAAATGTAAAATCCTCAATATCTTACAAAAGAACCTAGTACCTAAACTGTTGATACTTTTGAGGCTAGGAACAAAAATCCTTTATACTAAACTCACGATCCTACTTAAGAACTACATGCAGCTCAAACATTTTCTGGCCCTTAAAAAGACACTATTGTCCTAACAGTGGCATAGAATAGTAGCATACCAGAACACTCAGTTGCTCGAAATCATTCCTCTATACCTTGACTATTCCACACAGTTATAAGCAATGTTAATTCCATGGACCACTTTTGAAGATCATTGCAACTTTATTTGTGTGGAAGGATCCTCTCAAAATGCACATGAGCACAAATGATCCAATATGAACAGATATGCTCAATGACCATTTGATGGCAATGCATAACTAACACGTTCCCCAATATGATTGACAAAAATACCACTGGGCTAACACTTCATGGAAAAAGCAGAGAATGTTTACTGCTGACATACTGGTTTCTATCCAAACAATAGCAATAGAACTAGAAACATCGCTACATTTAAACCTAGAAACAAACCCAACTATGCATAAGCATCAACAGAAGTTGGATTACACTTGTGGTAGAAATGTACCACATGCACAACACCATTAAAAGAAAAAACTATGCTGTTTAACAACAACATTATCAAGCAGATCCTACAATATTTATCAGTCATATTTATTCCAAACATGATAAAATCAAGAAGGCAGATTTAAAAACAAAATACAAGTAGATTTGAACACGAAAGGCAAACTATGCTGTGAGAAGCAAGGTGCCAGCTACAATAATCTCATTTTCCAAATAGCAACCCATTCGAACTCTTAAGTTCAAAATCCAGACTCATGAAAATGTTGATGTGCCTCTAAATGAATCTCAATTGTTATAGAATCACCTAAGCTTTAAGGAAAGAACATGCAAGTGCTAAGGAAGTCTCCGTGAGCCCTGAATTGTCTATCAAGTTGTATAGATTTACAACTCTAAAACATAAATGTTCATTCCTCCACGGAAACCAAAAAAACATCTAAAATCCTCAACCATCTGTTATCTTTGGAGCCTTTTGCATCTAACAAATGAGTTAAAATGAGAACCCAAAACCAGAATTGTTGTGTTAATTTAGCAACTAAGAACATAATTCCTTAACATCTAAGACACAAAATAATTTCTCAGAAAGCAAACTAGTAGGACTACACTTATGCGACATAAGAATTTATCATCAATAATGCAAACAAAATATAGCAAAAAAATTCTCCAGCCTTTAACAATACCTCATTCCCCTAAGCCTTCTTGCATGCTAACAAGAATGACCCAATACAAGCAAAGATAATTCAATGACCCGATTGCCATGTGATGTGGCTCGAACGATTCTCCAAAATGTCCGAAGAACAACACGACTCAGCTAAAAATAAATGAAAGCAGAGAAGAATGATAGCTAACTAACAACTGATGATTCAACCCCTTATTCCTAAAAAAACAGAGTAAAATGAGCATTAGCATCAACAAATTGGATTTGACGAGGCATGCACTATAAACCAATTCACCAAATTAAGCAGAATGAAATAAGCAAAAGACAGATATAAACAGAAACGCAAACTATACCGTGAGAAACAGAGTGCCAGCCATAATAATCTCATTAGTAGTCATGGGTCCCATCTTCTCCAACTTCTCCCTGGCCAATATAGGAGCATCAGGACTGGACTTCACGGTTGGCGGATAAATTAAATACAAAATAAACGGAACAACAATCAATGAAATCAATCCAGGCACAATTGCAGCCTTAGCCCAGTCCGTCCACCCAATTGTCTGCTGAATTGTATTGAATGTCAAGGTAGCACTCAAAGGGTTCGCAGCCATAGCTGTCAAAAACATGGAAGACGAAATCACTGATGTCTGGAAACAAGTTAACATTAACCATGAACCGAGCTTATGCTCTGTTCCATCACCCACATTGCTTCCACATGCTACACAAAGCGACTTAACCAACGGCAAGAAAATCCCTCCTGCTCGCGCAGAAACAGAAGGAATCGCCGGTGCTAATAAAGCTTCACTAAAAACAAGACTATAACCTAACCCCAACGAAGAGGACCCGAACAGAGACACGAACTGATACGCAATTCGGTTACCAAGTCCGGTTTTGATAAATCCACGCGCGAAAAAGAACGCGAGTGCGATTAACCAGGGGATTGGATCACCAAATGCAGAAAACGCGGCTGAGAAAGTGAGGGTTTTTGTTAGAACTGAAGCGCCTAAACCCATCAAAGCTACCGCGCCGAGCGGTAAAGGCTGCGTGATGATTCCGACTATCGTAGCAAGAAAAATTGCGAGTAGTTGCCAGGCTGGTTTCGTAACTCCAGAAGGAACCGGAACGAACCAGAGAATGACACCTGTCGCGATTGATGCCAGTAACGGTTTCATTGCAGCTCCTTGCCATGGCAGTGAGGCTGGTGTAATTGATGCAGGTGCGGATGATTCTGAAGAGGCTTTTACTGTGAAGTTAGAGATTCCCCGCGTCGTCGATGTGACGCTAGATTTGGATAATTTTGGGAGTGAGGGAGAGACAGTAGAGAGTTTTGGGAGATTTGGGCGGGAAGGGAGGGGATTTTGTGAGGTGGATCGTAGGTGGGACAGAGAGCGGGATTTGAGACAGGCGTGGGAATTGAAAGAAAGAGAAGAAGATGTGAGAGCACACGACGACATTTTGCGTATTTATGGCGTTCGAGAGAGACAGGGAAGTGAATTGGGTTTTCAGTCTTCCCTTCTGTGCAGTGCAGTGGTTTTGGAGGGAAGGGGGTGGTCGGTTGGCGTTGATTTTTATGGAAGTAGAGAGGGTTGAGTGGAAACCATGGATGGAATATACAGCTAGCTCCGTCTGAGATCTTCTTGTCCCCCGGCCCATGTTTTCTTTTTTTGTTTTTTAGTGCTCGTGGTATAAGTAGTTGCTAACATGAACGGGGGAATAGGGTGGCCCTTCGAAACGTGGCAGGTCATGAGTGGGTTGGGTTTCCCAAGAGCATTACTTCATGGCGATGTGTACCAATGAAGTGGCAGAGTTTACGCGTGGCTGTTTTTAACTGGATGACATGACTTCAGTCAGCAATTAGGGCTTGTAGCTAATTTTCCACCCTGAAAGGGATTGAATGGCCAGGTTGGATCTGGGGTGGCGGCGGCGGCGGCGGCAGGGAGAGAGGGAGACAGAGACCGAACAGGAGGTCAGAAACGGTAACGTGAGTTCATGCAAAGCCTGCGTGATTGGGGGTGATGTTTGTTTGTTGAGGTTTGATGACAGCAGCTATGGAGGTGGGCCATTACAGGATGCCTGGCTCCTTTTTGGAGCCAAGAGCCGAATTTTCATCGTATCATCAAAAGACGGCTAAGCAATGCACTCGAGGGGCCATTTTTCTTCAATTCTATACCTCTTCCTTTTTGTTTTTGCAGATGAATTTGGATTCTTTGATTATTATTTCCTGATGAACAATATATAAAAACGTTAGTTAGATAGATTCAACTTGACATATTTCGTTAGACTGCGGTTTGCAATATTTTAAATAAAAATAAAATTGTAAAACTTCTTTAAAATATATGTTAATTTCTTATAACTCGTAACTCAAGTTATTAAAACTGTTTAATTTAAAAATTAATAAATATTTCAATTCTTATAAAGTTAAATATTAAAAAGGTGAAATTGAAAAGAAGAAGAAAATAATCATACAAAAAAATTAAAAAAATATGAGAATTAAAATTATTATAACAACTATTATTAATAAGTAATGTTATTGTTGTTGTTGTTATAGTTATTGTTGTTATGTCACAATCATTACTAACTTATTATTATTGGTAATAATAGCAGTAATTATACTAATATTATTATTATTTTAATCATCATTGTTGTTGTTATCATTGTTACTATCACACTATAACTATTATTATTATTACTATTATTATTGTTGTTGTTGTTGTTGTTGTTGTTGTTGTTCTTTGTAGTAATAGTAGCAACAACAACAACAACACTATTATTACCATCATAACCAATGCAACAATTATTGATATTATCAGTATCACTAATTTTATCATTATTATTGTGGTTGATGTTACTATTATTATTTTCACAATTATCGTTGATAATATCATTACAGTCATTATCATTATTATTATGATTATTAATTTAGTTGTTGTTGTTGTTGTTATCATCATTAGCATTGTCATGATTAGTAATGTTACCATGGCTATTATTGCAATTATTATTAATAATATTATTGTTATTGTTATCATCATCATTGTTATTGTTGGAAAAAATAAAACCATGAACTTAATTTAAATGATAGAATTCAAAACTATAAAGGCTTGGACAAAAGATCCAAGAAAAAAAATAAGAAATCAAAATAAATGGACCAGATTGAAATCATCATTATCATTGGAAAATACAAAAATCATAAACTTGATTTGAATGATAAAATTGAAATACATAAAAACATTGACAAAAGAAAAAAAATAGAATGACTAAATTGAAATATTTTATATGTATATAAATTAAAAACCAAGGATTAAATTGAAAAAGAAATAAAACTTCAAATAAAGAGAAAATAACTAAAAATTACAATTAAAACTAAAAGGTCTAATTTTTGGGGTGGAAATAGCAATGAGAAACAAAGTGTATTTACTAGGATAAGAGAGAGAAATGAGGAGAAAAAAAAGTGATAATTGGTGATACACTCAGCTATATTTGGAGTACAAGTATCATTTATAATGAAAGAGAAGACATAATTAAAAACAAGTAAGATGGCTCAAGATAATTTTTCACCTTGAAAAAAGTATAATTACCAAAAATGTGCGGTGGTTTCAACGTATCAATGATTGCTTACACACACCAATAGTTTTTAATTAACAAAAATATTGTTTTAAAAATAAATTATATTACTACCCTTAACCAAACTTACAATTAACAATAAATCTAAGCTAAAAGACCATAATACCCCTAACAATAATGAACTAAATGTCTTGCATCCAAGAATACATGCATAATTTTGTAGTGAAATAAAAATCAAAACTACCTAAATAACCCTACCCGAGACCACTTATTTTATTTTATTTTTGGGGTTATTTTGGCTATTGTAATATTCCCAAAACATTCAATAAACACAAATACCCCCAAATAATATGTAATGATTAATGCGCATCATAAAAGTACCCAGATGACTCTAGTCCAAAGACATGCAGTTTTTTTTTAAAGAAAATAAGATAATAGTTATTACATAGTAGCAATAAACAATAAAATATGCGAGGGGCTACAATGAATTCTCCTTCTATTTTAGTTTTTATGTTAATGCATTAGATTGCTTTTTGGAATAACTTGTTAGATTAACATAATTCATTAAAAAAGAAACTCAAATGTTAATCCTTCATCTCCTATTTAAAATTAGTTAATTGTATCAATTTTAAAAAAATATATGGCTAGTTAAAATTCCTTGAGTTAAGACTTTTATTATTTGGGTGAACTTAGTTTACTAATTGAATTCATGGATCAACCAACTCGTTAGTCAAAAATCATTAACAAAAGGGGATTAAAAATAAATAAATTCCAATCCATCAAACAACACAATATTAAATAATAAAACTAGAAAGTAAAGGGATAAAAATGTAAGAAAAGAAAGACCAAGTGGAATATAAAACTTTAACAAAATATGCCACCTTTATAATTTGACAAGTAGAAGGGAGATAAGTGGGAGAAGCATAAAAAGCCAACTCGAGTCTAAATACCATGTTGTCGTTTAAATGTATCACACCACAAGGTAAAGGATGTCAACATGTTTTTAATGTCATTGCGTGCATTAACTATCGACTGACTTACACTCAAAGTTGTAAAATCCGTTCGGGTCCGCTTCGGTTTCGTGCATTCCGGCGTTCCGTTCCGGTTTTATACTGTTCATATTTATTTAATTATATATACGAAAAAAATAAAATATTAATTTAACAAGTATAATTTAAATTCAAGATAAATAAATTTTAAATTATACAATGCAAACATAATCTCAAAATTAGAAACATCTTTAAAATTCCAAAATATTATGAAAGTAAAATGTTCTAAAATAAAAGAAAAATACATCAAACATCTTCTACGTCATTAATATAAAAATATTAGAGTTTCTTATTATGCATCCCAAAAAAATAGTAAATACCATGGTAAGATAATTACAAAGAGAATAGTACTGAAAATCATATGTTCAAAAAGAAAAGAAAAAAACAGATTCTGAAAAAAAAATAAGTAAAATTCGGAACACAATATGATATAAATAAAAAATCATAAAATCATAAGTAAAATATTTCTAAATACAATACAACATAATTATGGCTATAAAACTTCATTAGTTAAGGTTCATATATAATTCAAAATAATTTAATAATACATTAAAAAACAATTATGTCCATAGAATTTTATTAGGTAAAACTAAAAAAATTAAAATAAATATTTTGATGATATGCTATATAAATTAAAATCAGTCTCATGCCCGCTCATTTTCCTCGTTATTGTTAATACATTTATCAAAAGTATTATTATTGAAAGGATTATCGAGTACTAATACTGGTGTCAACACTCAACATCGATATTACTAGTACTAGCTCCAACTTCAACAAATTATTTGGACATTAGAATATAAAAATGATTTAAAAATATCAAATTATTTTAATTTAAAGTAAAAATAAAAATTTTAAGTATAGATTTTAAAGTATATAATTGTTATTTTTTATAAAATCAACACAACAATTTTATTTTTTATAATTTTTTAATATATATATTAAAAAACTATATATATATATATATATAATTTGTCCAGCTGGACTCCACCATTCGGACAAATTGAATTTCAATTTGTCCGATGTGGGACAACATAATGTGTCCCGTATCGGACAAATACACTCATATCTCCACTCTTCTACTTTATAAATACTCTCCACTCCAATCTATATTCTCCTTGTCCCACATCGGAAAAACTCCACTCCAATCTCAACTCTTCTCCATTAAATAATCTTCGATCTCCACACTTCGATTCAGTCTCCCTCTTCGACCTGAACAGAATGTCCGAATAAACCGAGGCATTCCAGGCGAATTGGGCGAAATTTTCTTAAATGGTTCGAATTAAAACCGGAATGAAAACGACGCTGAAACAGAACGGATTTAATAACTTTGCTTACACTAATACCATCAAGTTATTGGTGAACCCTACACACATGCTAAGATCTTTTTTCTTTTTATGAATAATTTATCTTTAATAAAAGACCAAATCACCACTTATTCAATGGGAGTATTACAAATAAAAAAAATATCAAAATGGCTTTTAATGGAAGTTTTAAAATTTCTTAATCCCAAGGTATTGCAGAGATGAATGTATGGTCTATCATAAACCAAGCCACCATTGCTGACATGAAGCACTGTATTGGGAAATTAAAGAGCATTTTGGTCCTTTCACTCTATTCTTTAATTGTTTGTTATTTCTTATACTCAATTAAATACTAAATCATTCATTACTTAATATTATAATAACAGAAAAATCATTGTGGAAATACAAAAAGCACATTGAGACTAAATTTTGTTTTTATTTTTAATGATGTTTTAGTCATTTTAATAAATAATTAAGATAGAATGAATTATTTATTTTAATTAATTTGATAATAATTAACAGGCGATGTGAAAATACAGGAATGGATTTGAAAACCACTGTTAAATTCACGAGGAGATGGGAAAATGCATTCATTAGTAGTGAGGATGTTAGTATTTCAATATATAAGATATAAAGGGGCCAGCGTTCAAGAAGTCGCTTTGGCCGAGTGGTTAAGGCGTGTGCCTGCTAAGTACATGGGGTTTCCCCGCGAGAGTTCGAATCTCTCAGGCGACGATCCTTTTTCAACTTTTGATGGACTGGTATGAATTATCTGTTTCGTCTTTGCACGCTCCTTGCACCAAATTTGGACTGGCCCATATATCTAATAGATAGCCCATTACAGCCCATGCTCCTCGTTCCAAATTTGGGCTTTATCTGTGCTGAGAAAGGGTGGAGCTCTCAAGCTAGCCTCTCAGTACGAGGTCACTGTCACCTACCGCATCATTTATTTTATTTTTAAAATCGATTTTATCACACTGTTTAGACATTAGAAGCAAATGAGAGTGATGATATATAATTTATGATTTATATAAATATATTTGTATAAAACAATTAAGATTTTATTTATTTATTTAGACCCCATAAAATATATTTTTCAAACATATGCACGACAAAAGCTGGGCGTTCGAGGCAAACTATGTGGGATATAAGAAATTGTTGATGAAGAAAACCTGACAGGAAAGATTATCATTTGCCCCCCAGACTCCATATGATCAATGCCGTCATTTACAGACAAAAAAGAACCTTCCATTCCCACATCAATTCATGCACAAGCTAGCAGTTCTGCAGTCCTGTAAAGAATATATATATATATATATATATATGTATATATATATATGAACTCTGGCTGAGAGAAAGGATTTAGAAAAAGCAACAGATCCATTTTAATTACATACAACACAGGACCCTGTCGGCATTCAGCCTAAAACGTAACTTTGTTCTCAGCATCTGTACGTAGTTACATAACTAAATCATATGAAGTCTTTATCTAATGATCATTGCTTGAGATTCAAGTCTCATGCTAGGTTTTGCAATCTCGCCACAGTTGTAAATATATATTATTCCGAAGTATGATAACCCTCCCTTGCTTTATCTTTAGACATTATTGGCCAGCAGGATATTAATTAGGTGAAGCGAAACCCTACAAGGGGTAACCAACTAGTAAATAGTACTGGTCATATGTGCAATGAAAGCAAGCTGACTTGATTGCTTTATCTCATCTAATTAATTGATTGAACTTCATTAGAAGAAACCATCATTTTCCACAAACAATATTAATTAATTTGGAGGCACAGAATAATTTCCACGTATTAATTCATCAATTTATGGCACCAACCTAGCTAGCTCTACTCATCCCACTACTACGACTGCCTTTTTGAGCTGTATACATCGATCTCATATTGTTAATTATACAGTTAATGCTTGATCATCACGTACTTGCCTACACGTACATGCTTATATATATATATATGTATGTGTATGTGTATGTGTATGTGTATGGTGTCTTTTCAAGAACATTATATCAGTACTGCTCGAGAAGTAATGGTGAAATTGCAACATATCATATATATAAATGCAAGAAATGTTAATTTGGGCATCGATTAATGCAGTATTACTCTCCTGATCATTAACTTTATTCCAAGCTTCCTGTATATATATACCTGATTGAAACTATACATAAACTACTAAATCTCCTGATGAAAGCGGATAGAATACAAAGGTTGAAAGATAGCAATATTTGAAGGGTGCTTACATTGCAAAGCTCTCTCAATTTTGATGAAGAAAGTATATATACATATATATATATATATGTATATGGAGAATAACCATTTATTTACTCAACTTGGAAATCAAGAGAAGGGATAGGCCGACACATCTTTCATCAACTCTTCCAAGTCCCACTCCCCCACTTTTAACTCTTCTCCGTGCCAAAAATTCCCCATCTCAGCAGCAGCGTTATCTGTCTTATTATGATCATCAGTACGAGTGCTATTGCAGTTTTTGTTAAGAGTACTATTCACATAGCTACTATATGGGTGCTTGTCAGTGTTATTATCCTGTATATTTTGGCTTCTTGAATTTTCCTCCATGCAGCTTACACTCGCTAAAGGAGGAGTCCCAACATTAACACCTCCAAAGATCCCTTCCAGCCCATACAACCCCTGATGATCAGAACTGTTCATTCCACCTTGAATCATGCATGGCGGTGCACCGTTGGATTCGTATCCACTTGCACCACCGATATACATGTTTAGGCCATGATCACGATCAAGCGTAGGTAATAATGGGTCCATTATGGTATTTAGAATCATTTCTTGCATGGAGGTTGCTAACGATGACGGTGACGGATCCATGTTCATGGGCAAATTAATGCCTTGTTCTTGCATGCTCACGAACGCTCCCATGACTTCTTTGATAGGTTCCGAGGATGAATCAGTACTTGTGTTTGGTGACGGGTTGGATGACTGCAGGTTCTTTAGTCTTCTCTTTATTGTTGAATTCCAAAAATTCTTGATTTCATTGTCGGTTCTTCCTGGCAAGCGAGCCGCTATTTGAGACCACCTTTGAGAATAAGGAAAAGAAATTACATGATCAACAGTTCAGTTAATTACAGCTAACGTGTTATTTTTCTACTCGTTCATGATTTGAATGGATAGCCTGGATGCTTGAAATCTTAAAAAAAAGAAAGAAAAAAGAACAGTTATAGATGGAGTGTCTTCAACTCTATAAAGGCAAATAAGACCAGAAGAGGAATGTCTTTGTCATGAGCTTAATTATTCTTCCATAATATAACAAGGGATTTGACTATCCCCTCATTTTAGACATGATCGAATTAAGCAGCAGAGGGGACAAATATTTGTATTTCTCACAGATAATCAAAACAGGACAGCTAATTAATCTGTGTTTGCTTGAAGCTCAAGTTGTTATTCTGTATATGAACTTTCTCGATTGATTGGATTGCATTAATTTGTTTTGCATGCCTTTAAGAATAGAGGTTTAATTATGAGTTAAAGCTTGAGTGATAAGTGGGGAGAAGCTAAGATATTTCTCCATGTTTTGCAGCAGTATTTTTTATTTGATTTAAAGTATATATGGATCAAAGAAAAAGAAGAACTCAATTTCTTCAATTACATCATCGTATTATTATTGATGATATGTTTTTCTTTTCATAGGTGCATCTTATGGGATTATGAACAGTTATTTGTTTATAGTTGCATCATTTTGGTCATGAACAGCTCGAAAAACATCCAATACCAATATCATCTGAGTAGAAAATGCAAGTGGAAAAAGTCTCCTGAAAACTGCTTATATATATATATATATATGAACCTATATATATACCCACTAAAATCAAGCTCATGTATTCATTCAATATTTAAAAAGAAGCAGAAAGAGGGTGAAGGGACCTTTTTAAGCTATAAAAGAAAGTAAAAAGGGATATATATATAAGCAAATTAATACCTATTACCGAGAAGGGAATGCAAATGGATGGTCATCTCTTCTTCTTGGGGTGAAAATGCACCTCTCTTGAGATCAGGCCTCAAGTAATTAATCCAACGAAGCCGGCAACTCTTGCCACACCTCTGCAAACCAGCATTCCTTGCTACTTCACTCCAACAACCTTGTCCATTGTTTAGTATGTAGTTCATGAGCTTGTCGTCTTCCTCCGGTGACCACAAGCCCTTCTTGAACTTGTTACTTTTATCGTTGTTCTTCCCAGTGGCCTCTGGCTTCCTCATTTTGAGAGCCTTTGGACCCTGCAGTCACTAGAAATTAAGGTGATCTATATCTCTTCCCAACTGGCGTGCGTACGTGATGTAGATCAGTTAAGACTTTATAGAAAATGGAAGATCATGAGAAAGGGAAAGAGGAGGCTTGGCAGAGAGTAGTGGGTATGACGATCATGATGGCGATGATGGTTGTGGGGTCTTGCTTAAAATATAGGAAAGAGAGAGAGAGAGAGAGAGAGGGGTTGGTCGACGAATGAGTCTGAGCATCAAAACGGTTTGGAGAGGGACGGCAGGGGGAAAATGAGGGAGGTGTTCGTCTTGTCCTTGACTGAGTGATCTTGTCTTTTTCCGTTACATTTTCCTTCACTCCAAGGTAATCACCATACATTTGTACCGTAAGATAGACTGAAGCCAGAGAGCACCCATGGAAGAGAGGGAGAAAAATTAAAGTTTGTTTCATAACCAAGCCAAGATACTTGCTTCCACTTCACATAATCTTTAACCACTCTCTCCCTGCCCAGCATCCACACGTGTGATTGAAGATATATGGTGAATAGGATAAGAGAATAGTTTTGCAGAAACACATGGAAAATGTTCAATGGATCACAGAATCAATATATATGCATCTTTATTAATGGTGATTAATTTGGCCGCAGTTCATAAAAAGGCATGCTAGCTTGCTAGCTAGCTAGAGTAGAAAAGACTCCAACGTTTGAAATACCATCTTTTAATTATTTTCATGCGAGAAATTAAGGTGAGGAAAGAAGAGAGATGACATTTTCAATCACCATCTTATAGTATATAAATGTATTCACACTTGTATAAATCTCTAGTTGCATATATATTTATGAAACCTCATCCGGCCGGAGCATTTTTCCATCCAGGAAGCCCTGTGAAAGTAGTTATCCACCTACCCCGACATGCTGCGTAGCTTATTCTCGAGTCTTGTACAGAAAACGAATCAAGCTAGAACACTTAAGTATTGCTCATCTGTACGTTGATCTAAGGAAAATATCAGAATCTGCACAAGATTCTACGTACGGGATAGACTAATTAAATGCACAAGCAGATTAGATTATATCTTTGCCTTCACCGTTCAGTTCTCCGGATAATTAAGTATTGTTATCTACGGCTAATATTTAGAGAATAATATAAATTATATTACGGGATCTAATTTAAAATTTTAAATTTTTAAATGAAATGGTTTTTGATATAGTATCAAAGTTTCATTGATCCAACAGATCACGAGTTCGAATCTCACCATTCCCATTATATTTGATAAAATAAATGTGTGAGTTTGTGAAAGTTTTAAATTTAAAAATTTTAAATTTTTAGATAAAATGATTGCTTGTTAAGAGAGATCAAAGGGAAAAATTCTCTCGTCAGGAATCACCATCAATCCAAGGCTAGCTCTGCTGTGCTCTATACCTGATCTTAAGATGTTGCATGGATTCCGTTTGTGGATATTTCTCTGATTCCTGTAAACAAAGTATATTAATGCATTGTAATTCAAGCAAGTGAGTTTTTTTTCCCCTTAAACTTTCAGTTTTCAATACACAGTTGCGAGAGATGAATGATGTGAAATAAAGATGAAAGAAATGGTGAAACAAAAAATTGACCTTTTTTGCTGACTTTTCCCAGACAAAACAAAATCACATTGCTTCTGTTTTCTTGCCACCCAAACAAAAAGAAGCACGACATTTGTTTTATCTAGGAATTTAAGAATAGCAGACATGATATTCAAACGTATGATGAGATCGAATGCAGAGCTATGTTAATATTGACGGAAGCCGGAAGCAAATGGGGTAGGTTTTTCTCTCAGGACTTGGAAAATCAGGAAAATCATTTCACTTATTCCAAACAAATTACTACTTGTGGTAGTTCAAGTTACAATGGGCAAAGTCCAACACCTTTTCGACACTAGATTGGCAAGAAATAAAGGCCGAATTAGCTCAGACAGACCTGTTTGCACCAAATCTCTCCGACCAACCAATTGATCAATACGTACATGTCGTCCCCTACAGGCTCAGAACGAGCTAGGATATATTGGAGAAGAGAAGCATGAATGATGTGATGATATGTGCCATACATACATGACCCGTAAAGCGTATTTAGTGGGTCCAGAGCATGCGTAAACCTCTGGCTATCCCGGACTCTTACGAAGAAGGATTGTTTCCGGGCTCGAACCCAGATCTGCCGAAGCAGAACCCAAGCACCAGCCGCTAGGCCACTACCTCGGGGACGTGCCATACATACATGATCCTGTATCCTGTGCATGATTGTTCTTTTTCATTGTTTCACCAATTCCTCTCCAGATTTCGAAAGGTTAAAAGCGAGGTCTAAAAGTTATTCAAGTCAGCATTAAAAAGCTAAGAAAAGAAGTACCCAGTGCTTTTAAAAATTCCTAACTTTTATTCTAATTTTATATTTAAAAAATAACAAATATACTAGGCTAGGTAGAATAACTGGTTAAGAAATGACATCGGTGTGACTCACTTCTAGACTCAGTGTTTTTAAATTTAATTGAGCATGGAGCTAAAATGCATGAGCTATCAAAACTAATATTATTATGTTCAATTACACGCCGAGTTCAAATAGACATGACATCGATAAGCTATCATATTCAATATCGTTAGATTTAGATACATGTTGAGCCCAAATAAATACGAGTTTGGTAAACAAACAAACCCAACATCTTTGAGTTTAGTTGAGGGTGAGTGAAAAAATCGAACAACCAATAACCAATTAAACTGAGAAAATAAAAAAAATAATTGATAAAATCAAACTAAGAAGAAAATCTGAACGATTCGATTAGAATTTTTTTAAAAAAAAATTGATTTAGTTTCAGTTTTAATTTTAGATTTAGAACTCCAAAACCGATCAAATCGAAACAAAACCAAACCAAATCGAACCAAACCAAAAACATTTAAAAGAATGGTTTCATAGTCATCAAATACCACTTAGAAAAGGCACACATCATGAAAGTATGCTAAAAACAATTATTAAAAACAATGGTTATAAAACTAAATTAATAAGGTTAAACATGAGTGTTTCTTACATTGAAGGTCGTTCTAGTGGTTATAAATATCATCAAACATCCTAAAGATGTTTAAAATAATGGTTAGAACCCTCTCCAAATGCTTCATAATTTCTAGGTCATTCTTTTCGAGGCTAGACCTTATACCAATTCAACTTTCATAACCCACCTTTTTGCAGCAGTGTGTGTCTAAGAGTAAAAGACACGTACAGAAATGATGAAAGGAGAAAAGTTGTAGGGAAATATTGAACGGTACTCATACAATTCCAACTTTCTCCATGCTTTCTTTCTCTTCGCTGTTCTCCCAAGCTTTGTCTCTACTTGTTATGGTTATCAGCAATGAGTGAATGCCTTGTGGTGATGAGACTGGGCCAGTGAGGAAGGCCTTCTTGTTCACTAAAGCAAATTAAGATGGATGATCAAACGAGAAAGATTATCAGCCAGCAGGGCAGGATACTTTATTTTTTAATACACTATTTGGTCAATGTCAAATATCAATCACAGTGTTGGTCGAAAAACACTTTAATTTTTGCATTCAAATGAAGAGAGGATGATGACCTCGCAATTTAGAAAGGTTACAGTGCCTGAATTTTTGTTTTTTGAAGGAAAAGGTGGGGTGGTTTGGCATCAGCTGAAGTTCCTGGTGCAAATCAAGCTGAAAATGGAAAAAAATTGCAAGAGTTTAAAAGCATATAACAAGGTAGTGTCGGCAGGAAAGCCAGGCAAAAGCATTTTTCTGCACCTGAGTCCTGACGGCTAGCTCTGGTGGTGCCTTATCTTTTAAAATTCTGGCACAATAGGCTGACCACTCAGTGAGAGCATGATTTGGTTGAGGCTGGGCGATTTGAATCTTTGATTCTGATTCAAAAAATAACATCCTAAATTACTGACGCTGCCTTCTCTGTGTCTTGTCTAAACTCCATGGATGTAATGTAATTTGGGGCAATTTCCAGCATGAATCCACAGGGATTGACATAGCCCGGCAAATGGGTGACCAATCTTGTGTTTTTGATTGGCAAGAAATCTTGACACATGTTTTGGAGGAACTCACTCAAGTTTATCACGCAAAGCTGCACCAGAAATCTTGACTTCCATTCACTCTCAGATTCAGTCAACATACAGCAACATTTCTTGCAAATTAACCGGGGGAAGAAACCCTGGTAGATCATGAACTGAAACGGTTGACTTGCAGGGCTGAGCCACTTCTATCGAAATCCATCCAGCATATCTAACATGGCTAATGCCTAACCAACCCGATTAATCCAAGTCCTAGATGAAACATTTTCATCCAAGCAAACGAATGGGTCAAAAATCTTCAAACTCAAAATTATATGCTTCAATCCTAATCAAGTACTCGCCATCTGTAATGAATAGAGAGCACTACGGAGAAAACTAAGAAAACAACTCAAAATTGAAAATGGATCTTGACCTTAATCGCGTAGGAGAGAGAAAAGAACCAGGAAAAAAGTGAAATTGAGTAACACACCGTAGCCCTCAAAAGCTAGCCCTATCCCAGTCGAAGTCTCCCTGGAGACCCAGCAATGGTACTTCGTGTTATTTTGCCACCACAACCAAATTCAACAAGTTTTACCTCCTGATGGTTCAATAAAAAAACCACCGCCCAAAATCACAAGAAACTAAACAGCAAAGAAAGATCTTTGAACTACAAACTGAATAAAAACTGAGCGAGGGGCAGAGTGCATGAAGCAAATAGAACAAAGGTATTATCAATTGAAAGCGTGTTCATGAACAAAAATAAGTTATGGAAAGAACATGCAGCAAAGCTTTATCCGAATAAATCTCAAGTACGCAAAATTTAGAAAAGCAATCAACAAAAATACATAATCAAGGTCCAGAACCTAGCATCAAGCATGTAACTAAATCTCTCTCAAAATTGCCTTAGCAGCAAGAATGGAAGTGCATCCCATGATTAAGTATGATCTGTTGGAGTTTATATCAATCAACAATTCCTGCAAGAACAAAAAGCAAATCACCAGCATTATTTTTTTGTTGTTGTGCTCTTTCCTCAAGATTGCTAGTAGAGCATGTTTATGAATATGCCATGTTAAATTTTAAAATACAATGAAGGCAGGGAAGATAGCAACATAACTTTGACTAAGCCTAGAAAAATTAACCCCCCCCCACCCCTTTTTTTTAAGGTCTGGTCTAGTGATTCCATTTGCACAATCAGGGCAAGGGGGATATAATCAGGGACACACTCCAAAGCAACACATGCAATATTACCTTGAATATTTAACGCCTATCTGTTTTTCCAATGGAACGTTTCCCAGAGAACAAATGCTTTGGTTTGAGTGTAGGGATAACTCTATCTGCTTCTCCACGTCTAGCATCCTTGTTCCTCTTTTGAGCAGATTTCTTGAAAAGCTTAAGAGCCTTGCTCTTTTGAACCGAGTCCTTGTAGCCCTCTCCTGGAACAACCTCGTTTGGAGGTCGTGACCTTGACCTGGACCGAGATGTGGATCTCAAACGCAGCTTCTTATTTGGCTGGTCCACATCCATATCCATAGCACCACCATCATCATGCCCCCTGTCAGTTGACCTCTCTCTTTTGCGGCCCCTTCTAGACAGTGACCTCTCACGAAGACGATTAATTGCTTTAGATGGATCCACTCCCAAAGCTGACAGCTGCCTGCCCATTCTTTTTGTTGTGAACTTTCTGTCCTTGTCAAATTTCCTGGGCACTGTAGGTCGGCTCTCAGCAGTGCTTTTCTTTATTCTATGCTCTTGAATGAGCAAGCTTTTCTTTTTCCTGATCACAGCTAAGGCTTCTTTCTCTTCAGCAGTTAATTCCTCACCATCCATCTCAAAGTCTTCTTCCTCTCCTTCTGCCTGTCGGATACCTTCTTCTTGTTCCAACTCCTCAAGCCTTTGCAAAATATCAGGATCAATGAAGTCATACACATTGTGGCCATCAAGAATCTCTGGGAGTACATCTTCTTTCCATTCATCATTGGCCAAGATGTAATTCTTCTTCAAACTGGCAGAGTACACACCAGCACCACCATTTTCATCCTCCAAATCCTTTTCTGTTTTTCTTTTCTCCTTTTCTGCTGCCTCCATAGCTTTAGCTTCCAAAACTGCTTGAGGTATACAAGGTGGCCTTTCCTTTTGATCACGTGGCTTTGGCATTGCTACATGAAACCGATTCAAGCAGTCATTAATTTTTTTGGATTTCATCTTCATTTCCACACGCTGATTCAGCAATCTCTCGCAGGCAGCATTCTTCACAGCAATCACCCCCTCCTCGGTCAAGGTACTCATGGTCAAAAGTACATCAGCATCACTGGTAGCTTCACCTCCTTGAGCAACCAGAGTCTTCATAGCTTCTGATTTCATCTCCATGACCAACTTCATGTCTTCCTCAGAAATCCCTTCAAGTGGTTGCAAATCAGTCTTGTTGCAGACAATGGTCAATGGTTTATTCATAAACAAAGACTTAATGCTATGAAATAAAGCAGCCTGTTGAGCGATGCTATATCCACAAGACCCAGAGACATCCAAGAAGAATAACACAGCTGCACGAAGATGAGCCAGAGCTGTGATGCTGCACATCTCAATAATGTTACGATCCTCAAAAGGCCGATCCAAAATCCCTGGTGTATCAATCACTTGATACCTCAGATACTTGTAATCTGTGTGACCTACAAACAATGACTTGGTAGTAAATGCATAAGGTTGCACATCCACATCTGCCCTTGTGATCTTGTTGATGAAAGAGCTCTTCCCAACATTAGGATACCCGCAAATCAAGACTGTACGAGTATTTGGATCAATTGAAGGTAGCCTTGCCATATGCTGCCTAATTTGCTCCAAGTACGCTAAACTTGGGCCAATCCTCTTCATAACAGTACACATTCTCCCAAGAGCAGCAACCTTCAGAGACTTGCATCGATACAATGAATCACCATACTTCAACAACTTGACATAATCCTTAGCAATCTTGCCAATAAGATTCCTGGCAGTATTAATCTGACCAAGGGCAAGCTTGTAATGATCCTTATTGTAGAGCACATGAAGAAGGTCACCATAAAACGGGTGGATGTCATCAAGACGAGGGAACTCATCAATGATTGTTGAAAGCTTATCATGAAAATTCTGTTGAGTATACTTCACTTTCCGCATATAAAACTGCCGAAGCCGAGAAATAGCATAACCCTTGTGGACCACAGTTGGTGTTTGCCTCTGGGTCCGAGAAAGGATGATATCAACAAAATCCTTCCCATTAGGGACCACAGTAATCTTCTTAAAATTATACTGCACCATCTTTATACTCTTTCTACACTGTAAAAGATACAAACATATTCAAATAACTGGTATCGCTAGCAGTTTTCTTGATGAAAAACATACATATACTAATTTTTCTTAAAAAAACTAATCGATACTAATCCATGGAAAGAACTAAAAAAAATAAAATAAAAATTGAAAAACTGGAAAAAATAGGTGATAACAGCATAGCAAGAACACAGTTGCAAAAGCTAAAGAGTCTAAAAATAGCAGAGATAATTGAAAGTTTGAAAAGACGAGGAGCACTCACCTTGTTGGGAGCAACTGAGAAAGAAGAAGGGCGCCGCAAGCAGGAGGCCCTCTCTCTAGGGTTTAAGAGAGAAAGTAAGGAAGTAATAACCTACAAAGAGGCGGCTTATGTAGCAAGGGTTTTGTCTTGGAAATGACATGTCGTTCATTTAAAAAATATTTGGAGCACATTAGGAGACACGTAGTCCACCTTTCACCCCCTGCCTCCTTATCTCATTGGGTAACAGAAAAACCTCAGGCAGTCGCTTCCTGCAACCGCAATGTTGCTGAGACTGGCAGCGCTGACACCGCTTCTCCGCCCGTCTCTCTTCTCTCCGAAACCCATCCTCCTTTCTCCTATAATAACCCCCAAACCCTTCTTTTCTCTCTCCCGCTTCTCTACGGCACCGGTTCCATCTTCTTCGGTATCTCATTCTTTCAATCCAAAACCAACAAGCCTCTTCAATAGTGGCCAGAATGTCATCTCTGTTGACCCTTATTATTTATCCTGCTGTATGGCTGACAAAGATAAGCCTCTGAGAATTGCCGTCCTCCTCAGCGGCGGCGTTGACAGTAGCGTTGCACTTCGGCTTTTACATGCTGCTGGGCACCACTGCACTGCTTTCTACCTCAAAATTTGGTTCCAAGTAACCCTCTTCCTTCCATTTGTTTCGGCTCCAAAGTTTGAAACTTTGTCTGAAATTAGTCTTAATTAGGAGGAGTTGTTTTGCAGGAAGATTTTGACAACTTCTGGTCAGAATGTCCATGGGAAGAGGATTTGAGGTTTGCAAAAGGCGTCTGTGATCAAGTTAATCACTTTCTTCTCTTCATTTTTCTTACATCGAGCTTTTAATATTTATAGTTGCGTTTAAAAAAAGTAGATTTCTTCTTTTGCCTTCTCGAAAGGCAAGCTTTGATCTACTTCTCGTTTGGTCAAGTTTGAGAAGATGTTTTACATATATTCTGTTTCAGCGGTTCCATGTCATTGTTTGGGACCTTTTCTTTGCTCTTATGAGTTACAAAATTGGCATAAAAATAATGCTTCTGAAATGAAAGATTTCGATGAAAGGATTTTCTCTCTCTTACTTTTAAGGTTGGAGAAGTTCTTTACTTGGTTTGTAATCTATAAGCTTGTGTAGGAGAGAGAGAGAGAGAGGGGTTGTTTAACTGAAGTTTGATGGCATTGGCTTTCAGGTTGGTGTCCCATTAGAAGTTGTGCATTTGACTGACGAATATTGGAGTAATGTGGTATGTAATTCCACTAAAAGAACATTTCCTTAAATTATTTTTTTGCTTTCTCACTTGATTATTTCTGTATAGCTTAACAAAGAGCATTTTTGTTCGTAACATTCCCCCTAAAATGAAGGAAAGGAAACTCTGTTATCTATTAACTCTGTTTGTTGTGTAGTGCAAAATCTACTTTTTTTGGCCAGTCTTCTTGTTGGAGAATCCAGATGAAGTTGTGAAGACATTTTTATGGTCATTGAAATTATGAAAAATGATGGTTCATTTTCCAGGTGTCATATATTATTGAAGAGTATCGATGTGGTCGTACTCCCAATCCTGATGTTCTTTGCAATACAAGAATTAAGTTTGGTATCTCTAGCTGAGCTTGAACACGTGAATTATCCTTTGATTAGTTGATTCGTACTATCTTTGTGCTCAACTTTTTCATTGAAATACAAAAATTTCAGGTGCATTCATGGATGCCATCAACAACATGGAATTTGATTATGTTGCATCGGGGCATTATGCCCATGTCATTCATCCAGTTTTGGATCAAATAAATAAGCCATCTGTTTTAGAACTCTCAAAAGACATGGTAAGTGAGTGAGAACATATCTATTATCTTTTGCTTTTTTAGTCTCTTTTGCTTTACAATCAGTTTTTGTGAATTGTCTTAAAACTGTAATTGGTTAATTGTGTTTCATTTTCTTAGATGCTTGATACATTGTTGATACTTTCATCTACACAATCACAACATTGTTGATGCCTTAGGGCCTGTTAGGGAGTGTGGTTAATGTTGCTTTTCATGCAGAAATACATCAAATGATGTTCTTTTATTTTATTTTATTTTTTGGACATCAACATATTAAAATGATCTAAAACTCCAAAAAAATAATTTAAAACAAAAATTAAATTTAAAATTCATTTTTTTTCAAAAGTGTTTTTGGAACGCAGTGTCAAACGGACACATAAGGTGGAAATCTTGGTAAATGGGGTTTTAGATTTACAATCATATTCTAGTAGTTTCTTCTAATCCATTATGTGAGTTTTTCTCATTATATGGTTGAAAGTTGTATTAGAATTTGTAATGCATGAATCTAAGAATTTTGAAGAGTTTTAGTTGTCCACATAAGAAAAGAGGACAGTGGTATTCAGCATTTTTTTACCTTGCAATATGTTCATCCCCCCTAAAAGTTTCGCATTATCTCTCTCCAAGAGTGAAACTGGGAATAGGGTTGAGAGATCACTTAGATCTTCAACGGCATTTGATAGCTAAAAATTCTACGTATCATTTTTGTTCCATAATCTTTATCCTGAAATTCTGATAAATTCAACTGCCCATGTTCAAATTACATTTATGCTTGTATGATGTTTTTGTGTTATTTCTGTCATGAGGATTAGTGCCTAACATATTACTTGAAGCGTTTACTTGAAACATTTATCTATTTTGTGTTGTTAATATCAATAAATAATGATCTACAGATCAAGGATCAAACGTATTTTCTTTCACATTTGACACAAGCTCAGCTTAGACATCTTATTTTTCCACTTGGTTGTATTCCAAAGGTGAGTTGCTTATATGCTTACTTAAGTGCCATATTTGTACTTATGATATGAGTTTGATAGTCTTCCATGCGTTTATATCATCAATGCATCGATTAGAAGACTATTATTTAGTTTCTCAGTCCATGAGGGTATTGGATGTGATGTGATAGGACTTTTAAAAGTAACATATTTATCATTAGCAAAATAATAAATGGGAGAAAAAGTAGGGTGGATCTTAAAGAGAAAATATAACAGTATTATAACCATCCAAAGGTTTTTTAAGAGTTTGTATTTTTCTATATAATTATTTATTCATCAATTAGCTCATGGATCTTTAGTTTTTCTACCTTTTTTTTTGTCTTAGATTGTGCATATGATTTAAGTGAGATAAAGAAAGCATTGCAGTGTATGCCAACAATAAGTTAGCTCAAATTGGCTCCATCATACACTAATAGTATATTGATAGATGCAAGGGCTCAAATCACTTGTTGCCTTGTTGGCTATATCATTTTAAATGCGTTGTCTAACATGAGTACATGAAATTCTTGTAATTTAAAGCTGATATTTTCTTGGAAAGTCTTCTTGGAACTGAAGTTTCCATCTATTATTTATTTATTTTATGTTCATTTTGAAAGTAGATAACAGTATATCATGCTACAGTTGTAATTCATTGCAGGGCTCTACTTCTTGGGATTGCAGAAGTCTTCCTAAAGTATTTTCTTGTTTCTTCCTATATTTCTAAAGAATGAATATTTCTGTCTCCATTGTTGCAGGAAGAAGTTCGCAATCTTGCCTCAAAATTTGATTTGCCTAACAAAGACAGAAAGGATTCACAAGGAATATGCTTCCTTGGAAAGGTACTTCCTAATGGCTTTTTGCCACGTTCCTTGCATAGTACAGGAAACATTTTTAAGATGTGATATTTTGTGTGCTATATCTGCTCAACAAATATGCTGTTTAAGGTACTTCCTTGCATAGCAATGCATTTTATCTTGGAAACTTGACCCATTAATGAAAACCACGCAAATTGATGCCTGTTAACTCTAACTAATGTATAGTTAAGTTTAGTTTGCATATAACTTTGTCCTATATCGGCATGTAATGCCTTGCTAATTTGGATGGATGAAAAAAGAAATATCCTTCATTGAACTTCAATCTTCAGAACTTTCTGATATTAGCCTTGACTGGTTCTAAATTTTCTTTCTTTGTTGTTATCCTTTCTATTTTTAGTGGCCATTTCAAATTTGAAACATGCTTGTCTTAAAAAATTGAAATTGGTCTTAATAACGACTTGAGACTGCATTATCATAGAACTCTTCTTTTCGTAGATAAAATTTAGTGAATTTGTTGCGAGACATATTGGAGAGAGTGAAGGTATAATTTTGGAAGCTGAGACGGGAGATTTCCTTGGCTTTCATCGGGGTTTTTGGTTCTACACAATTGGTCAACGTCAAGGCCTACGTCTTCCTGGGGGACCCTGGTATGCTTTGCCAAATTGTTGATATATAGCTTATCTATAGCTGTGGCAACATTAACCTCTTATTATGCTTTTCATAGGATATAATGTGGTGGTTCTAGTAATGGAGTTTACCAAAATTCTTTTTCTTCCACTGTTAACTTTGTGCACTTAAAGATGCCATATTACTCCTCTATTGTTTTTTCCAATCTTGTTTTCAAATTATAAAGCCATGGTTTATCCTATGTTGGGCTCTTCTTCACCCACTTTGTTTGCTGAAGGCTTTTCTTTGTTGTGCGTCTTATGCAGGTATGTTGTTGAGAAGGATGTTAAAAACAATGTAGTGTTTGTGTCAAGACATTATTTCTCGTTAGACAAAAGAAGGCGCTCATTCCGTGTTGGCTCCTTGAAATGGCTTAGCGGGTCTCCACCTGATATGACCAGTCAGCTTCAGTGCAAGGTAGAAATATGTTTTACATGATTCGTTATTTGATAGCCAATATTGCACGTTTCCCTCAATGAATGTTTACTTTTATATTTGGGTGGCAACCCTGTAGTCCTATTTATCCAACATTTGAGTCATTTATGCCTTACCTATTAGAGTAAGTCGCAGTCAATTGCTAATATCTTGAAGCTCGACTCTTTGAAACTTTTCAGGTCAGACATGGCCCCGCATTTTATGATTGCAGTGTGAAGATAGAACTTGATGAAGAGAGTTCTGAAGAGATTGTGGTTGTCCACTTAAGTGAAGATGATCAAGGTCTGGCCGCAGGGCAGTTTACAGCTTTCTACCAGGGAAGAACATGCGTGGGTTCTGGTGTGATTTTGGAGTCCTGGGATGACAAAGGTTTTCCTGTATGTCAAAAGGCTCTTGAATTAGCTAGACTAGAAGATAAGTCAAAGCTCGGAAAACCAGTTAAGATTAAGGTAAAACCAGAGACTTCTGACCAGGAATCTGTTCAGAAGGGTGGCATAGAACTTGATAAAGGATTAGCTAAACCACAGGTTGCTGTCACAGGCCATAACAATTCGGGCATATATCAATGAGAAGCAATATCTGGATTGATTCCCAGTAAATTGGTTGCAAAAATGAAGCAGAGTTGGTTGCATATTTACCACTTCCAATCGTTAAGATGATTTAGAAGAACAGTTCGTGCATGGAAGTGTAGGTTTTGGCGCGGTGGTCGCCGATCAACCCTCTGGATCCTAGTGCATGCTGTGGTTACCTAGAGACTAGAGCCAACCGGCATTCATTACCGGTTGGGCTGTACAATTAGAAAGCTCCTTGATGATAGATAGATACCTGTGGTTTCATGATAATAATCGATATAAAATTATACAAATTTTCACACCATTCACTTCTGATTTTTTGAAAGGATTTTATTTTCTATATTTTAAGAAAGTACATGATCTTCTAAAAAATGAGAGGAAAAAAACAAGAATGGACCGCCAATACGTGGGGCGTAGGCTCTTTTTTTTTATATCATATAGTTCTTTTTAAAATAGATATTTGTTTAAAAAACTATGATTTAAATTAGTAAGAAAAGATATATTTTATTAAATGAATTATCCTTTTTTATTACATGCTTTTTTTTATGGAATTTCTTTTATCAGTAGCATGTATTTTGAGCTAAAAGTAAAGGCAAATTAACATATTTCTTAAAAAAATTAAATAATTTCGGGAAATGCCTCTCTTCAATCTAAACCATGTTTTTTTTTATTGATATATTTTTTAATGAAAAAAATATGATATGAAAAGAAAGTTTCGATTAAAAAATTCACGATTTCGGTATTATGTATGCAATTGAAGAAAAAAATAATGAATATCAGAAAATTATTTAAAAAACTAAAATAAAAATAATAATTTTCATAAAACATTCATGAGCGCTTTTTTTTCCTGCATATTAAGCTCATATATAATAATTAACCACATGATTACTAATATCACTAGAAAAAAACGTGTTATAGTCTTATTTGAAAAACAAATGCAAAATTAAATGGTATTTAATAAAATAATATTTTAAATTGTTTTTTATTTATAGTTAATTTAAATAAAATAATAAAACTAAAGGGATATGCTAAAAGGAGGATAAGAACTTGGTCTTGAATGGCCAGCACACCTAATCCACTATAAATACATGTTTGGTTTTCTTTTTCTCCTATTGTTTTATTTATCTGTTTGAATTTATTTTTTAAAAAAATTATTTTTGACATCAACAAATTAAATAATCTAAAAACAACAATTTTTTAATTTAAAATAAAAAAATAAATTCTTGAAACCTAATAAATTCATGAACTAGGTCTGAAACCATGTTACCTCTATAGTACGTAAATGGAAGAAAATTCTAAAGTTTAATCTCAAATTTAAATAATATTAAAATAAAAAATAAAAAATAAAAAAATGATTCAGTAATTAATGCTATATAAAGAGATGAAATAGAAACCACAAATACCTTATCTTTTAATTTTTGTTCATTCTTCCTGGCTAAATTACCCAATCAGAATTCAGAATAACTATTAAATTATTGATAGGACGTGGAACTTACCATTGGGTTACGAGAGGATGATAATTGTTTTTCACATGTCCGAGTTTCTCTATATTTATATTATTAAACAAACATCTTATCTAAAAGTTTATAAATAAGATCTCATGATATGATTTATATTATTCTCTAATACATTCTCTCAAGTGAAAGTTTTTTGGACTTAAAACTTGCACAGACTCACATCATCTTTTACTTAGTTTTTATCAAATAGAATAGGGTGGTAAGATTTGAATTCGTGACCGTTGGGTCAACAAGGCTCTAATATCATGTTAAGAAACCATCTCATCTAAAAGCTTAAGTTTGTAAGTGAGATCCCATAATATGTTTTATATTATTCTATAACATATATTATATCTATTATTCTTGTGAATTTTTTTATATATTTATATTTTATATGCTATATTTTTTGTATTGAATTGAAAAATTATTATTTAAATATTTTTTATTGTCTAACATAATATATATATATATATATATATATATATATATATATATGCATGCATGCATGTATGTATTAGTTATATTTAAAATGTACAAATATTCTGCATAAATAACAATATAATATAATATAGAATATCATTTGATATCTATTATATCAAATGAAATTAATATTGAATTTCTGAAAATATTTATATGTAGACTATCTTTAGAATCTATTTTTAATATTAGCATGTCAAAATAATTAGAAAAATTCTAAAAATTTCTGAGGTAAAGAATTTTGTTTAAATGCTTTTCAACGTAAACAAGCTCAACAATATACATTTATTGAAATCCAATACCTGACTAATTAAATATGTTCAAAATGTAATTTTTTTTATTTATATGTATTTCAATGGTAAAAACTATTTAAAATAATTAAATATATTTTAATATCTATCAACCAATAATATAAAACAAAATTTACAGGAACAAATAATATTATAAATTTGTATTGTTTTTTTATATTATTTAAAATTATACCTAATAATATTATATAATTTTTAATTATAGTTTTTTTAAAATAAATATTTTGTTGAAAATATCTCATGAATTCCAAAATATAAATAAATAAATAAATTATGTTGATAAATAAAAAAATATTATACAAGAACATATAATTTATTTTTCTTCTTCTTTGACAATAAAACCCTGCTCATCTAAAATATACATATAAATTATTTATTATTTCTTGAGCTTATCCCCCCCCCAAAAAAAAAAAAAAATAATGATCCATAAAAATACATAAGAAAATCATCTAATGTTTTGACCAGAGTTATTGATCCCGCCCCGTTCTGGCCAGAACGGCACGTCCCACTGAGAAATCCAGGACAAAACGTCGATGTTTTGTTCCCGGGTAGAATTCCGGACCGATCGGCCATTCTGGCCGGAACGCCCTGGTTTTGTACCGGGGGCTCCATTCCGGTGTGATCCAAAACGATGTCGTTTACACTAAATCAAAATGACGTCGTTTAACAGCTAATAAACCCCCTAGACCAAACACCATCAACCCAATTCCCCGATCTTTTCCCCAAATCCATTCCCAATTCCTAGATTTCCATTTTCCCCAAATCAATTCCCAATATCCCTTGCCCTAATCTCAAAATGATCTCAACTCAGCTCACAAATCCAGTAATCCCTCACTTGAAAAGCTCAATTTGTAATCTCAATCCCTAACCTAGCTCAAATTCTGAATTCCTAAATTGAAACTCAAAATCACGGGGCGACACAATTTGAACAGCACGGCGACATAATTTCTTCCACACGGCGGCACAAAATCTTCATTGGTTCTTCTTCCCCAAATCTTCAGTGAAAGGTACACATTTGAGGCCCCTAATCCTTTAATTTTTTGAAATTGTGAAAGTGCCGAAACTTGGGATAATTGATTAAATTGGGCATTTATTTATGGAATGTTTAATTAGAAGATGTTCATTCATGTTGGGTTCATGATTAAACTGGTCATTCTTGATAACTTTGAATGATTGTTGATGAATTGTGGGAAAGAGAGTGATTGTCAAAATTGAGTTTGATTGTCAATTTGAGATGGAACAGTATGTATAAACTGGATTTGTAATGTATTGTGCCGAAATTGGGCATAAATATTTAAAAAAAAAACACTCTCTCTGATAAATAGTACTTCAAGGATCATAGAATCTCGGCCATAAGTGTTATAAATGTTGCTCTATGTTTTACAAGGACAGTGATCTAAAAAGTGGGTTATTTTTAGACAGTTAATAGATTTTAAAAAATTGGGTCAATGATGGTGAAGATGAGTTTGATGAGAGGGTTTGTTGCAGGGTTGTATGCGGTGAAGAGGTAGAAGAGGGTGATGCTGCAAATCCTCGTTCAAGTGATATACGTTCACAAACAAGTAGAAGAACGACAGTGCAAGGAACAAGTACATCTAGAAGAAGGATTCCTTTATTTGCTCCACGAACTACCCCGGGTTGCCAGCCTAGTATTAGAAGTGCAATGGCTACTAAAGAGATGGAACACAATGCAAGAAAAGTTGTAGCAACATGGTGTTATGATGCTAATATACCGTTTAACAGTGCTAATTCGTATTATTATCAGCCAATGCTAGATGCCGTAACATCCATGGGACCTGGGTTTAAAGGCCCATCATATCATGATTTAAGAGGACCACTTTTGAAAGATGTAGTTCATGATGTCTGTCGCGACGGTGATTTTTGACGCGCTTCGCGCCCCGCCATTCCCCGTTTTGTTTCGGGGAATAACGGCGCGCGGTGAAAATATGGGGGTGTTTATGGTCGTAAAAAATTACGACTATAAAAATCAGGAGTCGCCACCTAGTATTAAGGTTACTAAGAACCTATTGGTCTGCGAAAGTCTCGGGTAAGGGGACTTGTTGTGCAAGGGGAAGAAGCATCACCCCCAGTGCACCCTACCTAAGGTAAGCTGCATTGTTGTTTGATTGTTTATTTTCTAAATTAAAATTTTGCACCGCATTTTTCAAAGAAACAATTTTTTTATTTTTTTTTGCCGGTGTACTTTACAATGTAATTTTACACCGCAGTAAAAATGGGGTACTTTACAATGTAAATTTACACCACAAAATCTAAAAGAAAATGATTATTAAATTATCCTTTTTCATACGCGGGTGTACTTTAGCATTTTTCAAAGAAACAATTTTTTTATTTTTTTTTGCCGGTGTACTTTACAATGTAATTTTACACCGCAGTAAAAATGGGGTACTTTACAATGTAAATTTACACCACAAAATCTAAAAGAAAATGATTATTAAATTATCCTTTTTCATACGCGGGTGTACTTTACAATGTAAATTTACACCGCCAACAAAATAATTATTAAATCATTTTTGACATTTTGGCCGCCTTCCAATGGATAATTGTAAACCGGTTACAATATCCAAATTTAAATTTGAATATTTTCTGAGCTTAATCATATCCCTGTTGCGCCCAAAAATGAGGAAAAAAATACAAATTCAAGCTAAACTTTAAAGTCAAAAATCATAATTATATTTTTTATAAGCCAAGTTGATTTAATCATGGGCTAATTCAAAATATTATTATGGTTGAGAATTAATTTAGGATCCAATTAAAGAATTTAATTAAGTGCAATGGCAATTAGCCCATGATTAAATCAACTTGGCTTATAAAAAATATAATTATGATTTTTGACTTTAAAGTTTAGCTTGAATTTGTATTTTTTTTTCCTCATTTTTGGGCGCAACAGGGATATGATTAAGCTCAGAAAATATTCAAATTTTTCACCACAATTTTTGTAACAACCCCGACCTCTTTTATTTTATTTTTGGCATTTTTATTTTATTTTGGGGAGTCACCCAAAAATTGGGTGATGACAATGTCCATTAATACATTTTAAGTATCAAGGCTGATTGGAGACTTTATGGATGTTCAATTATGGCTGACGGGTGGTCAAATAGGAGGAATGCACCAATTGTGAATTTCCTTGCCTATTCTCCGAGAGACACCGTATTCTTGAAGTCTGTTGACACTTCAGGACTTCGAAAAGATAAAGAGACATTGTTGGAGATGTTTGATGAAGTTGTCAAAGAAGTTGGACAAGAGAATATTGTCCAGTTTGTCAGTGATAATGAGGCTTCATTTAAGGCTGTTGGGAAAGCTTTGCAGCAAAGGTATGACACCTTTTTTTGGTCTCGTTGTGTTGCCCATTGCATTGATTTAATGCTAGAAAATATTTGTGATCCGAGATATTTTCCAATGATTGATGAAACCATTAAAAATACAAGAAATATAACCAAGTTTATATATAATCATGCATGGGTTCTAGCTTTGATGAGGAAAGAATTCACAAATGGACATGATTTATGTCGTCCTGGCATAACAAGGTTTGCAACCCATTTCTTAAGCCTCCAATGTTTACTAAAGTTTAAGAATGAGCTTCGACAGATGTTTATTTGCACAAAATGGGTTGAATCAAGTCATGGCAAAAGTCGGGTTGGAAAGGAAATTGCTGCTATAGTTTTAGAAGATAAAGACTTTTGGCCGAGATGTGCACATATAGTCAACGTCAGCGAGCCTTTAGTACGAGTTTTAAGGGTAGCAGACAGTGAAGAAAAACTATCAATGGGATATTTATATGAGGCAATGGATAAAGCAAAAGAAGCCATCAAAACAAGGTTGAAAAATAGAATGTCTCAATATGGACCATATATTCGGGTAATTGATGCTAGATGGAATAAGCAACTTCATAGTCCATTACATGCAACAAGATGTTTTCTTAATCCTGGAATATTTTTTAAGCCTTCTTTTTCAAAACAAAAGGAGGTAACTCGAGGTTTGCTTACTACAATTATGAGATTGATTCCTGATTGTGATACTCAAGATAACATCAGTGTCCAAATTGAGGAGTATAAGAGAGCAACTGGTGATTTTGGTATAACCCTAGCTATTCGTCAAATAGAAAAGTTAAATCCAGGTAATAACTTTTATTTTTTACGATATAATGTCTTTTTTTATCTATAATATTTGATTTATTCAAATTTTCTTATCTAGTTTCATGGTGGGAGCAATTCAGCAATGATACTCCAGAACTTCAAAAGTTTGCAATTTTAGTTCTTAGTCAATGCTGTAGTGCAACTGGGTGCGAAAGAAATTGGAGTGTATTTGAATATATCCATTCAAAAAAGCGAAATAGGCTTGAGCACAAGAGATTAAACGATTTAGTATTTGTTCGCTATAATCTAAAGATTCAACAGAGGTAAAATATCAATATTATTATATTAGTAATTATTTTCTATTACATTGCTATTAATTTTTTAATTTCTTTCGAGTTTATTCTTTGTAGGAATATGATCAGAACAAGAGATGCTTTAGATCCCATTAGCCTTGACAACATTGATCTATTGAATGAATGGATTTGTGAAGAACTCGGTCTTCTTGATGGAGAGGACATAAGTTGGGAGAGTATCGAAGCACCTTTCGCTACTTTAAATTTAGATGATGAAGAGACATGTGTAAATGAGGAGAATGAGCTTGGTGGAAATGACCAGCTATTGGAATGTCTTGTTGACGACTTTCCTTATGTTCCACAACAAGATCAAGATCCTTATTTTTATATTAATGATGTAGAAGATGTTTGATGTATTTTTCTTTTATTTTAGAACTTTTTACTTTCATGATATTTTGGAATTTTAAAGATGTTTCTAATTTTGAGATTATGTTTGTATTGTATAATTTAAATTTCATTTATCTTGAATTTAAATTACACTTGTTAAATTAATATTTTATTTTTTTCATATATATAATTAAATAAATATGAACAATACAAAACCGGAACGGGACGCCGGAATGCACCGAAACCGGAACGTTCCGTTCCAAACAAAAAACCGGAACGGATTTTACAACTATGGTTTTGACCCCTAATCAAAACTGCAGAGGCGTCCGCAAGAAAGAGTGGACGATACAAATTAGAGTTGAGCTCCGAAGCCATTAACATTTCAACTTGACCTGCAAGGCATGATTCATTGAGATCCCACCGCCGTTTCGTCGAAATTTGAAATTTTTTGTATTTTAAATGAATATGTTTTAGCATATTTAGATCATTTTGATGTGCTAATATCAAAAATAATTTTTTAAAAAAATAAAAAAAAATATTACTTTGATATATTTCAGCATGAAAACACTTTAAAAAACTACCGTAATCACACTCATAGTGTTGCATCCGTACAGGTGGGTGTTATTATTTATTTATTTTCTTTCAAGATATAGAGTCAGTAAATGCCATTTATGAGCTCTGAAGTCCATAGTCATGACAGTCGACGTTGGGGGAGAGAGAGGGATAATCGGAGAGTGTGTTATGTTTCACTGTTGAAGGACAGCCATATCCCAGACATTGAAGATCTGACATCATTTTCCATCAATGCCGGTAGATAGACTACCTGTGAGTTATGTTCATCTACCAGCCCCTCCTCCTCCACGCCAGCTGGATCAATATATTTTATATTAATAATTGTCATTTTAAAAGACGCGTGATTGAAAAGGTCTAAAACTTTTATATATATATATATATATATACACCAGCCCCTCCTCCTCCACGCCAGCTGGATCAATATATTTTATATTAATATTTGTCATTTTAAAAGACGCGTGATTTAAAAGGTCTAAAACTTATATATATGTGTGTGTATATATATATATATAACTAGAATGTCCCCGTGGTTTGCCGCATGCGACACAATATTTTTTTCAATATAGAAAATTTTATTTGTGTGTATTTTTTTATTATAATATAAATTTAGCTAAAATAATAAATTTGTCTGTTTAGTATTTTTTTATTGATATAAATTTGTCTGTTTAGTAGTTTCAAACTAAATAACCAGCACAAATTTATCATCATCATTAAAAAAGCAAAAAAATCGGATATCTGAATTATTAAGTTCGCTGTATTAAGATTAGTTCATTTTATAATTCAATTTAAATCAAACAAAAATAAAATATAAATTGTGATAATACCTACAATAATCAAATAAAAAAAAGTTGTTAATTTTCTATCAACAAAAAGACGAAAACATAGATTGAAAATTCATCCTGACGTTATTGTCATTACCATTGTTATTAAAGCTAAAATTATTACTAACATTACTGCCAAAACAATTAAAATAATTAAATTGCCATGAAAAATAAAAAAAAAAAGCAAAAGATTTTTATAAAAAAAACAATAACTAAAATTATCATTATTATTGCATAAATAATAAAATCATAAAAATCATATAATCTAAAGAACAAATAAAGAAACAGAAAAAAAATGAATAAAGGAAAAAATAAAGTAATATTACTTTTAAAATGATCACCGATATAAATTTATATTTCAGGAAAATCTTTAAAAAAATCAAAAAAAGATTATAAAAAAATAATCACTAAAATTATCATTATTATTGCGCAAATAATTAAATTATAAAAATCATCTAATCCAAAGAACAAATAAAAATAAAAGTGAAAAAAAAAACATATAAGGAACAAAATAAAAAATAATAATAAATTAGTTCGGAGATTAGTCATGGTGTGTCCACGCTAGCCTGAACACTTCGATTATCAAAAAACATATTTGGTCCGAGGAGTAGTGGTAGTGCACTTGAGCTGGTCTGGAGATCATGGTTATAAAAAAAATATATAAGTGAAAAAAAATGTATAAGTGAAAAAAAGAGCTTAAGTTGGCTGAGAGACCATGGTTACCAAAAAATGTATAATCGAAAGAAAAAAAAAAATATAAGCGTGAAAACACTGTAGCAATCCATATTGTTTTTAAAAAAATTCGGCCCAAGAATTAGTCGTGGTGTATTTAAGCTGGTCAGAGATCCTGGTTATAAAAAAAATGTATAAGTGAATAAAAAAAATATAAAAAAAGAAACAAAATGTACTAGCAGGAAAGCATTTTAGAAAAAAAAATATGGGTCCGGGGATTATCGTGGTATGCATAAATTGGCCTGGACACCCTAGTTATCAAAAAATTTTGGATATGGAGATTAAATGGGGTGCATTTAAGCGAGCTCGGACACCCTGATTATTAAATACAAAAAACCAGAAAAATCTATAAGTAGAAAAACAAAAAATATATATATATATATTAAGAAAAAAATGAAAAAAATATAATAAGGAAAAAATACAAAAAAAGGAAAAAAGACCAAAAAAATGGAGGAAAAAAAGAAAAAAGAATAATTAGAAAAAAAACAAATGAAAAAAAGAGAGGAGCTAATCATAAAATAAAAACAAAAAAAAAAAGCAGAAAAATAAAAACCAAAAAAACAAAAAGCAGAAAAACATAAGCATAAAAAAAAGCAAAAAAAAAAACTACTATTGCAATCCACAGTGCGTTGTGTTTGTGTGCACAGTGCATGGTTGCACAGTAAAAACGCCACATTATATATATATATATATATATATATTACAAAACAAATAAATCGTGTAGGATTTTGCATTGTGCACCCTCTCACAATTCACTGTGGATTGCGACAGTGTGCATGCGTTTTTGCTCTTCATCAGCCGACGTTTTTGCCCTTCATCGTGTAGGATTAGCTCAACGCCGACGCGCCACGTAAGCGGTCAAAAATTTCGTTCCGCCGGTGAGAACGGCGCGCTTCCTGGTCCTCTATCTCTCGTCGCGGCGCGTGGTATTCATATATGTCAGGGTAAGCGGCGGTGGCCGGTTTTGTGGCGGATGTCTCTTTTCTCTCTCCTAAATGACCAATATCCAGTTTGGTCCCTCATGTTTGTGGAATGTTAATTTCGGTCCCTGGACTTTTGATTTTCGGTTTTGTTTTTGGTTCCTTCTATTTTTCCAGTAAAAATCTTTTGATTTCTTTAATTTGGTCCTCCAATTGCAATTAGTAATATATACAGAGTTTCATTGCAGTCCCTCCTCTTCAAATTTTTTTATAGAATGGCAACATTTGATCATAATTTAATTTTTGGTCCTCCAATGATTTTTTTTCAATTTTATCCTTCAATTAGAATTAATTTCTATATGTTATAATTTTATTTTTGTCCTTATTCTTTTAATTTTCTATTTGATATTAATTCATGTGTTCTTTTTTTAATGTTTATTTTTTATTGTTATTTATACATCTATGCTTTTAGTTTTTGTTCTCAGTGTTATTTTTGTCCATGTATATAAATGTATTTAACATAATAATAATAATAATAAGAAGAAGAAGAAGAAGAAGAAGAAGAAGAATATTTTTATCTCTCTTACTCTTTTGTTATTTTTTCCCCTCCCGATAATTTGATAATAATTTGTTGTTTTTTTCCAGTAATAACAATGATAATTTTTTTTCCTTTTGTTAAAGTTTCTGGGATATTTTTAGTCTTTCATTTATTTTTGTTTCTTTCATTATTAATATAACAACAACAACAACAACAATAATAATATTCATATTCATATTAATATTGATAATAATAATAATAATAATAATTTAATTGTTTTTCTTGCTTACTCTTTTGTTAATTTTTTTTCTTGAGATAATTTGATAATTTTTATTTTTTCTTATTTTTTCTCTTATCTTTTGTTAAAGTTTCTAGGATAGTTTTAGTCTTCTATTTATTGTTTTTTCCTTTCATTACAAACATAATAATAATAATAATAATAATAATAATAATAATAATAATTATTATTATTATTATTTAATTATTTGCACAATAATGATTTTGTGATTACTTTTTTTTCTTATTAAAATATTTTCCTCTGGTTTTAAAAATGTTAGTTCGCGCTCTTTTGTGATCTTTCATAACGTAATATCTACATTCTAAAAGATATAATATATGCTTACACAATAAACTATACTTAATTTTTTTTTAAATTTTACCTAATGATGTATAATTTTTATTTGGTTATATCATATAAATTTATCGTTGTTGATTTAATCATGTTAAATTATATATACAAAAATGTTTGCGGCAACGCGCAGACAATATAGCTAGTGTGTGTGTGTGTGTGTGTGTATAAAATACAGAGAATTGTCAAAACCAAGTTTGACAATATGTCACTTAATTCTCAATCTTTTTCAATGCACTAAAACCGGTTTGGGATGACGTTGTTTTTAGTTTTTTTAGAAATATATTAAACTAATATTTTTTTAAAAAAAAATTATTTTTGATATCGGCACATTAAAATAATATAAAAATATTAAAAAATTATTTAGAATAAAAAAAATTGAAAACATAATGGAATAATTGTAAAGACAAATGAGAATTTATTGGATTACAATATTGTAAATAACAAACAAACAACACAAGTAAGCTACAAATGTTGTTATGAGTTTAGTGTTACCTTTTTAGGTTGTATTTGTTTTCCTATAAACATTGGAAACAACCAAAAGCTTGGATTTTTGATTCAAATATTATGTATTTAATAAAGAAAAAACATCATCAACAAATACTATGAGAACATTAAGAACTAACATTATCTATAAACATTGGAAACAACCAAAAGCTTGGATTTTTTATTCAAATATTATGTATTTAATAAAGAAAAAACATCATCAACAAATACTATGAGAACATTAAGAACTAACATTATGCATAAAATTCAATCTCAATAGTATTTAACATAACCTAAATGACATAGATAGGTTAATACTTAACCTCTTACATTAATGGATCTCTTTGTCGATAATATTATTTTATTCCATAAGAAATTTTTTATTAATAAATCCAATGAGAACACCTTACCTTCCTCTTGCTTTGTATTACCAAACTTATCTCCATTAATAAAATGCAATTCTTCTATAATCTTCTAAATACATTCTTTCTTGTATCTCAAATTTGATGCACACTCGTTTACTATTAAAATATTTTCAATAAGTCCAATTGTGTGAATAATTGTGCTTCTATTTCGAATCTTTTTTTTTTTTACATTGTGCTTTAGTATGTTGTTCATCCTCTCTTTTAACACTACTATGATTTGGAACATTGTTTTCACTAACAATGTTGCTAAAATCATATACAAAAACAAGAATTGCATCCTTTTTGGATTTCATCATCATTTTTATTTATTAATCCAACCACCCCCGTTATCTTCATTAGATAACAACAACCTTTAATAGAGAGCTCAAATATATTGCCATGTGACCATTATGATGCTAAATATGATCTCATACATGGCACAAAACAAGGGCTCAATTATGACATACCTAAACTATTTTGCTTCTTTCATTTTATACTTAATAAAAGTTGAATATGGTTTAAAATGATAAAATATTAATTATATGGTTAAAAATAATAAATATTAATTAAAAAATGTAATGAGATAAATGAAACTATAAAGATAATGGAAAATACAATTGACCTAGACTTTAGCTCTCTACCATTGATCACTTGCAAAAATAGTCTCAAGTTCACTACTCCATTCAAGTCTAATTTTAGATATTAACTTTTTCCACACCTTCCAATCCGTTTAAATCTCATTGCATTTGTATTTAAGTATGCTTTTATTAAAAAAAAAAAGACTAGTTTGTTTTTTGAATGCATGAATGACAAACTTATAGTTAGGTTTATCAAAATAACAAGTTTATCCAATGTCTCTCTCAATAGCTTTAATACAAATATCACTAAACATGTGTAACATTGCATTGGTCGAAAAAGCTTTATCTTGTTTGTGAAACTCGTCCATTGCTATGTTTGTTAATGCAAAGAAAAGAAAAGAAATAACTATATACAATGAAAAAATTTAATATTTAAAAAGGATGAAATAGGAAAATAATAGTAAAAAACACACAACCTCTATAACATTTATTGATTAGTTGAAAACAAAAAGATATATTACAGTCTAGTTATTTTATTAATAAAAAATTTCAACAATAAAGGAAAAATAAAACAAATATTTTAGATATATACATATGGATAAAGAAAAAACAAATGTGAGGACTTCTTTTCTTTTCCTTTCCTTTATCATTAAGATTAAATCATTTTATAATTCAATTTAAATCAAACAAAACTAAAATATAAATTGTAAAAAACCTATAATAATCAAATAACAAAAATAAATACTTAAATTTTCTAATCCATAAAAGAAAAAAACATAAATTAAAAATTCATCCTTACGTTATTTTCATTATCATTGGTATAATAGTTAAAATTATTATCAAAACAATTAAAATAATTAAATTGCCCTGAAAAATCATAAAAAAGCAAAAGATTTTTATAAAAAAACAATTAAAAAATCAGTAAAATTATTATTATAATTGCACAAATAGTATAATCATAAAAACCATCTAACCCAAATAACAAACAAAAATAAAAGAATAAAGGGAAAAAGAGAGCAATATTAATTTTAAAATGATTACCAGAATAAATTAAAATTTCAGGATTGAACCGATTATAAATAAAACCCCAATAAAAGTAAACTAAAACTCAAAACAAAAACTAATAGCATAGATGCATAAATACAAATAAAAATAAACATTCTCTAAAAATTAAAAAAAAACTAAATGAATTGCTATCAAATAAAAATCTGCAATAATCAAATAACAAAAATAAATAGTTAATTTTCTGTCTATAAAAAGACAAAAACATAAATTGAAAATTCATCCTCACATTATTGTCATTATCAATGCTATAAAAGTTAAAATTATTATCAACATTACTGTCAAAATAATTAAATTGCCGTGAAAAAAACATTAAAAAAATAAAAAGATTTTTATAAATAAATAAAAAAACAATCACTAAAATTATCATTATTATTGAGCAAATAGTAAAATCATAAAAATTATCCAATCCAAAGAACAAATAAAAATAACAGAGAACACAAAAAAATGAAGAAATGGAAAAAATGAGCAGTATTAATTTTAAAATGATTACCAACATAAATTAAAATTTCAGGATTGAAACAATTAAAAATAAAACCCCAATAAAAAAAACCAAATATAAAAGCATAGATGCATAAATATGAATAAAAAATAAACATTGTCCAGGAATTAAAAAAAACAAATGAATATCAAATAAAAAATTTAAAGAATAAGGACTGAAATAAAAAATAAAATATATAATTAATTCCAATTGAAGGATAAAATTGAAACAAGTAAAAACCTTGGGACCAAAATAAATAATGAAATAATAATGATAATTATTGTGTAATTTTATTAAAAAATTAAAAGAAGGAGGACTGAAATGAAAAGTTGCATATATGACCAATTTTAATTGGAGGACCAAATTAAAAGAAATCAAAACCTCCGTACCAAAAAAAATTAAAGAAACCAAAAAGAAATCAAAAATCAAAAGAATAAGGATTGAAATAAAAATTTCGTTATATAATTAGTTTTGATTGAAGGATGCAATTAAAAATAATCAAGCTTTTAATTAAAGAAATGAATAATAAAACTGGAATCTAAACATTAGGGACTTAACATTAGCTTTCTACATACATTAGGGACTTGTCAGAATTTATGGCGGCAAGAGAGAGAAAATCGACAACCGACAGAAAACCATCATTCGTCGTTTACCCGAACACTTATTACCGGAACGCGCCACAATGAAAGATAGAGGACATGGAGGCGTACCTCCTGACACGATGGAAGTAAATTTTTGACCACTTGAAGGACCGGCATGCGCCGCCTTCATGGAGCGGGCGATGAAACACGACTGGGGCGTCTGTACAACACGTCTGCAATTCTTCCAATAAAAAATAATAAAATATTGGTCAATCACTTACACACCCCTAACCCTACTTATATTCACAAAAAAACCCGAGTGGAAAATACGGACCTACGCTGTTTACTATATGTTATTTTGTCTTTTTCAAGGGTTTTTTCAGTTGTTTTACTGTGCAAATATTTGGGAAAAAACGAAAAACTCGTGGTCCCTACGTCATTGTTTTGTCATTTTTGGTGGTTAATTGCGTTGTTTTATTGTGTAACAAATCTAAAAATATTATTTGTGTCCTATGGAAAATTCGAAAATACCCCCGATATCTAGGGCTGAAAATTTTCGATCCTAGAGGCAAAATGGTCACTACATTGTAGCAATGAATAATAAACTGAGTCTAGATGTACAGTGAAGAAATCTACAGTAAAAGGGCCACGAGTTTTATCTTTTATATGTATATATATAAACTGTGTGTACTAAAAACTTGGAGTGTAACAAAAGAGATTACCTAAATGTGTGTGTATAATTCCTTTTGTTTTTGACATTCTTATCTTTTTTTTTTCTTTCCTTCATTGGAACATTTGTTTTGTGCTTCATTTGAGAAACACTTGTTTTTATTATCATATAAGTTAGTGAAAAATAATTTTTTAAACAACGAAGTTCTTAACCCAATAGAATCCATCGCGTAGATCGAAAATTTGACAGGTTAAGCCATAAAGCCTAAGTCAACTCAATATTAAAAAAAATAATCTTAAATCTTGTAAAAACTCAAACATTGTTTTTTTATCTAGTCATTTGAGTTGTCATGGGATCATTTAAGTTAACCAGGTAATGTTGAGGTAACTCAGATCATTACACTTTTTTTTTGTTTTTTTAAATTCATGTTATAATATTAGGATAATTATAATTTAAATTTGAAATTTTTTTATTTTATTTCGTCTTTTTATTGGTTCAACTTGATTTGCGGGTTCGCTAGAGTAACTAGGTTGTCCTAATTTACAAGTCTGACAAATTGCTTTTTCTTTCCTTTTTTAATTGAACTTGATTTTTTTTCTCATATATTTATAAAAAATCTAGTTTTAGAGAAAACCATGTTATTAAATTCTATAAAGTCCATGAATTTGTTCAAAGGTTTGGTTTGTTAACCTGATATATGTGTGACAAGTTTAACTTCTGACAAGTTTAACTTCTGTTTTTCCTAATTTTATTTTTAGATACTTGGTTGATTAGGATTTTTTTTTAATAATTGGTTTCAATTTACTTTTTCTAAGGTTATCCCAATCTAAAAATGTCTTAGTATTGTATTGATGTTCATTTTTTTGATCGTCTACTTTTGTTATCATATTATTAAATAAAAAAGTTATTTTGAAAAAAAATACTATAATCTCAGTAGAGTCCATATCCGACTCATAGGCTTGACTTTATAGTATGGATTGGTTACAAAATTTACCTTCTAACATAATATATTTTTATTAATCTTGTTTTGGATCTGTAATTGTTTTTATTTTATTCTTCAATATTGGATTGCTAAGAACAAACTGCCTACTTTATTTTTATTTGTTATCTATATGGTTATCACTCACTCAAACAAGTGTCTAATTTTAGGTTGTAGTATTGTGTACATTTATTTTTATTATATAAGTTCATAAAATATCTTTTCTAAACCCAATAGTCCATGACTTGGGATGCGAGGGGACTAGGGTTGATCCAAAATGTCACTATCTCAAAATGTTTTTTTTTTTAAATTAAGTCATGTTCTTACTAGTTATCAAGGTTACATTTAAATTCATGAAATCAATCAATTTAAATCTAACCATCTTCCACACGATTTGATAGGGAACTTGAGTTAAACAAATAATTGAGTAAGAATGTTTCAATATTAACCTATTTAACCATGTTTAATGATATCATGAAAAAACCTTTTTAGTCTTAGTGTTTTTTCCAAAAAAATAATGATACCGCAACAAAAAAAACACAAGATTAAACTGTAATTGTTTATTTTATTTTATTTTAATTTTACCGAAATATTTTGTGACAATAAAAAAATAAAACAAAACAATATTATTTTTATCGGTTTTTATTACAGTCCATTTAATTATTTTTTTTTGCTCAAATACAGGCAGTCCAAAATTTTGTCGACCGTTCCGTTTCGGTAGAGACAAAATATTCATTGATTCATTCCCGCTTGTGGTCACCCCCAGCCCATCAAATCAATTTCAAATGAAACTTAATGAATTGTTTTTGCTTTTTTCAACGGTACCGTTGCATTTCCTTCTCATACATTAAATATTATATATATATATATATATATATATATTTGTTTACTTAAATATATTAAAAATATAACCAAAATAAAAACAATAAAAATTAAAAAATTATATTATATTTTTATTTTCTTTTTGTTGTAAAATAAATAAATTGAAACATCGGTATCTTCATAAAAAAAAATTAAAAACAAAAATTCAGATAAAAATTTACCTGCAATTGTTAGGATGATGGACTATATAGTATATAATTTTTAGAAATATTTCTGATTTTGATATTATATTTGTTTGATTTGGTGTTTGTATTATATAATTTAAAGTTAATTTATTTTGAATTTAATTTATATTTATTAAAATAATATTATATATATAATTAATTAATTATTCCAAAACCAAAAATAAAACATTAACCAAATCAAAACTAACAAATATAGAATAAACAGTGTTATCTGTAGTCATGGCATGTGAAGTACATGGTGGAAAAGATGAGCATGAACCAGTGTTATCAGTAGTTCTGTACACTGCCAATCGTCATGGCATGTGATCAGAAAAGTACATGGTGGAAAAGAACTCATCCATGCTTACATAATGCAGGCCATATATACAGGATATGCATTTATTTCAAGCATCGATAAATGTGTGCATATATGTTAATAAATGTATCCAAGCTACTCAAATAACGTATAATATTGCAATAGTCTATATGAAATTAATGCGCCTACCAGTATCGAAGCTCCTACAGATTTAATAAAAAAAACGTGTCATTATCATTGTATTTATGGCAAATTGAAGCTAGCAGCTTTACTTCATGAAGCCATGAACTAGGTTGAAGAAGATAGAATTATATACACACAATTCCACCATCGAAGGTCAAGCAAGTGGAGTGTTCTTGTCAACCAGAGCAGATATGGAGGGAGTGAAGGGTCTGGAGAGTGATTTAGAGGCCATGCGACAGTATTTTAGGAGTGGAAAGACCAGAGATGCAGCCTGGAGGCAGTCTCAGCTCAAAGGATTACTTTTGTTTATTAAGGAAAACGAGAAACACATCTTCAATGCTTTAAAGAAAGATCTGGGGAAGCATCCTGTCGAGGCATACAGAGATGAGGTATGTTCTTACCAGTAACCTGAAAATTTCATAGAAGTTTCCTTTTTTATTGTCCAATGCCTGCCGGAGACCGCCCTCCTGTTAGATTTTATCAGGTGGGTTTGTAGGTTTGAAGGTAGTAATGCTACAAATAAACAAATCATGGTGCAGAATCTTCTTGCGTGACAGTTGACCATTTATTATTCATACATGGAGTCATTTTCTTAAAAAACAACCGTCCCCAGATGTAAACGAGCAGGAATATTTCTTGTAATAAGAAAGGTTTTTGGTTCAGGAAAAAAAGAAAATCAAAATTTGTGATCTGGAAATCCATAAGACGTGGATTGTTTTTGCAGGTGGGGACAGTGACAAAATCCATCAATTATGCACTGGACGGATTAAAAGAATGGATGTCAAGTAAAAAGGTACGCTCTGCTCTCTCTCGCAACAAGGAATGATTTCATGTTGTGTGTCATCATCTGTTACAGGCTGAACTGATAGACATACTTTAAATAATTTATTTCAGCGGCAGTAAAATTACGTAAATGGTCGTAAATGACAACGTGTGTAACTAAATTATACTTTATGACCTGTTGTTAATGACAACATATGTAACTAAATTAAATTGAAAATTAAAATTAAAATTAAAATTTAAGAAAAGAGAGGCCCCTCCCTGTCCAGTTACCCGCCGTTGAGAGAAGCGACGGCCCTTCAAGGGCCGCCTACCACACAAGGAGGGAGGGTCGTCTGCCACATAGGGAGGGGCTAGTGGCCTCTCCCAGCTGATGGAAGGAGAGGTCACTGACCTCTCGCCGTTCTCACTAGCACTCCATATGGGTCGCTAGTGAGAACTGCGACGACTCTTTTTTTTTTTCAACAACAGAACATAAGAATAATTCAGTTACACATGTTGTCATTTACAACAGTTTACGTAAAATAACAATGACATTTCATAAATTGAAAATCAAAATAAATGATTCAATATACGAGAATCACTAACGAATATACTTAGCAACATAGCATAAAAGCAGGCTCTGATACCACATGATAGACATACTTTAAATAATCAAATGCTAAATATATATAGCAGCCGAAATTTATATTATAAATACCTTTAGCCATTGTTGCTCAAGTACCGAAATTAAATGAATTCTCAAAAGCAGCAACAACCAAGCTTTTCCCATAGCGGCAACAACGATATAAAATAATAAAATATTTTACGAGAGGAGCCTTCTGATCTTTGTCTATCATTAGCCGTAGATGGAGTACACAAGCTATTATTTATAGGTAGATCAGGGACCCCATTCACTAATTTATTTTCCAATTTTCTCCTTCTATCAAAGAGATAATTAGCCATGATCAATCAATTGATCCCCATGATCAAACCCCGTAACCTATCTTCATGGTCATGAGTTTGCATGATCAAGAACATGGGTGTGTTATGAGGGACATAAATGGAAATTTCCAACATGAACTTCATTTAAATTAATATTTGATGTAGTCATCATTGGTGAGAACTTACTATATGATTTAGATTATTTGTATTATTTTCTAACATATCATTTCAAGTGAAAATCCTTGGGGTTGAAATGTGTACACAATACACGCTATCTTGTTCTTGATTTTTATCAAATAAAACGAGAATGGTAACTCGTGATTACTGGGTCAACAAAGCTCTAATACCATGTTAAATAACTGTTTTATCTAAAAACTTGAATATTTTTCTTTTAACATCAAACTATGAAAGGGTTAACATTAAAGATTTATGTTTCTGCGTGTGAGTGAGTTAATAACTATATACAATGTTTGTTTATAATTGACGACAGGCCAAGTTGCCGAGAGTTGCCCTGTTATCATCTGCAAAACTGGTACCTGAACCTCTTGGTCTTGTCCTAATTATTTCATCTTGGAACTTTCCTTTTGGTAAGTTATTTGCGACGTAACAGAGAAGAAGATTAAAAAAAAAGGACGGGGCTATTATGCCCTTGGATATATATTGTCTAAGATTACTATACTCGATGATCGATGTGTTATCAAAAATATGCAGGACTATCTTTGGAACCACTGATAGGAGCCATAGCTGCAGGTAACACAGCGGTTTTAAAACCTTCGGAATTAGCTCCTGCAAGTGCTTCTCTTCTGGCAAATGTTTTGCCTACTTACCTTGACAATAAAGCTGTCAAGGTTATTCAAGGAGGACCAGCTGTGGGTGAACGTCTCCTGCAGCAGAAATGGGACAAAATCTTTTTTACAGGTTTACATAAAGTTATATCACAAACACATATATAAGCATATGGATGAGCATGCATGTAGAGTGAACGTGATTGTCTGCATAAAATGCCATGTTTGTTTGTATACCATTAATATATTTTGTTAGAGAATAATATAAATTATATTTTGAATTCTCACCTAACAGTTTAAGAGATAATTACTTAACATGGTATCAGAACCTTGTTGACCCAGCGGTCATGAGTTCAAATCTCACCATCCCCATTCAATTTGATAAAAATCAAGCACAAGTTATTGTGAGTCTGTTCAAGTTTCAAGCTCAAAGGTTTTTTACTTGATGAAATGTGTTAAAAAATAATATAAATTATGGTATTTCACCTAACAACTTAAGTTTTTAGTTGAGATGTTCCTTAACAAAAACTCATTACCAGCTTTTCGTTTCTATTAAAATGGAATAATATTACCTGCATGGTTATGTTTCATTAACTGTCTGGCATTCGTTTCTATTAAAATGGAATAATATTACCTGCATGGTTATGTTTCATTAACTGTCTGGCATCCATTTTCATGCTTCTTCCCCGTCCTTTTCCTATAAATCTATCCCAGGAAGTGCTCGGGTAGGACGAATAATTATGTCAGCAGCTGTAAATCATCTTACACCTACTGTTCTAGAATTGGGAGGTAAAAGCCCTGCTGTCGTGGATTCTCTAGCATCTTCATGGGATAAACAGGTTGGTTTTGATCAAAAATATGTAAATGAATCATGTTATAATGAACACAGTTAATATGTAATGTAGTAGGAACTTACACTACTGCTAAAATACAATCTCTGTTGACTGCAAGGTGACTGTGAACAGAATTTTAGTGTCGAAATTTGGAGCCTGTGCTGGTCAAGCATGCATAGCAATTGATTATATCCTAGTGGAGAAAAGATTTGCGTCCACCTTGGTGAGTTTGCAGGGAAATATAGATTTCTGAACTCACTCAACCTTTTCTAGTACTGTCTTCTCTACAAGAGATCAGATTTGAACTGGTGTCTACTGTTGTTTTCAGGTGGAATTAATGAAAGTTATGATCAAGAAAATGTTTGGTGAAAACCCAAGAGAGACAAATACTATTGCCAGAATAGTCAACCAACAACATTTCCTGAGATTGAAGAATCTTCTAAGGGATCCAGCCGTGCAAAATTCCATTGTCTATGGGGGGTCATTGGATGAAAAGAATCTGTATGATGCACTATATATACTTTCTTTATCTTTTAAATGCTATGATATAGTTTTGCTGCTATTAATAACATGTTCGTGGTAACCTTCATGCAGGTTCGTTGAGCCAACAATCCTGGTAGATCCTCCACTTGATGCAGCGATAATGACAGAAGAGATATTTGGTCCCTTGCTTCCCATAATCACAGTGAGCTACATACCAATCATCTCTTTTTAATTTTATACTTGTATTCTTCAAAAAATTCATCCAACAATAATCTAGAAAACTAGAATATTAACAGTCAATTATTTTCATAATTAATGTCTGAAATATGCAAATCTTAGTTTACAATGATTAATTCAGTTTTGCTTATGCAGCTGGACAATGTTGAGGACAGTATTGCTTTTATCAACTCAAAGCCTAAGCCACTTGCAGTTTATGCCTTCACCAAAAATGAAAAACTCAAGAGAAGAATGTTATCTGAAACATCATCTGGAAGCTTGGTATTCAACGATGCAGTGATTCAGGTACCAGACAAATCTTCTCATCCATTTTTTTTTTAATTTCTTGATAGCAACAGAGAGACAATGGAGCCAATTGTCTCTTAAAGAAAAATTCCTGTTCCTTTTATGTTTTTAATTCTGAAATGCAAATGCAGTATGCAGCTGATTCCTTACCATTTGGAGGGATTGGAGAAAGTGGGGTTGGCAAGTATCATGGAAAATTCTCATTCGACACGTTTAGCCACTACAAGGCAGTAACAAGAAGAAGCTTCTTAACAGATTTTTGGTACAGATTTCCTCCATGGAATGATTACAAGCTGTTGCTTTTAGAAGCTACGTACAATTTTGACTATCTTGGAATGCTCCTGGTCATTCTTGGATTAAAGAGGCGCAGACAAAACTCCGGTGGCATGTAGCCGTTCTTTCGCCTGAATATTGAATCTCCGTGGATGAACCTGCACAAAAAGTATCCTCATTAGCCAACCAAAATAAGTAATGATGACTCCAGAATTGAGTCAATGAACTTTGCCGATCATATTAATTATTGTAATGTGGATTGTATCCAAGTACAAGACTCCTATGTTCGTTGCTGCAAATTTTCTCTGTATCTCGTTTGCCGATCATATTAATTATTGTAATGTGGATTGCATCCAAGTACAAGACTCCTATGTTGGTTGCTGCAAATTTTCTCTGTATCTCGTTCACAAATCCGGCCATTTGTACGAATGATCCAGCTCCTATAAAACAGGAATCCAGTCCAAGTTGATGCTGGAGATTGTTTTAGATGCTGAGAAATCGTGTTACAAAATCCATTTCTTTTGGTTGCAAAATAACACAGAACTGAGCAGAAGTGCATGTTAAAGAATAATATAAATTATATTATTGAGTTTCACTTGTAAGTTTAAGCTTTTAGGTGAGATGGTTTCTTAACATGGTATCAGAGTCTTGTTGACTCAACGGTCACGAGTTTAAATCTCACTACCCCATTCTATTTGATAAAAACCAAGCATAAAGTAACGTGGGTCTGTGCAAATTTCAAGGCTAAAAGACTTTCACTTGAGGAGGTATGTTAGAGAATAATATAAATTATATTATGAAGTCTTACCTATAAGCTTAAGCTTTTAGGTGAGATGGTTCCTTAACAATGCATTGCCACATCCTAAGTATTTGTTCCTCATAACATAGCTTTGTTGACTCAATAGTTACGAGTTCGAATCTCCATTCTATTTGATAAAATAAATCAAGTACAGAGTAGTATGGACTTGTGCAAGTTTTAAACCTAAAAAAACTTTAATATAAGTTATATTATGAGATATCATATGTAAACTTAATACAGAATAAATGGAAACCAAAAACACTCATAACACAAAAGCAAAACATGTTAAAATAAATACACCCATCCCTGTTTTCTTTCTATGCGACAACTCTTTTCAGGCACGGCGAACACACAAGTATGTCTTGGAGGTTTTCCCTTCAAATGGCAGATTTCCTCGTGCTCTGAAGATTTCTTAGCCCTAAAGCTTTCTCTTGGGTGATGCAGCAGGTACCATGATGCGAACCAGGACGGCCAATTATGCATGGACTTGCAACGCAAGTGATGAGGGTTTCATCCACAAAGTCCGGCCAAAGATGGCACTTATTAGCACATCTATTTGACTCACCTAGCTACAGGTCAAATAATGTTTTTGTAACACAAAATAATTGATTTCTAGATGTTTTAAACATATTATTTAACAAGAAGTAAAAAATATAGCTGTGAATCGAAATTTCAATAATTATATATAATAAAATACATTAAAAATCATATATTTAATAAAAATATTTAATATCTCAAGCTCATTTTTAACATTGTAGAAGAATAGAATAATGGTGTCATTGATACATTGAAACATTATTTTCTTAGTCTTTGTATAATAGTTTTTTTGTAATAAAAATGTAAAAATAATAATTGAAAAGAATAAAATATAAATTACAGAAGAATGAAGATAAGAACAAAAACGAAGGGTATAAATATACCAAGTGTAAAGTGATAAAATATTTAAAGTGTAAAGAATAACAAATAATTTATTTATTTTTCCAAAAAAACATGTTAAAGAAAAAAAGATAAACTAAAAAAAATTAAAAAATGAAGATAAGAAAAATAGTAATAAATAAGCTAAGTGTAAAATAAAAAAAAACAAGTATAAAAAAATTGTTTTCTAAGAAAATAAAAAAAATAAAACTAAGAATTACGAATATACCACCACAGTACCATTTTAATAATAAAATTGAAAAAAAACATTAACTGTGTCATTTCTCTTGTGAAAATAGCTTTCCTTATAATATATATGTATAATAATGTTTTTTTCTAAATTAATAAAAATATTATATTATAAGCTTCAGAGGCATATTAAAAAATATTCTTTTAAAATATAAATCTAGAAAAATAAACAAACTCATAATTAATACCATATTAATCCATATAAGGGTCTTTTAAAGTGTTCAGAAATTTACTAGCACATGAGTTCATTTATAAATTATTTAATTCTCTATTACTTTTCAATTAATCTATTTTTCATAATAAAATCATATAATCAAATGATACAATAGTATTTCTCTTAAACAAACCAAGAATAATTGAAATATTAAATTCAATATGCATCATGAAAACAAAATATATCTTATTTTAAAAAATATATTTTTTTTAATTTTAGTTTCAAGATAGTGATTTCTTAAATCCAATTTCAATAAAAAAATATTTAAAAATCAAAACCAAGTTGGCAAAAAAAAAATGCTATGAAAATAGTATAAAATCTAGATTAAATATTTGTTTTAGATACAAGTATTTCGGTTCAAATACACAAAATTATAACAATTACAATAACACTCGAACAAGACTATGAAACAATTGATTATATACAAATAATTAAATGACTAAAATTATATTATTTCGTAGAATGTGACTAGTTTGACGAGTAGAGCAAATATTTTCGTAGATAAAAAAAAAAGATTATTAATATTTTTATAAAAGACGGAAAGAATATTATATATATATTAACTATAAAATAAACCGTGTGGTGTTTTTACTGTAGATTTTTTCACTGTGTATGTAATCACAAATTATTGTGAATAAAATTACTATTTTATCCTAGGACCGAAAATTTAACCTCCAGGACCAGGGTCATTTTAGACATTTTCAGGGGACAAAGATGATATTTTTGATTTCTTTACATAATATAACTACTATTTTACCCCTAGGTGCTACCAAAAGGACACAAAAATGAGGTGATTTTGTTTTTTCACATATTCGTGTAAAGTAAAACTACGAAAATAACCCTCGAAAAAGAATAAAGAAGCCTTGGAGCAGGGGTATTATGGTACTTTCATCTTGTTTTTTCTCGTGATTATCTCCGGATAAAGAGGTGTATAGATAATTTATCATATTTTTTTTGAAACACTACAAATGCGTCGTACGGACGCGCGAGCAATGTTTCACACGCATACGCCATTCAAGCAACGCTTGCGGAGTCATCGGGCGATGAGCGAGTTTTAGTTTTTTCTCCATTTTCTCTCTCTGCCATCACAAATTACATGTAAATCCTTCATGTTTGTAACTCTTTTATTTTAATCCTTGATCTTTTGATTTCATTTTTATTCCTGATTTTTTCATCAATTGAAATTTTGATTTTGTTCAAATGTGTCTTTCAAATGAAACTGATTATATATGTTAGTTTTTAGTTCAGTCCTTATTCTTTTGATTTTCGATTTGTTTTTTGTTCCTTTAATTTTTTTGGTATGGAGGTTTTAATTTTGTCCTCCAATTGAAATTTGTCATATATGTTACTTTTCATTTCGGTCCTTATTCTTTTAATTTTTCAACAAAAGTACATTGCATTTTTTTGTGTATAAAATGCCTTTATTTGTTTCGGTCAATGTTTTTATTTGTTTAATTTTATTCTTCGATTGAAATTAATTATATATTTTATTTTTCTTTTCAGCCCTAATTTTTTGAAATTTTTATTTATAATTAATTTCTTTTGTTTTTTCGCTTCTTCTAGGAGTATGTGTAGTTTTTACCTGTATTTATCCACCTATGCTTTTAGGTTTTGTTTTGAATTTTTATCATTTTATTTTTTGTTGGCGTTTTATTTTTATTTGGTTAAATCTTGAAGTTTTAATTTATATTGGTGATCAATTTAAATTAATATATCTTTTTTTTGTTTACTTTTGTTCTTTTTTTTTGTTTTTTATATTTTTTTATGTATTCTTCAGGTCAGATGATTTTATAATTTCATTGTTTGCGCAAAAATAATGATAATTTTAGTTATTATTTTCTTATAAAAATATTTTGCTTTTATTTTTTTTGAGGCAATTTAATGATTTTAATTGTTTGGGAAATAATATTTACAATAATTTTAACTGTTATAGTCATAGTAATGATGATAACGTATGAATGAATTCTCATTGATGGTTTTTTTATTCTTTTTGTAGATAAAAAGTTAAGTACTTATTTTTTTATTTGATTATTGCAGGTGTTTTCACAATTTATATATTTTTTTGTGTTTAATTTAAATTGAATTATAAAATAAACTAATCCTAATACATTGAATTCGATAATTCAGGTATCTGAAATCTTTTTGCTTTTTAAATAATGATGATAATAGTATTTTGATGATTTTTTGAAACTTACTAAATAAATAAATTTAAAATTTATATATTTAATAGAAAACTTGGACTTCATAGTAATTCACCACAAATTTATTATTTATTTCAAATTTATATTACAATAAAAAAACTTATATAATAAATACTTTTTTAGTGTCGAAAAAAAATATTACGCCGTAGGTAAGTTGCTATTATATAAACGCGAAGGAGGAGTTGGCTCTGTACTGGGAGCATGTTATAACATGAGAGCTAAAATATAAAAATGCTGGCAACAGCGAAGAAAGAATACTAGGAGGTCTCCCTCTCATCCCATTCCATGCAACAGCGTTGAAATCGGTATCTTCTTCAAACATAAACCGCATATTTTGTTTTTCTTGTTTTATCTCACCTTCCCTTCTCTTTTTCTCTGCTCTGGCACTGCATATTGCAGGTTTGGTGATGAATATTAATGGCGTGGCCAGCCGTACTCGTTATTGTCCCTGTTGGAATCATTTTCATACTCTCTGGTCTCATTGTTAATCTCATTCAGGTCATTCATTATTAATCACCCTTTACTTTCATGGTTTCTTTGTCGTTCGTTCTGCGTCTTGGTTTTTATTTGGATGTCTCTTTTCTGGGATCTATCAAGTTTGCGCTACTTAGGAAATTGTCAATACTGGAGAAGTTCGGATCTATATAATGTTTATCACCCCAATTGAGGCAAACGGTAATATATGCCTTTGCAAGTTGAATGTGTCTTCTGGGAATGATGCATGATCAATTAGAGATATAAAGCTGTGATCTTTGATGACTCTGGGTCGCGCACCTGTAATTCTCTTGTTTTTGATAGTTCAATATCTAAATCTAGTTCATCCAAGGAAAATGCCCTTCTTCCGTGTTTGATTGGATATGATTATTCTACCCATTATTGCGTTCAACAATTTTGGTTTCAGAATTTTATTAAGAAGAGTCGTATGAATTCATTGGCAATGAAACACCTGATCTCTGATCTGGGATTTTTCATTAGAAAGCAACTCTAGAACAATAAAAAACTGCAGTAACCTGGGGTGCAAGTGACAAAGTTGAAAAAAAATTTAATTAAACAAATGATGTGATTTATCTGTACTGCATACATCAGCAAAAACAAAATAAGATGTTGCAGATCTTGTAATGAATTGAGTAAATATCTTGTTTAGGTGACTTATTTTGTGTGGCCTAATGGTATCTTTCTAATGACCCTGTCTATTTAACAAGGTTCAATGGGTTTTTTCCATTTCATAATATATGTCTCTAGTTATTTCCCCTTGAATGATATCTTCATAATTTTTGTCTTGCTCTTACTCATATCTTGCACTTTGCAGGCAGTTCTTTTCATTTTTGTTCGTCCCGTGTCCAGGAGTCTGCACAGAAAGATCAACAAATTAGTTGCAGAGTTGCTTTGGTTGGAGCTCATAGTGCTTGTTGATTGGTGGGCAAATTTGAAGGTGCTTAAATTCTTCTTTAAATTGCTTTTTATGGTGTTAAGCTTTTGATTCTCATCTTATCTGTCAGTTATTTATATATCATTCATACAATAAGTTCCAGGAAAACCTCCTAAATTTCTAGAGTCAGGAACTCGTGTCATTGACTTGAGTATCTCCATTAGAACCTTCCCCCCCACCAATTACACACTCAAAAAATAAGCAGATAAAATAAAAATAAAATAAAGAAAAGAAAAGAAAAAGAGGATTTTTAACATGTAAAGTGCTTTAGCTCCAGCATTTTTTTTTCATGCAACGACCTTGAAGCTCTTGAAATTTATTTAGATGTAACACCACAAAGTACATGAAATCATTAGAGAATAGAAGGCATGAACCTTTGGGATGAAAGTTCTTTTTTTGCATTTCTTTAATTTCTTATTCTGCGAATAATTTGTGGGAGTTAATATTTTATTATCATTCAATTTTTCTTATGAACTCCATTGCCACCTACTTTGTTGATGGATTGGAAAATTTGCAATTAATTTCTTACAGATTCTATATATAACCATGAATCTGCAGTTTTTTCCCTGACTTGCCAGATGAGTTTCCCCCCTTGTGGTCTAACTAGTTAGAACTTCTCAATGCAGATTGAAGTGTATGCAGATGATGAAACTTTTGAATTGCTAGGTGTAATCCTGATGTTTCTCTTTTTTTCTTCCTTTCCATAGTATAATCTTAACTTTTTACTCATGTTCAGAATTGTTTTTTATTTGAGAACTTTCCAGGTAAAGAACATGCGCTTGTCATTAGCAATCACAAGAGTGACCTTGATTGGCTTATCGGATGGATCTTAGCTCAGGTGCTGAATTCTGCTTGAAACAATTAGATAAAACCTGTATTCGTTGTATGTATGCGTTTAATAGGAACTCCTGTCCTTTGCTTTCTGAAGACCAATGGGCATAATTATCATTAGTCTGTCTCTTTCCACCAACATTTATACTTCTGGCCACTGCTATGAATGTTTGTTTTGCATGTCCATCAAGTCTACAAATACGGCAATCTAAATCTTCTATGAAAAAATAAATTGGCTTATCTGTGGAAGGATTCATAATTTCCCACGTAACTTCTTTTCTGCTCTCCTGAACTAATTTGCTCTCAAATAAGATGATCTGGTGCCTCAAAAATTTCATTGGTAAAGTTTCAAAATACACGGATAGATTTCAGGAACAGTATGGTCAGAGAACTGTATAATTAACAGTGTTGTGTGTGGATATCTTTGTGACCATGATTATAGTGATTTACTATGCCTTGTTTAAAGTCTTCTAGTAAGACATTTGGGATCTTTTCATTGGATGCTTTTCTTTTTTTCTAACTTTTACCCTTTCTCATTGAAAATGAACTTTTAACAGCGCTCAGGTTGCCTTGGTAGTGCACTAGCTGTCATGAAGAATGAAGCGAAAGTCCTGCCTGTGAGTTTTCAATTGAACCAGAAATCCTTCATTCTCTTTAATATGAAATGATTCCTTGTAATAATATCACTATAATAACTAAGACGATCTGTCTCAGTTGCTGAAATTTGCTAGCAGTCAGGGCAGTTGACACTAGAGTTTTTAAACCATTTGTGTGCATAGATAACCATTATGGCTGTTAAATTCAAACATATTAGTTTTAAGTTGATTGTTCTCTGGTAATTGGAATAGTGAAGAGCCATTTTTTTTTTATAAGGAGAAACAAATTTTGAATTCTGGTCATTTCAGTATTTGGAATCCTAGAAACTTTAGAGGGGTCATGACTTCTGCAGTTATGTTGATCCCCACTCAAGTTCTTTTCTGTTTCTCTTCTTCTTCTACCTCTTTTTATGGAAACTTAAACATCAAAATTTTTCTTGATTTTATGGCATTTTATTTTCAAAGTAGTGTTTTGGTGTATTTGCTTGGAGACGAATGCAAGGATTTTTAGTAGTTGTTTCATGTCAAGACAATTGTTACGAAATAGGCTAGTGTTTAATGCATCAATTTGGATTCATGCTTCAGAGGTCTTCGAGGGGGTTTCTTTAGGTGACATTCATAGGGAGATTGGTATGCATTATTATTTTGATTTGCACTTTGGAGGATCACTTATACTCAATTTGTAAATAATTTATTCTATCAATGGTGTTTCTTCTTTTAACCAAATACATCCTCGCCTGTATTTGTATTGCAAAACAAAAGTGATTTTCCCTCATCTATATGTTTTGCAACTCGGTGATATTTTGACTTGGCTTTGCTAACACACTCACATCAGGTGGGGGGAGTTAACTATATGTCTCAAATTAATACTATAGTATTAGAAGTCTTGACTCTGCTCTGCTTGGGCCTCAAAGTCATGGGTCTCCTCTCCCATTCCTGAATTTAAACACTGATGTGCACACATTATTTATTTATTAACTCATAATCATCATCCATGATCAAAATTGAGGCATTGTTTGTTTTTCCCATAGAAGTTTTGAAATGATCAAGTCTTTGAGCGATTCTCTAGGAAACCACTCTCCCCTTTCTATTGTGTCCCAACTTCTTAGGTTGAATTGAGTTTTCATTCATCTTAATTGACACAGATAATAGGCTGGTCAATGTGGTTTTCTGATTATGTGTTTCTGGAAAGAAGCTGGGGCAAGGATGAAAGAACATTGCAGGTACAGATTTTTTAATGGATGTCACATGAATTTCATATAATTTCTCTGTTTTCTGATTTATATCATATGGGATTTGGCATTGCAGTCAGGTTTTGAACGGCTAGCAGATTTTCCGATGCCATTTTGGCTGGCTCTTTTTGTGGAGGGAACTCGCTTCACACAGGCTAAACTTCAAGTAGCACAGGAGTTTGCTGCTTCCAGAGGATTGCCTGTTCCTAAAAATGTTTTGATTCCACGTACCAAGGTGAACAATAGTTGAGCATTTTGTTAAGTGAAGTAGCGGTTTCCACTTTTCAGATTGCATGTAATAATAGTAGATCCTTCAAGCCAAGCTTGGAGATTTGCATTTAGTATTTACGTGTTGTTTGCATCTTCCTGCAGAAATCTAAAAATGATCCAAAAGTTGGCAAGTGCTTTGATTTTTTTTTTTGAAACTAGATACCACCACTTCTATTAAGCCTAGTATCTTTGGTCTGTCGCCAATCTGTTCAGTGCTCAAGAAAATTACTGTCAAGACATGAATAGCAGACTGATATTACCAAGTATAATTTGAGATTTCAGTTAAGTATCCACTTATGATTGAGTTTTGTTGCTTTCAGGGTTTCGTGTCAGCAGTAACTCATTTGCGTTCATTTGTTCCAGCAATTTATGATGCAACAGTGGCTGTTGCAAATAGTCAGCCAGCACCAACATTCCTAAGAATATTCAGGGGTCAATCTTCTGTGGTAGGCTAACAAAACCATAATATATAATAAACTGGGCAACTAGAATGTTTTTTGTGCTTTGAATTTTGCATATGACAACATTAAAAAAGGTCTAACAAATTTCTGAACTATATACTTCCAAAGTTGCCTTCAGATTTTTCAGTCATTACTGATTTTTTCACTTTCATGAAATATTCTGGGAAATATTTACTTGTGCTTCAACTTGTCATTGAAACGAGTGATCTCCATATTTTCTTCAAAATTTATACTGATGATTTAGATTGATAAACAATAACTCTAGGTCCATTCCTATTATACAAATCCTATTGGGGATAGCGAGGATTAGTTGTCTAACACACACACACGTACATATTAATTATTGAGGTGAATACAAGACAACAACCACTAGATTATAGCTAGCGGCAATTTCTCTCCCTTTCTCTATTACCCTCTACGTGCCATTCTTGAACCATGATAGGGGCTAGTTTGCTGTCCCTTTCTTACAGATAAAGGTGCTTGTTGAGCGACATTCAATGCAGGAACTTCCAGAAACAGCCGATGGAATTGCTCAATGGTGCAAAGATGCATTTGTTACCAAGGTATGGAAGTTAATAGCAATTATATGTTCTTCTCATCTAAAAGTTGAGGATTAAAACATGTTTTCCACTGAACGATTAATTCTAGATTACTGTGCAATTTTCATCAAAGAAAAAGCTATAGAAAAATATTTCCATATGTTTTATCATATAGAGGTTGCTGCTCATCAGCTAGTTTGTTTTCATTTTTTTTTGTTGAATTTGTAATTTAACACCACCCAAAAGCAATCAGCCGGGCATGATTTGTGTTTCCCAAACAACTTCTCATTTCATAATGCACACCAGGTTGAAATCATCTTTTTGAAATGCAAAGCAAGGAGCACCAACTGCTAATAAATAGATCTTATCTATCAAGAGAAAACAGATGGTGGAAAATAATTTTATTGAATGGAGACTTGTTTGTAAACTGAACTCTTCTCAGGAAATATTGGCGGAGAACTTCATACACTCTCATTTCACAGCTTGAAACCAACCACCTTAAATTTGAATCCACAGCATTTCATGCTCAATCTAACTTTGTACATTACTCCAAGTGTTCCCAAGCCACTAAGGAGATA
>CM063603.1:17874459-17894304 GCA_032356905.1 Salix exigua | reverse complement strand
ACTAGCTATGGCATCCGCGTCTCGTCAGCAGCGGAATCATATTTTTATCACAATAAATATTAATTATTTTTTATTTTTTTATTATAATATAAATTTGGACAAAATAATAAATCTGTGTAAAAATCTTGTGAAATACAAATTTTCTATAAAATATATGAATTTTAAATGGATATAATTTTTTTGTTTAATAGGTTTCAATGAAATAACCAGTATAAAATTATCATTATAAAAAAAGCAATAAGATTCAGATATCTTAATTATTGAATACATTATATTAAGATTAATTTATTCTATAATTCAATTTAAATTAAACACAACAAATAAAATATAATTTTTGAAAGAATCTGTATTAATGAAATAACAAAAATAAATAGTTAATTTTCTATCTCCAAAAAGAAAAGAAAAACATATAAATTGAAAATTCATCCCCACATTCTTGTTATTATCATTACTACAACAATTAAAATTATTAAATTGACCTGCATAATTTAAAAAAATAATTTTTCAAAATATATAAAAAAAATCACCAAAACAATCACTATTATTGTATAAACAATAAAGTCATAAAATCATTTAATATGAAAATTAGATAAAAATAATAGATAACAAAAAAATAAAAAAAGTATAGCAATATTAATTTTAAAATGATCACAGACATAAATTAAAATTTCAGAATTGAACTGAATAAAAATAAAATCTCAATAAAAAATAAAATGACAAAAATTCAAATAAAAACCAAAATTTAAATGAATGAATATGGACAAAAAAATAAACATTGTCCAAGAAAGATAAAAAAAAATAGAAAAGAAAAGAATCAATACTAAATAAAAATTAAAATAATAAGTGTCAAAATAAAAAAATAATATATATTATTAATTTCAATTGAATGATAAAACTGCAAGAAATCAAAATCTTGGAACAAAAAAACAATAAAGGAATTTTTAAAAATAAAATATAGTGTAACCAATATAAATTAAAATTTTAGAACAGAAAGTAATAAAAATAAAATCCTGACAAAAAATAAAATAAAATCTAAATATATAAATATGAACAAAATATAAATATTATCCAAAAAAATCAAAAGAATTAATACAAAAAACCAAGAATTATATATATATATATATATATATATATATATATATATATATATATATATAATTGTGTGGGCAAAAGCAAGTGCATGATGTTTTGCCCACTCGCTTATATTATAGGTAATATGAAGCGAATATAATTTATCAATAAATTTTTTTAAAAATGTAGAATTTGCTGAGATATAATAAATAAAAATGAAAGAATAAGGATAATTAGGTGTAAGATTTTCTCCATTATTTTCAATAAATCAAATTTAGTCATCATGTAATATATTCCCCTTGCTAATTCTTCTTGCAAGAATGATCCCCTTATTGTGTCTTCTGCAATATTATCAAAAAATAATCGGTTTAATCGGTTTTTTATTCGGTTCGGTTTTCTCAGTTATTTTTATTTCGGTTTAATCGGTTGAATGGTTCGGTTTGCTCACCCTTAGTTATTTTACGTAAACTGTTGTAAATGACAACGTGTGTAACCGAATTATTCTTATGTTATGTTGATAAAAGACAACATGTGTAACCCAAAAAAATTAAGGCGGCCCTTACAGGCTACCGATGACTGCAGCGACGGCCCTTGAAGGGTTGTCCGCCACACATGGAGAGGCCAGTGGCCTCTCCCAATAGACTGAAGGAGAGGCCAGTGGCCTCTCCCCATTCGGCGACAGTACCAACGACCTTCAGGTCGCTGGATACTTGAAGAGTCACGGTGACCCAGTGGGTCGCCGTGACAGAGTTAGGCAGCGGTTTCTGTGGCCGCCGCATAAGGATTTGTTGAGTCTCCGGTCTGTGAGACAGTTGTCGACACTTAGGGAGATGGTGAAGGTTATGGGTTAAACGGGTAATCGGGTCAATAATCCAGGTCAAGTTTTTTTACCCATAAGGAACCGGGTCAAAAGTCGGGTCATTAAGTGGGATGGACCGATGTTGGTCCAACCCAATACCGAACCGAACCAATGGTCGACCCGACAGTATAAAAAAATGAAAATGAGGAGGAAATTTGGGGTTGCCGGGTTTGGAACTTGGGTCTCCCAGGTTCATAAGAGCAATCCAACCATTATGCCATGCTATCTTTATTGCTATGATATGCAATTTTTATTCTTTTTATATCATACTATATAATATATTATGTTGTTTATATAATATATTATGTTGTTTATTTAAGTCTCATGTTTATGAAATCTCACGTCATTAAAGGCATTCGGGGTTCAATCCCAAAATGCACCAAGGCTAAGGATTTTATCAAAGCTATTGAGGAACAATTTGTCAGTTCTGATAAAGCCTTAGCCAGCACTCTAATGAAAACGCTATCAAGCAAAACCTTTGACAGTTCCAGAAGTATGCGAGAGCACATCATGGAAATGAGGGACATGTCTGCTCAACTGAAGTCCCTTGAGGTTGATATTTCCAAGTCATTCTTGGTGCATTTCATACTGAACTCTCTCAATCTGAATATAGTCCTTTCAAAACGTCTTACAACACACATAAGGAGAAATGGTCGGTATGATTGAACTTGGTTTTGGAGGGGTGTTAGCCTTGGATTTTTGGTCAAATTAATCCTGACTTCACCAGCCAGATTTAAACGGGTATAAGAATTAGATTTCTAAACTTGTTCATGTCTAAGCTCTTTTTAGTTGGTATTAGACTTCAATTTTATGGGTAAAAGACTTTTACCCCAAGCATGATTGAACTTGGTTTTTGGGTGGGTGTTAGCCTTGGATTGTCGGACAAATTGATCCTGACTCGACTAGACCCATTTAAATGAGTATAAGTCTTAAATTTCTAACCTTGTTCGTCTTTTCATATCCAAGTTGTTTTTAGTTGGTATTAGACTTCAATTTTATGGGTAATAAACTTTTCCCCAAGCATGATTGAACTTGGTTTTTGAAGGGGGTGTTAGCGTTGGATTTTTGGATAAATTGATCCTGACTCGACTAGCCCCATTTAAATAGGTATAAGCCTTATATTTCTAGACTTGTTCATCTTTACATTTCCAAGGCCTTTTTAGTTTGTACTAGACTTCAACTTTCTGGGTAATACACTTTTCTCCAAAGCATGATTGAACTCGGTTTTTAGGTGGGTGTTAGCCTTGGATTGTCGGACAAATTGATCCTGACTCGACTTGCCCCATTTTAATGGGTATAAGCCTTTGATTTCTACCCTTGTTCATCTTTTCATATCCAAGCACTTTTTAGTTGGTATTAGGCTTCAATTTTATTGGTAATAAACTTTTCCCCCAAGTATGATTGAACTTGGTTTTTTGGTGGGTGTTACCTTGGATTTTCGGAAAAAATTGATCCTGACTCGACTAGCCCCATTTAAATGGGTATAAGCCTTAGATTTCTGACCTTGTTCATATACAATCCCTTTTTAGTTGGTATTAGACTTCAATTTTATGGTAATAGACTTTTCCCCCAAGCGTGATTGAACTTGATTTTTGGGTGGGTGTTAGCCTTGAATTTTCGGTAAAATTGATCTTGACTCGACTAGCCCCATTTAAATAGGTATAAGCCTTATATTTCTAGCCTTGTTCGTCTTTTCATATCCAAGCTTTTTTTAGTTGGTATTAGACTTCAATTTTATGGGAAATACATTTTTCCCCTAAACATGATTGAACTTGGTTTTTGGAGGGGGTGTTAGCCTTGGATTTTTGGACAAATTGATCCTGACTCGACTAGCCCCATTTAAATGAGTATTAGCCTAAGATTTCTACACTTGTTTGTCTTTTCTTATCCAATCCTTTTTTAACTAGTATTAGACTTCAATTTTATGGGTAATACACTTTTCCCCCAAACATGATTGCACTTAGTTTTTATAGGGGTATTAGCCTTGGCTTTTCGGACAAATTGATCCTGACTCGACTAGCCCCATTTAAAAGGGTATACCCCTTAGAATTGAAAACTTTTTCATATCCAAGCCCTTTTTAGTTGGTATTAGACTTCAATTTTATGGGTAATAGACTTTTCCCCCAAGCATGATTGAACTTTGTTTTTGGGTGGGTGTTAGCCTTGGATTTTCGGACAAATTGATCCTGACTCGACTAGCCCCATTTAAATGGGTATAAGCCTTATATTTCTATCCTTTTTCATCTTTTCATATCCAATCCCTTTTTAGTTGCTATAAAATGTCAATTTTATGGGTAATACACTTTTCACCCAAGCATGATTGAACTTGGATTTTCGAGCGGGTCTTAGCCTTGAATTTTCGGACAAATTGATCCTGACTCGACTACCCCCATTTAAATGGGTATAAGCCCTATATTTCTAACCTTGTTCATATCCTAGCCTTTTTTAGTTGGTATTAGACTTCAATTTTATGGGTAATAGACTTTTCCCCCAAGCATGATTGAACTTGATTTTTGGGTAGATGTTAGCCTTGGATTTTCGGTTATATTGATCCTGCATCGACTACCCCATTTAAATGGGGTATATGCCTTATATTTGTAACCTTATTCATATCCAAGCCCTTTTTAGTTGGTATTAGACTTCAATTTTATGGGTAATAGACTTTTCCCCAAAGCATGATTGAACTTGGTTTTTTGGGTTGGTGTTAGCCTTGGATTTTCGGAAAAATTGATCCTAACTCGACTAGCCCCATTTAGATGAGTATTAGCCTAAAATTTCTAAACTTGTTCGTCTTTTCTTATCCAAGCTCTTTTTAGCTGGTATTAGACTTCAATTTTATGGTAATACACTTTTGCCCCAAACATGATTGAACTTGGTTTTTGGGTGGATGTTAGCCTTGGCGTTACGGACAAATTGAGTCTGACTCGACTAGCCCCATTTAAATGAGTATTAGCCTTAAATTTCAAACCTTGTTCATATCCAATCCCTTTTTAGTTTGTATTCGACTTCAATTTTATGGGTAATAGACTTTTCCCCAAAGCAGGATTGAACTTGGTTTTTGGAGTGGGTGTTAGCCTTCGATTTTCGAACAAATTGATCCTAACTCGACTAGCCCCATTTAAATGGGTATAAACCTTATATTTCTAGCTTTGTTCTTCTTTTCATCTCCAAGATTTTTTTAGTTGGTATTAGACTTCAATTTTATAGGTAATAGACTTTTCCCCAAGCATGATTGAACTTATTTTTTGGGTGGGTGTTAGCCTTGGATTTTCGGACAAATTGATCCTGACTCGACCAGCACCCATTTAAATGCTTATTAGCCTTATATTTCTAACCTTGTTCATCTTCTCATATCCAAACCCTTTTTAGTTGGTATTAGACTTGAATTTTATGGGTAATACACTTTTCCCCCAAACATGATTGCACTTAGGTTTTGGAGGGGTGCTAGCCTTGGATTTTCGGACAAATTGATCCTGACTCGACTAGCCCCATTTAAATGAGTATAAGATTTAGATTTCTAACCTTGTTAATATCCAAGCCCTTTTCAGGTGGTATTAGGCATTAATTTTATGGGTAATAAATTTTTCCCCCAAGCATGATTGAACTTGGTTTTTGGTGGGCTTTAGCTGTGGATTTTCGAAGAAATTGAACCTCACTCGACTAGCTCTATTTAATTTGGTATAAGCCTTATATTTCTAGCCTTTTTCATCTTTTCATATCCAAGCCTTTTTTTTAGTTTGTATTAGACTTCAATTTTATGGGTAATAGACTTTTCCTCCAAGCATGATTGAACTTGGTTTTTGGAGGGGGGTTTAGCCTTGGATTTTCCTACAAATTGATCTTGACTCGACTACCCCAATTTAAATGGGTATAAGGCTTATATTTCTAGCCTTGTTCGTCTTTTCATATCCAAGCCCTTTTTAGTTGGTATTAGACTTCAATTTTATTGGAAATACATTATTCCCCCAAACATGATTGAACTTGGTTTTTGGAGGGGGTGTTACCCTTGGATTTTCGGACAAATTGATCCTGACTCGACTAGCCCCATTTAAATGGGTATAAGCCTTAGATTTTTAGGAGTTAATTAGAATAAGATCGTAAATTTAATATTTAAGAAATAAAATTTATCTTAGGTCCACAGGTACAGAAAACTTTATTTTTAAAAAAAATTAAATTTATTAGACTTATTAATAAGTAGTAAATTTCATGCGTGATGCAACCTTTGCCCACAGGTAGGTTGAAATTTATTATGAAATTAATATTGGTTAATTTAAATAAAGTTATTTCCTAGCAATACAGTAATCTTAGTTTCCTTGATAATTGCAGTTATTTCGTCAGGTTTGATTGAAATAGTTCCAATGGTAAATGGTAATAACTTTTCTGAACGGAAAGAAAATTTACTTTTTACATTCAGGTGCATGGAACTTGACTTGTCGCTCCGTGAGGACGAACCACCCGCCCTAACGGAATCAAGTACGATACTAGAGATTGCTAAACATAAACGGTGGGTGCGATCTAATTGATTAAGTCTCATGTTTATGAAATCTCACGTCATTAAAGGCATTCGGGGTTCAATCCCAAAATGCACCAAGGCTAAGGATTTTATCAAAGCTATTGAGGAACAATTTGTCAGTTCTGATAAAGCCTTAGCCAGCACTCTAATGAAAACGCTATCAAGCAAAACCTTTGACAGTTCCAGAAGTATGCGAGAGCACATCATGGAAATGAGGGACATGTCTGCTCAACTGAAGTCCCTAGAGGTTGATATTTCCGAGTCATTCTTGGTGCATTTCATACTGAACTCTCTCCCATCTGAATATAGTCCTTTCAAAATTTCTTACAACACACATAAGGATAAATGGTCGGTAAATGAACTCCTGACCATGTGTGTTCAAGAAGAGGAGAGGTTAAAGCATGAGAAGCCTTTAAGTGTTCATATGGATACTCATGATAAGGGAAATGCCAAGAGAGGCAATCATGCTCACAAACTCAAGAAGAAGAACAAGTTGTCAATAAAGAAAAATGACAAGAAGTGTCACACCCCATCGCGAGAGCGCGGCGTCGCGGCGACCCTCCCCGTGAGCGGGGGAAATCAATGTTGGGGGGGATTATCTTTATTTTTGTGAAAGGGAGTCGCCACCTAGTATTATGGTTACTAGAAAATCTAAACTGGTCTTTCAAAGATTCTAGGGTAAGGGACTGGTTGCGTAAAGGGAAGGTTTTAGCACCCCTAGTACGCCCTACCTAAGGTAAGTTGCTTGGTATTTTTGTTTGTCTTATGATTGCTATGATATTGATTTTTTAAAAATATATTGGTTAAATGATAATGATATATTATCCCCGCTAAATACTTTGGATATTAACCCCTTAGGATTTATTTATCCAAACACCGATAGTGCATAATAGCATATCATCCCCGCCGAATATTTTGGATATTAACCCCTTAGGATTTATTTATCCAGACGCCGACAGTGAATAATAACATATTATCCCCGCCGAATATTTTGGATATTAACCCTTTTAAGATTTATTTATCCAAACCCCAACAGTGAATAATAAATTCCCAAAAATAAGATTTTTATATTTTTGAAATATTGGCCAATACCCTTTGGATTTTACAAACATGTTGTAAAATCCAAAAATGCAAGAGATGATTTTTCTTTGCGAAACCCATGCTAAAAAATATTTTCTCTTCAAACTCCAAGATAATATATATTTTTTGAAAGAAAAAAAAACTTTTAAAATATGCTAGTGTATTGGCCGTATGCACGAAAACAACACATTTTATTTTTTATAAAAATATTTTTTTGCAAATTTTGTATTTTTTATTATATATATATATATATATATATTGGGTTGGTTGCCCATCATTTGGGGCTGGACTGCCAGCCCTTGGTGGGCCTAACGGCCCACCCATTTTGTCCTGGTTGGGCCTCGTTCCCGACCCAGCCAGCCCACTGTTCTGCATAACGCAGAACAGTGGCACAGGGAGTGAATATTCACTCCCTATGCATGAAAAAAATGGCAAATGAGAGGATTTTTGAGTGCGATGAAAGTCGAAACTGTTAATACCGTTGGGTAAAGGAGATCGAGGTGGTTCTTCCGGTCATGGTGGCGTCGGAAACGGAGGTCCGTGGTGGTCGGAATGGACACTGGAAGCTGTCGGGTCGTTCGGTTGTGGATGGCTACTGGGCTGCCTTCTAGCCGGGGAAAGGGGTTGTGCTGCTGGAGTGGAGGTTTCTAGTGATGGCAGGGTAGTGCTTGGTGGTCGGAGTGGACACTGGAGTTGCTGACGAGAGGAAGAGGGAGAGAGAAGGTCGCCTATTTGTTAACAGACCGAGAGGTATAGAGAGAGAGAGAGAGCTTGACGCCTAGAGAGATGGGGATAATCACGTTATTTTTGTGTCTTTTCTCTTGTTTCTGATTTGCTAAGAATATCAAAAACTTTCAGAACTCGTCCCCGCCTCCTTCTCCTTCTCTTTTCTCTATTTTTGATCATTGCAACTTCTCTCTTTTTTTGTTCTTTCTGCATGAGAAATCTTCTCCTCTGTTTCCTCTCTTTTCTTCTTCTCTCCACTGTCGTCCCCTTTTCTCCTTTGAAATCGCCATTTTATAGGCATTGTAGAAGTTCTTGTTGCAATTAATGGTTTAAACTCCCTTTTCTCTTTTTTTTCTTTTTTTTGTGGTGACAGGATTGCCGGTGGCTTGCAGGGGGCTGGTCAGCGGCGGCATGCTTTTGGAAGAATTGCAATTTGGTCCCTCAATTTATAATTGTCCTAATTACACCCCCAATTGGATTTGAAATTATGATTTTGTGCAATTATACCCCGTCAGAATTTCAAATATTAACATTGACCTTACGCGTCTTTTTACTTTGGTCCTCGATTTCTAATTTGCGCGGTTTAACCCTCAATCATCCATTAAACTCTCAATTTATTCAATTGGGTTTCCGATTTCGCACAATTGGCTTGGAAAAATTCAAATCGGTCTCTGAAAATTTCAATCTCATCAACTGAACTTGAATTAAATTCAAGGACTCGATTTCTCATCGTCTAAGCCCTTAATAAAATTAATTTGATCAATTTGGAGTACAATTAAGTCATCGCGCTTAATTAAATCCTTCAATTGGACCTTAAATTGACTCTCAAACATAATTACAGTTTTAAATTGGCCAACGATTAGATCAAATTGGCTCATAAAATATATAATTATATCTTTCGACTTAGCAGATTTATCTGATAATAAATTATTTTAACCTTGAATCTGCGATTTCCCTCATTTTCGGGTACAAAAGAGGTACGATCGAGCTCTCAAAAACATCCAAAATTTCATCTTGATTTTCCTACCGACACCAGGCCTTTTTATTCTTTTTTTTCAGGTAGTTTTGGGGAATGACCCAAAATTGGGTTATGACAAGAAGGATGCTTGTTTCTTCTGCAAGAAGAGTGGGCATATGAAGAAAGATTGTCAGAAATACAAAAATTGGCTCGAAAAGAAAAGTAATATCATATCTATAGTTTGTCATGAATCTTTTTTTGTCTAGACTCCTAGTAATACATGGTGGATTGATTCTGGTTCTACAATCCATATTGTTAATACAATGCAGGGTTTTCTCAACACAAGGAAACCAACAAGCCATGAACATGTATATTCTGGAAATAAATTGTTTGCTCAAGTTGAAGCAGTTGAGACATTTAGGTTGATTTTGAAATCCGGATATGTTTGGGATCTGAATAATGTATTTTTTATTCCGCATTTTTCAAGAAACTTGATTTTTGTTTCAAAATTGGATATTATTGGTTATGGTTTTTGGTTTATCAACTCAACCTTTAGTATTTTTAAAGGTGAAAACCTTGTTGGTGGTGGAATAAAAATTGATGGTTTATTCAAAATTGATCTAGATCCCAACTTTGAGAGCAATTATTTATCATTACATACAAACATTGGCATAAAGAGGAGTCTTATGAATGAGAATTTCGTTGTGGCACAGGAGATTAGGATATATCTCCATAGAGATAATGAAAAGGTTAGTAAATGATGAAGTTTTTAAAATTCTAGATTTTACTAATTTTGGTCCTTGTTGGGATCGCATAAAGGGAAAGCAAACCAATAAGACCACTTAAGGTGTGAGATCATACATACTGATATTTGTGGGCCTTTTCCTACTCCCTGCTTAAATAGTCAAAGATATTTTATATCTTTTATTGATGACCATACACGGTTCATTTTTCTTTATCTTCGAAATGATAATGTTGAGACATTAAATGTTTTCAAGACCTATAACGTAGAAGTAGAGAAACAAAAGAACATGAAAATCAAGATCGTAAGATCTGATAGAGGCGAAGAGTATTATGGTAGGTACACAAAAAAGGGACAAATGACAGGTCCATTTGCAAAATTCCTTGAAGAGGAACGCATTGTTGCTCAATACACAATGCCCGACACACCACAACAAAATGGTGTGGCAGAAAGAAGGAATCGCACATTAATGGACATGGTAAGGAGCATGATTAGTAATTCTAAGTTGCCTTTATCTTTATGGAGTGAATCCTTAAAAACTGTTGTGTATTTATTAAATCGGGTCCCATCCAAGGTTGTTCCTAGGACACCTTTTGAATTGTGGAATGGATGGAAACCAAGTTTAAATCACTTACACATATGGGGTTGTCCTGCTGAAGTGAGGATTTATAATCCAAACATGAAGAAATTAGACCCAAGGACAATCAGCGGTCATTTTATTGGTTATGCAGCAAACTCCAAAGGATTTAGGTTTTACTATCCTTCTAATAGTACTACAATTATTGAGTTTATAAATGCAAAATTTTTAGAGGATGTTGAACCTAGTGGAAGTGTTTGTCCTCAAATAATTGAATTTGAGGAAACACAAGAGTTGACGGAAACTCCTTTACCTCAAGGACATTTGATTGTACTCAAGGAAATTCAAAATGATTACCTTGAGCCACAATCAATTACAGAACAATCAACTCATGAGGAACAAGTTCAGATTGAACCTACTCAGACTCTGCCAAATACAGAGCAAGTAGAATTAAGAAGATCCTCTAGAATAATTAGACCTGCAATCTCTAATGATTATATTGTATATCTCCAAGAGTTCGATTTTGATTTTGGGCCTAAAGATGATCCCAAAATGTTTTCACAAGCCATGAGTGGAGAACACTCCATATTATGGATTAATGCCATGAAAGAAGAGATTGAATCCATGGCTAAAAGTCATGGGATCTCGTTGACTTACCAAAGGGCGTTGTAGCTATAGGCTGCAAATGGGTTTACAAAACCAAAACAGATGCTTCTGGTAATGTTGAATGATATAAAGCTAGACTTGTAGCCAAGGGTTTCACTCAAAAGGAAGGCATTGATTATCATGAAACCTTCTCTCCAGTATCTAATAAGGATTCATTTAGGATAATCATGGCATTAGTAGCTCATTTTGATTTAGAGCTACATCAAATGGATGTGAAAACAACCTTTCTAAACGGGGATCTTAAAGAGGAGGTTTACATGAAACAACCTGAAGGTTTTGATGATAACAATGTAAAGCTTGCAAACTAAGGAAATCTATTTACAAGGTCAAATTTCACAAGGTCATTACCTCATATGGTTTTATTGAGAACCTTGTTGATCAATGTATATACCTTAAGGTCAGTGGGAGTAAAGTTATTTTTCTAGTCCTGTATGTAGATGATATTTTGCTTGCAAGTAATGATTTAGGTTTGCTACATGAGACCAAAGGTTTCCTTTCTCAAAACTTTGAAATGAAGGATTTGGGTGAAGCCTCTTATGTCATAGGCATAGAGATTCATAGAGACAGAAAACAAAGAATATTAAAACTGTCTCAAAAGGCCTACATTGAAAAGGTTTTAGAGAGATTCAAACTAAAGAACTATAATGGTTCTGTAGTACTTATAAATAAAGGGGATAGATTCAGTACTGATTAATGTCCTCAAAATACATTTGAAAAGGAACAAATGAAGAATATCCCATATTCATCTGCAGTTGGCAGCCTATTGTATGCATAGGTCTGTACTAGACCTAACATAACAATGGCAGTTGGAATGTGGGGTTGATATCAAAGCAACCCGAGATTAGAACATTGGAAAGCTGCAAAGAAAGTTATGTGATATTTGTAAGACATCAAACATTACAGTTTGACATACAAACACACTAACTATTTGGAGGTGGTTGGATATTCAGATTTTGATTTTATGGGATGTGTAGATAGCAGAAAGTCTACTTTAGGATATATCTTTCTTCTTGCTGGAGGGGCTATATCCTGGAGAAGCAGCAAGTAGACTATAATTGTTATATCTACAATGGAGATAGAATTTATTGTGTGCTATAAAGCTACTACACAGGCACTTCAGTTGAAAATTTTTGTTGGTGGTCTCAAAATTGTCGATTCTATAGAGAGATCAATTAAGATCTTCTCAATATGATAAGTAGAAAAGCCAACCTTCTCTCTCCATTTTCTGAAAAGTTGAAACAATTTCAAGCCAAACTTCACTTAAATCGGAACATGGGTCGTGTTGAGCTGTGCTGGATATGACAATTTTATATCCAGCCCACCTAAACATAACCTATAAATCGTGAATAAATTTTATTTTTTTCCAATTTAGTTCTTCATTTTTGTCCATAATTTCATTCTAATTGAAGATAAGAAGTATCAAAATTGAAATAAGAGGGACCACAATGAAAAAAAAATACCTAGCATAGATGGCATGCCATGAGTTCTGAAACAAATATACTTTGATCCTCAAACTTTCAAAAACATGCAAATTATATAATTTTGGTACCTCAATATATATTTTAAACTAACTTCTGGTATATATTATTATTATTATTATTATTTAGTCCTTGATTAAAAGAGAAAAGTGAGAAATCGCTAGATTTCAACGATAAAGAGAAAAATATATTTTTGGAATCAATTTAGATCATCAAAACAAACTAAATTTATGTCTAGTCGTTTCATTTGATATGAAACATACTTATTTTGTTTTAGTTACCTTTAGAGTTTGTGAAAATATAGATATGAGCTCGGGTTAATATTTTTTATGTCTGCTTTATTTTATTTTTTAGAGTAGTTTTTTGATGTCATTGCTTGATAATCCTACGCATGGTTCATACCTAAGTCGGTCAGTCTCAATAGCTCCTACCCTTTTTTCTCTCTCATTTTATATCGTGGATTCTCCTGTTATTCATCCTCTCATATTTGACCATGGATTTTAATAGTGGTTTTTAACAAATTTTTATTTTGGCTCTAGAACTTTTATGTTACACAATTGAACTCTTTTAAACACTCAATTTCATTTATTTTTTTAGACGACGAATTGAATTGAATTGAAAGATAGATAACTGAAATGAGAAACTTGGGTAGCATAAGTGGTCATTTAGAATTAATTTGAAAAGTATATTTTATAGTACATAGGAAAACATTATTTCTCTGTATCCATTAGCATCGTGGATTAGAATAGTAATCTACAATTATTATTATTTTTATTTCAACCCCCTTTTGTTTTTTCTTTGGTTATTGGTTTGTTTAAAAAAAACTTTGGTCATTATATTGGTGCTTAGAGTTATGACTTATTTTAATTTTTCTTTTATATGATAATTGTGATATCAAAACAATACTTCAGTATCCGGTTGGTATTAAAAAAAATATCTCAAGATTGCACCATGGTCTATTTTAAAAAATAATTAAATAATGTTTTTTTTTGAAAAAGACCATTTATTGAATATTTTGGAGTTAATGACCTGGTTTGCAAGTTTGTCCATGTAAACCTGGTTGTCCTGGTTCGCGGGTTTAACGAGCTACTTTATATTTTATTGAACTCGAATATGCGATCATCTATTTTTATTTTTATCATATAATAAAAAAAATGAAACAAAAATGTTATTCGAAGTTTAGAAAGCTCATTGTTTTGTTTGCAAGTTTGGAAAAGTTATTTTAAGAAAAAATATTTTTTATGAATTTTATCATTTGATATTGGACTAATTCATAATTGAGTTTCATATTTTATTTTATTTTTAATAAGGTTTAGCACTTTATTTTGTGATTATTTATTTATGTTATCATATAGATAAATAAACAATATTTTAAGGGGGAAAACAAGTTACAAATTTCAATAGAGTCGATTATTCATTATTTCATTTTTTTTAGGTTTTGTATTTTTTTTATTCATATAATTTGTCAGATTATTTTAATTCACTTTGGGAAACTTTCACATGATTTAATTGATAACATAAGCTAGACATGGAGCCGAATTATCAGATTTCAAGATTAAACTGCTTACTTGTATTTAATGATACTACCAAAAAAAAACTTCCATACTTATAATAATAATTATTTTAAATTCTTTGAATTGTTTTTAGCAATTTACTAGTTATGTTAATTTAATGAAGCAATCCAATCCAATAAATGTAAATAGCGGGCTGGATAAAATTGTGGCTGACAATGCAGGTATCCACGGGTCCTTATCATGATATATTGGGCCGCTCCGGGCCCAGTAAATAAGCTTAACCTCTCTGAAGCCTTTTTAGCCTAATAAATGAATCCCACTCCTTGTAAGGTACAGATCATCATTCGGCAAATACATTTCAAAAAAATAAAGTGAAGTGTCCAACCTCATACTTGAATCACACGTGTGAAAAATAGCCTATATATTGTATTATGTTTATATAAAAGAATTACAATTTTTATTCTTTTTTAATTCACAATTGTCAAATCTAAATCATATCTTAAGAGAGCCGTAACATTAAACGACATCGCAAGCAACCTCAACTATATATTAAGAGAGCAAATCCTTGACCTTGCTGCCGTTTGACCAGCTGGTCAAAGCAGATTGTGATGGGAAATGTGCAAGAGAGTGGCATGTGGAAAGCTTCAATTTCTCTAATGTGTCCAAACACACGTTCTACTTAATTAATTTGAATGAGTTTAGAATAATAGATTACGGAGTTCGAAATTATTTTTTAAAATATTTTTTATTTAAAAAATATCAAAATAATATTTTTTTTATTTTAAAAAAATTATTTTTGATATAAACACATTAAAATAATATAAATACATTATTTTTTTTTCAAAAATACTTGGAATCGTAATGTCAAATAGAGTATAAGTATTAAATAAATTATATTTATTTTTTATATTTCAAGAGTGCGCGTGGCCTGTCACGTGACCATTTGATTTCCAATCCGACATGGCACGCGGCCATACGAGTGAAAGTGCGAGGAGGGCGAAATAGGAATCCGGAATGAGGAGGTGGTCCCTCAATCATCCATGGTGAGCTGTCTGGTGGGAATTCGGCCACGTGTTGCGTCTCCATCTCTGTGTGGTCCCTTCTAGCTGGACAGCTTATACCGACAAGCACTGTTATCTTAGAAACGTGCGTCGAGTCGCGGACAGCGACTTCTTAGCTGGGACTGGGATCGTACGCACAGCTGCCTATGATAAGATGCGTTGGAAACAGCAGCGCCACGGCTTCTTCCGGCGTGGTTGTTCTCGTCTGCCAGCCACGAAGACATCTTCTCCATTTCACACCAAGTTAGATAAAAAAAAAAAACAGAGAGTAGATTTTATAATCAATGCAAATTTATTCAGAATAAAAAAAAAAACTAATATTCTAAAAACGGTCCACGCGTGCTGGTAATAATAAATAACATGTTTAAGATTCTGCATGGCAAATGATGCGGGCATGTTATCTCCTGATAGCTACGTGGATTTATTGAAAATGATCCTTATATAGTGTCGAGAAAAATATAATTTATAATATGATAAAAAAAAAGAAAATATAATTTTTTATAATATGATAAAAAAAATGATGTTAAAGCTTGGTTGGGACCCCACCCAAGCTTCACCTCATGCTCGATTAGGACACGATCTGACTGATATTAATTATCTTAATTAGGTCATCTCATCTCCCAATATATCTACCTCTCTCTCTTATCCTTTAACATGCTACAATCTTGTTTATCACTCATGAATAGTATTTATTATGCAAAGCTCGTTCAAAATGATTCACTTTGTTCCATTTGGTTAGGTATGACATGCTACATCATCTCACTTGTTTTATTGTTCATGAATAATACTATTTGTATTAAATATTTCTTCATTATTCATGTTATTTATAAATAATACATTTTCTCAAATACCTCACAAGATATTTTTAGGCATTTTCAAGTTTCAGAAAAGATAAATGGTTATAAACACCTGCGTATGTACCGCATATTGGAAGTTATTGACATATAACTTCCTAATTTATACTTATTTTTTCTTATCTGTTATTATGCTCTATTTCCACATAATATTTTATTTTTACCCTCACATTTTTTTCTCTTATAATTAATTCACTACTATTGGCATTTCAATTTTGCCCTTTAACTTATTATATAACTATTATTATCTTCTTCCTTTTTTAATTACTTTCTTGAATGTAAATTTATCCCTAAATTAATTTTGAGTTAAATATTATTATATCTTGAATATTTTATATACACGTTATATCTAAAATCCCTGAATTCTCATTTTATTTTAATTTGTATGTAGATTTCCTCCACTCTTATTTTCTATATTTATTTATTTTAAAATATACACCTAAACTTATTTCCCGTAATTGATAGTGAATATTGAATGAAATAAGAGTTCTATATTTATGGAGGTCCAGAACAGTTGGAGGTCATTTCTTGAAACTTGCATTTGTTTGAATTGATAGTGAATATTGAACTCATTGGATTGTAATTCTATCAAGAGTTGGAGGCATTGTCCAGTCATTATTTAACCGCAGAAAGGCTAAATTGTCATCAGAAGAGAAGTCTGCATATGATGGAAAGCTTAAACTGGTTCAGCAAATTTTTAGTTTAAGCACTGATGGGAATGCTGCAGAGTTTACATGATTCAAGCGTCAGCAAGGCTGCTGACATGGCTGCAGGGTAGTTTCCTTGACACATGCAAGATTTCTGGATTCAGTTGGAAATCTGACATGTTCTATGCAGATCTCTTCACAAGTCTGTTATTTATGAAGCTGTGTTTGGGCTTCCAAAATTTTCAGTCGTGGAACTATGTATTCCTGGATCGTGGTGGAGCAGTAGCCCATACTTCAAAATATGTATTTTTTTATTCCATGTTAATTTACTTATACACGTAATTGTCTTTTTGTATTATAAATTTTTATTTATGAAATTTTTATTTTAACTATATTTATTTAGTTCTTAATATCAATAATATATCAATAATATTTATGAAAATATTTATTCATAATTAATTAAAAAATAAATAAATTTGAAATTGATTAAAAAAATTAATTGTCGTTGCAAAGTTGCAACATGATTCGCCGTTACAAATTAATTTGCAGATCACAGATTTACAACAGAACACATCCGTTGCAAAGTCCGTTGCAAATAAATATTTGCAACGCCTCTTTTTGTTTGCAATGGACACGTCCGTTGCAAACACTTCCCATTTTTAGTAGTGATTAAAGCTCGATCAGGTCATAACCCAAATGAGTTTTATTATCTTAGTTCGGCCACATCCGAACCAAGCTCCTTCTCTCATGGCTTTTATCTTGAAATAGTCTCGTTTACTATATTATTAATTTGTGTTTACCATACAAAACTCATTATTAATTTGTGTTTAACATAGTTTAGAGTCTCAAACTAGGTTAGACTAGGCTTTATTTTCTCCTCTATTCCCTTTTATTCACTTGATTAAGAGCAAGTTTAATGGTAAGAGCCATTTTTAAGAGTCAAATCTGTAAAATGACTCTTGAATAGTGTTTATATGGTTTTTTTATGTGTACTAAGACCCATTTTGGAGACCCATTTTTTTAATATTATTTAAATATAGTTCAATTATTTTATATATAGTTTAATTATGCAACTAATTATACATTTAATAGGAGTAAGTTATATAAATAAATAATTGCTTCTAAAAAACCTTCAAACAATATAATTATTAATTTAATTTTTTACTTTCTTGTTGATGTATTTTAAAAAAAATTATTTTTGATATATATATATATAACGCAGGAACGACAATTTTGAAGCCAAAAATTTGCTTTTGATGTACACGTGGCTCAAAATTTTGAAACCAAAATTTTGGCTTCTTTGCATCCGAGTTGCTATAAAAATATTTATTTTTTATTCATAGCTCTCCATATAATAGCATTGACATTGAACTTGCCGTAAGTCTGGCCAAGTTACCTCATCTCACAATATTTTACTATCTACGCGAATGTACTATTTGCATGATACTATTATTCAAATAATTTATAAATAGTACATTTTCTGACATATTTTGCTAGATATTTTTTAATATATTTTCAAGGTTTTTTCAAACATTCTCTGTTTTTAGAGAGAGAAGGGGCCCGAACATATAACATTATATATAAAAAAAAAATACCATTTTCATCTTCTTGACTTTGTATTTGCTTGTTGGTCTATAAAAATTCAAATACTGACTTGTTCATCAAAATATCTTTTTTTTTCTTATGGTGAATTTGTTTTATTGATACGACTTATTATGCTCATAACTCGTCGGTTCATGAAAATCTTTTTATATGAAGTTTTTTTCAAAACTTGATCGATTTTGAATTATCAGAGCAGGATTTCAATGAATTTGAACAACTATAATCATTACAGTGTGTACTCAAAAACTTTATATAAAAAATGTTTTAGCTCGTTTCTCTCCGGTGAAACGAAGAGAAGAAAATAAAAGGGAAAGGCCCTGATTCTTGTATCGGATCTTGGCCGGAAAAAAAATGTCCGGTCCGGTGTGTGGAGATTATTTCTAGGGCAAGGCACGTGGCAATTAGGTAGTGGCAATCAATCTTTCGCAGACAATTAATTATTTGAAACTTGGAAAGTTAGATACATGTTTTAGCTCGTTTCCTTGAGACAAAAACGGATCGATGCGATGACGTTTCATGCTAACGTCGAGTATAATATAATCAGGCAATCAGCAAATTGAAAACTGAAAGATGTCTGCCTTATCTTTCTTGACGTCTTGCCGGGCCAAGTCCACTCAATTATTGATGCCCTGGAACTGTTCCTCCGTCCCGTTACCTCTAATTATTCAGTGTTTCTCACTGTTTTTTTTAAATAAAATTATTTTGATATTAAAAATAATTTTTAAAAAATAAAAAAATATTATTTTAATATATTTTTACAAAAAAAACACTTTAAAAAGTAAAGACAAACACAATCTACCGTTAGTTTTGACCAGGAAAAGAAAACTTGGCTGCCATGAAAATGCAAGCCCAAGTCACGGTCAGATTAAAGTCACGAGTGGAATAGAATCAAACCTCAAGTTGGGGGGTTCTCTTTCATTTTTTGGCAAGAACACGACATTACACTTTACAGAGGCCCTGACAGCGACTGGCATCCCCGGAGGTTCGAGGGAGGGAGATCACTTCACTGTGGGAAGCCGAAATAATGGAAACATTCTAGAAACATCCCAGAGATATCAGGCCATTGAATGTTCCACTTTTTGGTCGGCGGGTTCTTGAAATCTTTCTTACTTTCTTTCAATCATTCATTTCATTCTCTAGAGAGAGAGAGAGATGATTTTTAATTTTTTTTAATTTTAATAATAGTGCATTAAAACCATTAAATTTTTCATTTCATATTTTTTAAAAAACCAAATGCAATTTCAAACGCTGTATAATAATTTTATATTCATAAAACATTTTAATGTTCAGTAGACTTATGATGATAAATCAATTTAAATACTCGTGCTTTCTTTATATTTTATTAGGTGTTAGCGGATTTTTTTCTGTTTTTTTTTTTTAAAAAAACAAGTATGCCCTTTTGGTTTTTATATGGTATGTTATCGAACCTCTTATAGTGGTCTTTGACGCTGTATTTCAAAAATATTTATGAAAAATCAAGTAGAAAATTTTTATTTA
>CM063603.1:17529597-17873959 GCA_032356905.1 Salix exigua | reverse complement strand
CATATGCCACCATGAAAACAACACAAAAATTAAGGTGACATATAGGTAAATGCTGTGAAAGGTATAATCCAGGGAGGGAGAACAAGAGTGATGTGACTGGGATCAGAAATCATCAGAGCAAAACAATAAATAGAAAGGGTAGATTATAGCGGGGAAAGACTTACTTTTCCGGGAGTTGGAGATCCGGATAAAGCTCTCGCAGAATCTTCACTACTTCTGAATAGTGAGCCACTCTCTCAACCAAACAATATCTCCCACTAGCTGATGGCAGCTCAAATGCTTGTATGTGTGCATTGGCAACATCTTTAACATTTATCCATCCTAAAGATGTATTGGGGAAAGTTTGTGCTCCTGCATTCAGGGCAGAGGTAAGAGAATAGCCACATGCTTTAAGGAAAGAATATTATAAAACAGAGTTTGCTACAGTATTCTTCTTTGTCAATAAAGTAACAACTACTGATATTTGGGCTTATCTTCTTCAAAACAGTATTTTTGACTTAGTGAAAAGAGAGTAACAGATAGCCAGCTAGTATTGAAGTCCAGTAGCATGGGAAATTTAACATTTCAAACAAACAAACATAAAGCGAGTTCTTTTGAATTGCAATTTGCGTCACTTATTATCTACTGAATTTTCTCTGCTTTTAATTTGTTCTTTGCAAGAGTGACTTCTTGAGATAAAATATTCGCTACTGGCTACGTTCAGGATGAAAAGATTAGTCCAGTTAGCATAAAGAATTACCTTTTATTAGGCTTAAAATTGCTGCAGCACTTGTATTAAGTGTTGGCTGCAAGAGAGGACCAATAACCATTGCTGGATTTATTGCAACCAAGTCCATACCCTTTTCTTTTGCAAATTTCCATGCAGCATCCTCGGCCAAAGTCTTTGAAAGCACATACCAAAGCTAAAAACAGACAGAAAATAAGGGATTGGAGACAAAATACTATGGATTAAGAGCACGGCCCATTGCCACATGCACATGGTAGAAACATTTTGTTATCATTCCTTACGCATCATCAAAAGGCAGCTGCGGACATAATTGTGTTTATGGAATGGCCTAGGATGAGAGAGACCACACATTGAACATAACTTTGAGAGATAAGTTCAAACTGATATCCAATGTGAGAACAGGAAAAAAATTACATTCTTGCATCTTTATATCACTATTTTCTCTGAATTTCAATAAATGATAATTTACATTTCTGCTAAACCTTCTACTTTCTTAGAGCAATGTCCAAACAAACATCAAAACAAAGAAAGAGACATTAAAAGCACAAGTTACACCTAGCATACAATGACAAAATTCGCAAGAAATGCAATTGTGCTGCCACTGCCACCATGTGACTCGATCAGCAAAGCCGTATCCCAGAGTACACAAAGTATCAGAACAGAATTAAAACAGGTTGAAGTGAACTGTGTGATTTGATTTCCATTTCCATTGCTATGAAGAATGAAACAACTTAACACTAAAAGTGAACAAGATTTGAAAAATATGATTTCATAAGCGAGAACTTTTTTTCCTGAAGATTCAAAAAGTATTGGCACATGCACACACCTTAGATTCTCTGGACAGGACCGGATCAGTAAACCAAGTTTCATCCACTACTACATCTGGAGTACGAGGTTTCCCATTGTAAGCAACTGCAGCCATAGAAGATGTAATAACAACTCGTTTGATTGATGGGTGTTTTGCACATGAGCCAAGGACATTGAGTGTTCCTTTCACTGCAGGATCAAGCAATTCTGCCTGAAATGAGAAGAAAATTGATCACAGCCATTTGAAGACAAATAAAAACAAATCCAAACCTCATCATCTAAAAGTTCATGTAAACATCTTGACCATAAGAACAAGAGACAGGAAGTATTTTTTGCTGACTGTAAATCAGCTTCAAATGAAAGGAATAGGTTCCAATGTTACACTCTCAACAGCATAGATCAAGAATCTGTGAGGCAAACTAGCATTTACATAGGCCAAATCTTTTTCTAACCTTTCCAGGAAAGCTTCAAGTCACAGACCAATGCAACTGACCTGGGCACATTTGTGGAAGATATATTCGAAAACTATATTGCTTGATGCTGGATGCCTTCCTAAGGAAATGTGCTTTTAGATAAAAAAAAAAATAAGTATAGGTTTCAAAGAACTGCTGCATACATAGCCTGACTTTCATGTGCCTCAATAATGACAGATATGAATAATATCACATCCCACTCATGGCCATGAGCTCTTGTGACAGCATCTTAATTAGCAGGAAGTAAATATACTCATAATGCCATTATATTCCTGACAGTGAATCAATAAAATAGTGAATCAATAAAATAATGAATCAACCATGTCTTGCTATTAATTTTGGATTCAAGTATACTATAGAAGACTGATCCATAATGTTTTATACTTTAAATGCATTTCAGTATTCATAATTAATATTTCAAAAGTGTTTGGCATTTAGATAGCATCCAGGGCGTAAAATTTCAGTAACCTGTTGCATATGAATATCACAATGATTGTGATAGAGATACATACTATTTCGGGGAACTATTTAAGTTTCTTCCTGATTTTCATAAATAATGAAGTCTCAAGCGTATAAGAAAAACTTCAGTTATTCAAGAGTGAGCATGCAGGATTAACCTGTGGATCCTTGACATCATGATAAAAAGGAGATGCAGTGTGGAAAACACCTTCACACCCTTCAACAATAGAATCAAAGGAACCTTCTTCCAATAAATCAGCTTTGAACAGCTCAAGTCTCTCCTGAGCTCCACTGAGTGCACGTAAATGTTGTGTTTTTTTGGGATCATCTGCGGAATATAAATTGAAAACAGCACAATGATTTATGAATATTGATATCATCACATGAAAAAACACAAGTGGACAGAGTATGCCCGAACTAAATAGACAATACCATTATATTTTTCCAAGGCAAAACTAAAATAGATTACTTTCAGTTTTAGTGCAATACAATGCATGATGAAGCAGCATTATTTTTTGACAATGAGCATTTTGCACAAGGACTTGCATGGTTCTGTTCAAGGGAAAACAAGTATGGCAAAGTAGCATTTCTGTACATATACCTTTCAATATTACGACTACATGGTTACAAAATGACATAAAACCTCTGATTTACGCTGTGTGCAAGGCAACGCCTACACTCTATAAATTATTTTTGTCTTTTTGTTAAAATATTTTGATGACCCATAAATTGAAAACATTAAATTTGTAACCATTGAAAATTATTTCTAACAGATACAAATTTTAAAACACTTTCCATTTACCATAATTTAAATTATTGTAACAACTATATTTTTAAATTATTGCAACACCCACTTTAATTTCATAATAAAATTAAATATGATTGTTCCATTATGGTAGCTTATAAATACCATACAGTTTTTTCAAATACAAACAATCCGAAAAAAAACACTTTTCTCTTCTTCTTGATTTTTCTTCTTTCCGAGTTGTTTCTATATTGCCCTAGGAAGAACTTGTTGAATCCTGAAAGATACTTACTATTGGGAAATATCCTTAAAACAGCCCTAACGCACGCCTCAAGTTTTTGTTTCCGCTCCTTACATTCATTTGATTTTCCAACACTACCTCCAACAAGTCCACCCATTTTCTTTAGAAATCATTACGGTCACCAAAAAAAAAATTATAATCTTTAGCCCCTGAAAATCCATGATTAAACACAAACCAATGATCTAATCACTCCCATCAAAGAACCAAATTACCATAATTTAAAAATGAGTTTCTCTTGATTCTTGCAATTAAATAACATCATAATCCATATCTTATATCAAAAGCAGCAAGGAAAGAAAGAAACCGTGCGCGTGAAAGAGATGATAGAGGGAGCGATTAGATCATTGGTTTGTGTTCAAAAAAGAAAGAGATGATAGAGGGAGCGAGTGACTCACTTGGGTCACGAACAGAGGCCTTGACAGTGTAACCACGTGAGAGAAGGAGTTTGACAAGCCATGAAGCTATGTAACCCGAGGCTCCAGTCACGCACACGATCTTTCCCGCTCCAGTGCTCATTATCACTCACTCGTGTTCTTTTCCTTTCCTTTCCTTTCCGATGCTATGTCTCTGTGATCAAGTAAATTATTTAGAGCTGTACAATCTTATCATGTCCTGCGTCAGCATCTGTCAGCCTTTCCTCTTTCTTTGTTTCGGCCCAACAAGTTTGACTATTAACAAATACACTAAAGAAAAAAACTGTACACACACTCACACATCAGTGGACACGAAATTTGTTATATATTTCGCGGGGGTCCTTTTTTTTTTTTCTATTCTGAACATTGTATTAACGTTTTTATCTCTTGTAATAAGATAAAAATAGTTTTGACTGAGAGTCATGCCTGTCATTGCATATATCCGGACCGATCCGGTTTGATCTCGATCCGTCGCTTTTAAAAAACATTTTGCTAAATACGGTTATAACCTCTAATAAGACAAAATCGTTGACTAAAGTACAGAGGTAAGATGGTAATTGATCCTATTTTAAAAAATTTATTTCGTGGGTGTCAAGGCATGCGGCACACGCTGCCGGTAGGTTTTCCGCCTTCCGCCTTGTTTGGATGGCGCGTGCGGTCTCATACGGTGGTCGAAAATGATCAACCACTGTCAGTACTCGAGGCACCTCCGCGTGACCTTTTTCCGCGTAATAACCTATATACAACAACAACAATAATAATAATAATAATAATAATAATAATTTAATTATTTTTGTTAGTTACTCTTTTGTTAATATTTTTTCCTCTTGATAATTTAAATTATTAAATAAATAATTTAATTGTTTTTATTGTTTTCTCTTTTGTTAATGTTTTTTTTCTTTGTGTAATTTAATAATTTTTATTGTTTTGACAATTATGGCAATGATATATAGTATCTCATAAGAATATATATAGGAAGAAGAAAACATAACCTAGCATTTTTTGAATATAAAAAATTAATATCAGTCTTCTTAAATACATTTAATATAATCATATAATGAATAAATCGGATAAGATAAAAAAAAAATTGTCTTCGAATTTTAACTTTGTGCTTAACACAACAACAACAACAACAACAACAATAAAAATAAAATAATAATAATAAAATAAAATACATTTAATATAATCATATAATGAATAAATCGGATAAGATAAAAAAAATTTGTCTTCGAATTTTAACTTTGTGCTTAACACAACAACAACAACAACAACAATAAAAATCAAATAATCATAATAATAATAATAATTTAATTTTTTTTTCTTACTTAGTCTTTTGTTAATGTTTTTTTTCTCCGTATAGTTTAATGATTTTTATTGTTTTGGCAGTAATGAGAATGATATTTATTTTTTTTTCCTTTTGTTAAAGTTTATAGGATATTTTTAGTATTTCATTGATTATATGTTCTAATATTTATTAAATATTATCTCATAGGAATATATATAGGGAGAAGAAAACATTACCTAAGATTTTTTGAATATAAAAAATTAATATCAGTATTCTTAAATACATTTAATATAATCATATAATGAATAAATCGTATAACATAAAAATAATTTGTCTTCGAATTTTAATTTGTTTTTGCCACAATGATGCGATGATGATGATGATGATGATGATTTAATTATTTTTTTTGCTTACTCTTTTGTTAATGTTTTTTTCCCCGTATAATTTAATGAATTTTATTATTTTTGCAGTAATGGCAATGATATTTTTTTTATTTTGTTAAAGTTTCTATGATATTTTTAGTCTTTCATTAATTATATGTTCTAGTATTTATTGAATACTATCTCATAAGAATATATATAGATAGAGAGAGAGAGAAGAAAACATTACCTATGATTTTTTTAATAAAAAAAATTAATATCAGTATTCTTAAATACATTTTATATAATCATGTAACGAATAAATTGGATAACATAAAAAAAAAAATTGTCTTTGAATTTTAATTTTGTGCTTACCAAAATAACAACAACAACAACAACAATAATAATTTAATTGTTTTTCTTTCTTACTCTTTTGTTAATGTTTTTTTTCTCCCTATAATTTAATAATTTTTATTGTTTTGGCAATGATGGAAATGATATTTATTTTTATTTATTTATTTTTTTGTTTTATCTTTTGTTAAAGTTTCTTGAATATTTTTAGTCTATCATTAATTATATGTTCTAATATTTATTGAATATTATAGCATAGGAATATATATAGGGAGAAGAAAACATGACCTAGGATTTTTTGAATATAAAAAATTAATATCAGTATTCTTAATACATTTTATATAATAATATAAGGAATTAATCGAATAGCATAAAAAAAACAATTATTGAATATTATCGCCTATAAATATATAAAGAGAGGGAAAAAATTACCTAGGATTTTTTCCTTGATAAAAAATAATATTAATATTCTTAAATATATTTAATGTAATAATATAATTAATGAATTTTATAAAAAAAACAAATATTTGCCTTTGAATTTAAATTTGGCACTATTTTGTTTAAGTTTATTTTTTAGAAACAAATTTACAATATTTTGTTTTTTAATATTTTAAATATAATATTACCGGAGAAAAAACTAAACTAAAAAAAATTACAAATTTACTTAGATTATCTACAATTAAAAAATATACGATTCACTTTCCATTTTGATTATATAGATTTTATCAATTATAATTATACTAACTAAATATTAAAATAATAAAATACAATATATAAAAAAACAATCAATTTTTCTACATAGATAAAAAAACTCGCCTCATCGCGCGGGTAAACCGCCCGTAATAACCTGTATACCATTTGTGTACTCAAATTATTTAATAAATTAAGTTTAAATTTATCATATATATATATATATATAATAATCTTTATTGTTTTTATTTTGGGTTTTTTTAAAATATTTTTTATTGAATCCATGATTCTAACTTGTATGTATAATACTTTTCAATTTAATCTTTCTTTTATAGTTTCTAATTATGTTTTTGGTTTTTTTTTTGTCAAGGTCTTGGTTATTATTAATGTCACTCTTAAATCCTATTTTATATTTTCTAATTTGATCTTCATGCTTTTAACTTTTTAATTCTTTTGTTAATATTTTTTAATTTAACCCTATAATCAAAGAATAATTCTTGCCTTGTAATTTATTTTTTTATTTTTATTTTTACCCTCATTATTTTAATTATTATTTTTTAATTTAGATCATTTATGTGAGAGTTGGCATTTGAATTTATTTTCTTCATTAGAATTTTTTTTCACCCTGAACTATATAGCAGCCCCCAAGTTTTATGGTTATTTCATTTTAGTCTCTGCTATTCTAAATGTGTTTTGTGATCCTTATTTTTGTTATGAAAGTTTTAATTTGTTCCAAGTGTATCATTCAATTGAAAAGGATTACATATTTTCATTTTAGTCTTTATTCTTTTAATTTTGGGTTTGGTTTTAAATCCCTTAATATTTTCAGTATAGAAGATTTGTTTTTTTCAATTTTTTTCCTTTGATTGAAATTGATAATATATTTGATTTTCATTTCAATTCTTATACTTTTAATTTTTTTATTTTAATTCCTTTAATGTTTTATATTTTTTTAAATAATATCTATTTTGTCCATGTTTATATATAAATGTATTCTTAGTTTTGGATTTTAATTTTTATTATTTTCTCTTTTGTTGAGGTAACATTTTTTCAAAAAAAATTGTTCTTAAATTTTAGTTTGTGTTTATGATTATTTGAAAATTGTTTATTTTCTTTTTTTTCTTTCCTTTGTTCTTTCTTTTGGGGTTTTTTTATTAGTTCTTATTTTTATTTTCATGTCAAATTATTTTTGTAGTTAATAATTTACTTATTTTTGTTTGTTCTTTTGTTAAAGTTTTTGGGCTTTTTTTATTCTTTTATTGATTTTTTCCCTATTATTCATGAAATAATAATTTTTCTTCTTTCTCTTTTGTTAATATTTTCGAGTTTTGTTTCTCATGGTAATTTAATATTTTTTATTGTTTTTGCAATAATAATAATTATATTTTTAGATATTAAGTCTTCGATGTTGTAGCTGTTATAATAAGATGTGTTGATGTATTTCATTATATCAAACCTTACATGTACAGATATTATATTTTATTTTTGAACTAACAAAACTTATTAATTGTTTTAATCCCAATAATTATAAAAATTATTTACTCAGTCTGCAATGTAATGCGGGCAATTTATCAAGTATAATTTTCAAACTTGATCAGAGAATTTACATGAGATAAGTTTAAGTCACAAATCAGGTGGGTTAACATGGATCACCCTAATTTCATTTTATTTTATAAATATGTAGAAATAAAATGATTTACTCGATTATTTCAAGTCCAATTGGGTTGTGAATCACATAGTTTACAAGGATGATAGTCTTACCCACCAAACATGATATGCCTTTTTTGTTTTGTTGTTTTTTATTGATTTTTTTACTGAATCATTTAATAATGGATTCATTGGAAAATAGACTTTATAAATTAATTTGATTTTTTCCATAGAGTTATCATGTTCTTAAATAAACACCTGAATGCTAGGTTTGTGCATAATTTTGAGAGCATTTGTTTTTTTTTTAAAAAAAAAACTATTAAACTCAATAAATCCATGACATAGATTACGAGATGACTAAATTGATTTAATATATTATTATCTTGATATTTATATATAAAAAAGTCATCATTTTGATTTTTTTTTAAATCTAAGTTATATTAATATCAGCCATCCTAGTTGTTTTAGATTATTGAAGTCAATCGATTTGTTTTTAAGGTATTTTTTATACAATTTAATTTAAAATTCGAGCCAGATAGGAAGCTAGGTGGAGAATTGACTAGTTTTAATAACATTATAAAAGAATTCTAGTAACTATAATATTTTTTTATTTATATTTATAAAATTATTGGTTTGACCTGCAGTGGATCGCAGACCAATAAAATAGTTGAAAGTTGAAATCGTAGAGCCGACGATTTCAAGTTAAATTGCTAAGATAGAGAAAAAGCAACAAATCATTTCGTACAATGATTCAAATAAAAGTTAAAATAAAAAAATAAATCTAATTTAAAATTTTAAAGATATTGTGGTGGATATAACCTTCACTACTTCGATAAAAATGTTTTCTAATAAAATATAATATTTATTGAGATTCTATTTGTTGTGATTTTTGTAAGTTAATTAAAGTTTTATTTAAATGTCAAGTCATAAAAAATAATAAATATATTTAATTTTAAATTATTTTTGATGTAAATATTTATAATAAAATAGAGTTAAAATGTTGATTTAATAAAAATAAAATATACTTTGAATTTATGAATTTAATTGAAAGTTTTTGGGTATCGCATTTTAGTGTGTTTGGCAAAAAAACATCAAGTTAATATTTTTTTAGTATCTTTAATGATTTTGATGTGCTGATATAAAAATTAAAATCTAAATAAATGTTATTAAATAAAATTATTAAAAATTATTGTGAACCACAATATTAAACATGTATTTATATTGCATCATATTATTTAAAAGAGTTTTTTGAGTCAATTATTTCACTTATACATGTGCACGCGCGCATATATATATATTTTGAACTTAAATCTTTTTGAACTTTATTAAATTAACATTTAATCTATGACTATAATTTAAAAGAATATTCTTATATAAATCATGTCAAATAAACTTTAAAATTTTCAGTTTACGGTGGCTAGATATTATTGTAATACTCCATGTATAATATAGTAGATTAATGACATTCACTATATTGTGGATCAATTTTATTTTTTCTTGAACATAAAAATTATATTTAATTTTTACCAATTTTGTTTCTAACGTAAATAAAATTAAATTTTGTAAGAGTTGATCTAAAATGATTTAATTGACTTAATGCCCATTTGAGAGTGTGGTTGAGGTATTTTTCAAAGTAATTTTTATTTAGAAATGCATCAAAATAAAAAAAATTCTTTAAAATAATTTTAGTATTAGCATATCAAAATGATATAAAAACACCAAAGAAATCAAAATATAAAATTTCAAAATTTTCAAAACCACTTTTATTTTGGGTTCCTAAACACCCCTTTAACAAGTCCAAAAAAACTCCCGAACAATTTGTTAGAATGTAGTCCAACTTAAACAAATTTCAAGATAACATTTTTCTTAGTGTCAAGATAATGACATATTTGACTGACTTGATTAAACTTGAGTTAACTTTTTAAACTCATGCCCCAAGATATGAGACTACTATAATCATATAGAAAGTGAATAAAAATATAATTATAAATCTTAATTCTCAATCAATTAAATGTTAAATGATGAAAATAAAAAAGATGATCTGAGTTAAGTTGTCCTTCAAACAAACTTAATATTGAAGGACCCGTGATTCGGGTCATGAGATTGAGATAAAAAATAATCTAATTTAATCGGGGTTAAAATATCAAAACATGTGAACCTAATTAAGAGACACGAAATCTTTATAAAAAATAAATCAAAATAGATTATAAAACTCAATTATCAATAGATCTAATTGAAGAGAATAAAAAAGACACAAAAACTAACTTGAATTAATTTGGACTAAACTATTAAGCACTATTCAAGGTTTATAAGACCATGATAACTTAATAAAAAACAATAAATAAATAAATAAATCATGAAGTTTGATTATCAATAAACTCAATATTAAATTAAAAAATTAAAAAAAAATTAATTAGAAAAAAAATGAGTGAGCTGCGTTGACCAACTATTTATATCATGAGAATATGATAAATTAATAAAAAGCCCATATAGTAAATAACTTTAATTATTTCTTCTTCTGAAGTCAAAAGTCAACGATAAAAGTAGAAGCAAACTCGAATCGGAAATGTATTATCACAAGAATTGTCATCACCCCGCTCTGGACACGGAACCTTAAAGAGAACCAAAATCTAAACGGAGCCCAGCAGACAGCAGTTGCTTGACTGACTGCCTCTGCTTCCACCAACCCACCACGCAGCATAAACTCGTCTCACGCGTCCTTAGCATCGTGTGCACGCGCTGCACTCCGGGTGATTGTGTAAATATTAAAATAATATATATTTGTTTAAAATATGACACACAAAACAATCTGAAAACATAAAAATATTAATTTCAAGCATAAATTAATTTTTTTTTTTGAAAATACTTTTAAAACACGTTATCAACACGCTCTTAATATTTTTTTTTAATTAAAACACATTTTTAAATATACTGAGTAACAAAAGCGACCACAGTCCTTGTAAATGCATCCCAAAATATTTAAGAGAAAAAATAAATAATAACAGTAAAATAGGAATAAATAAAGGAGAGTGGATCTCACATCACATGCATGGTTGGGGTATATGACAAGGAAAAATGAAATGGAAGTCCAAAGCGGAAAAAGAACACTTAAAACTCACCTAATTTTGAATATGTTTGTTTTCATATTTTAATATTTTTTTGAAATAATAATTTTTTTATTTTAATATATTTATATTAAAAATAAATAAATAAATATTATTTTGATCCCCGCGCTACAGACAAAATACATGAGAAACATCAAAAGCAGAACACACAAGTGCATTAATCACTGTCCTCCCTTGAACACATCGTTGCTCCCCTGCATTACATCAACAGTTAGCTGTTGTCTGTCCATCGCCACCCTCCACCTACTTTCTATTTCCACATGGCCATCGCCTCCTGCTTCTTCACCGCCTCTCTAACTAACAATACAAATCCCAAACTCATCAATCTCCAACGTTCTTTCCACCTCTCCTCATCTCGCCATCTCCATCCCCGCCTCTCCCTGCCCTCTCCCTCTCCCTGCCCCGCCTCCCTCGGCCACCACCGCTACAACGACCACCGCCTCCCTCTCTTCATCCCATCCTCCTCCGGAGGAGATGGTGGAATCCACAACCACCCCCCTCCCAGCGGAGGCGGCGGCGGAGATAGCAGTGACAATAACAACCACGATGGTGATGGTGGCAGTGCGGAGGATAAGAATAGGGAGGAGGCGATGATGGTTTTGGTTGAGGCGAAGCGGTCTGTGGAGAGTTTGCCGCAGGATTTGGCGGCGGCTATCCGGGCCGGGAGGATACCTGGGGCTGTGGTTTCCAGGTTCTTCGAGCTTGAAAACTCGCGGTTTTTACGGTGGTTGATGCAGTTTGATGGGTTTAGAGAGAGGTTGTTGGCTGATGACCTCTTTTTGGCTAAAGTTGGGATGGAATGTGGTGTTGGTATGTTCACCAAGGTATAGTATTACAATATCACTTTTCTGTTTTATACACTTAGATACGACATTGCATTTAATCATTTGAATGTGATGTATAAGGATATCTGCCCGGGATGGTCAATTAGATGGATTTTGCTAAAAAGGGTTTAGAATTCGATATAGGATTTCTACTTCATCTGATTTTGCTTTTGAAAATGCATTTGTTCGATTCGAATATAATGCCAAATGGGTACCTGTTAAAGCATGCTTGTCTATGAATGTATGAAGAGAATAGTATCATACTTCTTTTTCTTTTTTTGGTCGGTTTATTTCCGTGATAAGGGATTGATTGACTCTAAGAAAAGATACAAATGGGGTCTTAGGGTGTCTCGAAACCACTCTTTTACGTAGGTGGTTGAGTTGTTTGATAAAGTGATATTAGAGTATATTGGCGTTTTCTTGAATTTGAACAAGTATATGATGGTGTGTATAGGGGTTTAGCAACCCGAATTGGTTGGTAAAAGGAAAAAGATGTATCTTTTATAAGTATATTTGCAGTTATTGGCTTTCTTGAGGGTAAGTCAATTTTTTAGTGGTAAAAGGATAATCTTGAATAATGGATTGTTATGCAATGGTGATTAAACTTGCTTAAGCCATTACAACTACTTGACTGATCCCTTGACTGATCCAAGCCCAAGCTATCAAGTTTACAAGTACCTCCCTACCCGGAAAGAAGTGACGAGTACAACTAAACTTGAAGTGGGAAATTTTTGGCCAGCTCCATTCGTAAAGAATAATGATAACTTGCTATGCATGTAATTTGTTTTCTGGTTTTATGTCTTCCTTCTCCATTCCTTCCAGTTTGCCTCTTCTGTTTATGGGTTACACTGGCATTATATTTTTTTTTTATGTTATCATGACTTAAGTTTTTGATTTTGTAGACTGCTGCTGAGTATGAGCGTCGGAGAGAGAATTTTTTCAACGAGCTGGAAGTTGTTTTTGCAGATGTGGTATGACTATCATCATCATTTCTAGGAAGTCGTTAGTTTGTAGGGTTTCCTGTCCATTGCTTTCTGAAAATGCATTATTTCCACCCCTCAGTTGGTATTCATTTTTTCCTTAGGTGATGGCCATAATTGCAGATTTCATGCTTGTTTTTCTTCCTGCTCCCACAGTTTCTCTCCGATCACCACTAGCAGGAAATGCTGGACCTATTGCAAAGTTTTTCCACAACTGCCCTGATAATGCATTCCAGGTTTCTGATTATTGATAAACTTATGCATTAGCTAGTAAGTTTAACAAAGATGACTACAGAAAGTTTTAGATAGTCATTTGCTTGTCAAATCCTGATTACAGGTGGCTCTCGCTGGAACTTCCTATTCACTCTTACAGAGATTAGGTGCTATAGCAGTAAGCTTTTTATTTTATGTTCATTGTTAATTAAAAATCTTAACTCCCATGCCAAGAGTATCCCTGTCCTTATGTGGATTTGTTATTGCAGCGTAATGGGGCAAAGCTTTTTGTTGTTGGCACCACCTCCTCACTGGTAAGTTCATACTGAGCAGAAGGTTATATAGCACTTTTTTTAATGATCTTGTACTAAGAAATGAATTTGAAGTTGGTAGGTTGTTATACTTCCAGGTTTGTCTCACCCATCTTACATAGCCTATACCACCCTATGCCATTCTATATCACCCATGTAGTTTTCTACAGGAGAATCTCTTGTCTTCCTTGCAGTTTACTCTTATTGAAAAATTATATTTTTATGTGCCAATGCCTTCTCTGGTACTGTGCCAACTGTCCATGGAGCACCATGACTAAACCACAGATTGCCTTTCTGACATTTTATAATGGAAACTGAAACTGCATTTTAGAGAAATGAGTGAAACTCTCTCTCTCTCTCTCCCACACACACACTTCGTGGTTTTTTTTTCTAAGGCATGGACGATCTATTTGCTACTTTGGTGTTTTGGCTTTTACTCTGAGCTCGTTCTGGGACTTGTTAATCTTTAGTGGTCTGAAAACTTTGCATAAGAAGCAGTTTGTCTCTCTGACCTTTTTTTATAGATTCCTTGCTGTCTGCAACTTTGGTTATCAATATCAAACAGGGGTAACCTTCTTTGCATGTGCTCTTGCATCATAATAAGTTCAATCTAGTTAGACAAATATAAAAGAATAAAATGTCATCACCTTTTCTTTTGTTGAAAAAATCATCATCACTCTTGGTCTTTTGCCTCTTTCTTTTTTTGTTGCAAAGTACCTGACCTCTCATCTGTATACTAATGGATGAAAGGTTCTTGATTCTGAGGATCCATACCTCTAATGCAATCATTTTGTTTTAGGTTGGTACCGCCGTGACAAATGCCTTGATCAATGCACGGAAAGCTGTGGATAAGTCTTCTGCTGGTGAAGTTGAAAACGTACCTATTTTATCTACCAGTGTTGCCTATGGTGTCTACATGGCAGTTTCTAGCAACCTGAGGTACATCGATCCTCCAGACATGTTTTTTGCTCAATTTTCTAAATATATAGTGTCTTCTTTATGACCTATCTAAGATGCTGTAATTTATTACACTGTTTAATACATGCCTTGTCCATATAAAACATATGGGCTAGATTTCAAAGGGCGAGTTTTTTTTTTTTATTTCATCATTGGAACACAATTAGGTTTTTGTTGAATACAGCATAATTATGCAAAATTTGATCTCAAGCATAATTTTTAATGCTAGAACTTGTCTTAAATAGCCTTTGGTGTCAGAACCACTACTCAGAACAGATTAATTAGCAAATTAACAATGAAGCATTGCTAGTATATTTTCCCATGATGAGAATTGCAGAAAAATATGAACTGGTGTTGTTTTGTCCAATTAAAAGCTTCAATTATGAAAAAGACGGATCCGTTATTACAATTTTAATCTGAACGAGGTGCTATTGATATTGAGGGTTTCTATGGGTTAGAATGGTTTACTGACAGAATACTTCTGTTGAACAGGTATCAAATACTGGCCGGTGTTGTTGAACAGCGCATTTTGGAACCTATGCTACACCAGCACAAGCTCATGCTAGGTGCACTTTGTTTTGCCGTTCGAACAGGCAACACATTCCTGGGTTCATTATTGTAAGGATTGCACTCTTTATTTCATGGGAATCTTTAACTTGATAATCTATGTACCTGTGGCATCTCATGTCCATCCCTTTGCTTCAACAGGTGGGTGGACTATGCTCGCTTGATAGGAATCCAAAAGGCAAATGAGGAGCACAAGGAATTGACTGATTAGTTCTAGAAATGCTGGTTTGTCTGGGTTTAAATTGCTTGGAAGGAGGCATGTCAATTTGATTTTTTTTTGGAGTATTTGGTTTCTGAACTACCGAAATTTCATGAAAATTTATACATGAGAAATAGTCGATAAAGCTAACGCTCTGTAGGTGGTATCAGTTTCTCTATGATTCTTAAATGTAATCTTTTCCATTATCACTGCTGGGGTGTCTAGATTTGGACACAATCGCTGGTAAATTTGAACTATCGAGAAGGTATGAAGGAGTGCAAGAATAAAGATTTTGATGTGAATATATATTTTTTTGTTGGGATATCAGGAATAGAAAAAGATCACCATTCTTGACACAAGCTAAACCGAATAAGCATCAAACCTGGTCAATTCACAACAATCACATGAGAAGAATCGTGATAATCGTGGCCGTGTTCAGGAAAATTACAAGCTGAGACGTAGCATGAGGTAATTTTGTTATTCCTGGTGGATGAAATTGCACTGAAACACAGCCTAGAAATTCAAGTACTGTCCTCTACTTGAAGGTTGAAGTTGCCGACTTAGCACCAAGCAGAATCATAAACAGAAAAGTAAAGAATAGAATAGAAAGTACAAGCAAGCTAATACGATCCATTTGTGTTTGGTGATATGTTTAGGCAATGATTTCATCTTTCATGCAAGCCCTTAGCTTGATATGTGTAATATTCATGTCTGCTGTCTCTTCAACATCGCAGCATTCTATCTGACCAGCCTGCACGATACATAAGTTACAAGCGATGGCCAGTAAACAGTTATTCTTTAGGAAATTGTTTATTAAACGTCTAAGCCCAAAATATATGTTTATGCTGTCTTTCAATTCTTCCCATTTACTTAACCAAGAGAAGAAATTTAATTTACGAACTATAGTAAAATTGTTTTTAGCTGCCAAATGTATCTAGCTAATATCAAGAGCTAAGTCTGGCAACAATGTTGAACTCTCGACGTGACGGAAAAGATGGAAAAACTCACCTTTTTTAATGTGGTTGCTGATGAAAAGACTTGAATTTTGGAAATATGATTTGCAGAATGATTGCCACTTGATGAACATGGTGGCAAATTGCGTGGTGATTTTCGGATGTAGGTCGTAACAACTTGGTTCCCTCTGGTTTTCTCGACAGATTCCATGAAAAATTCACGAGGGGCTTCACATGGATCATTCGTGAGACTTCGAGTGTTGAACATGTAGAGTGGTGGCTTGAAAATCCTCAGCCACGGCTTAAACGTCTCGATAGGTCGCAGTAGGAAGCTTCGAGGGTGTATATTTTCATACATGTGAGTGGAGTAGCCCCACGAGGTAGAAAAAGACCAGTTGTTCTTCCTTTGGTAGCAGATAGTTTGTTCCAGTAGCCGTGAATGATCGACTTTTGCAGCCTCCATCAGATGGTTGACGGATGCAGAGCGATTCATGGAGGGAAAGATTGGATCTACGAAATCGATGTGGTGAAGGGAGAGGACAGGAGACTGAGGATGAGCTGATAGAAGGCCTGATATGTCCCCATGTAGATCAATCTGCAATGAAGCACCATAAATAAATAGGATTCGGTTAGTTTATGAAATGATTTTGCTCAATTTCTACATGAACATTGATCGAATGATCAGAAACCTGGTGAAAGCCTCTGTGATGAGTTAGAGGAACTCCAAAATCTGCTAAACACGTCTGCAAAATAAAGTCACTGGAATATACATTTGGATATCGTTGAATACACCCATCCAGCTTCGTGGACAGAGCTTCTGCCAGAGGGTAACTCAAAGCATAACCAGCTCCACCAAATGCCATTTCGAACGCGAAATTAACATTCGAGCCAACACATTCCGAATTCATCCCGATGTAGAAGTACTCGGTGTGATTATACTTGGCTAGAACCTCTACTAGATTATCAACAAATAAGATGGTGTCATCATCTGCCATCACATACCACCTAACATCTTTATCTCCCTGCATAAAAGTCTCCATGATTGTACGGACTATTCTAATCTGTGATACGTACTTGCTGTTTCGTCTAGATTTGATAGGTTCACTGACGCGAAAAGGAGGTGAAGATGAGGGCCAGGGATGGAATCTTTGTGAGGGATCTCTATCAAGGAAAATATATCCTCGAGTAACGTTTGGTCTCCACCATGATTCCACATATGATCTCCTGCGCTCCCATGTGTTCACAGAGCTCACCACCCCAAATACAATGTGGCTGGTACCAGTAGGAGTAGTAGTAGTAACAGTCGAAGAGGAAGTTGCATTATCAGGTGAGAGTGGCCATTTGAGCTTAAAGAGAGAGAATCTATCCATAGACTGGCTACAGTAAGGAGGGTTGAACAAGACAGTGTAGAGCAAAAAAAGGATTAGTCCCCAGGTGGCTATAGATCTGCATAGAGTTCCAAGTGATACGTGCTGCAAACTCTGTTGAACTGCAGCGCTGACACTGCTGAAGGGTTTCCCTGAAAGCATTTTTGAAGGGAATCATAAACTGTCACCTTCGATTGGATCGTTAGAAGAATTTATATGGCCTAGCTTCTTGCCTAGCCTTGATAATTCATGTGACGTTAATCGTTTTCCTCTCTTGTTCTCTTTGTGGGAATGCATTGTTTTCGTGAGTTGTCTAACGCAGCTTTCATCCTTCAACTATCCACCCTTTGGTATAACGAGGATGAAATGCTTTCGGTGCAACCGAGACACTTCTGTGGTCTTGTAACGGTTATAGCTTCGCAGGTTTGCCGCTGCCAAGGGCTAACTAAAACGTTCCTTCGATATTTATTGAGTTTTTTTTCTCTTCTTTTCTAATTTGATATCTTCATAGGGGATTCCATCTACTTAGTTGCAAAGTTTTCAATTCTGTTTTGTTTAAAATTTTATTTTTTTAATTGAAATAAAATATTTTGATTTCTTAGTGTTTTGACGTGTTATTTTAGAGTTGTACTATTTATGTGTATATATATAATTAAATGTATTAATTCAATTTTTTTTAGTTTAAATCCAAAAATAAAATTATTTAAAATTGTGCAAAATAATCTAAAAAAAGACACAATAAATTATTTTTCTGAACAAAATTATGAACATGTACAATATTACGCGAATGTCATCACCAGTTTCAGAAGATCATTACATTGTTTGATTGTTTTGAAAGTTTAACATAATATATATAAATATGTCAAAATTTAATCTGAATCTAACGGTCGGATTAAAAGATATGATTGATATTGTAAAATTATTCATTATTTAAAAAAAAAACACTATTGGGCCAAAATGGAACGGACGGAACGAAACCGACAACCGATATTTGACTGAAAAATCCGGAATGGGTCGGAATTTAAACTGAGGTAAAAACAACGCCGTTTTGTCTCGTTTTTAACCGGTACATAATGTTTCGTCCGGAACGAAACTGACAACCCTCGTCTAGAGTGACATGATGTTGGAACAAATTTGAATACAAGGACTTGATTGAAAAAAACAGTAATTCAAAGACTAAACTGAAAGTATTGTAAAATATGAGGATAAAAAAGTTCAATTAAAAAGTTATGTGCAAGAAAATAAAACATAACACCAAAATAAAATGTTTATGGTGAACAAAATTCATTATCTACTTCACCTGATCATTCTATCAGGAGGTACCTGCAAATATCATTAAGCTATAACCCTTGGTTAGTTGATGGATGTGTACTGATTTGTACTTTCAGCCATGGACTCCATCAATTATTATACTTGAGCCTACCTGGGTGGCCTGAGCTCAATTTAAGCCGACAGTAACAAGTGCTCCTATTAACATTCGTTAATTTCTTATTTTCCATAACCAGAAAGATGTCTCTTCTGCTTGATTACTGATCGACAGCTACATGATGTTTTTTTTTAGATTCGAGAAAATCCCATATCTTTTATATACTCTTGGAGTTAAGTGTTTTTTGTTATCTCAATCTTATACAAAATAAATATGTTCTGACTCGAATCTAAGATTTATAAAGTACATCTCAAAATCTTTTATCTCATGCCACTCCTCTTCAGGACAACATCTTCATGATTGCTCCTTGTTCTGGCACAAGTCCAGCAAACCTAGCCAACTGTTTGACAAACATTAGGTTGCTGCGGGCAACAGTAAAGACATAGGTCTTGAAGACTATGTGTCCGTTTGATATTGAGATTGGAATACAGATTCAAGCAAAATCAGGTTTTTTGGTGTTCGGTAACAAGAAAACACAATTTAAATTGCTATGGATCCCACCACAAAAATAGATCAAAACTGCTTTTCTTAAGAAGCAGGAGCTTCATGCTTTTCTTGCGTTTCAAACCTTGAGTACACTAATCGCAGTCATACCAGACACACCACCGACGGTCTTTCTCTCTCTCCACACTGACATCTCTCTCTCTCTCTCTCTCCACAACAATAACTTCTAACACTCCTCCCGACCACCATTTCTGACACCATCACCACAGGAAGAACCACATCGGCCGTTGAGCCCCTCATCACCGTCAGTCGGACAATACTGTTTCACTCATCAAATATTAAAGCTGGACTTGGGTTGGACCTCCTCTCGACTCAGCGCAAGTCCAGCAGAGTTGGGCCTTTTGACCCAACTTGGTCGGGCCGACCCATTTAGTTGGGCCAGACTTAGTCTGATATTTTTTTTTTAAAAAATATATATAAAAAATATAGATAGAGATCAGTTCTGATGAAAGAGAAATGCACATGACTTCGTTTCAATCTACAAACCTGATGTTTTTCGATTAATTATGAATCATAAACATACAACTGGATTTGACCTTGAAATTATATCTGTACAACTGGATCGCAAATGTCGTTACTAATGATATCGTTAGCGTATGTTGTTCCTCGATCAAATAGCAAGTAATTTTACAAGTTGACAACAATATGAAAAACATGATAACCAAATAGATGAAACTACTTTTCATCAACCTCAAACTCAACCACAGTTTTAACCAAATACTTCAATTTCAATTATGAACCGCAACTAAAAGTGTTTTTCATGAAATTGTTTTTTTTAAAACCTTACCACAAAAGAAAAAACAATACAAAACACATCACATGCATGTGTATATAAGTATATATACTCAACAATCTGTGTGTTACGGACTAGTCATTTGTTTTTGGCCGCTTATCTTTCAAAGACTTAAAAAAGTATGGAATATGATGAGTTTTATAATATATCATATTTTAAATATCTGGATTTAGTAATTAGCTAAATTGGTTTTTGTATATTGTCAAACTCTATTTGGGCGTCAATTGAACAATATGAGCCTAGCTAAATGCTAGACCTTGTAGATTTGAACTCAACAATAAATTGAACTCAAGATGACATGAGTCTAATACTATATTAGATCAAAAACACTTGGGTTCAACAATCAATTGAACTCGAGACAATATATTAGATCATAGACTATCATCTAAACTCAAAGTGTTATAAGTTAGATAAATTGTCATGCATGTTCTATGCATATTTGATTACATCTCAAGTTTTGAGTATTCAGGACTAAATAATCCTTTCTCTAGAATAGTTATATGATTCATTTATATTAGATACATTTATTTCTTCACATCCATAGATGTAGAAAACATCTCTTAAAAAGCTCATCACATATACTATCTCATTAATGATGTGTATTTTTTTTTTCGTTTCTTATTAATACCACAAAAAATTAAAGACTTTTCAGCCATTTATTTTCTTAAAAAAACAAGGTTTAATGGGTGTAAATAACTCTTGAAACATCCAGGTAAGACATTTAAAAATTTATATATTCAGACTAGTTTGCATATATTTCAAAGCATTAGTTATTCTCAAATATAGGAACAAACATCCTATTTTTGTTTAAATTTAATTTTTTTAAGTCATTCACTATTTTTTTTTCATATAGATACTAATTGTATTATCAAAGTCTTTACATCCTCTTATTGAGATTATTTGTATACGTATTGGGCTTTTACCATTAATTTAGTATTTCGTAGACCAATAAAAAAAATACATTATTGAATACTTGATTAACCACTCTCTAAATATTAAATAACCTACTACTTTTCAATCATTCCTTTCCTTGAAAGCAACAAAGTTCAGAGAGAATAATTACCACCAAACCATTCAGGTATAAAATTTAGAACTTCCAAAGCCAAGAAAAAAATAATAATTTAAAATGTCTTAAATAACCACTATTCGAATATCAAATACAATGTTTTTAAAATTTTGACTTGTAAAGTTGTACAATTTTATGAGTCAAACGTGTAAATTTGATAAAATGGGATAAAAAAATCGAATTCCACTAAAATCAGTTTGAACTCGAAAAAATGAGATAGAATTGTAAAATTGGATTGGATTGATCTAATTTTATGATTCTAATTGAATCTCGCGTAAAACAATATGAAACAACAATGTAGAGTACATGGAAAATGTCTAGATTATGCCTAGACTGTCAAAGGCGGGTGTGTCTAGACTGTTCATTAGTATAAAAAGTTGTGCTGTCAAATGCTATGAGATTTCTCCAAGTGCTTACATGCTCATTAATATGACATGCGTTAATAATTAATTGAGGATCATTAATATGACATGCATTAATAATTATTTGAATCCTCAATATCATTATAATTCTAATTTTAAAATATTTTATTTTTTTAGTAAGAATCTTATATGTTATTAATTTGAATTTTCTTCATAGGTTCATACGAAACGAAAAAATTGTCCGCAACAGAAAAAAATAACTTTGGTGGTTCATCGAAGATTAATTTATTTTATGCTATTGATAGTGCAACATGAAGAAAAAATGGAAAAGAAGAAGAAAGTAATGAAGAAAATTTTAATGATATTGAAATTCATACTATGGTATTGAGCTAATTTTGAAATTCAAAATGATGTGAATCTAAATAATTCAAAAGTTTGGAGTTAAATATTGTTGCCAATACTAATGTTGGAGTTGAAGCTATTATTAGCAATATATATCAATAGTGGTACTAATAATCCTTTCTATAATAATGACTTTGATAAATATCTTAGAAATAACCGAGAAAGATGATGGTGATGTGATTGATTCTAGTTTACATAGCACGCCAATACAATATTTGTTTTAAATTTGTTAATTTTTACCTAATAAAATTCTACAGACATAATCATTTTATATTGTATTTTAAGTTATTTTAAATTATATATGTACCTTAACTAATAAAATTTTATAACCATAATTGTGTTGTATTGCATTCAAAAATATTTTACTTTGCAATTTTACAATTTTTATACGAAAATATTTTACTTACAATTTTACGATTCGAGTTCAAATGATAATTCCATGTCGTGTCAAAAAAAAAATACTTGTAACAACCTTGATCAAATAACCTATTACTACTAATTATTCTGATTTTTATCAGTTTGTATCTATTCATTTAATAACCATGCAAAGCAGTACAAATTCCAGAGAGAAATTTGAGCTGACTGACAGTATTCCCCCCCTCCCCCTTGGAACTACAAGAAGTTATCCCCCCTCTACAACACTTTCCCTGTGCCACTTGAAGGAAAATCACAGACCCCAGCAGGAACTGCTTTCCTGGACCCAAGAAAAAAATGAACCAAGTTACATTATAAATCCTGAGGGCCATCGAAAGATTGGGTCTTTCTGAGATTCCAGTGGAGGCCATCGTGAATGCTACGCAAAAAGTCGTTTGTAGAATCATTTTGGCAGGCTGTTGGAACAGGCCATGGTGCCATGCTGCACACAAGCGCATCACCAGCTGCCAGCTGTTTCCTGTCCTTGCCATCAAATGAGGCCCAAGCAGGGCTTCTGCTGTTGAATGGAACTTGAATTCGTATTGTTACATGCTCAGGTAATATCAGAGGTCGAAACGACAAGGAATGTGGACAAATTGGTGTAAACAGAATTCCAGGGACCTGCAAATTACAGGAAACACATCAAATTTGTAAATATTAATCAGGCACATTAAAGTGATAGCAATAATACTATAAGTGCATTACTTCCAAATGAAAACAACCAGTCTTCATAGAAAGGGATAACGTCAACTTTATACGTGTCCATTGCATGGGTGCAACTTCTCAATGCCTGTGTTGCCTGCCCTTATGGTACCTCCAATAGTGTTTTAATAATTAAGGGTTTACAAATTGATGTATTGAACTCAGTTTAACAGCGATTTTTTTTTGTTTTTGTTTTGCAAATCATCAAGGTCATGTCATTGTGAATGGGGGGAAAGCAGGCCAATCTATTCAACTCAACCTGTTAGCCATAAAAAAAGCCTGATGCATTGCGAGAGACCCTGATTCAAATCTACTTGCTGGTATAGCTCTAGCTGAATAGTGTCTAATGCAATGATAAATGTACGGGGTTGTCAAGAGCAAGCATGCAACTTTGAATCTTTACTTGGCCACTCCAAGTGAAAATGCTGAAGCAAGAGCTGCATTCTAAGAGCCTTTTACCTTTCTATCAATAAATTTATTTTTCTTGTTAGTGCTACTCATCAATCCTGGTAGCCTCAGCTAAAACATGTGATTCTGCTAAGTGCGTTTTCTTGAAAGAATTTTGCGTCAATAATAGAAAAAAAATCAGCATAGCTGCTTCTAAATATGCTGATACACATAATCATATTATAGTTATAGTGGGAAACTTCCTTGGAAAAAGAGAGCGCCTTTTCACACAGACACTCATGAGTGCTTAAAGAAAGATGTTACATCGATATACCTGGGGATGAACCATTGATCCTCCAGCTCCCAATGAATATGCAGTGCTACCTGATGTGGTTGATAAAATTAATCCATCTCCTTGCACGCGTGTGACAAAAGAGTTGTCACAATAGCATTCCAAATTTGCAAGGAATGATGATATTCCACGGTCAATTGTAACCTCGTTCAAAACAAGTATAGGCTCCTCAGTTTCATACTCGTTTTTAGCTGCATCTCTAATAACATGGCATTGCAATCGGTGTCGTAATGTTATACTAATTGGACCTCTAAGGATTGAATCAAGGCAATCTCGGTACTGTTCGCTATCTAAAAAATAGTTAAAGAATACATTCAAGTCAAGACATGGGAGGTAACTGTATTAAGTAAATAGATGACCAATAACAAGTAAATTTTGTCACATAGAAGTCAAAAATTGCAATTGGTGTTTTATGTCGTCAATTTCACTTTCAATTTAACAAAAGAATTTCATGAAGCATGAAGGATACAGAATGGTGTCATAAAGCCAAGAGACCCTAAAGAAAATGGTACAATTGGAGGAACTGGTCCTTTGAACATCGATGCAGCCTGCAAATATAAACGGGGGATGGCAACTCAACCAAGCATGAAAAGACAAGATTCCGAAATCACCTAAGTATGGTGTGCATCAAACTGAAATAACATACCCAAAGAACAGTACCATCCCCACCAAGAGTCACAACAAGGTCAACTTTTGTGTGCAGGCTCATAATTTCCTTTTCTGCAAACCAATATTGTGGATTCATAAATAGTCAAATCCTGTGCATTATCAATATATTAATGAAGAGCTAAAGGATGAGAGTGAGATGTAATCTAAATTTGGTCTTTATGTTGAAGCTTGAATCATGCAAAAGCAGATGAAGCTTATTGCAGTTCTCTACTGTATATACATGCTGATGCATAAACAAGAAAAAAGATTATCACATCATACTAGAATTGGACATTCAGTCATCTCACATCAACTTTATCTCCAAATCCAAGCAGGATGTTTTTGTAACCATAGTTAAAAATGGATTACACAAAATATCAAGCACAATATGCAAAAGATTCTCAAATAGAAACATGAAATAGACCATGATCTGTCATGGTGCACAGAATTTTACCATGCAGACTTTATGCATATTGATGCATAAGAAGAAAAGAATTGTTCGAGGTTTTAAGTTGGACTAAAGACCATAAAAGATAAGCATCCAACTTCAACTCTTTTGAATGTAAGGTGACCACTTAGATAATTATTACAAAATAACTAAAAGCATGTAAATTTCGAAATTTGCTCAAAATGTGATGCAGTAGAAGTAAATATGGTCCATGGCTAACAAACTATGTTTCTTACAGTAATAAGATGTTTGCCTCTTAATTTCTGTTTTGAAACCTGTCCATGTTAAAAGGAAAAAGGAAGAAATATTTAGTAGCTCACCATCTTTCCACGTTTGCACAAAGTTGAAGTAAGATGATTCAGATAGAAGTTCACCCATCACACGTGGTTCTACATAAATGTTTAACTTTTTATGCTCTTTCATCCATCTGGAATGGAAATCAAACTTTAAGAGAAATAGTAAAATTTAATAAATGGCATGCAACCAGTTTAAAAAATATATAAAAATAAATCTAAAATTATATGGTGCAGACAAATTTAGCAACCATCAAGGAAAGATTAATGAAAAGAGGCAAAGTAGAGAGACCACTCCAGGAACTAAAGAAACCATTTCCAGAGGAAATTTCATGAGCACCTGATCATTTCTGCACATAGAATCTGAACAGAGGTTGAATTTGGTTTGGTCATAACTAGCACAGTCTGAGGGGAAGATTCCCACTTCAAATGAATCTGAAAGAAAAATGAATTTTTTCTTAGGTGCATGCACATATTAGATGCCCTTGTAAACTGTTCTTAACAGTGGGAGAAACAGAGCTCTAAGAGTTTCGCAAAGGAAAGCAATGCATATGCACAGGTATACATGTAGATTTGCTTATGATATGAAGGGAAAAATTCTGGTAGGAGAGCTAATGTTGACAGAGGACTGAATACCTGTTTACTGCTGCGCCCTGCAGCTGTTATATTTCCTCTTTCAAAAGAGACAATATCATGTTTGTGTTGATCACTTTCATCACCTTTACACCGCCATGAAAGCTTGAAAGATGCCTGTCTCAGGATTCAAATTTAAATCTAATTTGTCAAAACATGAATAATGTCCAGATTCACCATCACAATTTTAATGTTGGATGTAGCCAAGAAATTCCATGCACTTAAATTGTGACAATTCATTTAAATGATCAAAAAAATCAACAAGCAAAAAACAACAATAGCAACAGTATTAGCAAAGCTTATGAAGTGTACTTTCTAGGTTCTAAGAGAGCATCAACAGATGGTATAGTATTACCAGGACTAGCTGGTTTCCATCCAAACATGTGATGCTGTGAACCTAGTGTGCAATTAAACAAGTAGTTAAAACAAACTAATAAGCGTATCAACCGGGTCCACAACAAGAAAATTACCTTTCTCATCATTTTGTTTTGAACTGCTTTGCCTTGGGAGTCAGCCTCTCCATCATGAAGAAACTCATGAGAGCAAAGTCCATTTATACAGCAACTTTCAGATTGTTCATTTGCTTCATTTCTCAGCATGGGTTGGCTAGTTGAGTTTTCCATCATCAAAGTTGTTCCTTTAGACGTGGACAAAATCAGACATTAAAACATTCGGAACATGGAGTATTTTAGTGGACAAAAATACTTGATTTAAGACAACTTAATTTAGCACCACCAGACACACAAAAACCAAACAATCAAGCACTTCACCACATAAGGAATTACACAGATTTCAGGTTCAATGAGCATGGCATATGTCTAACGACAACGGGTCTAACATAGAGCAACCTATATGATTATTTAAAAAAACAAAACAAAAACAGTAAAGCAAGTAACTGAAAAAAAAAGTCATGGTAACAAAGAAATATAAATATGAAGCTATAAAGCAAGCAGCAAAAGAGATAGCCATGATTTACCATTTACAAGTTAACTACTATAAAATGATGGATGCACTGTTTGGGTATCAAAATAATAAATCTTTTTTGAACATCATATAATAAACAAATATAGCATGTCATAAGAGGACGTAATATATTGAATGGAAGCACTGAAAGTATTGAGAGAATCTTTAATGGCTAAAACCCTACAGAAAGGATTTTGATGATCAAATGACAAGGTTCAGACAATTAATGCCAAGAATCAGCCTACTATTTCTTAGCCCACTATGAAAAAAAAACCATCCTGCTACAAATTTATTAACGGACATGTACAATACAAGAAGAGTAATGCTAAATACCAAGAAAATATGACAGGAAAAAACTTCAAGAATACACATGAACGGACAAATTTGTGGTACCTAGGACCTACAGGCAGGTCCCACTTTAAGACTGTGATCCGACAGTTCATATAAGTTTTCTCTTATCATATCCAATGAATGATGTTTGGAATGATTGGCTCAGAATGGAGCCCATCTGGAAGGACCTTTTTTAGTGTGCTTGAACACGACTATGAGTCAACACACATGGTGCCATACCAATCATCCACCTTGAAGTGAACAATGGGTCACATATCATTGGCATAGTGTCACATTCTCGTGTTAACAATCCTTATATATGCCTATCATACAAGGAATTTTGGCACATTTTCATCTTGCACCTCTCTCTAGAGAACCTTAACCACATCCAAACTTGGAATAACATTCCCTTCTAAGAAAAAATGCCTATCTCACTGGACATTCTTTGAAATGCAACAAGAGGAGCACCATTCCAAATTACATTCACTTCACCAAGGGGGTATTCTCCATACATCCATTTCTTACTTCTGTTATGCACTCTCTTCCCACACACCCCAAACACTCATTCCCCCTTCATCTGCTACACCATGATCCTTACCACTAAATTGCTCAATCTGCTCTCTCACCTTTTCTCTGATTCATCTTATGTTGTATTTAGGGTGTTACTGCACACCGCCGCACCTTATCCCAAGCCCCACAATCATCTATAGTTTATCAATATGGAAAGCCCTAGCAGGCAAAGAATGAAAATAAAACTTTCTACAAGCAGCAAAATCAGAAAGAAACTGATAAATTACATTGCCAATGAATGATAAATCCAAACAATCATCATAATAAGATCTAATGAATATATTACAATAAGTTGCTTTTAACAACAACAAAAAATGGCAGTTTTGAACTGGGAGGGGATGAATACTGGAGAAATCAGAAGACTCCCCCATAGGCTCTCACACATCAACCATCTATACGAGGGACTAAAATATGTGTGTACCAATTAATATAAATCAGGGAAAGCGAATAACAACTCATCCATACTTGCGGCATCAATACACTCTCCAGATTCATGGGAAAATGCATTTTTATATGAAGGAATCTATAATTGATGAAACACTTATGAAAGGTAACAGTTCTCTAGATTGATGAAATAATTCTTAGGAACTTATTTTTTATAATGAATACAAGGCCACAATACTTATTTTTATAACCAAAAGAAAACAAATCACAGGATAAGGGCATCCTAGGGAGGAGATGAAAAGTTTGAAACAAAAGAGAACAAGATCATACAAACTACAAAGGATAGACTGCATGCAGTCAGGGCTGCTAAGTACTGATTCAGGAGTACAAGATTGTCTATTGATACCAGCAGAAAGCTGCCAAAAGAAGTCCATATATCAAAGGAATTTGACATGAAGCTTGCAAAAGATTAAGCAACAACAGTTGCACCAAACAGAGAAATGAGTTTTAGAAAGTGATTTTTGCAGGAGAATTAAAAGATTCAGATAGGCTTCATTGAAGTATCTTTTATTTCCTATAAAATTCCTAGTTTTCTACATCAAAGAAAAATGTGAGATATGCATGAATGAAACTCATATGCTTCTATTTATGCATGTTGTTTAATCATCAGAGAAACCTTTATGCTCTAGCTGTTGATTCTGTGCCATTTGCAGTTCAAATCTACGTTTCCATTCAGCAGCCTCAGCTTGAGCAGAAGCCTTTCCTTCAGCAGCTTGTCTTAATGCCTTGGCAACAGCTAATTTGTAAAATTGCATATTAGATAGGTGCTTACAGAAAATAATACTTCCAGAAAAGAAAGGTGCAGGTTCAGAAAGTTAAGTGAAAACATACTTCTAAGAGCCTCTGAGAACTCCATGAGATGGTCATCAGTGTGTTGAATTGGAGTCTGTTGAAGAAACTCCTGCACTGCCTTCTCAGAATGGGAAAGGGCAAGTGAATCATTAAATCCATTGTCAGGCCGCGAACACGGCAAACATGCCTCTCCATTTCCATGAGAATCCTATCAGAATGGAGGGATCAACTTGATTTAATTGTTGAGTACAGTTAATGGAAAGAGGAGTAAATAAACAGCGTTCCTTTATGCCGGTTTGAGCAGGACTAAAAGAATTTCAAACACACTAACCCAGCAAAGCCCTTCTCATTATATCCTCAGTCACTTAAAATTGTGAATGTATCAACAAAGCATATTCAGTCATTGAATGCATTACGAACACATGAACTTCAAATAAACTTATAACGGTCAAATCATTCAACGACATACCAAAACTGAAAGTCAAAACTAGGAAAGGCCACCAATTTGACATTTTGGATCATTAATTACAAGAACTACACTGGTATGGCTTATGAAGTCCAGTCATTTTAGATTATATGATTACAGAAGCATCATTAACATGATTAAAACATAAACAAAAACAAAATTTGGGATATGATTATAGACGTAATAACTCAATACGACAAGAACAAAATTCCCTTTCTAGCTTTTTTCACAAGGGAAAACACTAACATTTCTCCAAACAATATAAAAATTGCATGCACCAAAACCCAATTTTTCTCTAAATTACAGTTGTGAATGATAACACCAACACATCTCTACTAATGTTGATCCATCACAACAAACACACACACACACACAGAATTCAGGCAACTACTTAGCTTTCAAGAAAAAAAACACCACCAGATTGAGCTTGTGCTACTATTCACATTTCATAGGTCATGCAGAAAGAAACGGAAAAAGAAAAGAAAATCGAAGATTAACGGGAGAGATCCAATCACATAGACTGTCAATGATAATGAAAAGTCAACCAACAGAGAAAAAGAAATCACAGACGGTTGTAATTACTATCCAGTACAGACTTATATTTATATAATTACTAATTATTCAGAGGGCGGTAGGGAAGGAAAGAGAGAAGCAGAAGTAATTACAGTGGAATTGAGCTTGAGCTTGAGCTTGCCAGGAGTCATCACCGAGTGAGTGTGAAGAGAATTATAATTAGGGAAGATGAAGAAGAGGGGGACAGAAAGAAAGGGATCTCCTCTTCTTTCCTTGTAAGAAGCCGTGACGACAAATCAGTGCAGGGCATCACAGGACAGAATTGTCATTCAACACAGAGAGAGAGAAAGAGACAGAGCGCGAGCAACTCGTGATCATGTCGATGAGTACGAGAGAGATGAGAGCAGATAGATATTTATCTAACTATGATTAATGAACCATCTGCTACCGCTATCGAGAGAGACAGGGAGAGATTTGGAATAACGCGTGTCAACTACAAGGCCCTCTCTATTTCTCAGAAGGGCCCCACTTCCTCCTCCTTTTCTTTCCCTGCAAATTTGGTTTTTCTTTTTCTTTTTCTTTTTTAAGTAGGAAGAAAAACATAGATTCAATACGATTATTAATTGTTTTATTATATTGATATATCAAAATAATCTAAATATATATATCAAATTCTTACAAAAAAAAAAACTAAATTCATTATGATAGAGAAAATAAAATTATAATAGAAAAAATTAAAAGATTTTTTAAAAAATATATGTTAATCTAGAAGTCATCCATATAATTCTAGAAAACATTTTTAAATAAAGATTCAGGTATGATTTTACTTAATTGTTTATATATTCTTGATAATTCGATATAAATAATTTATATTTATGAAATTTATAGGGTTAACAAATGATATCAGAGCATGAGGAGGCTTGATAAATTTGAGACCATTGGGTAGAATGACTTATATTTTCATGGATGCCAAGATAATATAAAATCTTTGTCTTTATATTTACATTCTATAATTTGGTATTTAATTTTAGGATATGGTTTAAAACATAATAACGCTAATAAATGTATTTATTATATATTTACAAATGATTTTGGTGTGATAAATATATTTTTGTGTGGCTTATATGCTCATTATTTGTAATAACATAAATGATGTTAATGATACTAAGAAATATCTATCCTTAAATGAGGTAGATACAATTTTGGTTTCAAAAGTAAGAAAACATGGTGAAGGTTATGCTTTTTATCAATTTCATTATATTGAGAAAATCTTAAAATAAATTTAATCGTCTAAATATCAAAGAAGCATATACTCCCTATGATGTTTCCTTTAAGTTGACAGAAAATGCTAGTAGATTAATTGCTCAAATTGAATATGCTAGTGCAATGGGTAGCTTAATGTATGCCATGCATTGTATTAAACCAAACATTGCTTTCATAGCATACAAGTTATTAAGATATAAAAGTATTCCTAGTAAGGATTATTGGAAAAAAAATACAAGAGTACATGGTTACTTGAAAAACACTATGAATTTTGGATTATTTTATAATAAGTTTCTAGTTGTACATGATGGTTATATGAATGCTAGTTGGATAACTAGTGTAAATGATAATAAGTTAATCTTTAGACAAATATTTATTTTAAAATATAATGTTGTTTTTAGACTTTAAAGAAACAAACAAGTATAACTTATTTTACAATGGAATATGAGTTCATAGCTTTAACAACATATATAAGGAGGCAGATTGAGAAATATGTTAAGAAAACACACTAGCAATTTATTTAAAGAAAACATTAAAAAATATGAAATCACAAAAACCACATACATATACACTAGAATACCCCTCAGACCAGCTCCTTGTTTTTCTCTTTTCTGAGAGAAAATTAGTGTTTTCACCATTCATAAAAATGGAAAAAGCAACAATAACCTTACCAACAACTCTTATTTTTTTTTGTCTTGTCCAAGGGCAAAATAGTTATTTGATTGTTCATAAAAAAATCATAATGTCTATAGTACTCTTGCCTAGCTAACTGTTTTTTGATTGAACTGAGGGGCAAAACCATAGCTTAACTGTTTTATAAAATGATGATGATGATGATGATGATACGAATAAAAGTAATGGTAACATTAGTTATAATTTTGATAATTAAAATTGTAATGATGGTTTAAACAATAATAGTTATAGTGATAATGATGATGATAATAATAACAATAATGATGGCGATAGTGATAATAATATCAATAATAATTAGAATATTAATTATTTACAATAATAATAATAATAGTGATAGCTCTATTGATAGTGACAATTTAACAATCATAATAATAAAATTGAGAAAAATAATTAAAATAATTCATGATTCAATGTTATATTTGTTAAGAATTGAGTTTTGCAATTTGAAAAACTTTTGTGTCTCGTTGTTATTTTTATGTTTGATTGAATATAATAGATAATTTTATGAATATCAAGCTCTCATAAATTACATCTTTTAGTTTGAAAAATGTACTTTATCTGCACATAAATCATTAATAGTATAAACGAGAGAAGGGATAGATTTGATTATAAGCACCAAAGTTGTCAATATCGTTTCGGGGTTGTACTATTCATATATAATTATATATATATATAATTAAAATATTAATTTAACAAGCATAATTAAAATTCAAGATAAATACTTTAAATTATACAATATAAACACAAAGTCAAACAAACATAATCTCAAAATTAGAAGAAAAAAATCACAAGTCAATCAAAATAAAGAGGATTTTAAGGCCGGAACGGTACCGAGATGTTCCGGCTAGAATTTGGCTGTAATTTCTGGAACATGTCGGAATTAAAACCAAGAAAAAAATAAAGCCGTTTCATTTTAGTTTTTTCAACGAAACGGAATGTTCCGGCTGTTCAAGCCAGAACGGAATGAAATTGAGAACTTCGATAGCAGAAGTATCTTTCTTGATTTGATATGTTGCAAAGCAATCTAGCCCGTTAGTTTTAGATATTGTAGAGATTAAGAAAACTTACTTGTGATTCGGGATTTATTTTTTTATCCCAAGATTAAGTGAATCAAATAAAATATTTTACAGTACAAATATCTTTATATCATCATCAAATTATTTTAGTAAAGTTGGGATCTAAAAAATGATAAAATCTAGTGAACAATTATCTTCATCATGCTTGGATACCTTGTAGCAACTCAAAAACAATGGTGATTCCTAGTGGAGTGGAGAGTTAAGGCCCTCTTGAGAAGACAATGAGTGGAGAGGGTGATGCCTCCTGGAAGAAATAGAGGGTGCTCTCCTGAAGGAAGGCCTCTTTTCAAGTATTTGCAGAGTTCTCTTCGAGTAAAGATCCTTGACGAATGGCGAAGCTCTCTCCTTGATCTTGAGCACGAAGAAGAACAGAATCCGATAGCTTACAAGAATCAGATAAATAGCAGATAAATCCCACCACTTTGAATGATCCAGGGGAACTCCGAACATATGTGTGACAACAAATTCTCCAGGTATTTTTGGATCACCAGGTACCAGAGGGTCAAACTCAAGCCCGAGGAAATCATTCTTGTAGGAACCCTATATTTGGCAGAACAACATGGATTGGATTAAAAATCTGCATGTGAACAGATTGCAGAGCATTTTTTCTCAGCTTTTCCTTATAATGTGATTTTGTCATTGTTAGTGATTCTTGACGTGCTTTTTGCTGCGAAACATAAAGCAGGTCCTGAAACTTGTTCGAGAAAATTATTCTATCTTCCTCGATGAGACTGGCAGGATCTCATCTCGAGGTTAAAGAAGCCACTCTCCTTGTTCCTAGCAGGCATTTCTAGTTGTAGAAACACATTAAAATAAAATCTAGTACTGTGTGTGAGATACTGATGGAATTACCTGAATTGCCCAGGCTTGGAAATTGATATATGAAACAGGATAGCGCCAGAATGGTTTTGGAAGATCAGGCAGCAATCTGAAGAAACCAGAGGTCATCATCATGATCCCCTGCACGAGTAACCAAATTAGGCAGGTGGTAAGATAAATCAGATGGCCAGCATAGAAATCAATATGTTTAATGAAGATCCAAGTGTTCTGATCTTACAATGATTCCAGCCCCCGTAATTAGTCCCGTCAAGAAGTTGGGGACCAGTGAGGCTACAACCATCATCAGGCTCTCTATGACAGAAATGGCGCCGAAGATATTGAGACAGAAAAATACATAATGATCAAATCCCGATCGATATTTCACCAAGTAAAAACAGATGGTCGCGGAGAGGAGAGCGATCGAAACCAAGAACGGGAAAGAGGAGAAGTAATTGGACAGGATAAACACTGTAACCCCATAATAGCCATTAAGTTTTTCTCGATAAAAAACCTGTTATATATGACAGAACAAGGAGTCAAGACCACAGATTATGAATCTTTCTGCCATGCCATCATCTTTTCACAGGCACAGATTTCTTCATAATTCTTCTTCTGTCATTTTATCTTTTCTACGTACGTAAACAAAGTCTTTACCTTCATCTCTTCAAGGAAAGAAGGGAAGCCTCCAATAGACATAAAAGTCATGAAGCCTGTTATAAATCCCCCACAAGCCACCCTAGCCAAGATTGCAGTGTAGCCATATCCAATATCATGATAGATTGTACCAACACAGATGGAGACAATTATATAGATCGCAATCCTTGCCCAGTAGTATCCCGCATCTCTGGTCATGTTCACAAATGATCTACGGGTCAGTGTTGAGAGCTGCTTTCGCCAGCTTGCTTCGCTTCTACTTTGAGTTCCAACTTCCAGTCCTTCCTGCAATAGATGAGCTTATTCAGGAAATGTTGAAGAGACAGCAGCATTTAGTACGAACTTTCAAATCAAACATGTTTAGAAAAGGCTAAATTCAGTAATTATTCCATCAGAAAACACTTAAAAGCAGAGGAATTTTTTTCTTATAGCCTTTAATGGGAAATAAATTGTAAAAACACAGAACTTTGAGCAGGTTTTGGTGTTACTAGTAGGTGCAAAAGAATAACTAAGAACAGAATTGTTATGGTGTGTGATGATGTGAGATTGCATATTTACAGCATTAAATGATAGGAATGAAGTATTAGTGCTGCAAAATCTGAGATTTCAGCTGCTTACAATAGCTGATATCTCCTTAACCCTTGCTTTGGCCTTCTGGGCATAGTTCGAGCGCCTATATTTCTCAACAAGTCTCGATTTGATCTCTTCTGTTGTAAGACTCATCAAAGGATCTGCCGATTTAGGGACATCCTATAATTAAGAAGGATACAGGAAAGTTGCATCAGTCTTGCATGACAGCAGGATTAACATAAACAAAAAGTGAATAATGGCGTCCGCAGGAGAATGTGTGTTTGCGCAGAGGCAGAATTCTGCTGGTCATACAATCTAATAAGTTCAGTAAAGATACATCTCTCAGAGCAGAACAACTAAACTTGACGCAACTCAGATGAATATGCTCATTTTCATGCATTATTCGCACCATTTGCTATATTACTGTATGACTAAGTTGGGAATTATCATCCTATTGCTGAATTCATTTCCTCATTTTCTGTTTTAAAAGGTGGCAGTTTTGGGTTCCCAACTTTTGTTTTGGAGAGGAATCTGAAACAGCTTGCCAAAAGATGTTCAGCATCTGTGAAACTGATACAAGTAACATGTGATAAGGAAGTGTTACTCAAAATTGTTAAGGAAACATTCATCTGAAAGCTTAAGCTATTAGTTGAGGTCCTAGAATATGATTTATATTATTCGCTAATACATCTCCTCAAATGAAAACCCTTTGAGCTTGAAACTTGCACAGACCAACACTACCTTCTGCTTGATTTTTATCAAATAGAGTGAGGGGATGGGATTCGAACACGTGACCGCTAAGTCAACAAGATTCTGGTACGATATTAAAGAACCATCTCACCTAAAAACTTAAGTTGTTAATATGATTTATATTATTCTCTAATAAAAATACCACTAAGAAGGATGCAGTTGGAAATGATACATACTCGAATTCGTTGGGATCCTTTCAGTGTAGCTGTCACAGCATCAAAGTCTGAATTTATACAGCGTAGAAAGTGATCAGAAGGATTCCTTCTTCTTGGACATGGAAAACCAGCTTCAGCAAAGAACTGTGAAGATGAATACCAATAATTAGATTGCAGTAAATCAGCACGAGCTTGACTTAGTATTTCTAAGATCACGCATGCAAGTTTCTTTTCTCTAGTCTTCTCATACCTCTACAGTCATCTTTGCATCTCCAAAATACACGGTTTCACCGCCGGAGAGTAAGAAAAGATCATCAAAGAGTGCAAAAACTTCACTGCTTGGCTGGTGAATAGAAGATATAATTGTCCTTCCATCGCGAGCTATATTTCTAAGTGTTTGAATTACAAAGAACGATGAGGCACTATCAAGACCACTAGTAGGTTCATCAAGGAACAGGAGATGTGGCCTCGTCAGGATTTCTATGGCGATGCTTAATCTCTTCTTTTCACCACCACTTATGCCTCTCAAATGCCAGTTTCCAACCATCCGATCAGCACAATCTTGGAGACCCATTTCCGAGATCGTTCCTTCTACCACATCATCAATCTCCTCTTTTGTCATCGTATCTGGAAGCCTTAAATTTGCAGAGTACGTGATCGTTTCTCTGACTGTAAGAGTTCCTAACAACACATCCTCTTGTGTCACATAAGCCTGAAATTCGACTCAGGAAAAGTACATCAGTGAACAAACTCTGTTAGGCTACAATCACACTGCTTATATGGTCAAAGAAATAGTCATACGAATATTTATTTTGCAGCAGGTTTTCGCAGTTCATCATAATATACACATGCAAACTCTGAAATATAAGAATTCCCTATGCTCTAAAGAACTCAATTAGCCAGTATTTTATCTCGTTTTAATGGCAAGTCAAAGGGTGGAACATGCTCATAGGAGATTTAGCAATCCACATCCACAATGCCTTTTCAGCATGCAACTCATAAAATGGGCCACGTGAATAGAATTTGCAGATCCTATTGGGACTTGTATGTGGCATTTTGGTAGACAGTACTCACAACACCAGCGTCTTGCCTCCTCTTCTTCCCATTGAAAAGAACACTTCCAGTCATGATGACATTTCTTGACAGTCTACCTGTGGCAAAATCGATGGTGAAATGCTAGCTATTAGCAAGAGCTTATACAAGTCAACTATTTCAGAACCACAAGGATGAAAGTTCAGGAAAGCGTCTGCTCAGCTATGCTGACCAATCCTTTGTTTATTTTCTACTCACTATAATATCCATGTTGAGTGAAAATTATCAGATTATTAATTAGTGTTTCTTATTTCTTTCTTTTTATACTTTATTTTATGATCACTCGCTAGTTGATACTTCTATAAATTACAGCTAACATAAAGTCCCTTTAATCATTCCTCTATAGTTATAGAGTTCTTGGCTCTCATTTCCTTGTCTCTAAGGGCATGTAGTTATTAAACTTAAATTCGAGAGTCGACTAGACAGCAAGCTCAGGTCATCCATCAAGAGAGTTAATTTTAAAACAAATCTAAGTTGAAAATCCCATCATTTTAAAATTAGTAATCTCTTAAAAATATATATTTTCCGGATTGAAACTAGAAATACAAAAACAAAATTGATAGGGAGGGTTCCTACCATGGCCACCCTTCAGCACCGACAACTGCAACAAGACTACTTGATAAACAACTAGCTAATAAGGGGCCCTAATTAATACTCAATGTTAAATTCATCACCTAGCTTGTAAATACTATTTTTTTGATGCTGTAAATTCTACCAAGCATTGCTAAATTACGGTCTGAATAGTACTATGTACCATATGTTATTTGGTTAAGTTTATATAATTGAGGAAATCAGCCATAAATCTTGATAAAATATATTAGATTAGGCGTATCCAAGTCAATGCAAAAGTTTCTTGTAGAAGAAAGGGAGTATCTAGCTATGGCAGTCTACTCGAGCTTTCTCATAACTTTCCCTTGCCCCAAAAAACCTTTCTATAAAAACAACAGTGAGTACCAATTTCCCATTATAAAACACACGATTTCTACTTTTATTTTTGGATAGTGCAAATCTCCAAGGAGGAGGAGCACTAGACAGGTTAATTATATGTAGGGTTTACTGCCACAGCCCGTATGTTTGCACAAATTTGTGAGCATGCATGTACGTGCTCGTGAGAGGGAGATAAGTGAGCAAGAGATCAAAGCAATGAATGATCATATATATGGAACCTGCTAGCGAATCAAGAAGAGTGGATTTTCCAGACCCAGATGGACCCATGATAGCCATGATCCTGCCTGGCTCAGCATACCCTCTGAGTCCTTGAAGCAACCTTCTTGTCGGACCGTTTCCAAAATTTGGTATCACCACAGTTAGATCATCCCACACCAAATAGACCCCCCTCCCCTGACCTCCACCGTCCGAGCCCACCTTAGCCTGATACATGCTACTGCTACCGCCACCATCACCTGCGCTACTCTTATCACTGTAGCTGCTGCTTGCCATCCCTATCTCCATCGTGCTGGCCAAGCGCAACTTTCAGCTCGAAGGAGTAGAGGAGCACGGAAGGAGAAAGAGGAACGGGCCAATTAATACCGCACTGATTAATGGCCGGGTACAGAAAAAACAACGATCACCAAACAACTAACCATCAATGCTATGAACATGGGGTCAAAAGATCATTCGACGGGTGATATATGGAGAGTACAATGGCTTGTGTATAAAAAAACAGATAGATTGGCGTGTAGGTGGCCAGTGCAGAAATAAATGGGGGTGCTGTGAAATGCGTGGTGCTGCTGAGACTTTCATGTCTATTCATGCTGGTTCTGGTCAGCTTTCAAATTTATTTCTCAAACCAAAGGGATAGTGATGGAAATATATATATTTTTTTTATTAATATGGATTTTAAGTTTGAAACTGATATGTTAATCTAAACTAGCCATGCATGCATGCTTTCTCAATATATAATAGGGAAAATTGGGCCACGGATCGACTGTATAGCATTGATAGAGTCTTTCTTCTTCTATTCTTGATTGAGAGCCACAAAAAATTGTCTTTCCACGTGATAAAAGAGAGTCGTATTAGAATTAATTATCGACTAGACTTTCAAAAAATTAAAAAACCTAGTACTTTTTTAAGGCATATTTATTGCATTTCAGTCTATAAAATCGTATCTAACACATTTTCCTATACAAACTCATATATATTATACTAGGTGGATTGCTCGAACTACGTTGCGGGCATAGTGTGGACAGAACAAATAATTTTCACAATTGTTAAGATTAAAATATAATATCCCAGTATGTAAAATTTGATATAATAAAAAAGATCAATATCTTTTATTATAATAATAGTAAATCAAAGTCTTAACTTCTTAAATTATCATCATTATCATTGTCAAAACAATAAACATTATTTAACAAATCTCAGAAAAAAAAAACAAAAAAATATATAAAAAAGCACGTAAGAACAAAAACCTAAAATTACTATTATTATTCTTAATATTTTATATTATTATTGTTTTAATAACGGGAAGAAAAAAAATTAAATCAAAGGCTTAAAAAACCCTAAAAACATTAACAAAAGAGCAAATGAAAAAAAAAATTATTGACTCAAAAACAATTATTTGACTTGAAAATTTATAAAAAATTATTACACTACTTTGCGGGCTAAGTAAAAAGTTTGTATAACTATTAAAAGAATAAAAATTATCAAATCATCCCGAGAGAAAAAAAACCTAAAAAACATTAACAAAAGAGTAAGTAAGAGAAAAACATTAAATTATCATCATCATCATCATTATGCTAATAATGAAAAACAATAAAAGACTAAAAAAATTATAAAAAATTTAACAAAAGTTAAAGCTAAGCACACTTATATATATATATATATATATATATATATATATATATATGGACAAAAGTAAGGATTATTCTTGAAATTAAAATAAATAAAGGAATTAAAATGAAAAATTAAAAGTAATAGGGCTGAAATGAACATTAAATATACAGGGATTAAAATCCAAAATTAAAAGTATAAGGGCCGAAATGAGAACATCGAAGTCTTAAAATCTAAGAATATTATTACCATTAAAACTAAAAAAATAAAAAACATAAAAAAAAGAAAGCAAGAAAAAAAACTAATATTATTATTCTTACTGAGTTAATAATTGGAAAAAAATCAATCAAAGAAAAAAATATCAATAAATTGTTTTTTTAAAAAAGTTAAAAAAAACGAAATAAATAAAAAAAAGTCAAATTAAATAAAAAAATCAAAAAAAAACATAACTGAAAAAAAGAAGAAGCAAGATTTGTGAAAAAACAATGCGCCAAGAAGGGGCCTAATCCCTGCCTGGCGCCTCCTCTCTCTTGAGAGGTTTTTGTCTTTGGCAATAGGCTACAACTCTTTCTTTGTCTCTTTCTATGAAATAATATATAAATAATATATTTACTGTTCAAAAACGAAAAAAAAAATTGTTTAAATCCACAGTATTTTCACTCACAAGGTACAGTGTTTTACTGAGCTATTTTAGTTTATTTTATAACATGCTTACTTGATCATCAAAATTATTATATTATATTAAAAAAATATCTTATCTTAAAAACCTAAATTATTATATAAAATTATAAAAATAATTTCATGTTACTCTCTAACACTTTCAATCTATATAGTGTGTTTTTTGTAATATACAAACTCATATTGTATTATATATATATATACAAAGAAAAAGAAAAAAAAAAAAGAAACAAAACAGTTCATGAATAAAATACAAAAAGAGAGAGGGAGTGGGGATTTTTTTATTCTTCCCATCATCTCCACTTCCTCATTTTTTCCTCCCAGCTAGTCGAACCTCTCCTCTTCTTTTCCCAAATGAAATCTCCTCCCTTCTTTTCCAACCAAACCACTCTCCTCTCTTCCTTTCTTAACTGAACCTTTCTCTTCTTTTTTCTTTTCCACTGAACCCTCTCTTCTTTTCCCTTCTCAACAGACCATCATCACCTTTTCTCTTCCTCATAGCCGAACCTTAAATCAAATTAAGGGAGAGGAGTTGGTGAATGTGCGTGAAAGGTGGACTTTTGTCGAGAGGAAAAAAAGGAAGAAGTAGGAAGTAGAGCAAACAAGAGAAAAAGTTTCAAATCTTTCAAAAAATTGTGAGATACGAGAGGTAAGAGTCATGAAATCCTCTTCCTTTTTCCTCTTAGGATATGAAACAAAAATGGAGAAGAGAACCCTAGGAAAATTAACCTAATATTCAAGCTAGATGTAAAGTAAACAAATGAAAAATAAATGTGTATTTTATTGGAATTTTGTTGGTGGATTATGGGCTGAAATTTATGGTTACAATGAGTAATTTTGTTGGAATTTTATTGATAGATTATGTGCTGAAATTTTGGGATTTAATGTGTATTTTGTTGGAACTTTATTGGTGGATTATGGGCTGCAATTTATGGTTACAATGAGTAATTTTGTTGGAATTTTATTGATAGATTATGTGCTGAAATTTTGGGATTTAATGTGTATTTTGTTGGAACTTTATTGGTGGATTATGGGCTGCAATTTATGGTTACAATGTGTAATTTTGTTGGAATTTTATTGATAGATTATGTGCTGAAATTTTGGGATTTAATGTGTATTTTGTTGGAACTTTATTGGTGGATTATGGGCTGCAATTTATGGTTACAATGTGTAATTTTGTTGGAATTTTATTGATAGATTATGTACTGAAATTTTGGGATTTAATGTGTATTTTATTGGAACTTTGTTGGTGGATTATGGGCTGAAATTTATGATTTCAATGGGTAATTTTATTGGAATTTTATTGATGGATTATGTGTTAAAATTTATGGGTTTAATGTGTGTTTCCTGTTGAAATTTTGTTGATAGATTTGTGATGAAAATAGATGCATAATTTTGTTGACAATTTTATGCATGTTTCAGCTAAGATTATTGAAATAAGTATGGTGACGAATGTGAAATTAGAAATAGATATATACTGATTTTTTTTGGACATTGACGTTGCAGAGCGATGCGATGGGGATTAAATCATCGTCCGGACAAGAACAACCCGAAATAGAGCGGTAGGTGATTTACATCTCTCCTTTTATTTTACAAGTAATAGGTATTTAAATAGAATATTATACGAATACAATGGTGTAGATATTAGTGTCGAATGCTTAAATGCAAATAACGATTGATTAGTTTCGGCTAATGGCGTCTGAAAGGATGGGCGGGATAAACGATTGATTAGTTTCGGCTAATGGCGTCCGAAAGTATGGCCAGGATAAACGATTGATTAGCTTCGACTATTGGCATACGAAAAGGATGGCCGGAACAGTTGATTGATTAACTTCGGATAATGGCATCCGAAAGGATGACGGGATAAACGATTGATTAGCTTCGGCTAATGGCATCCGAAAGGATGCCCGGGATAAACGATTGATTAGCTTCGGCTAATGGCATCCGAAAGGATGACCGGGATAAATGATTGATTAGCTCCGGCTAATGGCATCCGAAAGGATGATCGGGATAAATGAATGATTAGCTCCTGCTAATGGCATCCGAAAGGATGGCTGGACAAATGAATAGTAGACCTCAGATATGAGTGCCTTTGTAACGACCGAATTTTTTTTTTTTTATATATATATATATATATCTAACACATATGCTACCGGAAATCAGCGAACTTGATTACCTTACATCATCAGAATACCATCCATACAATCAAATTTCATTAAAAGTGGATCTTACATAAACATGTAGTATTATGGTGGTATAATTAGAAATTCATATTAAAAATATACATACAAGGACATGAGGTTGCATTCCTATGCTACTAATAGCCATTACAAATTTACACAAAAAAGTCTAATAAAAGTTATGTGTTCAGTACATTGATTCACACCAAATACATTGTGATTTAGAATGCATCTACATGGTTCCTTGCAAAAGTAGGTTCTTGTGTATCGGGTTCCTTAGACATCTTGTGGATGTGACATCCCTACAACAATACAAAACATTTAAGAAAATATAATTACTTAATGATAATTATAATGGTAACTAAACGGTCTAGCAGTTACAGGAGGCATTAACATTTATAATTTCTTCATGTACTTGGTACAAATAGCTTGTAATGCATATAAATGCATCAATTTAACAGTAACATGTCCTGAGACAATAACATGTCTCAAACAGTAACAGTAACAGATCAAACAGTAAGAGTAACAGATCAAACAATAACAGTTCCAAACAGTAATCGAACCCTTAAAATAAATCTCGTTCCAATCATCCTAGGTCTACAAAATCTTAAACACCATCCTCAACATAAGCATAAATAATAACCTGTCTATCCTCTTAAGGTATATTTACTGAGGTTAATCGTTCATTCACCCCAGTCATCCTTTTCAAATGCCATTAGCCAAAGATAGTCAATCATTTGTTCCCGTCATCCATTCGGATGCCATTAGCCGAAGATAGTCAATCATTTGTTCCGGTCATCCATTCGGATGCCATTAGCTGAAGCTAATCAATCATTCATGTCAGTCATCCATTCGGATGCCATTAGCCGAAGCTAATCAATCATTTGTTCCGGTCATCCATTCGGATGCCATTAGCCAAAGATAGTCAATCATTTGTTCCGGTCATCCATTCGGATGCCATTAGCCAAGCTAATATCATTCATCCCGGTCATCCATTCGGATGCCATTAGCGAAAACCAATTTAAGCATTCAACAATCTAATATAAACTCTATCGCATTCGAATAATATTTAACTTAAAATACTTCTTACGTGTGGTATAAAAGAGAGGTGTAATTCACCTACCGCTTTACTACGGGTTGTTCTTGTGCGGACGATGATTCAATCCCGATCGCACCGCCTTATACTTGGAGAGCTACTTGTTAAGCATCAATATCTCCTTGCTGAAGTATATCATTCTCATCTCCACCGTTCAGTAACATGAATAACACTCATACGCACCACATACCCAATTTTCAGATTGATCCAACGATGCAATAAAGGCAAACTAGCTGGCGACTCGATCGGTCGAAGAAACAAATTTAGCTATATTGTTCAAAAGATTACACGTCTCTACCAGATCAATACCAGGCTGATCCCTCCAGTGAACATTTAGTAACCAGTAAGGCGCCCAACATACCAAACTTTCAGAGCAATCCAATGGTGGACAGATGAGGAACTAGCTGGAGACTCTGACGAGTTTGAGAAGGTTTTCCAGAAATCTTCAGATGACTGGATTTCTCAAACGACATCAGATAATAACAATCCCTCCGGTCAGAGTTTAGACAAGGGATAGGTACATAACATATTCAAATTCCAGCCCGATCCAACGGTGGCCGGAGGAGATACTGTTCTCGGAGTACCACCCTTTCTTATCTTTTTCTCTCCAACCTCTCTAACTTATACCCCCGAGTGCACAAATGAGCTCCCCATTTCCTTTTAAATCTATCGTTTTACCCCATCTTTTCTCTTCTTATAATTTAAATCATAATCTTTTTTATTTATTTCAATTTCAACCCTCTCAACTTATTTTACCCATCCTTTAATTCATTCCTTGGGTTTTTTTTTTGCAAGTTCATCTTGTTGCAAATTACTTATGGAATATTGACCTTGATCGTATTTTTTTATGATTTTCTGTCTCGTCATGAAATCGGCAGCGAAAATCTAAATCAACCTTATATATATATATATATATATATATATATATATATATTCTCTTGGGTGTTTACATTTTACACCACATGTTCTCTTCTTATATTATAAGTTATAATCTTTACATTTATTTTAATTTCACCCTCCCTCAACTTATTTTATTTCTCTTTTAATTTAACACTTAATTCATTTCCGTTGCAATTTAAATTTACAATGAAATTTCCATTTCCTTGCAATGTAAAACCATTTACAACGGATTATCCGTTGCAAATGAAAATTAATTTTCAAAATCCTGGCGGCCATATATGCAAACTGTTTAAAAATATTATTAATAATAATTATTATTATAATAAGCATAAAAACCCACCCCCTCTGTTCCCCTTCATCTCAATCTAAAAACCCACCCAGTTTTCCCCCGTCTATACCCTACCCCATCCTCTCTTTTAGCTCTGGTCGCCCCCCTCATCTTTTTTCTCAACAACCATTCGTCCCAGATCGGTGCCTTAATTTATTTGCCGTCAATTTCCACCACTTGGGTTTGGAACTCTGCCTCATCTTGGTGCCTTGAGCTGGGAAAACTCCTCAATCGGCGGGTATGGGATCAATTTCATTTAAGATGCACCTCTGATCCTTCTCATTCCATGAAGGCCTTTCCCACTCTTGACAAAGGGCTTCCATTGGGATTAGTTGAAAAAGTTGAGTTCTTAGCTCCTTCTCTCTTCTCCTTTTCCTGACTTTCTATTCCGCCTATAGAGCCTTATAAATGCCATGAAGCTTAGCCAAACTACTTGGCTTTGGCTCAGCTCAAAGAAAGAACTAGGTCACTTAGCCCTTTTCTTAAAGCAGGCATGCTTTAAGAAGACTTGCTAAAGGGAGCGTTGTCTCTCTTTTGCGGTTCAATGTTCTTCTTCTTCATCTAATCCTCTCAGCGCTGAAGTGGAAGTGGAAGCTCTCTCAAGGGCTCAACACAAAAACCTTGTTTCTCTTCAAGGTTATTGTAGGCATGGTAATGACAGATTATTGATTTACTCGTACATGGAAAATGGAAGCTTGGATTATTGGTTGCATGAATCTGTTGTTGGATTATTGGTTATAGGATGTGTTTTTTTTGAATTGTTTCAATTGTTTCAAATGGAAGGATTGACTACTGGGTTGCCTCTCCCCAGACTTGCTCTTAGTTTCCCAAAAGATCTATTATGAGATTATGATTCATGGCCTGCATTAGGCATGGGGATGAAATTAGATAGACTTAATTGATATGAACAATAACAAAAGAACCACCCCGTATAAAAAGCAGGGAGGATAGAACTTGGACACAAGAAGCTTGGAATTTGAAAAGATTAATTAAGAAAATTAATTAAGAAAAGACTTGGCAACAGGTTTGCAACGAAAATTTTGTTACAACAGATAATCCGTTGCAAATGAATTTGCAGTCGTGGAATTACAACGGAACACTTTCGTTGTAAAATCTGTTGCTAATATTAATTGCAGTGAAGCGTTTCTGCATTCTATAGTCCATTTTTTATTCACCAAGAGGCATGACCACCTGAATTAGTTGTTAGTTGTATTGTATTTGCTAGATAAAATTGTATGTTTGGACCTCTGCATTTTATGATTATTTAAGCTAGTCATTCTATTTAAAAAAAACATAAATTAGTCTCTTAATAAAAAATAATTGCTCATTTTAATCCTAAATTAACTCTTAAAATATAATTTTAGTTACTAATTAAAAATGAAAATATTTTTTCCTGTAAAATAAATGTGGCTATAACTGATAACCACCAGCAAGTCATCTCCGTAAGCAGCTGGTAGACATCGATATAAAGGTGAATTATTATCTGCCAAATTCAAGGTCACTATCCCATCCAACTAATTAATCATCGCCTTTCATGTACATTCCATTGTTTAATCGGAAACTAACCCTCGGATCAAGCCAACTTAATTTCATTACGATTTTAAGATTACATCAATTTTGCTTTAGGCGTTGAAAACTTGGATACACAGACATGTAGACACCAATGATGTGAGATGGAAGTTTCCATGAGAGGTAATTATCGGGTCTTCAAGTGACGTGACGTGACGTGACGTAGTGGTAAAAAAAATTGAGATTAGGGCTTCAAGCCAAGGCTTGCTCATCTTGTAAGAGTCTAGGACAATCAAGATTTTACTCGTTTAATCTGGACCAGCAAAAAATATCTAAAAGGAAATGGGGCTTTCTCGAATAAATAAAAATAATTATTGGTGGCAAGTTTGAGCTGAGATATTAATGGTGATGAACGTACTATTTGGTTCGTTGGTGTTGTGAGGTTGAGGAATTTGATTGATTTTTTATAGTTATGACGGGGTTGGTTTAGAAAAGAATATTCAATTATACTACCATATTCAATTTGAGCAATCAATCTAACAATATTTTTTGACAACTTCAAGGAAACATTATGCAGATTATTTATTCCTTTGATATTTAAATAATTTAATCCATTTAAGACTTTCTAAATATAATAAGATTGACAAAGAGTGAACACTCCCTATGTTTTCTTACTTTGATACCTAAACTTGTATCTACCCCATTTAAGTCCATTGTTTTGAACAATGGGTTAGAAATATCTTTGTATCATTAGTACTATTCATGTAAGTACTAATAATAAGCATGTCATCCACATAAAAACATATCATCATACCAAGAGTATTTGTAAATCTAGAATAAATACATTTATTAGGACTATTATGTTTAAAAGTATACTTTAGGATTATATAATCAAAATTTTCATGTCATTAATTAGGTGCTTGTTTCAATCCATATCAATATTCAATTAAGTTGCACACATTACTCTCATTTTTGGTAGAACAAAGCTCTTTAGTTGATCATAACTCTATAAAAAGCAAGGTAACCCCAAACTCTAAGATAGTTTAAGTTTGGTTTTGTGTTATTTTTTTTCTTCATAATTTATATGGAGAAACCTTAAATTTTCTAGAAGGGATTCTATCATGTAAATGACAAACAGTGAGTGAAGTTTCACCTCATAAACTAGTTGGCAACTTCGCATTTATTAACATAGAGCTGTTATGCATATCATTAAGTTCTACCAAAACATTTTGTTGAGGTCTATAAAAGCATTGCTTTTATGTATGATTCTATTTTTTTCCACAAAATATAAGAAATTTTCATGGACAAATACTTATCACCTCTATCACTCATTAGAATTTTGATTTTCTTCCCCTTTTGGTTTTCAATTTCTAATTATTAAACATTTGAAAAACCTGATATTCATGCTTAATTAATTAAACATATAATATACTTTAAATAGCATTGAAAGATTTATAATATACATATTTCCTCTAGTTAATATGTAATTTAATTCAGATATACCAGAATACACAAGATATTATAAATGAGTATCTCTTTCAACTTTTGAAGTGTTTTTAATCTTTAATTTTATAAGAAATTAAATTATGTTTAGCCATATATTTTAATAATCACATGTGTTAAATGATCATTTATATAAAGATAAAGATAACTCAATCATATGAACAAAATCATTAACTTTATAATTAATAATGAGTAGCTCTTCCCCATAAATAGTCTATTTTTTAACAAAACAATCTTGTATGACTCTAAAACAACCTTAAACCCTTCTTGTAAAGCAAATTTACATATACAATTCCCCCCCTCTTCCTTATATTTGATATATGTAAGATATATTTGTATCTATATGACATTAAACAACAATAATTTCTTTTCCATCACCTTTATAGCATTATGATTTCTCAGTGTAACTTTTTATCTATCTTCTATAACAAATAAAAAAAATGTTTTGTTCATCTGATACGGTCTACATTGGCTATACTACCATAACCTGACAATTGTACACAAAAATGTGACTTCCCTAACAAACATGTCTTAAACATTCTTATTGATATATCATATCTTTTCAAATTTTCACAAAGCTTTAAACATAATTCATGCATTTTTATTATAAAAATTAAATCAGAAAATGTAGGCATGAATCACCTGCCTATTATGGATGATCTACTCATGGTCCCCTGTTATTGCTGCTGCTACTACTGCACCCTACCGACGGTCCTTCCTGTAATTATAGAAAATTCTCAAGAATAATTTTCAGCCAATGACACATTCCATAATAACCACACCAAAACAAGCAAATAAGACTTTAAATTCGTTATTCTTCTTTTGATTATATAATAACATCTTCCAATCAAAATATTATTCTGAACACTCATTTATAAAAACTATTGATGGCTAAATATAAAGAGAGAGATATCAGAAATTATGTGGAATTATGGGATATATCAACAAGAGAAGATAAAAAACCAAAATCTTGCAGGGATGTTATTGTCCTTATTAATTCCAGAATGGAAATGGAAGGATATCTCTATGGCTTTTGTGATAGGATTGCCCAAGGGAAGAAAGATAATGATTCCATATGAATGATTGTGGATCGATTGACAAAGTCTATTGTTTTTTACCTATGAGAATGACTGACTCAGTGTATAAACTAGTAAAATTGTATATAAATGAAGTGTTCAGACTTCATGGGGTACGAGTATCGCTTTTATTTGACCGAGATCCAAGATTCACGTCGAGGTTGTGGCCTAGTTTACAACGAGCTTTAAAACAAAGTTAAATTTCAGTATAACATTTCATCCATAGATGGATAGGCAGTCAAAGAGGACCATCCAAACTCTCAAAGACCCTATAAGGTTTTATGCCCTAGGATTTAGTGGAAATTGAGAAGATAACTTGTCATCGGTAAAATTTACTTACAATAATAGTTATTGAGTTATCATTAGTATGACTCTATATGAAGCATTGTATGGGTGGAAGTATCGTATCCTAATTTCTTGGTACTCTTCACTCTCACTATGAGCACACCTTAAAAAAAACTTTGAAATTGAATTAAAATAAGGGTTATATATCTTGGAAATTTCTTTGTACCATGTAGGAAAATTAATACAAAAAACAAAAATAAGAAAAAAAATAAACTTGAGGCGTGCACTGTCACCGTTCTTAAGGATATTTGATCAACGATTGGGTATCCTAAAGGATTCAACAAGTTCTTTCTCAATGAAAAAGGGCAGCAGAAACATCTTGATCAAGAGTAAAATAAAAGGGTATTACACCATTAAATGCACAAGAAAATGAGTTTCGGTTGTCTTTTTTATTGTAAAATGCATAGTATTTATAGGCAGTTATTATGTAATAGTCATTTTAAATTTATTATGGAATTTAAGGGTTGTTATAATAGTTAATAAAATATAGTTGTTAGAAAATTAAATAATTGTTATAACGATTAAGGTTTTTAAAAACAAAATAAGAGTTGTTCATTTTGTGACTGATAGAGTTAAACTTTCAAGTATCTAAAATACTGTAGTTTTAGTTTAATAGTCAACAAAAAAAAGTTAATTTTGAAGACAAAAATTTCAAAAAATACAGGTGTTGCCTCGTGTGCAGAGGGCAATCAAGCTCACTATACTTTCTTTGTTAGTTAATATCTTATCTCAATATTTATTATAAAAACACTTGATGAAAGTGTTAGTTTTCTAATGTAGGATAGAGAACTCTATATATATTTTCCATACACAAAAAGTAAGTTGTAAGAACTTTTGAAATAATTTTTACAACAAAACATATTAATATTTTTTAAACTCTGGGATATCAACGTGCTGTATATGATCTTTGTTGTCGACATGTGTTTAGTATTTGTGGTATATAATATTTTTTTAGAATTCTTTTTTCTTTATTGAAATATATTTTTTTTTCATATCTCTTTTAGTTTTTTATATTAATCCTGGCAAAATTATTAGAAAGTATTTAAACAAGCATTGATTTGATGTTTTTTCAAGCTAAGCATGTTTATAAAATGTATTCAGATCAATTCCAAAGACAAAAATCAACGGTGTCAATTTCATCATCCACCATTTTCTTGTAGAGAATCCAATATCAACCACCCTAATAATCTACACACACACACACACTTATGGACATTTTCTCAGAGAATGAAATTCATGTAATCCAAAATACGACGTTTTTGGCTGAAGAGTTGAACCCTAACTCCACCACAACCTCATCCATAATTTTAGTGGACGGAAAAGTAAGGCCTGTCGGCCTTTCACCACCACTTGGCAAAACTTATTTATTACGTCCTAATTAATTAATGAGTAATCCTGTCAATGTATATATATATATTTTCTTTTATTAATTAATCAAATTGAAGAAGCTTGCTGTGCCATATTCGAGCAGCAAAAAGATATATAGATTTTATTATATACATATCTTCTCATTACTTGCCTTGTTTATACATGTATATTCCAACTAAGAACAGTAGAAGATAGTTATAAATATATCTGGGATATTCTATGTTTTCTTCAATAAATAAATAAACATTGAATATAGCAAGTGCAGTTTATCTTCTCACAGTGATGATGGAGGCAATTTTACCCCTTCCAAGTTACAAACCCTAGAATATTGGAAGGGTTTCACCATGTGTCAGTTAATAAATGAAAAGTACTGCAACCCCCCCTACTAATAGGGAGATTGGAATCTTGGGAGTCAACTGTACATGTAGATTCTTCACTTGGCCGATCCAAAGATTCCATTATTTAAAAGGAATCACATGCAGAACTCCAATCCCTAGGCCTCGCAATCTTCTGCAGACCCCACAATGAGCTCCCTCGCAGTCCCAGGTGAAGAAAGTTGATGAACAAATGGTCATAAAAGAATAAAATTCGATGACTAGGCCCCTCGATCCAGGTTCACCTGTCATTTAGCAAGCAAAGAGTCTTAAAATGTCCAGGATGTTCACATGCGGGGCTATGGAGGATCATGCAAGTAAAGGTCCATTGTTGCATACTATCTATGGAGGATCATGGTTTGACTAAACTGGAAAACAGAGAGAGAGAGAGATCCACAACTTACCGCTATGGCTGGTGTGTCTCTTTCAAAGACTAACGAGAATGGCCCCCGGGAAAAAAATCAATGGCATCTTAACTCATCTCTTTAGATTCTATCAGAATAAAGAATTAAAAAAAGGGGGGGATTCAGCCAGGAAAAAAAAAATATTCACAAGTCTATTCATAGGAAGTCAAGTGAACAATGACATTACATCTGATATGCCACCATCATCATCAACTGGATGGACATAATCATCCTATTATTTGATCAAAAACATTTGTAGCATATGATGCAGTGAATCTGTTCCTTGCTACGGGGTTTTGTCTGGTGCTGGAACTTCCATAAGGGAATAACTTTACAAAAGCAGCAAGAATCGTCCACAAAAATATATTATTATTATTATTATTATTATTATTATTATATTTGATTAAACTCTGTTTATTGCATCATAGAAACAAATGAAAAGTTGGCACGAGAAGTCACAAGTCATGAAGTAGGTCAGAAGATCATTATTAGCTGCTAAGAAAATTGAAGCCCGTTCACTGCGTTACCAAGTAAGAAAGATGAGCAACCCCACCAAAACACATCATCACTGTCGTAGTTGTTGTTACCACAGAGAGTTGACAAATGAGGAGGTAGTTAAAATCTAAGGGAAACAACATAAATTTTAACCAACCCCGACTCCCGTCCCATGAATATTTGATCAGTTGGACCCCCACAACCTTCCCCCTGTATGTAATATGGTCCTGGTGAGAAGCCATGAAAAGAGCTCCTTGTCTTCAAAAGAACGATGATCAAGTCCTTAGTAGCTTCCTGTGGCCTTTCTCTTGTTCTGGCCCTTTATGGGGCTCCACAGATAGTACAAAAAACCAGACTGACTTGTACCTGAAACCACCTGCGTGTCGTAGTTTTGATGTCTTTCTGTATGTATCTGAACCTCTTATCACCAAGTTCTGTCATGCCACTATGCCCTGTTTTCATTTAATAATTCTCATCCTGGTCCTCTTGTCATTGAGCCTTGGTTCTGATTCTTGGTGCCCACATGACTATGCTCGGCACAAGAATAGAGAATTTGAGCAGAAGACTGATCGTTTCTGGGAGTTCCAAGAGCAATCCAATACCTGGGTTGAAGTGAAACTGCCATATGACCTCGTCTCGTGTGTTAATGATAACTGTACTATAGTGGGTACAATCCATCCAGTAACAAGAGGTGTAGAAGAGCACTTACAAAGAGATACTGATGAATCCAAGAAAACTGAGAGTTTGAAAAGGAAGGTGGGAGATGGAGAAACAGAGGAGATTTCTGAGGTTGTTCTGCCTTTGAGGAAGAGAATTTCTTTGACTAAAATGTCTGAGTCCTCCATTTGGGTCACTGGTGAAAGTGGGTCTATCTATGAGAGGTTCTGGAATGGAATCCAGTGGGTGATAGCACCCCATGATCTACAAGTATTGACTGGCCATGCAATCTGTGTCTTTATTGTCAATCAAACTATTCTTACTCTATCAGAAGCAGGAACCCTGTATCAGGTAATAGTCTTCTCTCAGCTGCGTATCATATAAGCTCATAACAGTTTCTGTCTTGTCCCTATGATTTTGGAATAGAGCTTATACAATTCAATATCTTTGCAATTATCAAGCTTAATTCCAGCAACAACAAAAAAAGCTTCTGTTTTAGGTTTCTTGTAAGATCATTTATACTTGTCCCCTTTAATTTTGTATTTCTATCCGGTTTCTACAAGTCTTAGTGTGGTGGGCAGAGATGTTTAATATCAGACTTGGAGACCATAAAACCTTGATTGCCTAGTAGTTGCTAGACCCTTCTGTCATCCTGTAGCACCGGATTCATTCAGGAAGGAACACATACTTGTTTGGGTCTCACCTAATAGATTAAGGTGAGATGTCTTTTAAAGATTCACGGATTCGAATCTCACCATCTCCATTTTATTTGATAAAAATCAAGCACAAGGTGATGTGAATCTGTGCAAGTTTCAATCCCACTAGTTAAGGTGTGTTAGAGAATAATATAAATTATATTCCGGGACCTCACTTAATAACTTCAGTTTTTAGGTGAGATGATTTTTTAACCGTATCTCTGTTGGATAAAAATGGATTCACTGCACACTACAACTGCTAAATGAACGTATGGGATCACATATCTTCTTCTTTTTCGCTTTCAGATGATACTTGGTGAGAACTCACAGCCAATCTGGGTAGAGTTCACACCTACTCTCGATGAAAGCACAAATAGAGAAGCAGAACAAAGTTCATTGAAGCTAATAAATTCCGGCGTCATTTCTCATGATGGGTTGTGAGTGCTTCATTTCTGTTTCAATACATACCAGAGTCCGAAACAGCATAGTCACATCACATTACTGAAGCAAAATGTACTAATGAACTCCTTGCTTCACCGCGTTACTTTCCAGGAAAATTTATTTCTGCACAAAGAATGGCTCGTTATTAGAACTCAGTGAGGCAGAGCCTCCAAGGTAAAACTCGTGTTTCTAAAACTGAAAACCATCATAGCTAAAACTAGCTCTATTGTTTTTGAATTGTAGTATCTGCTCACAGTGTAGATTCTGGTGGGGACACTGGTATTAACGAGATTTATGCTATAAAAATGGAACAGATGGGAAAATCACGGGCGACCACCTGGTGCAGATGTTGCAGGAATTGTTGATGCTGCTACTGCTAGACTAGACGTAGTATATACCATAAGGTGAGATCTCTCTCAAATCAACAACTCAGAAATCAAAAGAACTTAAATAGACAGGCTAACACGGAATATAATCTAATTGAAATTACTGTTATTATTCTACTCCTGGTAAGTGCACTGTCAAACATCAGATTAAATATGATGACTCCAGTAGCTATTTTCAGATATTCTGTGTAGGTGTCCAATCAAGCCACGCTTGGTGGCTAAGCTGGCTCCTTGGTTCTTGGCTATTATCTTCGTTTTCATTTGAAACTAAGTGTGCTGCAATGCAGTTCTACAGGTGATCTTTATGAATATGATAGGAGCTCAAAGCCAGCATGGAAGAAGCATATATGGGCAGAAGGGACAGTAGCAGATGCTTCTCTGATGCCATCAATGGGATGCACACTGCATGGCTTGAGTGGAGAATACTCCATCTCTCTTTTTCTTCTAACCAAGGTACCATATCCGTAAACTACACACACACACACACACACGCATACAGCAGTAAGTGATAAAAAGGCAACACATATAGGGGGGATAATGAGCAGGACAAATGTTTTCCAGAAAGCCACAGTAAATCTGGCCTCTACTCACAATATTTTCTGTATGTCCAGGGTGGTAAATTGGTAGAGAGACGATTAAACCAAAGGAAGTGGAAATGGATAGTCCATGGAAGCCCCAAAGATCATAAGTTGACATCCATCACACCAGTTGTACAAGATGAGACGAATGAAAAATTCTTATCATTATTTCTGACCACATCATCTGGATCGGTTTTTGAGTATCGAATATTGAAACAGTCAGGTGAGTGAAGCAGTTGGTATAAATACATTTGAATCTAAAAACGATGAGGCCTTTCACCATTCCTTTTTTTGTCGTTGGAAAATGTTTGCTGTTTGTAGCAGAAATGTTGTAAGCCAGGTTTTTTTTTCACATGAAGACAGGCACTGATCAGGAAAACCAAATTCCCGAAGCATGGTTGAGTCATATGCATCCTCCGCATGCGAAAGTTGCTAGTGGAATTGCTGGGTTACCACTTCAAGCTGGCAGAATAGTTTTCCCGCTGCATGATGGTAGACTTGCAGAATTGCATCTACCTGGACTAGGTGGAGAAAACACTGGGCCGAATCGTCAAGTAAATCTCCGAAAAAGAGCACCAGTAAAATATGCATGGTCAATGCTAGACGCCCCAGAGACTGAAGGTTGGAACGCAGAGTATTGCAGAGAAGAACGTGGAGCCATGAACTGCATTGAAGGCATAAAAGATGAGCCAAATGAACAAGAGATTACAAGATCAATGGCAAGAAGGAGAAAGGGAAGTAAAACACAACAAGATTACCTATTTGCAGGTGCCAATGGACCAAATAAAGTTTCGGAAGAATATAGTTTCCCAGATAATTGGATCAATTCTAACTTTCGTCTGCGAATGATACATGGAGGCAAATCATTTTTCCTTGTTACTGATGATGGTTTCACTTATGAACATCTTTATGCTGAAAATATATGGCTGTGGCTAAGGCATGATCACTCAACACCAATGAAAGGAGCACTTGGAAACTACAACGGAAGTCTCTTTTTGGTAGACATTTACGGGAGTCTGCTGATGAGAGAAAGGAGCGGGGAGGGGCTAACTTGGGTAAATTGCACTGCTATGAGGAATCTCGGGCTTGTTATTGGAGGTCCTCCATGGGATGGAATTCCAGATAGAACTCCGAAAGTTACAGAAGAAGATGCAATTTTCTTAATTAGCAAAGATGGAAGGCTTCTGCAGTTCACAGTAAGGAGCACAAACCAAATAAATCAAAGTCCCGTGCATCCAAAAGATTAAAAGCATCAGAGAATTTATTTTCTTATATATGGTTCACTTGATTTTTCACTTTTTCATTGTCATAATCACCATATATACATACATATAAGAGCATTTCATGTCATCAGGCAACCAAGAAACATTACCAATCAAAACAAAATTCTGGAATATTACTTTAAACACTGACTTTAGGCTAGCAAACCATAACAGGCAGTATTTCTGTGATTTTCCCAGAATTGTAAAGCAGCTCATTGCTGATATGTTAATCAAATTTCTATGCAGGTTGCCCTTAGGAAATTCAAATGGAAAGATTGTCGAAACCCTCCAGATACCAAAGTTGCAAGTATTGTTGATCAGGAGCTGTTCCGGGATAACATAGTGTTTATCACTGGAAGGAATGGGAGGCTATACCAGTATAACAAAGTGACTGAATTGTGGCATGAGCATTATCAGTCTCAACATTTGGTTCTATCAAGATCACCAGGAACTGCTATGAGGCCATCCTCATTATCACTTACAGGCTCACTATTTATGCTTTCAGAAGATGGTGGACTAGTTGAATATCATTGGAATGCTGGTGATGGCTGGAATTGGATTGAGCATGGAACACCTAATAAAGGTGTAACCTTGGTCACTTCCCCTAGCCCATGTTTTGACGGTAATCAACTTTTTCTTATAGGTTCAGATGGAAAAGTATATGTTAGGTATATAGACAAAATGACATGGAGATGGAAAAACTGCGGCTTCCCTCATGTGGGACAAGAGGGTGGAAACGATGATGACGAAGAAGTTTGCATGGATGAAGATTTTGCAGCTAGCTTGGAGAATGTTGCGGCGAAGTATAGTGATTTTAATCGAAACTGTGACCCAAAGGTTGGTGCCAAGTATCTTTTCCTTTCTTAAAGCTCATCTACTAACGAGCTGCTGGCCAGCATCAGTGATGGGAAATCAATGATGAGTGTTTTGAACATTCACAGGTGGCACCAACAAGGCCGATCCCATTTTCTGATGATTCGGTTATCTTCGAGCTCAAGGATGGAAGAGTAAGGAGCACTTATTCATTTGCTGTTTCCGATTTTTATCAATTTCCAGCATTCCTGAGAACAAATTCATTAGAAATGTTTTTCAAGAGGCTAAAACTTGAGAAATATTTTCTATCTACACTCAATGTTCTTAAATTCTGCTTTTTTTGCAAATCTGAAACATTCTTTAAAGGTAGCATAAACATGTTAACGTAGGAATGTTTCTCACATTAACAATTATGACAGTTGGCAGAGATGCGAAGAGTGGAGGGCACACACTGGGTATGGTCACGCACTATTGGCACTCCGACAACCTCGTGCATGGCTAATTATTGGACGGCTGTGACTTCATGAAGAAAACATGCGGCATACAAAAGAACATGTCTGAAATACACATGTATACTTCAAGTATACGAATTTTGTACATTTAACAGAAGAATAGCTTAAATTACCATGCCTTTCTTCGCTTGATGTGGGAGAGCAAGCTGGAATTAGAGTAGAATCATCAGGAACATGATTGGTTGTACAGCGAGGGGTGTTGAAAATCTGAATATTTCTGGAAAAATCAATGAACAGCTACTGTAGCAATCAAATTCTGGGAATGGTTAAATTTCCAGAATTGATGGATAATTTCCAGAGGAGAAGAACTTTAAGAATTATTTGTATTTGAGAATCAAAACAACACAAACATGGGCAGAATATTTCGTTATAGTTACTTCCATCCCATCAATTTTATTTATAGAAGAGTCAGAAATTACAACGGCTAGTTTTTCAAAACTCGGTTACAATTTCCTATTTAACACTTGTTGACCACAAACTGAAATTCACTAAATACATTGACTCAGAACATTCAAACATACTAATTACAATGTGAATTCAATCATAACAATTGATTCTTTAACCTTCAATTCTTCATTCTTCAATTATCCTGCGTCAGTTCCTTGAAGACAGGGTCAAGCGGTCGACCGGTTAGTCTTCTCTTTGCAAGCGGTCGACCGGTGTTCTTGGGCAGTTCTGGAATCACCCTCAGATTTCAACACTCCCCCTTGATTCCTGAGCTGCACACTTACCACCATTCTTCTTAGCTTCTCAAGTCCTTCCTTTGCTAAGGTAATCATGTTAGTTAGCTTTTCCTTTAACCAAACATACTTCATTTCCAATTTTCTTTCTTCATATGTTGGGTCTATAGCAACAACATGGTCATCTCTATATGAGCTTTCTATTTCTTCATTTGCATCATAAAACAGAGACTCCAAGCTTTCATCAGACACTAGAGCAGCTGATAAGATCCCTTTCTTTTCAATTGACTTGCAAGTCTCATCACAATACAAGGAGCTTACATCTTGTAAATTTAAATCCACAAGATGTGTTTCTCTAAGTTCAACACTCCCCCTAGACACTATGGTCTGATATTTTTCATCATCTTTTCCAGCCATTTTCAGAGAGCCTTTCTCTTCAACAGATTCACTTTCAGTTGAGTTGCTTTGGTGTTCTAGTTGTTTCTCAAAACTAAAACATCTATTTGACATTTTTGTACTGAATAAGAGGGTACCTTGATCATCTTTGATCATGCATTTGCCATCTATAAACAGCAAAGAGTGTCTATCCTCAAGTAATTGACCTACACTTATCAAATTTTGGTCAATTTTTGGCACATACAACACACACTTAAACTCTCGGATTCCAGCTAGAGTTTCAATCTCAACTTCCCCTTTACCTTCAACACTTACATACTGCCCATTTGCAACTTTAACCCTAGATTTGTAGCTTAAGTCTAGGTTTTCGAATTTACTTGCTGCTGCAGACATGTGGTTTGTACAACCACTATCAATAGACCAAGTTTGTAGGTTTACCTCATTTTTGTTGCTGCAGTTGTGTGCTTCAGTGGCTGTGAATAGCATTTCCTCTTTGGTCTCCTCCACTTCAGCAACTTGAGCTTGATTTGCATTGTCTTCATTGCAAGATTTTTCAATGTGCCCAAACTTCTTACATTTTCGGCATTGTGCATTCTTGAGCCAACAAGATGACTCAAGATGATTGTTTTTCTGACAATACTTGCAGGTGGGAAGTGGCTCTCTTCTTTCCTTCCACCTTGCATTGAAGTTGTTGCCTTGTGTTTGATTATTTAGCCAATTTCTGTTTTGCCATGCTTTTCCAGGACTGGACCTGTTTTCTGGATTTCTGAAGAACACTTGCTGCTGCCTAGTTCTTCCTCTAAATCCTGCTGCAAAGGCCTCTTCACTTGTGTTTTCTTGCCTAAATGCTTGCCTTTGTTCCACAGCTTGCAATGCATTGATTAGTTCTTGAAGACTCATGGAAGTGAAGTCTTTTGAATCTTCCAAAGAACATATCTTGTTCTCAAATTTTGCGGGTAAGCTTACTAGTACCTTTTCCACAACTCTTGATTCTTGAATTTCTTCTCCAAGTAGAGTCATTTCATTTACAATCTTGGACACACTTGATGAGAATTCTTTGACAGTGTCAGAATCCTTCATCCTTAGCCCTTCAAATTGCCTCTTCAAGTTCAGAATTTGCATCCTCCTTGACTTCTCATCACCTTGAAATTCGGATTTTAACTTATCCCATGCATCCTTTGCTGTTTCACAGGCCATTATCCTTGTGAAAATGTCCTCACTTACTGCATTATGAATGCAAGTAAGAGCCTTGAACTTCTTTGCTCTTTGTTCATTGAAGTACTTAACTTGGGCCATTGTTGGATTGTTGGTCAAGGGAACTGGTTCCCTGTCAACCTCCACATCTTCCCACAAGTCAAAGGCTTTCAGGTATATCTTCATCTTCGCTGCCCATACTCCATAATTCACTCCTGTGAAGATTGGAGATTTTGACGAGAAAGAAGCATCCATGTCTGTCAAGGACAGTCTGCTCGATTTTTTTTTTCGTGATTTACTTCCAAGACTTCACAATACTGGAGAACAAGGATATCAATTGATCTTCTTTGTCAATTGTTTATTCCTTTTAAAGAACAAATCAAGACTTAATTCTTGATTTCAAAAATCTGCCAATACACGAACAAGTTTCCTTTCACTTGTTTCTTGCACTCTTTTCCTTCCAGGGATTCCACAGAACAGAGAACGCGAACTATAATTGAGCAATTCTTCAATTATCAGTCCTTTAGAGAACAGATCAAGACTTTTCTTGATTGACGAATTCTGGAATTTCTGGAGACAGTGCAACCTTTTTCTTTCAAGGTTTAATCAATACTCTGAATTACTTTTAATCCCTTCTCAAAGACCTAATTCCGCTCTGATACCATGTTGAAAATCTGAATATTTCTGGAAAAATCAAAGAACAACTCATCGTAGCAATCAAATTCGGGAATGGTTAAATTTCCGAATTGATGGATAATTTCGAAGAGAAGAACTTTAAGAATTATTTGTATTTGAGAATCAAAACAACATAAACATGGGCAGAATATTTCGTTGTTATTAATGCCATCCCATCAATTTTATTTATAGAAGAATCGAAATTACAACGGCTAGTTTTTCAAAATCCGTTATAATTTCCTATTTAACAATTGTTGACCATAAACTGAAATTCACTAAAACATTGACTCAAAACACTTAACTAAACTTATTACAATGTGAAATCAATCATAACACTTGAATCTTCAACCTTCAATTCTTCATTCTTCATTTATCCTGCGTCAGTTCCTTGCAGACAGGGCCAAGCGGTCGACCGGTTAGTCTTCTCTTTGCAAGCGGTCGACCGGTGTTCTTAGGCGCTTCGAATCACCCTCAGATTTCAACAAGGGATTCAATGGTGAGGGAAGCAAAGCTGTGAAAAAGCTACATTAGAGGCTTTCTTCCTTCTTCTTGGTATACGTACCTCCACCATCATTCATCGTGATGTAAAACTGTTGTTTATATTAAATAGATAACAACCATTCAAAGATGTGATGCTGCAGAACACTAATTTTATTCAATCTCAACAAGCTTATTTATATAATAAGAAAATAACATAATTACAAAATATTCTCCATGCATATCTAACTTTTTTTTAGCAACGATAAACAACCTTAGATTCTGCTGAGGTTTTCATTTTGCTTCTAGAGTCACTTTGATCAACAATTCTCCTCCTTGACTCTGAAACTGCAAACTCTCAACTCGTGTCTCAAATATTCAAACTTAAGTTTGGGAAGTGCTTTTGTTAAGATGCCTGCATGTTGTTCCTCATATTCAGCTTATGTCATTGATTGAGCAACGATATCTTGTTTCTTTGAGCTCCATGAAAAAACACCTGAACTGAAGCTAAAGCGGTAACCAGAGGTGCTTCTTTGTCATCCATGTTTCCTGCCTAATCATTGTCAGAGTAGCCATGAAGGTTGAATTCTCTAACTTGACTAAATTCGATCCTATAATCAATTGTGCCTTTATATATCTGAGAATTTTCTTTAAAGCTTTAAAATGAATTTCACTTACACAATACATATATCTAGATAATAAACTTAAAGCATGCATGATGTTTGGTCTGGTTGTCATCAAATACATTAGGCAACCTATTAGGTTTCTATATAGCTTTTCATCCACTTTTCCAGCTCCATCTTCCTTGCAGAACTTCTCCTTTTGATTCATTGATGTTGTATGTGGCTTTCATTGTTCCATGCTAAATTTCTTGAGAATTTCCTTTGCATATTTATATTGACACATAAATATTTCATTTTATTTTAAAAATATTTACATGCCAAGAAAGAATGTCACCCCTTCAAGATCTGTCATTTCAAACACAAACTTCATTTCTTCTTTAAACTTGTCAATTTGCTCTTTGCAGCTTCCTGTTATTAGCAAATCGTCAATATAAAGAGATACAATAAGTATTTGCCCTTCATCTCCTTTGATGTAAAGAGTACAATCACATAGACATCTTATAAAACCTAAGTTTTGCAAGTATCAATTCTATTGTACCAGTTTCTTGGAGACTGCTTCAAGCTATATAAAATCTTTTTTAGTTGATATACCTGATTTTCTTGTCCTGCAATAGAAAAACCTTTAGTTGTTCAACAAAGATTTCTTCCTCCTAACAACCATTCAAGAAATAATGAATTTCATTTGATATAAATTCCAGCCTTTTTGTAAATCCAACAACTTCAGCCTTGAATTTACCAAATATATTAGCAACTTCAGCCTTGAATTTCATAGAGTAAATCTAGCATATTCTGAAATAATAATTGATGAAGGCAACATAATACTTACTGTCATTTAAGGATGATGTAAGATTGGTACTCAAACATCTATGTGAATTAATTACAACTTATGTGTATCTCTTTAGGCTTTGTTTGGCTGAATGGAAGTCTTGACAACTTTCAATATTAACAGACAGCACAAGTAGGAGAAAAAATTCTTAATTTTAGCAAGTCGTTCACCATGTTTTTTTCCATGAAAAATTGCTTCATAACGATAATGACTCATTCTTTTATGCCAAAACATTGAGTTATTGACTTCTTTGTATACAACAGCATGTTCTTCTTTAAAGTCCAATACAAAGCTTATATCTTTCATTTGAATGTTGAAAACTTCTATGCCCTCAGCATCTTTGATCGCATAACTCTTATCTTTAAATAACACCTTGTAACTTTTGTCTAGCAGTTGAAAACACTTAACAACTTTTAATTAATTTCAAGAATATATAGTACATTTGAAATTAATTTCAAACTTGTTTGAGCTTCAATGGCTAATGTTCTTTTTCCTTCTAATTTTAGGTGAGTTCCATTTTCAATCTTGACTTATTATTTTTGGTATTGAATGCAGCACCTCCAAACTTGTTGTTTTGTTTTTTCTTGTTCTTACCACCATTGTTGTTTTGGGATTTGAAAGAGAATGCACCTCCTACATATCTCTCTTACCCATCAACTTTTTTTGCTCCTATGCTTGCAGTGCATTCAACAATTATATCAAGGTAATGCTTGACAAATCTTTAGAGTTTTCTAGAGATGAGATTGTTGTCTCAAACTTCTCTGGAATTGTAACTAGAATTTTTTGAACAATTCTAGAATCAAAAAAATTAGTGTCAAAGAGTCTTATATTGTTAACAATACTGGGGAGTTTGTTAGAATATTCCTTTATTGCTTATGATTCTTTCATATTTTGTAACTTAAATTCTCTGATTAAGTTCAGCATATTGCATCCCTATGATTCTCTAATTTCCCTTGTATTCTCCTTTCATAAAATCCCAAATTTCCTTTGTTGTCTTCACAATCATTATTCTATAAAAAATGGTGGGTGACAATGTTGTAAATAGAGTTGTTTTTGCTTTTGATGCTATGTTTCTTCTCTGTGATTTTTTATTTGTGGGACCATAAGATTGTCTGATATGATTGGAACTTCATATACTTGTTCAATTACTTTCCATTGATCATTAACATCAAGATAGGCTTCCATTCTGACGGCCCAAACTTTATAATTTATATCATCAAATACTAGAGGGCAACTGCAGTAAATTGCATTTCCGAGTTCATACTAGATTATAAGTATTTGGATGATAAGTATTTGAAGGTTGTGTTTTAGGCTCTCTCAATCTCACAAGTGTTTGAAGGTTTGTGTTTTGGATCTCTCAATCTCACAAGTCCCTCAAGAAAATAAGCTCTGATACCAATTTGTTTTATATTAGATAGATAACAGCTAATCAAAGAAATGATGTTACAGAATACTATTTTTATTGAATCTCAACAAGCTTATTTATACAATAAGAAAATAACATAATTGCATAGATATTCTTCATGCCTATCTAACTTTTTGTTACATAGAATAAAAGATAATTATTACAATAGCAACTGTTAACAACCTAAGATTCTACAGAGATTTTTCTTTTTCTTTTAAAGTCATTTTGGCAACAAAAACCCATATTCTTCGTCCGACCTAAGCCCAAGATCCAACTCAAACCAAACCTAAACTAACCTCTTTGTTGTGACTCTCATCCGAATGCCTAGAGATTTCAGCTCTTAACTTGAGCTTTTGGTTTAGAGAAACATGTGACTTTCTCTGGTTATTTTTTGATCAGGAGATTGTTCATGGAAGGATTAAGGAAGTGTTAGGGATTTATTAAGACTTGATGATCTATGATATTTATATTTAAGGTGTTAGTTATACTTGAAATGTGTTTGATATGTTGTACTAAATATTTTGTTTTAGGTTAGGTTGAAGACTGGCAAATCATAATCTCAATCAGCTACTTTATTTGTTTGTCTAAATTGGTCCACTAGTTGGATTTTGGTCCACCAATGGACCTAATAGTAGAAATAATCAATTTAGAGAATGTCTGGAATCAATCGGAAAAATCAATTTGGCTTCATAATTATATTTTGGTCAATGAGTTTATAGTTTCAATCTTTGATGTTATTTTAGTTTTAGTGTTTTTTTATATCCATCATAGGTTATGTTCATGTTGCTCTTAAAAATCTTCGGTAGTTTTATATTTTACTTTTTTTTGTTTTTTGCTTTTGTTTTTGAATGTGTAAGATAATATGTAAAATGTATATAATATGCTTGTGTGTTAATTATATGATAAATACACTCGATTATTCTTGAACAGTATATTGTTTTATTGTTTGAATGCTCACCTATTCTTCAAAATGTATTTGCATCGAATAAAATATGGTACCAAAATTACAGTAAGAAATTTGATTACAAGAAAAGCGAAAACTCTCTTGCTTGAAGTGGTTTTCGCATGCAGAAATCCTTTAATTAATGGTCAGATCTTGTTCTTGTTTTGAATAAAGAGATATTCACAGTAGTCTAAAAAAGATGTAATCATGTGAAATCTTAACATAATTGGATCTGAAGGACTTGAATTGACTTAGTAAAGATAATTCACATAAGTTTGAAAGCTTTAATCATGTGATATCTTGACTTGATTTGATTTGATGAAGGTAAGGACTTTAATCTTTTGTTTCCTTGGCTTGATTTGATGAAGATTAGAACTTTGATTAGAACTTGATCCTTTTCTTTCTTGATAGACTTGAATTCCTTTGAGAGAACTCATAAGTATTTGTGCTTGGTCGTTACTATATGTTTGTTGTCTTTTTTTTGTTTCTTTTTTGTTATTCTGGATCTCTCCTTTTTGTTATGGCTTTGTTGCCTATTTATAGACAAGTAAATTGTATATTTACCTCAAATATCTTTTAACTAAATGATATTTTAAAGAAATCAATATGAAATTTACCTAAAATACCCTTATCTTGAAGGATATTAAAGTAAGATCTATAAAATATATTTGAATTTGGATTTTTAATTTGGGCTCAAACCCAATATATTTAATCAGATCCATACCTAATAAAAAAAATAGATCATGGATCAAACTTGTTGAAATTTCAATGTCTCTTTCGGTGTCATATGATCTTTGATATATATCTCATTACCTTACATTAATATGCTTAGTATGTATGTATTTACATCTATTTTAGTTCTCTCACTTCTTTATTATTACAATTGATAATTTATACTTATAATATCTGAAATGTATATTAAATATTATTACTTCACTAAATTGATTGAACTTGCCCTTTTATTTTAATACTATTTTTAGGTTATTAGCTTCCAATAAACATTTTGACCTTTAATTGAGAGTTTTTGATTATTCATTTTTTATCAATACGTTTTGCTTGCTTCCACAAAGCTTTTACTTTTTAGCTTGATGTCCTAGATGTTCCACAATTATATTGTTTTATTTGAAGTTTGATTGTTATACTATTATACTGTTTTGTTTTAATCTTGAATTTTGATATGTAACAAGGATTATGGATTATTGTTTTGTTTTATTTGATGATGAGAAGTTTTAAAGTGTTATTTAATTTTATTATTTTAAAAAATTTCAAAACAATATGAATTTTTATATAAATTTTTTAATAAATATATTACAAGGTTTATCGCTAGTGAAGTATATCCATGACACCACTCATGTGGATTTCAAGTATGAATTTGTGTATATTTAGAAATATTATTCATTTAGAATATTATTTATTAAAATATATATATATATATATATATATATATATATATATATATATATATATATATATATATATATTTTTAAAAATTATTTTTGTTATTGGGACAATAAAATAATCAAAAAAATCCTAAAAACAATTAATTGAAAATAAAAAAAAATATTTTTCAAAAGCATTTTTCTCTTGAATTCCCAAACACCCCTTGATAATACCACACACTAGTATATTATTCATTTTTAGCAAATGTTTTGCAACTTGAGCATATGACGACAACATTGTCAGGACCTTCATAAAAGCTCGGTGCATTGACTTTCTGAACGTGTGGTTTCAGCAGCGTCAACAGTTGCCTTCTCTTAGAGCAAACTTGTTCCTTCATTGCGTTCAGAAGTTTCACAAAATTTTGCCGGGGGGGAATTCCGGTGATATCTTCCCAGCGTCACTGCATGAAGAAAAACTGAAAAATGCTAAATGTTTTAGCTCGTACGAGTGTTGGGGTTCCTCTCCTGGGAAGCAGATCCATTTTGCTTTTGTCTCCCAAAAAGAAGGGGAATGTTGGCCTTCCTTGGCAGGCAGGATCTGAACACCATTTGCGATATGGAACCCAGTAGGTATTCAAAATACTGCCAAAGTTCTATGAATTAGATAGCCAAATAAAGTGTCTAAAATAGCCACATGGGAGGAGTTCTACATTGAACTTCATGCGCCTCATGAAATCTTTCGGTTCTGATAAAAAAAAAAATACTTATCTCAAGTGACCAAATAGACCAGATTACTAAACTTGAAGATTAGTACAAAATCAGCGCCAAATACAAAGATTACTAAACTTAAAATGTTAGCGTTAATCAGAGCCCAAGCACCATTCAACAAAACAGAAAATACTCGAGGGGTTCTCAACAAACAGATGACCAATTCATAACCCCATTGTAGACAAGAACCACCAACCACAATCTTCAATGAGAAGTACATATCAAACACCTCAATGAAAACTCATACACCTTTGTAATGGAAATCACCACCCATTAGTATCTCCTCCTAGGACTCCTTGAGCGATTCATTCGTCCAGGTCTGCAAAAATTTCAAAGGCAACAAGTTATATTTCCACCTGACACAGCTAGAGAAATATCAGATAAGCCAGACCAGATCTAACTCAAGATTTGAAGTGACTCGTATACAGTCAGAGGACAGCATCATGATCTAGCCTCAGGAAGATACTATCATATAATTATAATTGGCCTGGGAGCATGTATTAGTAATGGACAGTTACTTTATAAATAGGCATGCCACAAAATCATGCATAGGCAGGTACTTGTGAAGTTGTGCTCAATCATGTCCCGTGCTCACTGTAACCCCAATTCCCAATTAAACTGAGTCATAAGAAATAATAAAGGAAGTTACAAGCTGAAGCTTATATAGCCTCTTAAAGATGCCTGGACTATTTCATAAGAAAGTCCACGTCAAAGCTAACTCTTCCATTTTCAATTAGCCCACAGTCTGAGCTTGAAGCAATATCATTCGAAGCAGATAAGATCACTCAATAAAGTTTTCAGACTGAAGAGCACTATGTTTTGCTTTCTTTCACTAAATATAACAGCACCTTGAATTTGCAAGTTTAGGTTCAGTCAGGACATGCAAATCCTACAAATCTATCATTACTAGCCATTGTTTTTTCCTTTTACAGACTGCAGGCAGGTTGAGACATAATTTAAAACATCAACATGCACTTTACTGAGCTCAAAGATCGCAGATATTGTATTTTTTTTTCACATTCAGAGAAGTATAGATCATTTAAGGAGACATGTAATTTCACTAACATCTCTCTCTAATAATATATCATCTTCAATAATTTTCAGCTTGCAAAAGCAAGGCATAGAGACGGACCTCATGTTCTTTCTTCTGAAGGCCCCGTTGCTAGGGCCATTGCTGAAGGCCCAATCAACATAGATAATCTGTTCAAGCAATGTTCCCCCATTCATAGAAGCTATTGCAGTCTCTGCTTGCTCAAACTTCTCGTATTCTATCAGCGCATAGCCCTTGCAAAAAAAAAATGTCAACTTAATGAAAGAATATTTGTTTCGGAATTTTTCATTGAAGACAACAGGTCAAATGTTATTGTTAATTTCCATGATCAATATAACAGCATGAAATAATCTCAGTAATCAAGAAATGAATTTTTTTGAGGAAGGAGGACAGGAAAATGATATAGCACTGAGTTTGAACACATCAAATCCAATTGAATCAATAGCATGCTACTTGACAAACATAATTACATTTCACTCCATGTATGTTGAATGTTACGATCCTTTATTTTGGATGGAACATGTGTATTTTACAAATATTGAAATTGAATACCAATATGAAGCGGAATTTCCTTAGAATAGAAACTAGTTCAGGCTAAAATTTGACCTGCAAATTATTTCATTAAGCATCATCTGCATTTAAGATTGGAACTAATGAGTTAACAACTTCCTTTGCATCAAAATTATGCAACCAATTTGTGTACACATGCACAGCTATCATATCCAACACAACAGCAGAGCAGCCAATGCCACCCAGAATCCTAAACAGCAGCACTCAATTTCTCTCCTCTGTGAGCAATTATATTTAATAAAGTTCACGCACATGATGAACCATCAGTTAAAACAGAAAAAGGTGGTGAAAAATTATCAAAACCACAACTGTCTCAGTTCCTCACCAAAAACCCCAGCACCATACATGCTTTTCATGCAAAGAGCAACTGATCCAGTGAGATTGCTTTGTGCTAATCTTGAATCGATCAGATTTGCTTTGATTTGGGTTCCAATTGAAATATGAAATAGTTCAGAACAAATGCTTCAAACCAAAAATCAGCAAGGCAAGGAGCTTGTAGTAAAATTGATCTGTGTTTTGAATTCAATTTAACAATGGTTTTCACTAATATGGACACCCAACATAACAAAAGAACAAACCAACTGGAAACAAGATTCAAAAGAAGAGGAATTTTTTTATTACCTTCACAAAACCAGTGCGGCGATCAAGATTCAAATGCAAATTTTTTATTTCCCCAAATTCACCAAAAGCTTCTTGCAGATGATCATCTTGTGCTTCCTCATGGACTCCACTCACCAAGATTATCCATCCTTCAACAGCTGTAAATAGATGGAACATTTACCATTCATCACAAGTTTCAGAACAAAGGGAAAACTAAGTTTTTACACATAATAATGAGCAGATCTGATTAAAAACTACTCCAACAATAAAATAAAATGAAAAAAAAAATAGTTTAGGAGAATCCCCAAGGAGGAACAGCATTCTTAGCACAATGTAGAATGTTTTCTACCTATTTTAGATCTAGCTTATTAGTAGGTGCAAGTGGAGAACTCCAAGGCATCCTTGCATCAAGCAACCCATAGGGTTAATTACTCTCAAAGTCATATTCCCATAATTTCAAAAAAAATTGAGTGGGGGCGGGTTCACAATTTTTCCTTTTTGTTTAATGGCATCACATGTTCAAACAAAAACAGCACACTCAGTCTGACATTTAAAGATAACCAGAAGAAGAGAAAGAAAAAACGATCAAGCACATCAATTTACAGTTAACAGCCTCAAAATTCATTAGAACCATTCAAGACCCTACTTTTTCAAAAACATTTACAAATAATTCTGAAACCCTAGAATTTAAACATCAAGTAAAAAGTATCGAGGGTTTAGATTTCACTGACATCGCTGGGGGCCAGGCCCGCCATCAGAACCAAGGGAATCAAATCCACGACCGGAGAGGCGGCTCTGTCTCTCGGCATCAACCTCTTCTCTAAAGCCACGGCCTTTAGTCTTTTTAGGAGCGGAGAGTGAAGAAGTCGCGCTGCCTCCTGTAATAGCTGACTTTAACTTAGGGAGTGGAGCACGAGGTGAGGAGGAGGCGTCGACGTCGGCGGCACCCTCCTCGTCCATCAAATCATCGTCCTCTGGTTCAAAATCCACCGCTTCGGCCTCCGTGTTTGCCATTATTATCGAGTCGCTTCTGTCTCAGGAAATCGTGGAGGTCGGTATGCTCCGTTTTCTCTACAATTTTGTGAACTTTTATTACTAATATCACTCCCCGTCGGTGTTAGGGTGTTTGTATCAAGGGTTTGGGTGTTCCTCTCTTGTCAATGAAATGCACCGTTTTATCGATTGAGTTAATTACAACTCAGTACCCTATAGTTTGCACAATTTATTTATTGGTCCCTGTGATGTCATTTTCTTTCTTCTGCAGATAATGGTCAAACACCTACAAACTTAAAATTACAAGACTGAATAAATCAAGTAATAAAAATAAATAAAGCCAAGTGATATCAAAGCTTCTTCCATCCTCGGATCATCCCTGCCATTCAAAACCACACGTAAGCAATATTTTACTCAGCAGCTGCATTTTAGCTTTTCTGTTCATAATTTCTTTTTTTTCTTTTACAGCAAGAGGTATCACTGCTTCTTGGTGCCCGTGACATGATCATTGCCTTGTATTTCAATTGCATTTCGAGTATTTTAGATTGCATTTTAAATATGATTTATCAAAAATGTTATTTTTTTATTTTAAATTAATTTTTTTAGCATTTATTAATACCAAAAATATTTTTAAAAATAATAATTTAATATATTTTATAAAATAATCTCTACCATTGTCGTTCTCTCGTGGCAATGAAGTTGTCCAACTCCAAATATGTGCAAGTGTTTTTCGACTCCAAGTTTTTTTCTTCTTCTATGGAATAAGAAAATATTTTTAATTTGAAAACCTACCCTTGCTTCACCGACCACACCATATTCCCCCCACACCTCAGCTTATCTATCTACATTCCTGCTATAGAAAGGTGAAGTTTTTGTGCCATGTTTTTATCTTGGGTTTTCAATCACCATGGATTCATATGAAGCTGCTAATATGGTGTTTTCAAGGATCCAAAACTTGGAACCTGAAAATGCCTCAAAAATCATGGGCTACCTTCTCTTGCAAGACTATGGAGAGAAAGAGATGGTACGTTTAGCCTTCGGACCAGAGACCCTTTTGCACAATCTCGTTCTCCATGCCAAAACCCAACTGGGATTTCCCACTAACAAAACCTCTTCTTCACCTTTTATTCCTTCCTCTAGACCCAGTTCCTTGTCCATCCCCTCTTCAAGAATCGCAAGCGACAATGGCTTTGACATCACAAACCCTTCATCTCCCTCTACACATTCTTGGCATTTTTTGAGTCCTGGCCCCATTTCTCCACTCTCTTATGCCGGTGTTGTTAACGGAGCCGCCAGTAATATCAATGTTAGTTCAACACCTTTTCAGCCCACCGTCTCGTTATCTAATGCGTTTCCTTACAGCAATAGCAGTAGTAGTGCCAGTGATCTGGTTGACGAGTATGAACTCCAGGATCGCTTTTCCTTTCTCAATGATTCAAGGAAAGATGATTTATTTGAACCAAGGGTAGAGTCAGCCATAAGTCCAACTGAATATGGCGATAACGGTCTGAACAGGCGAGGTTTTTCAGTACCAGACACGTGTGTTGATTCGGAAGATTCAAGCTCCGGGTTTGGTTGGAAACCTTGCTTATATTTTTCTAGAGGGTTTTGCGAAAATGGTTCAGGTTGCAGGTTTGTTCATGGAGATTCAGCTGATAGTGCTGCCATTGTTTGTTCACCAGGTGAACTCTACGAGTTTGAACAGTGTCTACAAATACTTAGGTCAAAGGCTGCTGCTCAGCAAAAGAAGCTAGCAGCAGCCTCCCAGTTCATGGCTGGAGCTAATTTTTTACATCACAATAAAAGTTTGGACTTCCTTCGTCAGCAACAAAATGACAGCCAAAGGTACATGCATTGCACATGGAGTCAAGGCTTGAAACCTTTTTTAGTTTTTGCTTGCACTGTTACTTTGCTCTCCGAATTACTATTTTCGAAAAGTGGTGGGGCGATTTTTGGTAATTGGTTTTTTAATTGTGGTAGCTCCAATTTGCTGTTTTAGATCAGCTGCGGTAGCTGCATTGATGATGGGGGATGAACTTCGCAAGTCTGGAAGAATCCGGCCTGAAAGTAATGATTTTTCGCAAATTGGATTTGGAGGGGCAACGAGCCCAAGTTCAAGACAGATCTATTTGACATTTCCAGCTGATAGTACGTTTAGAGAAGAAGACGTTTCAAATTATTTCAGGTCAGTTTTTTCCCCTTTTTTCCACAGATAAAATTTCCATCTTGAACAATTTGTTGAAAATAGCTTGTTTGCTGGTGTGTTTTTGAAGCATTTACGGGCCAGTGCAAGATGTGAGGATCCCACACCAGCAGAAGAGAATGTTTGGATTTGTTGCATTTGTGTTTGCAGAGACAGTGAAGCTTATATTGGCAAAAGGGAACCCGCATTTTGTATGTGATTCCCGTGTGCTTGTTAAGCCTTACAAGGAGAAGGGAAAAGTCCCCGACAAGTATAGTTTATGCCATTCATCTTGATAATATTTGCGTTTAGTTTCTTTGGATCGCTCAGTGATAGTTGTGTTCTTCGTTTAAGCATTTCAGAAAGCATCATCAAGGGCAACAGATTGAGAGGGAAGAGTATTCAGCTTGTCCAAGCCCATCCAGGATCAATTCGAGAGGGCCATTTGATCTCCATCCTGGTAAGTTAACAAGCCAGAATATTCATTCTATAATCTAAAATTGTTACGGTTTTTAGTGAAGGATTGTTTTTGGTCTCTAGGAGAAGCTAGAATGTTTGACAATACTCAAGAGATGTTGAGAAGGAAATTAAAGGAAGAGGCTGATATAAAGCAAGCTATTGAACTCCAAGGGAGAAGGCTATTGAATCTGCAGCTTCTAGACTTGAAAAATAACAATCGTCAACATCGATATCTTAATGGTTTTTTAACTGGGCCTCCCATTTCTGCACCACCTATCCTTCACTGTCCCAACAATGAAACTCTCTCTTTTCCTGTCGATGGCAATGATCAAGATGTTCCTCGAGGTTTGTTAATTGATCCTTAATTGTTATCAGCTCGTACATTTTGGCTCGTGATTTGGGTTCGCAATAAAGGTAACATCCACTGTCTTGCTGCGGGTAATGGTGGCAACCCTGATGCTACAGTTTACCAAAATGCTGTTTCAGATGTTGATAAGGAAGGTAGTCCAGCTTGCGATCACAATGATGGCAATAGCAATAATAGAGATAAAGAGGAGAAGTCCAGCAATGAAGAAAGCTATCTCCATGAAAAGTAAGCACATTTACAATTTGATAAATATTTTTATATGTTCTACTTTATTTTTCTATTTTTCACTGTAGTATCTCTTTTTTAATTCTATTCACCATTACTGTTGCCTCTCCTTTATGTTGCATCATGAGCAGTTTGGAGCATATTCTCCCAGACAATCTCTTTGCTTCTCCTAAGAAATCAGCTGCAGATCATCTCGCTGTCTTCTCCGCAGCTTCCGTGGAGGTTGATGAAAATACCACAAGCACTAATACATCTTCTCTCAACATGACATCTCTTAAATCATGTTTTCTCCATATGGCCAGGTAAATACATGAAAACACATTCACTTTTATGGCCTCTATCAAAGGAAGATAGTTAATCAATTCTCTGCTCTTTTCAGTTCGTCATCCGAGCCTGGAACAGCTGGCATATAGGTGGCAAAAGGGAGCGTGGCCAGCAATGGGGTGAGATCAGCAAAATGTGTAATGAAACTTGTAGGCATGTACAATCCATTCAATTTCACAGCTTTCTGTCTAACTGGATTCCTTTATAATATTGGACTTTTTTAAAAATCTTTTGCAGATATATTGGAAGCACATACAGAAGTTAAAAGAAATCCTTTGGCTGTATGAGCAAAAAATCTACACCCAAAACAAAGAAAAGGATCTCAGCAAGATCACCATCGTCGTCAAAACATACTAACAACGAATACATAAAAGAACAGATGAACCACCAAGGGAGTGGGGTCTCCCTCTTTTCTCACCATGTACCCTCTCTGCGGGTATTTATGTGGGCTTACAGTGTGCCGGACCACTCAACAATTGCATTGCGCGCAGAACAAACGAAAGTCCAGTCGTTAATCCCTTATCTGTAATCTTAAGTCTTTTTCTTTGTTTTGTTTTAAGAGAAATAGAAATTAAGTCTATGGAAGAAAAATACCACTTCTTATGTCACAATGTGTACAGAAACAGACCCCAGGAAGTTAATAAGATCTGTAGCAGAAGTATAACCTCTAGACACCAAGGCAGACCGATCCTAAAAGCTTAAGAATCGCAATTGCTCATGTGGGGTGCAAAAGCTGTTTCTGCTGAGATTATAGAACAACATATATAGAAAAATATTTCTGGGAAAAAAATATGGGTGAAGGTAGATGAAAGATCGTACTCTCATGTGAATAAAGTCTGCTGAGGGGAGTCCTTTGTCTCATTCTGCAGTTTCTTTCAGGTGGACATGAATAGGTTAGGGCCACACTCTCACATGGGGTGTGTAAAATCGCTCGTTTCCCTTCCACTCTTTTAACCTGATAACTAAATGCTGATAGATTCTGATATCGCTTTGCGCTAGCTTGGGGTTGGGATGTCAATGTCATGCACCCCGCTAGCTAGCTGCCTCGAATGCAGTTTGCAGGCTATGCTGTCTCCAAAATTTGGTTAATAAATAGCCCCCCGAAATATTAGTCGAGTATACAGCGAAAAGATTAGAGATGCTTTAAAATGATTAAGAAGAAATGTTAATCACAGCTGCGCTTTGTTTCTAAATTAAGGGAAGCCTTATCCAAGGATTTGTGAATGGGATTAGTGGCTGGGGGCAAGTGATCTCTCGTTTTCTGGTATCGGTGGTGCTTGTCCATTTCATGGGGGCTGTTGATTGAAAGTGAGTTTGTCTTTCAATTCATCTTGACGATTTTAGAAAAGAAATTCATAAATTTTATAAATTCTAACCCTACATTCTTGAACTTTCACATCCAGCCAACATCTCGTCACATGGCTTCAAATCGCAACCACCTCTCCCCTTCTTTTCTAGAAGAAGTGCGATTGCGATAGTTTTTTAAAGTTCTTTTCGTTCTGAAATATATCAAAATAATATTTTTTATTTTTTAAAAATCATTTTTAATATCAGCACATCAAAATGATCTAAAAACACCAAAATATATTCATTTGAAATATAAAAAAATAATTAAGTTTCAGCGAAACACCATGGAATCGCAATGCCAAATAGACCTCAACTCATTGCCTTCTCTTCCTTGAAAAATTATATAATTATGATATGTGCTTCAAAGGGTGTTGCTTCTTGTCCCATCAACATTTCCTGCTAGAGGGACAAGAATAATGCTTCCACTATATAGATATAGATATAGGCCCTGTTTGTTTATTTGGAAAGTGATTTTTTGGAAAGTGAATTCAGGAAAGGGAATTCCTGGAAGTGAATTTCGATGTTTGGTAGTGTTATGGAAAATGAACTGGAAAACACTTTTCAGTGTTTGTTTGTGTTATGGAAAATGAACTAAAAATAATTTATTAATAAATTTTTTTTTTCAAGTTTATTAAAATAATGAGGAACAAATCTTACAAATTAAAAAGTTGAATGAGAATGAAATAGAAATTGAAAAAAAAAATATAATTTCATAAATTATCTCAAATAAAATAAATAAAGATCAAAATAATAAAGATCAAATCTAACAAATTAAAAACAATGACAGTGAATAAATTAAAATAATAAAAATAAAAATTTCATAAATTATTTCAAATAAAATAAGTAACAATAAAAAATGAGGACCAAATTTGATAGATAAAAATTTTCAATAAAAAATGATAAGAAAAAGCAAATAGCAATTATAAAAATAATGAACAAAATTAATATAAAAATTAAATTTTAAGAGATGGAATTGAAAATAAATATTCAAAACAAATTATATATAGCAATCAAAAGTTTGAGGATCAAATTTGATATAATCAGCAAATAATGATATTTCTAAATTTTTCACAACTTCCGGAAAGTGTTTTCCGCCCAAATTTTCCGGAAAACACTTTCCTGAAAACCAAGTCAAATTCTTCTTTGACTGGAAAGTGTTTTCCGTTGATCGGAAAGTGTTTTCGTTGACCAACTTTTCGAAAGCAAACAAACACAAGAAAGTTTGGAAAGTGATTTCCTGAATTCACTTTCCGAAAACAAACACGGCCATAGTAAAAGTCACAAACAATCAAATTAGTGATTCTGAAAAGGGCACTAAAGAAATAAAAAGGGGGGAACTGGGATCATCAACAAGAATAAAGACTGACTTATCCATTCTTAAATAGGCAATGGTGCTTGTGTTTTCAATATGAAAGCCCTCATCAGCTATGAAAGCACTCCAAAAGGGTAGGGCGAGTGAATCTGCAACCCAACACAGCTGCTAAGTGGACTTCTGTTTAGGATTAAAAATAAATTTTGTTCCTAAAAACTTTTATATTTATATAAATTATTCTTAGGGAAAAAGAAGAAGTGGGTTTCAGCGATACCATTCCGGTTTTTCGATTGGAACGGAACGTTCAGGCGTGCCGTTTCGGTGTAGTACTGTTCATATATAATTATATATATATATATATATATATATATGAAAAAATAAAATATTAATTTAACAAGCATAATTAAAATTTGAATTTTTTTATTTAAAATATTTTGGTATTGAAAAAATAAAATATTAATTTAACAAGCATAATTAAAATTTGATTTTTTAAAATATTTTAGTGTTTTTAAATTATTTTGATGTATAGATGTCAAAAATAATTATTTTTTTTTAAAAAAAATAGATTTTAAACCCGGAACGGAACGCCCAGAACGGAACCGAGGCGTTCCGGCCAGAATTTGGCTGAAATTTCTGGAACGGACCGGAATTAAAACCGGAAAAAAATGACATCGTTTTGTCCTGATTTTATAAATGGAACGGGACGTTCCGGCCGAACAAAACGATCTGATAACATTGGTTTCAGCAGATGCCAACTCGTAAAGGAGTCCCCAGTAATTCATCAAAACTCCCACCGAGTTTGGAGAGCTCGTCGATCTCGTTACTTGAACCAGTTTTCTAATTTCTTTTTCAATTTTCATCGGAGCTTTTATTTTCCTTTTCCTTTCCTGCTAGCTTTTCTCAAAATGACAGGAGGAAATCGGTGAAATTAATAATTCGATTATCGTTATTTTTATACTAGCTGAATTGAATATTTATATTTATATTATTGTATTTTTTGCTTTATGATTAAGAAAATATTTTTAGATATGCTTATAAGAATATATATTTAGTTAAAATTGTAATAAGAAAGATTTATATATCTAAAATAAATAAAAAGTAAATATTTATAAATAAAAATTATGTTATACCAAAACTTGAAATATAATTATATATAAAAAAACAAAATATATTTAGTTATTCTAATAATTTTTTATATGTAAATAGTAAAAAAAAAACTATGTTAGTACCAAATGAGTTTTTAGTTAGATGTGGTTTTGTACTATGGTAGTGTTTATTTATTTATGTAAAAAAAAATTAAAATGTATTTAATATTAACATATAAAAGAAATTTCACCCTCAAAAAACAAACCGGCTTTGGAATATTATTAGCCTCAGGCTCGCCTTTTCATGACGAAGAGGATGAAATTACTATTATATGTTAGCAAGGAAGAATTTGTTTGTAACCGAGAGAGAAAGAAATGTGAGACTTTGAATGCTAGAAAATTGAATATTCAATTCAAGTTTATTGAATGAAAACTCTCGGCTTATATAGCCTCTAGTATAACTAACTTTTGTAGTTTGTTAGTTTACTCGTGCACTTAACTTGTGTTACAACTGAAATAACAGAAATACAAACTGAAAATAAACAGAAACAGTTGAGGTGGACTTTGGTAGCTGACTCATCATTATAACCCTGTATAATCGGCGCCCGAGCTAATGAAGCAAGATCAGAAAACGGGAATCGGTGGCATTGAAAGAGAAGCTGACGGGATGGCAGACAGAGAGAGAAGCAGATGGGATTAATGGAGGGCTGATTGACGGGCAGGCAATCAAGAAATCTGGACCCTCGAACCCACTTGCTTGATGAGCTGATAACACTCCTTCATCATCCACCGGTTCCTCCTCTGCTTGCAGAAGAAACGAAGTCCTCATTAATGGCGCACCAGCAGCTCCACTGCGTGCAATACATGAAGTGCTATATTTGACAAGCAAATCTGTCTGCGAAATCTGAAGAAAGATTACAGCTGCGAGGGAGATTAGTGAGAGAGCCACACCAGCTCTGAGCATGCACTGTTTTCCAGGCTAAAATGGCAGTCGGCAGTGAGTTCTGACAGTCAGCGTTTTCCGGCAGCCATTTCACTGACTCCAACTCGTAAAGTTACTCTTACTGTATTATTATTTCCTTGCTTCTTCTTCTTTTTTTAATTGGGTTATTTTGTTTTTTTTAAATATTAGTGGCTTGCAATATGCTTAGTTAGATTATTTTTAAAAAATATAAGAAAATATTTTCTGTATTATTAAATTTGGTTAAACAATAAATTTTAAAAATTCACAATTTATCAGTGATTATTTTTCAATTGCATTGTGAACAAAGATGTTGCATGTGGGCTTATGGGCTTGCAAGGTTAGACCCAATCATAAGAGTTTTATTTTTTATTTTATAAGTTAATGGGGGTCGATAACATGTTGTCATTCATTTAAAATAAAAATAAATAACATGTTGTTTGTCTCAACTACAATGTGTTATTTAAAATCTCTAAATTCAAAGTACCATGGTGGCCTGAAAATTAAAATATCTAGAAAATACTAATAATTTACTTGAACCAATCTATAATCTTTAATAAACGCATACAATACTTCAAAGACCTAAATCAACTTGAAAAACATGATCTTCCCAACCCCATAACTTTTTTTAGGCACTAATAATTTATAAAACAATTAAAAATTAAACATTATTTAAAAAAAAAACCACTTTAATACACAAAATCACATTAGTAGTATATACAATGATTTGAAAAGGTAAAAATGCCATATCTTTTAACTTTATATTTAATCGTAAACATTAACTATGAAAACATTACTAATAGTGAGCAAAGAATTAACTCAATGTTCCTACTTTTTCTTTTCTTGAATATAAGAATGATCCATTACACATGAAATAACATAAACAATCACAACTTAAATCTAATGACTCACTTTATATCTTTTAAAATTTCATGAGTATTCTTTAAGCAGCAAGGAACATAAAATCGTCTTCATATGTCATGAAAATGAGGAATGAAGATTTTAAACATGGAAATAACCAACATTCAATGATATTAAAAATTATTAACCTATGTGATCTAGTGATAAGAGTTTTGATTAAGGGCTTTGCTCTCTCCATGGTCTCGGATTTGAGTCATGTAGTTGCTAGTATGATGACTACTAGAGACTTATATGGTCGTTAACTTTAGAGCCTGTGAAATTAGTTAAGATGCGCACAAACCGACTCAATCACTCATGTTAATAGTAATAATAAAAATTATTGAACCTAGGACTGGAACTATAAAATCTTAAATGAAACTGGTATCGAATTGAAGTATTATATTTTTAAGAGACTAAATTCTTAAGAATTTATTGACAAAAAAATATTTTAAAGATTTAAAGGTGTCATATTCTCCAAAGTTGGTCATCGTTCGTCCATGGTCGGGGAATGATATTCAGCTCCATGAAAACATGTTTAAACAAAATTCATACAACGAAACAACTCTATTTTTGGATGACTTGTATGTTGATGGAAGGCTTGGTACTCAAAATTTTCATTTCTTTTCTATCTCATGTAGAAGGAATTTTTTCTGTGGCGTAAATCTAATTATTCAAGAAAAGGATGATCCACTTTAAGAGAAAAATGTTATAAAATTTATATTAAAAGCTATTTCAAAAGTCTATCTCACATTTAAAAACACGACTAACTTTTTAAGTACAAAAATATATATAGGAATTATTATCCTACATTGGAAAAGGGAGAGTTTCATCAAATATTTTTATAATAAAACTTGAGATGAGATAATGACCAACAAAGAAAATAGAGTGAGCTCGTGCACATAAATATGAATCGAGTAAGAGAAAAATCTTCAATTCGCCCTCCAAAGACGCGAGGCAACGCCTACACTCTCTAAATTTTTTCAGCAACTATAACTATCATAGTTACTTAATTTCTTAATAGTTATATATTTAAATTGTTGTAACAATTATTTTAATTTCATAATAAATTTAAAAATGATTGTTACATTATGATACTTATAAATACCATGTAGTTTTTTCAAACAAGAAACAACCCAAAATACTTTTTCAATTTAGTTTGCTGGTCTTTTTTCCTTTCAAGTTGTTTATATCCTATTGTTGGGGAAATATTCCTAAGGACAGTGCTAAAACACGTCTCAAGTTTTCTATTTCCGTTTCTTACCTTCATTATTTACAGAAATCTTAAAGATATTCTTTTTCAATATGGACGAAAAACACTCATGCTGACAATGCGCTTACCTTTAATGTTGTTGTCGGTTCTATTGTTGTCGGCCCTCCTTCAACTGCCATTGTTCCATTGACCAAGCCATTTCCTGACATCTATAAAATTGAGGTCTTCTCTGGACTGAACTTTCAAAGGTAACAAGAAATGATTTTCAACGTTCTTGACTTGCATGACGTGACTTGGGTTCTTGTCGATCAAAGTATGATGAAAATATTAAAGCATGGGCACATGAAAATAAGGTTTGTGGGCACTCCATTTTAAGCTCTCTATCCAATAAGTTGTTTGATGTATATTGCAACTACAAGTAAGCAAAGGAAATATGGAGCAATATCATGGCGAAATATACTGTCAAAGATGCGGGGAAACAAAAATTTATCACTGAAAATTTTTACCAATAGGAAATGGTTGATGGCAAATACATCAAAGCTCAAATTAATAAATACTATAAACCTCTTGAAGATATGAAAATTAAAAATATCAACCTTCTTGAAGCATTCATTGCTGGAATACTAATCGAAAAACTTTCTAACTCATGGAGCGACTACAAGTAGTAACTTAAGCTCAAGCATAGAGAATTGTCATCAATTAATCTTATAACCCACATCATCATTAAAGACACAAGTATAAAGGAATTGCAAGCTACTAGGAAGAAAGATATAACTACCAAAGCAAACTTGATAGAAGAGAATTCACTTTAAAAAAGGTATGAGAATAAATTTTATAAGAATAATTTTTAAGTCCAATGATAACAATACCATTGTTTTCAAACCCAAACCCAAACCCACCATGCACCTCAATGCCAAAAATAGAAAGAGAAACAACAATTCTCCTAAAACTATAGTCAACATGGTTGAAGGAGAGGACATTATTGTTGCGGTTGTTTCCCAAATCAATATGGTGACCAATGAGAAAAAAATGGGTTATAGACTCCGGTACTACTAGACATATAAGTGTAAATAAAGAATTCTTCTCCACTTATACACCTTTTAAGAATGGAGAAGAAGGGTCTACCTTTGAGATTCAAGGACAATAAATGTTCTTGGAAAGACAAAGTCTTTTTAAAATTGACTTTAGGAAAGATGTTAGCTTTGAATAAAGGTAATGTGTGTCCCTAATCTAAGAGCAAATTTGGTCTTTTTAGCTTTATTGGAAAATTTTGGGATTAAAGTGTTATTTGAATTTGATAAGATTGTAATGACAAGAAACAATGTATTTGTGGGGGAAATGATATTGTAACAATGAATTTTTTGTACTCCATGTTTGCTGAAAATATGAATGAAAATGCATCTTCCTCTGCTTACTTGCTTGATAGTATTGATCTATGACATGCTAGATTAGGACATGTTAGTTTATTTTATCTTAAGAAAATAAACTCTTTTGATTTAATCTATAGTTCAAATTATTCATCTATGAATAATATGTTGAAGCTAAAATTATTAAAAAAAAACATGTACATCTGTTAAAAGAGAAACTGACTTACTTAGCTTAATACACACAAACTTAGAAGATTTAAACAAACTATGACTAGAGGAGGCAAGAGATACCATGTGGACCTTCATATATGATTTTTTCAAGATATACAAAATTTTACCTACTTAGAAGTGAAGATGAAACTTATAACATGTTTTTATTATATTAAGCAAATGTAGAAAATCAACTAAAAAAAATTAAACTAATTAGATCAATTAGAGAAGGTGAGCATGTTCTAATGAATGATTATTATGAAAAGAAAGTTATAATACATGGAGTTAGTCCACCTTATTTACCCGAGTTAAATGAGATAACTGAAAGAAAAAATATAACCTTAAAAAAATAATGAATGTCATGCTAATTAGTTCTTTCGTACCTGATAATTTATGAGATGAAGCTATTTTGTCTACATATCATTTACAAAATAGAATTTCTTATAAGAAAATTGGTTGAACACAATATAAATTATGAAAAAGTTTTTCTCCAAATTTAAAGTATCTAAAAGTGTGGGGATGTCTAGGTAAGGTTATGCTACCTAAATGTTGCGATATCACAGTCGCACAAATTAATTACCCTACCTTGAAACAAATCAAACAAGATAGTATAGAGCAAACAAGGGGTTAATCCCACGAGGACGATTTAGTTCAGATTTTCATGCTATATGTTATGCAATTGTGGAGAGGGGGGGGGGAGTTGGAAGTTGGCTAGGCTAGGCTAAAGCAAACTAAGTGAAAATTATATAAATTGAAATTTATCAATAAAATAAACCTTGGTCACAAATCAACATCCACCTACACAAATTAGAACTGATCATGGAAACAACACATCAATTTATATTCTGAATATTTATCTCTTTCTAAAATTGGTTCGTTAATGAATTTGTCGTATAACTTACTCTAACCATCAAACAACCACAGTGTCCGCACTAGTAATTTGATTCAATGGCAGCACTAAAATTTAGATAAATTAATCAATTAAGAAACATAATTGTCCGCAATATATGTTTAATTTGAATGAATGTTCTCCCTAAGATTAATAACAAAGATCTGCTATAATTATTAACTTAGTTGTTTCATAAGTTCATATACCACAACTCCGGTTTTGATATCAAATTTAGCAATCTATTGTCTACAATAATAACTTCGAGTCCGCTCTTAGCAATTAAATAAAAAATCATAGGAAAATAAGCATAGGAGAAAAAACATATTCATCATGTAAAATGAAAAAATGAGGTAAAAATAGATCTCACAGTTCTTGAAATCTGAAGGTTTCTGTGTCCTTGTAACCAAGCAAAAGAGTCTATCTTTGCATGTTTATTGATCAACTAAATAAAAAGATGGAAGAAAATATGATTTAGGGTTTGGAGGAGGAAGATTTGTGTTTTTTTTTGTGTTGGCCGCCACTTCCTTGCTCCTCTCCTCCTTTATATATGCTTAGAAACCCTAGTGTCTATTTTACAAAATAGTCCTTCCTTAAGTTGGCAATATTTAGTTGTCCCTTGTAAAATTCATATATCCTTCATATTACATCGTTTTGATATTAAATTTGGAGAGTTTATAGGTCTTTGAGTCCTGAATCCACTAAAATTGAGTTAGCATAAATCGGAATTTTGTAGCTCGAGATGTTGAAGTTGAAATGGACAAAGGTCGATATCGGCAGATTGCAAGATTTGACTTTGAAGGCTGCGATCTCCATGATCTTCCTTATTTTATTTCTTTTTCATTAGCTTTTCATAAATTTATGGATGTTAGCTTTTGAATGTCACTTGAATCACTTCATTTTGATCTCTAGAGCTTCCACTCTGCACAAAACACCGATTGAATGTCAAATCTATCAATTAGCTTCAATTACCTTCTTTTTGCATCTTTCATCCAAAAATACCTTCAAAACATAAAACAAGGAATATCAAGGCATTTTATATGCAAAAACATATGTAAAACACTAGGTAAATATGGATGAAACTATCAAAAATAATGTTGTCAAACTAAACCAAAAATACAAACACACTAGGTAAATATGGATGAAACTATCAAAAATAATGTTGTGAAACTAAACCAAAAATACAAACACACTAGGTAAATATGGATGAAACTAAACCAAAAAAAGAAAGATAGGTTCAAAAATTTCTGATTGTATGTTTATTGATTATGCCAAAAATTAATGTTGCATATAAATTTAAAGTTTTAAAAAACAATGTGCTAGATCATAACACTATTATTGAAACAAAAATGCAGAATTCCTTGAATACATTTATCCATTAAATGAAAAGTTATCTCACGCACCTATTAATAATAATAGGACTGATGAAACTCTCACTGAGGAAATAAGAATAAGTAAGAGACAAAGAAAAGAAACTTCATTTGGAAATGAAATTTTCACTTATTTAGTAGATAAGGATCGAGTAACCTATATTAAAGTTATCTCTTCCTTTGATTCTTTGTTTTGGGAATAAGTATTAAAGTTGAAATTGATTCACTTTTACAAAATCAAACTTAGGAGATCATCGATTTGTCTCCTGGTGCAAAACTTATTGGTTGTAAATGAATCTTTTTTTAAAAAAATATCTTCATAATGGTTCTATAAATAAATATAAACAAGATTAGTTGCAAACGGTTTATTCAAAATCAAAATGATTATTTGGATACCCTTTCACCTGTAACTAGAATTTCTTCGATTCGAGTTTTGATTGCTTTAGTTTCAATTCATAATCTCTTTAAACATCAATTGGATGTTAAAACTGCTTTTTTTAAATGATGATTTAGAATATATATATATATATATATATATATATATATATATGTTACAACCTGAAGACTTTATACCTTGATCAAGAGGAAATATTATGCAGTTTTTTCAAACAAGAAACAAACTAGAATACCTTTTCCTTTTAATCTGCTGGTCTTTTTTTTCTTTTCCAAGCTGTTTCAGTGTTGTCATCTTCTGTTGAATCCTAGAAAATGCTCTGTTGTTGAGGAAATATCCTTAAGAACAATATTCAAGCATGCCTCAAGTTTTATGTTTCCGTTCCTTACCTTCATTATTTACAACAAAATATTTATTTTAGTCCTCCCTAATTTTACTATTCCATATGCACCCTCTTCTTTCCAGGTGTTTGCTCTCTGCATCTTTCAAAAACTTTTCCTTAACCTCTAACCCTACCACTCCATCTTACCATACACATACCATCTTATATTTAATCTATGGATTGTGCGGATATAGTTAGAAATATGTTTCGGATGGAAACAGGGAATGTCTGAATTGACTCTAGTATCTTTCTTTTTCTTCTATTCTTAGAGCAAGTTCAATGGTAGGAGGCATTTTTAAGAGGCAAATGATAGAAATGACTCTTTGAATAATGTATAAATGGCTCTTGAGGTAATGTGGTCTCCAATGGTAGGAGCCATTTTTAAGATCCATTTTTAAATTTATTTTAAATAAAATTCAATTATTTTATATATAGTGTAATTATACAATTTCTTATACTATTAATATGAGTAAGTTATATAATTAAATAATTATTTTTGAAAAACCCGTTAACAATAAAATTATTTTAAAAAAAATGAATTTAGTTGTTGTATGTTTTTTAAGTAATTGTATTTTTTTGTATTTAAAATTAATTAATGTTACTTATTATCTTTGAGTGTTAGAAAAAGTACAAATAAAAGTAAACGCATTAACAAATAATCAATAAGTTCTTACATAATTAATTAAAAGACATTCCATTACACATAATTCAATGAATATAACTACATAATTAATTAGTACTCCTTTTTGCTATAATTTCCAACATTTTTTCTCCAAAATCTCTATTTCTTGTTGCTCTTGCTTTTGTTTAATCAATACAGCTTGTTGCTCCAACAAAATTTTTCTGTCTTGTTTTTAGTTCACCTCAATGTCAACAAAGGTATCATTCAATTGTTGTAACATAGTTGATACACTTGTCTCCCCAACTTTCTATTTTCCTTGTCTGCGTCTAAGTCATTCCTTTGCAACTTTCTGACCAATTGGTCTATTTTGGTAAAAAAAAAATATATCACTATCTTCTCCTAAAGAAACAGAATCAGCGGTTGATGGAGTTGAAGTGGTTGGACTTGCATTTCCATGATTTTTTGTTTGTTGTTTGACTTCTGATAAAAACTTGCACGTTCAAATTGCCATTTGGGTTCTTTTTTTCAAGATGACCCAACAATGTTCCAGTTGAAATTGTTTGCCAACGATTGAAGCATACATTTGTCGAGCATCATTAATCTGAAAAAAGAAATTCAATAAATAAAATTATGTTACATAATAAATATGTTAAACAACTTATTTAATATGTAAATGTTGAAAATAAAACATTACTCTTGATTCTCCAGTCGTTCCACTTTATTGACGGTTTTCAATTTGGGTAACGAACCCAACAAATTTTGCAACTTCTCTATTTATTTCTTGCCATCTATTTGAGATGCTTATTTGGGAACGATTATTCAAGTTTCCTCCATTCTCTACAAAGTATGCATGTACTCGAGCCCAAAATTGTCTTGTTTGTTGATCAACTCCTGTGATTGGATCTTTGCTAATATTTAACCACGCAGATACAAGTAAACAATCTTCTTCCGACGAGAAGTATTTACTTCTATGTGATTTTCTAGTAATATAAACATTAAGATCACTTTGTTGAGAATCAAATTGTCCAGACGCACTTATAGGAGAGTTAGTGAATGAATTTCGCACATTTGAGTCCATCTACATAAAAAATACATTGTCTTATTGCTCTTGTCGATATAACTCAAATTTTATTACAGTATTAATAAAACTGATAAAAATATCTATTTATGAATAAATGCACACTATTTCGTAACACAAAATTTACACAGTTTAAACATCTAATAGTAAATTTAAAACATGTAATTAAGCTAATTGATTCACGAATTTGTAATTTATCAATTTTGCATAATTATTATTTTTACTACATATTATTATTAATGACCTCCTTTTATTTTCTTAATTATTATTATTAATTACCTCCATAACAATTCTAAATACAAAAATTACACAATTTTTAAATCTAACAATACATTTAAAACATGTAATTAATCTAATTGATCAAAAAATTCGTAATTTATTAATTTCATAATTAATCAAAAATATTATTTTTTTACTAAATATTATTATTAATTACCCATTTTCCCCCTAAATATACTCTAATATACCCCCCCCACACGAAACCCTACCTATTTCTGCCCATTTCTTTTCCAGGCGTTGCACACACACAAATCCAATTTTTCTCTCGTCCCTCGTCCCTCTCCCTCTCGGCCATCTGGCCTTTGTCCCTCTCCCTCGGGTCCCTCTCACTCTGCTCTCCCCTTTTTCCCTCTGCTCTCTGCTCCATCTCCCTCGGCTCCATCCCCCCCCTCTCATTTTGCTCCCTGCTCTCCCCTCTTTTCCATGGTCCTTTCTTGTTCAAGTTTCTATATGGGTTTCAAATATCAATTCAACTTTTACTCTTAATTTCTATATGGGTTTTTGGTTCTATAAACAAACCTATCTACTTAAACAAAAACAAATAGATTAAGTTAGAAAACAAACCGATGATGCAGTGAACAGAAGATTCAACCCGAAGTGAAGATGTAACTCGTTGGATTTGTGGTATTTTGCTATGATTTTTCTTGTTTGAATTTGTTGTAAAATATATGTTTTTGCAATTTTTCAATTAATTGGTTTGTTGTGTTGATGTTGGTTTGTTGTGTTCATGTTGATTTTTATTGGTACAATAACAATGGTAAAAAAAAATTACAACGGTCAGATTTTGTGTTTTGGCTTCCCGGTTGAAACCTGTGGGAATGTCTGCCAAAACTAAAAAAAACATTTTAGCTTTTCATTTGACTCTCTACGTTGAAATGATCATTTTAACAAAAAAAAACTATTTTTAAAAAAATATAGTTTTGAATCCTCTAATATGTCACCTTGCACTTGAGAAAAATAATGTCGAGTCCACCTTGCACTTACGAAATAATCTTAGGCCTTGTTTGTTTAAAGAAACTGAATTCCTAGAATTCAGTTTCTTTACTTTCCAGTGTTTGGCAACACTTTAGAAAAGAAGTCAAATGAAAGTGATTTCCATCACTTTCCCGGTCAACATAAAAACACTTTCACTCGTGGAAAGTGTTTTCCTCTCTCGCCCGAGCGGAAAACACTTTCCACATCTCTTTGCCTAAACATTGTCTGCACATATTTCCCTCTTTCACTCATCTCTCACCACTGCCTCTCGCCTCCCTCTCCTACACCTCATCTCTTTCCCCCATCTCTCTGCGCCTTTTCTACAGACAGAAACCGGACCCTCTCGCCTCCTTCTCAGTCCCTCATCTCTGAAAAAACCTCACGCACCCTCTCATCTCTCGCCTCCCGTCGCCTCCCTCTCGGTCCCTCATCTCTGCATCGATCAAAAAGAAGGCCCCCCACACTGTTGCCTCAACTGCTTTTGATGTCTTAAAGCTAGTGAGTGACTCTTAAGCTTTGGGTATTTATTCATGTACAATTTGTTCTTCTTAATCGATGGTTGCAACTCTTCTTTTGTTAGGGTTGGTGGAGATGGAGAAGATTGAATATTGTATTTTTAGGCTTAAAGAATGAAGCCTTAATTGTTTTTGGTTAATTTATGGTACTTTGGATTAAAATACAAACTGGGTTTTTGTTAAATTTTGTTGAAATTGAACATAATGAGGTGTTTTTATTTTCATTGTATTATTTTTTTTTATGATTTTTTTCTCTACCTGTGTTTTAGTAAATAGGGCTTGAAATTTGATTTTTTTTAATAAATCACTGTCTTTATGTCAAGACTTTAGCTCCCATTGTTTATTTAAAACTCTGCAGCCTGAATAAATTACTCTCTATTTCCTTTGTCATCCTGACTCCAGCTCAACAATGATACTTCTTCCAGATATTGATGTTATAGGTGGCTTAGAAACAATTAAAGAGAAACTGGTTTTCTTTTACCTTTTTTTACCAGCATAGGAATGGATAATAAATTTTGGGGAAAGCTTGCAAGAGTAAGGAAAGGTAGAGTTATTTATGCCGTTCCATTTCTTCCACATGAAAATTTAATTTGAAAATTTCCCAAACTTTATTCCACTGTATATCTTTCATAAAGATTTACCTGAATCATCAAGATGCATAATTTTGTAATGAAGATAAGTTTTTTGCATTGTTTATGCTTTTGTGGTTGCCCGTGATAGTGGTAATTAGAAATTTTGAATGTGTATTGAAATAAAAGGAAATGATAGAACATGCAAGATTTAGATATATAATCCACTGTATCCTTATGAATTTGTCCCATGCAATCCTACTCTCTGGTACCAGCATTAAGAAATTTGTCCAGAGGTGGTGGTCATTTTGATGTAGAACATCCTTGAATATTAAAATTTTAGTGTTTTAGATGGGAATTATGGTTAGGGTAATGTATGCTGAATTGGATTTGATTAAGGATGTGTTTCAAGAGGATTTGGTGTCAATCTGGGCTTTGAATAGCATTATCAAGAAAAAGAAGAAGAGGAAAGAGTGTTTATAGAACAGAGAAGAGGAAGCAAGAACACATAAAGCCGCAACCCTCAAACTGAATCGAATGCTCATAATTTCATTATTCAATGTCCGATCATTACATAGAAATGAAGATCTGTTTAGCTCTCAAGCTCTATGATGTTGCGTACTGTATTGGTCAGACATCGACTTTGTATAATCATGGTTGAAGGTATTTTCACGTTGTTTGGTCCTTTGTTCCCAGTAAAATGGCATACATGCCCACCTCATGTCCATAATTCAAAAAACCCAGAACTGATTTTTTGTGTCATACGTGCTCTATGATTTGTGGCCTGTTTTAGCAATGAAAATTGTCAATACTTCTTATTCCCTGCTCCCTATCTCTAACTTGACTCTTGAGTTTGTTGTCAAATGGCATGTCCATTGTTTCCTAGCAATTCAATGCCACAAGAATCTTGAATTTGATTTGCTGTTTGCCGAAATTTTTTATCTACTGTTTGTTTCACTGTAGAGGGAAAGTTAATTATTTCTTGATGTTAGGTATAAATATTTATTTCTTTACAAAATTTTTATTTTTATTTTTTCTAAAATATCCATCAAAATATTGTTGTATCTATTTATCTTTTCAAAAATACTTCATACCAAAAACAAAAACTCAAATATATAACTCTCAACATAAACTAATTTGGCTTTCTTAATATGAAAAAACAAATTATTTTAAGTTTTTAAAATTGAATAATTTTTACTTACAAAATATTTAACAAGCTTATTTCTCTATAATATGATATGACATATATTGTAATATTTTATAAAATAAGCTATGTATGAATATAGGATATAATATTCATCATTATATTTATTTGATTTCATTTTTGTATTTAAAGTGATTAAATATTTTATGTTAAATATTTAATATACATAGGATAAACTTGGAAAAAAATATTAATAAATTATTTTCCAGTTCATTTTCCATAACACAAACAAACACTGGAAAGTGTTTTCCAGTTCATTTTCCATAACACTGCCAAACATCGAATTCAATTTCTAGAAATTCACTTTTCAAAAAACTACTTTCCAGCAAACAAAGAGGGCTTAACTGTATTTTTTCGTGTCAGCAGAGCTAGGGAAGCTGCTTTGAAAGGTGTGCTGATCTAGGCGGGCAATCTCCATGCTTATCTGAGGAGGTATTACCGACATACTCCATGCCAATTCACAAAAAATAGAGGTAGAAGTAGAGGTATTCACTGTATTCGCTGGATTCTGGCTTTCTTTCTTCCCTGGTGTTAAGAAAAAGAGAATGGCTTCATGAATCTTAAACAGTAAGAAAGAGTGGCTATGTTCTTAAGAATCATTCTATGTAAGCAATTTGGTGTGTTTGAACATCTGCGATGTAAATTTTGAATTTAATAGTGACAATCGTGATAATTAAAATCGAGACAAGTATGACAACTGAAGATTAGCTTGGACTGTGAAGAGCACAATAAAAATAATCTAAGTTTTTTCTTTAATTTACAATAAAAAGTAAATTTCTTACCAAATTACTCTTGAAACAAAGATTAAGCCCTTTGAAAAGAAACAAAAGATGGGTTTATGAACAGGATCGTACGGACAAAAGTATTGCTCTGTATATAAAAAGAAGAGGATGGAGTTAAAGTTCAATTCCACTAACAGTCAGTCGCAGACTAATTAATCATTTTAGTATGTTTTGCAATCTTTTATGTAATTGTAATCGTAATATTTATATTAATACACACAAAAACAAATTACAGTACACGATGAACCTTGATTCAAGTCCAAACCCGCTTGCTTTTCCCCTAAGAGTGATTTACTTGTTTTGAAAAAACAGAGAAATAACATAAATGCACACAGACCTCCCCCATCCACCCACCCGCACAACAACCACCGCTTCTCTCATTTTGTTGCTCTCTGCTTCTCTGTCTCCCTAGAAGTAAACTGTAAACCACCACCACCACTATCAACAAATAAGAAAAAAAATCCTAAAAAGAACTGTCATGGATACTTATGAGATAACTAGCATACTGTTAACGAAACTCAAGAGTTTAGATCCAGAGAACGCCTGTAGAATTATGGGTTTTATTCTCATACAAGACCCTACTGAAAAAGATTTGTTGCGGCTAGCGTTTGGCCCTGAAACCCTTCTGCAAAATGTAGTCTTTAAGGCAAAAATCCACTTACGGCTCTCTACGAACACGTTATCTACACCCTCTTCTCCGTCACCACTCAATCCCATTGCAAGGCCCTGTAATAAAACCAGCCCCTTACCACAATCCTCTCCTAGAATCACAGACAATGGCTCTTTTCTTGATTTTGCGAAAAACCAGTCTCCAAATCCTTGGCCTGTTCACGGGTTGACAAATAATAATGACAGTAAGAGTTCAAATAGCCCAAAGAGCAGTCCTTTTTTGTCCTATGATAATATACGTTCTGGGTCTGTTTTGGTGCCGCCATTCTCGAGAAATGGCGGTGGTGTTTGCAGCAATAATGGTGCCGATTTCCTTGGCGAGTATCAGTCAGATGATCATCTTTCGTTCCTCGAGGACCCCTCTTCAAAAAAGGAGGAATTTATGGAACAAAGCGACCAGCTGGGTGGTTATACAGTTGCTAATGGAGATGCCCATTTGCATAGAAGGAGATTTTCAGAGAGTGATGTGTGTTTTGGTGCTGAAGATGGTGGTTTTGGTCTTGGCTATAGGCCGTGTCTATATTTTGCTAGGGGTTTTTGCAAAAATGGAGAAAGTTGCAAGTTCGTTCATGGTGGTGAAAATATGGCTGAGGTTAATGGTGGTGGTGCTCTTGTGAGTTCACCGAGGGAAATGGAGGAACTTTACTTGCAGCAGCAAGAGAAGATGATGAAAATGAACGCTGTACAGCAGCAGCAAGAAGTGATGATGAAAATGAAGGCTGTACAGCGGCAGCAGCAAAGGTTGGCTTATAACAAGCACATGAATTTTCTGTTGCCGAAACAGAATGAAGCCGAGAGGTATATATTCAAGATTAGCAGTTTTGCTTTTAGCACGCCCTATCCTTGCATAGCTTATCAATTGTTATGTGTCAATTGCTGGGCATTATTGTTTAATTGAAGAGTCCCTTATGACTAGGCAAAATGAGACCAAGATGCCCCATAGGTACGTATTTCCATTTTTCATCATGTTTTTATTGTATTTTTTTGGTTGGCCGAAGAAAAAGTCTTTTTTTAAGGGAGGTAGAGAAAAATAGTCATAATAAGTACACAAAGAAAGGAAAAAGATTGGTGAGAAACGAATCCTGTTAATCGAGCTAGTTTTGGTTAAGAATTCGCTCTTTTTCTTGTCTAGATTCTGTTATTGTGTTAATGGATGATTTGATGGAACGTGTCATGGACATGTTTCTTTGCTTAAGGATAAACACTCCTGTCCTTATAATTTGACGTTTTCCTGGAATTTTACTTATGGGTTGGGTAATGGTGCATTTTGTGGATGTTTGCAGATTTGGCACAGCAATGACGAGTGATGAATTTCACAAGTTTGGCCGCACCGGTGGTGTAAGGAATGACTTTTTGGCAATGGGAATGGCTGAAAGGGCAAATTCAGCATCCAGACAGATATACTTGACATTCCCAGCTGAGAGCTCTTTCAAAGATGAAGATGTTTCAAATTATTTCAGGTACAGTACCACTTTTCACTAACTCTTGTCAAGCGATCAGTTTTGGCTATTATTATTGGTTTACTTATACCACTAATACCTAGTTGTAAGTTCCAGGGACTGATTAGAATGTCTGCAAAAATCATGCTTATGCCAAAGAAATTTAAGCACAATTTATGAAGTGGACATGGCAGAAAGTCCTATTGTAAAGAGTTAAGAATATTGGTAAACTTTATGCTGCCAATTGTCATGGATTTTTTATTGGTTTGAGGGACGACTTTTGCAATTAGTGCATTCCTCTGACTGATGATGATGATGAAAGTGCTTGATCCCCTAGTAGTTTAGGACTTCAACATGGGATTTCTATCTTTTTCAATAAACTAAACTGCTTGCATTCCATGTTGCATATATGTTTGGGTAGAAAGTGAAGCAAGTTTGCTTGGTTCTCTTGAAAGTTCATTTTGGCTTGCACCTTGTTTTATCTTAAGCCATGCATGTCAGCACCAAAAGTCTCCATGCTACGCGTGGTTTTTCTTTCTAGTTAGCAGTGTAAATAGCGTTATACAGGTGATTTTATAATTTACATGGTTTCTCTCTATCATGTTTGCATCCGAGCTGGATCTGCTATTATTTGTGCTGGAGATAGATGAGAAATGAATATGCATGCCTAGTTGAATAAGAAAAAAAAGAAGGAAAAGCTGCTAATCTATTTGAAGAAGAAAAGAAAAATAAATTGCTAAGCTGCGGAGGTGAGGATTTTAAGATTGTATGTGTTTGTGTTTGTAGTCCTGTTCTGGAGTTGAAGGGATAGGATTTAGGATTTCGAGTCTCTTGACTGTTCATCTGAGAATGATAATAGTGATCGCTATTTGTATTTAGTCTGATTTAAAGCTCTCTTCTCTAGAAATTTTTGAAATGCGAATGTGGAAGAGGCAAAAAATTGTGATTTATCTTGCTTTGTTCTCAGTTGCCCAGGCCACTGCCAAGCAATGCCATAAAAATAATATCTTTTTATGTTTTTAAAGTTCTTTTGGACCAGTTCAAGATGTCAGGATTCCATACCAGCAGAAGCGAATGTTTGGATTTGTTACATTTGTCTACCCAGAGACTGTGAAGGAAATATTAGCAAAGGGAAACCCTCATTATATCTGCGAGTCACGCGTGCTTGTCAAGCCATACAAGGAGAAAGGAAAAGTAGCAAACAAGTATAGCATCATTTTCTCAGTTGCTGTTATCTTTTCTGTCTCATTTCTGGCATTTATGTTTTACTTGTCAATGAAACAACAGCAGGATGCAACAGTTACTGGAGAGGGGGAGTTTTTCACCTGCTTTGAGCCCTACAGGGTCTGATCCTAGAGAGCTATGTGATCTTCACCATGGTAAGTAAAACAATCGAGTGTGGACTTTTTAGAAGTATTTTCGAATATATTTATTTCTTTTTTTCATAATTTTTTCCGCATTCAAAATCATATATTTTCTTCTCGATTTATCTCTATTTAATTTCTCTTCTACAGGAGCAAGAATGCTCTATAATACTCCAGAAATGATGCTGAGAATGAAATTGGAGGAGCAGGCAGAGCTTCAGCAAGCTATTGAACTCCAGGAGAGAAGGTTAATTAACCTGCAACTTCCAGACTTGAGGGGAGATCATGTACATCGTCACGAGCATAGTCTCTCTGTTGGTGCCACTCATCATACTTCCATCTGTCAAACTGATGTTCTAACCTCTGATGACAAGGATGAGATAAAATTAGAAGGTTAGTGTTTGGAACATATAACATCAAAGATGGAGAAGCTTTGGTGATACTAATGTAACTTGCTTTTGGCAGACTTTGGGAATCGCTCAGGTGCCTCTAAATCTACCCCTATTCCTGTTGCTGCAGAGAATCTTCAGGATGAAGTGAATGCGGCTTGCATTCAGAACGACACTGTTAATTGCAAGGTGGAGAGCTTCACTAAAAGGTATTGAATTGCGGGCTCAGTAAGGTTCATCTGTTATATCAAAATGCCTTTTGTGATTCTTCTTTATTGTGATAAACTTCTTTTAATCATAAACCTCTCCCCCTCTTCATTGTTTTATGGTTTGTATTTTGTAGCCACGGAAGCAATTTGGAACATGATAGCCTCACAAAATCTTACGTGAATCAGCACCCGGACATCATGTCCCCATCACGGGTGGAAGTTGAAGAAAGCAATGAGTTATCCATCTCTTCATTTTCTGAAAACGATGCATCAGTACCCACCATCTCTACCAGCAACGAGGCTTCTAATTGATTTCCAAATATCAAGGTTCTACCTGCTTGTTATATTCTGATTCAATTGAAACAAAAGGTTATTTCCAACGGACACCTTTTCTTTTCTTTTCTTCTTTCTGATTGGTTATACTTTGGATGCAGCTAATGTTTTGTAGGTAATAAAGTTTACTGTGGCCAAAGTGATCAACTAAACTAGGGTAAGGCGTCATTCCTCCATTTGAATTCTAAAGTGACAGATTATGAACTTCTGTTCAAATGATAACTTTATGATGTTGGATTGTTTTTTGTTTGTCCATGCAGAAAAATAGAGAAGCACATAGAAGGAAGAAAGGTCCCGTAGATGTATAGCCTATATGATACCTCAGCTAGATTGCCATCTTTGTCATCAATACGATACTACTAACAGCAACTGCAAATTTCACACGTAGTGGACGGACGAACTAGTTTTGAGTAGGATCTTCTCTTGGCTACTTCTTGCCCCTTTGCAGGTTCTGTGCTGGACCACAGACTATAGCTGGACTTCATCATGGCTCTTGTTATAATGACACAATCACACGTTTACAATCTTTTCCCATCCTTGTCATGTAATTGTTGAACACAATAAGCAGCTTTTTAAGCGTTATTTATAGGATCAGAATCCAATGCTTAGTTGTCATGCCGAGTAGTTATGGAAGAAAAGAATGGTCCTTTCCTTTTTTTTGTTTTGTTAATAGAAGTTGAAACTTCTATCCGCTTTGAAATCATCCAAGAAAGTGCACAAAAAACTCAAGGAATGTTGAAAAAAGTGGTGGTGAAATTTGGTTCTATCTCATTCAGATGATAAAGGCACGCTTTCCGGGGCTCTTTTTCCTCATTTGCCACTTTAGGTCCGCAAGTGGGGGGAAAGGGCCACTCGTCACATGGGTGCTGGCATTGCTGAGAGATGCTCTGGGTATCCCACTCATCTCTTTCTCAGCTTTGTTGAGATGCTGTTTTAATTCTTGTGGATTATCAGTACCGGACTGGATCCATCGTGTTCTGGTATGGTTTTGTGGAAAATGGCAGCTCTGCATGTGCTTCCTTTGTTTCTGTCTGTCTCTTTGTTTCTCATCAGATTTTGCTTTACAGCTCCACATCCATGAGCTCCACTCAAGTCCAAGCGTCGGCCCCGCATGATACTCACCTGAACATGCGATCACTAAGAAGGATTAGGGTCGGTTGAGGCTGTCGGATTGCAATGGATGCTGCAGCTATGACCATAGTCTTGTAATCTGAGAAACTGCAAGTAGTTTAGATTTGCGACACAAGTATAAAATAAAACCCCATGATTGATCAAATTGTCCGTTCCCAGGATTGTCAGTTGGTTGAAATATTTTGTTCTAGTTAAAAAAAATAAGATAAAATAATATCGTTTTTATCTCGGTTTAAATTTTGATATATCCCAAATTTTTTGGCTAAAATGTTCTGGTTTCATTATGTCCTTTTCATTTCGGTTAAATAGTATTTTTTTTTAAATAAAAAATAATTTTATAATATCAATCATCTTTTAATATTGAGATGAAATTTTACGAGAAGTCTCTTATATATATATATATAATGTTAAAATTTTAGGGCAATTAGAGAATATAATGACTTTGCGAGATTGATGATGATATTCTCGTAATATCATACATGTTTATAATTTTATGTAGAAAAATCATTTGTTATTTTAGATTGAATTGCACAATTCTAAATAATTTTATTTTATTTTTAAATAATTTTTTTTGAATTAATATATTTAATTATATATATAAATAGTATAATTTTGAAAAAACACACAAAAACATGTGAAACCAAAATATTCTATTCTAATAAAAAAACGAAAAATCAACCAAAACAAAATTAAAATCCTTGATCATAAGATCATGCTCGGAGCAATATTCTCTCCATCGTGCATGGATAAGCTGATGAACCACAGCTGTTGACTAGTCGATATCTAATCAATTTTTATGTTTTATACAGATATCTTGTCATGTAGTCTTCAGATGTCATTGACTCGCCCATCCTCTGTTGTTTATGTTTTAAGTTTTAACCGCTGCAAATTCTCATACCAACCTTGGATCATGCTAGACCAACTCTCACTTATTTTAATTTATATCAATATTCTCAATACTGTTTTCTCTGTCATTTTGTTTTTTTATTGATATGAAACATTTTAGTTTTGGAGCGTTTTGAAATTATACTATTTATAATTAATTAATTAATTATATGAAAAATTTTAAAAACAAAAAATTTAATATAATTTTATTTTTTTATAAAATCAAGTGGATAGCAATTTTTTTTATAATATGTATTTTTAATTTTTATTATTTTTATTTTAGCATTTTCAATACATCTTATATATAACGCGGTGTAGTGTAGTGCCATGGTCTATCACTATTGAAGAAGTGTAGTGCATACATCAAATTTGGTTGTGAATTTTGGCTAGGCAAGCGGGTGGTAGATTAACGAGCGAGAAATGAATTTTTTTCCTGTAGTTGAAACGACACATCTAGAGTGATTCCGGGGTGTGGCGGACGATATGTGACCGGTATTTCCAGTACGGACCGGTATTTAAAACGAGAAAAAGACAACATCGTTTTGTCTCGTTTTTTGCATGGTACAAAATGTTTCGGCCAAAATAAAACGGTATCAATAACCCTGATTATATACACGAGACAATCAACATAAGGAAGAAATTGTCCATTCTATCCCTTCACTGACGGTATGATATGGAGGGTGAACAGCTTTATAGTCCAGATAATTATGTCCATCTTAACCCTCCAATTTCGATTAAATGCTTTATATGGAAAACTTCCAAGATTATATTTCTAATATCAGGCAAAACGACTTGGCATCATTTGAAAAGAGAAAAATCAAAAGCAGCTGCCGAAAGGGAAAAAGAAAAGTTAAAAGGGGAAAGTGGGCCAGGTCCAAACAAGGCCTGAGCCCACCTGCCAGAATCACTAATAAGTGAGTGTCCAATCAATTGTGAATGAGATACAAGTGAGTTGCGAGAGAATGCTCTCCCTGGAGAAAGATGGTAGAGGTGGCTATGATGATTTAGATATTTTAAGAGTCACTGATGTTATTACAGTAATGGCGACACTTTGCTGGTTTATTCGTAACAGTTTCGGAGACATTATGAACCTTACATGCTAACTCTTGTGATTACAGAAGCAGCTTTTAGCTACTTGACAATGAAGCTGCTCTTTTGTTTTGATTTGCATGATATCAGCTTTATGGAAACACACGATCCTGTCCCTTCAAAGCACTATAGTCTGGTTTTTATTTTTATTTATAATCTAGGTATCCGGACGAGTTTAAGAATACCGCAATTAATTTCTAGACTCACTGCAAGTCCATTGGACATACAGGTAATAAGACAATGGTAGGTGACAAATATGCACAAAGAGGCTCAAACTGTACGCAGCGGAAGGGGAGCTCAAGTGCACTGTAGTCTGATTCTTGATGGCACTGCAAGAGGCTTGCGAGGAGGATGATCGAGACTTTCACGTTAATGGCCGAGCAAATATCTGGACGTACGAGAATCAACAGCTATGATTTTGTTTCCAACAGAGGAAGATGCCCTCTCGTCATGGTTTTTGGAATTTGCTTTTCTGCTTGCCCATCATCTTCCAAGCTACACGTACGTACCTTCCATTATTACATTACATTTTATACAATAAACTAAAATATCTCAGTGAAATGCATTGTGATTCAATGGTGTTTTTTTTTCTGTTTTTGAACCGTAACTATACTATTTATATATTTTTTTATAAAAAAAGACAGACAAAGACACGTGGCTTACTGAGACACAGGCGTGTCTTAAGAGGGGGGCGATAATAATTTAATGTTTTTCTCTTAATTACTATTTTGTTAATGTTTTTTAGGTTTTTTTCTCTCGGGATAATTTGATAATTTTTATTCTTTTAATAGGTATACAAACTTTTTACTTAGCTCGCAAAGTAGTGTAATGTTTTTTTATAAATTTTCAGGTCAAATAAAAAAAAATCCAGTCAATAATTTTTATTGTTTTTTTCATTTATTTTATTTTTTCATTTGCTCTTTTGTTAATGTTCTTAGGGTTTTTTTTAAGCTTTTGATTTAATTTTGTTTTCTTCCCGTTATTAAAACAATAATAATATAAATATTAAGAATAATAATAGTAATTTTAAGTTTTTGTTCTTACGTGCTTTTTTATTAAATTTTTTTTGTTTTTCTCTGAGATTTGTTAAATAATGTTTATTGTTTTGACAGTGATGATAATTTAAGAAGTTAAGACTTTGATTTACTATTATTATAATAAAAGATGTTGATCTTTTTCATTATATCAAATTTTACATACTGAAATATTATATCTTAATCTCAACAATTATGAGGATTATTTGTTCTGTCCACACTATGCCTGCAACGTAGTGCGGGCAATCCAGCTAGTAAGGGTTAAAACAGCTCGAGGTCCTTGCACTGTAGCTTAAGACACATTTGCACTCTGGACTGGTCTTTTATCCTCCATGCGTCGCGCGAGTTCGTCCACCCTATTTTTTTTGTTTTATCCTGATGTGAACAGTATAATGACGCTCGGACCCCCGCTAATAAGACAAAAACATGTTTTCGGATAAGGGCTATGGTTGTAATTGCACGCGTACGGACTGGTCCGGCTCGGTCTGGTCCAACGAAACTGTTTTTTTATATTTTTAAAATGTGCTATGACGTCCGTAGCCCCCAAAACGACAAAATCCATCAGTTAGCGTCGGGGGTGTTTTAGTAATTGACCACGACGATACTCTGTGCTTGCGTCAGCGTTGTCAGGGGGCCGTACGGACGCGTCGGCGTGTTTTTGTCCCGCCATTGCTTCAGGCGGCGCGTGCGGTGTCCTTAGGCGGTGGAAATTTTTCCTCCGCCGGTGACAACGATTCGCAACCCTTCCCTGAATCTCATGGGGTGACGCGTGCTCTTCAAATAACTACGTGGAGGCTCATATAGTCGATTGAAAAGTTATGTCCTCTTTTCTCTCTCCTCATAGCCGGAATCAATTTTAGTCCCCCGAGTTATTGTGCATGCATTTCAGTCCCTTGGCTTTTCTTTGATTTCTGTCATCCAAGTTTCGAATCTTTTCAATTTCATCCTTTCATTCAAATTGATATATATGCAATTTGCATGTCAGTCCTTCTTCTTTGAATTTTTCGGTTTGCTATTAGATCCCTGAATTTTGTTTAGTACAGTAGGTTATATTGTTTTCAATTTTGTCCTTCATTTCAAATTCATTATATATTGCACTTTAATTTCAGTCTCTCTTCTTTTAATTTTTTTCCTTTTAAATCTTTGAATATTTTTGGTACAAAAATATGAATTGTTGTCAAATTAATCCTTCACTTTAAATTAATTATATCTTTTATTGTTATTATGGGCCTTATGTTTTTAATTGTTCTTTTGAAATTCATTTCCTTTATTATTATTATTATTATTTATATATGGATGCATTATTCCCTATTATTGTACAAGTTCATGTATATATTTTTCTTTAATTTTGTTTTGGATATTACTTTTATCTTTTCTTTTGTTGGGGTTTTTTTATTTAGTCTTCAAATTTTATTCCTGGTAGTAATCATTTGACAATTATTTTTTTTTTTACATCACAAATATTTTTTAAATGCTAACAATGATGAGAATGATAATAATGATAATAATAATAATAATAATAATTAAAAAAATTAATTATTATAATTTAATTTTTTGAATATTTGTTGAATATTATCACCTAATAATAAAAAAATATTGAAAGTGTGTAAAATTAAATATATATTTGTATATTTATATTAGATTAAAGTATGTTAAACTGCTTATATGTTTGAATATTTATTTAATATTATCGTCTAAAAATATATACAGAGAGAAAACAGAAGACCACAGATTTTTTGAAGGAAAACAATTTATATCAGTATTCTTAAATACATTTAATACAATAATATGATGAATAAATCTTATAAAATACATTTTGCTCCAAATTTTAATTTTCTGCTCTTTTGTTAAAAAAAATTTATGGAATTTTTTTTCCAGTATTTTGATTGTTAATATTGCAGATCTAATATTATTGAGAACAATATACAACTAAAAAAAATACAAAAGGCAGACAAATTTACCTCCATTATAGCATGCAAAAAAAACTCAGTTTATTTCTAAAAACAAATTACAATATTTTGATTTATAATGTGTGAGATCTAATATTACTGGGAATAAAATTCAACTGAAACAAAGAATAAAATTACAAATTTACCTTTGTTATCTAAAATTTAAACATATACGAACCACTTCCTATTTTTATTACTCTATAAAGTATATAAGATTAATTATATGTTTTAATATTTAGTGAATATTATCATTTAAAATATATTCCCATTTTTATTACTCTATAAAGTATGTAAGACTAATTATATATGTTTAATATTTATTGAATATTATCGTCTAATATATATATATATATATATATATATATAATAATGATGATGATGATAATAATAATTAATTTTTTTTAATAATTATAATTTAAGTTTTTGAATATTTGTTGAATATTATCGCCTAATATTAATAAAAATATTGAAAGTGTGTAAAATTAAATATATATTTGTATATTTATGTTAAATTAAAGTATGTTAAACTACTTATATGTTTGAATATTTATTTAATATTATCGTCTAAAAATATACACAGAGAGAAAACAGAAGACCGCATATTTTTTTTAAGGAAAACAATTTATATCAGTATTCTTATATACATTTAGTATAATAATATGATGAATAAATCTTATAAAATACATTTTGCTCCAAATTTTAATTTTCTGCTCTTTTGTTAAAGTTTTTTTCTGGAATTTTTTTTTCAGTATTTGATTGTTAATATTGCAGATCTAATATTATTGAGAACAATATACAACTAAAAAATACAAAAGGCAGACAAATTTACCTCCATTACCTGCAATTCAAAAACATACGGACCACTTCCCGTGTCATTATAGCATGCAAAAAAACTCAGTTTATTTCTAAAAACAAATTACAATATTTTGATTTATAATGTGTGAGATCTAATATTACTGGGAATAAAATTCAATTAAAACAAATAATAAAATTACAAATTTACCTACGTTATCTAAAATTTAAACATATACGAACCGCTTCCTATTTTTATTACTCTATAAAGTATATAAGACTAATTATATGTTTTAATATTTAGTGAATATTATCGTTTAAAATATATTCTCATTTTTATTACTCTATAAAGTATGTAAGACTAATTATATGTTTTAATATTTATTGAATATTATCGTCTAATATATATATATATATATATATATATATATATATATATATATATATAAAGAGAGAGAGAAAATTTGACCTTGGATTTTAAAACAAATTTTTTTATATCAATATGCTTAAATACATTTAATATAATAATATGATTAATAAATCTTTTGAAAAACGTTTTTGCTTTGAATTGAAATTTTATACTCTTTTCAATAAGTTTATTTTTTAATAATTTTTTTTCAATTTTCCCATTTTTAATATTTGAAATATGATATTACTTGAGAAAAAATACAACTCAAAAAAACAAAAGGTACACACATTGACCTACATTATCAACTCAAATTTTTTTCTATTGACAAATTTACCTCGATTATCTACAATACTCTCCATTTTATTTATAATATGTAAAACCTAATATTACTGGGAAAAAAAGACAACTATAACTTTTTTTATATACATTTACCTAGGTTATCTCCAATTAAAAAATATACAAATCACTTCCCATGTCGATTACACTATTCCTTTTAGGTTGGGAAAAAATTTATTTGTTACATATTTTATCTATTATAATGTTATTAATTAAATATTTAAACAACTAATTACAACATGTGAAAAATCAATTAGTTTTCTACATGAAATAAACCCTAGAGCAATGCGCGGACAAGCATACTAATTATATAACGCAAGAAACTCATTTCTAACATATTTTTATTTGTCGCATTTTTAGTAATTAAACATTGAAATAACTAATTATAGCACGAAAAAAATATAAGTTTATTTCTGGAAAAAAGAATTATAATATTTTTATTTATAATGTGTCAGATCTAATATTACTGGGGAAAAAATGCAACTCATTAAAAAAAAATTACCTACATTATCTATGATTTTTAGCAATAGCAATATTTAATCACTTTTTGGTTGAAAAAAAACTATTTTCAATAGATTTTTTCAATTACAATGTTACTAATTAAATATTAAAATAACAAAATACTGCATTTATAAAATCAAACAATTTTCTATACAGATAGAAAAATCCAGCGGAGCGGGCAAATCGGCTTGTGATCAGCTATATGGTTATATATAAAGTTGTTGTTCTGTTCATTTAGCATACCAGGTTTCATAGTTAAGGAAAAAGTGCAGTTCTTGCTTGGATAACACGGTGAACTCCGAGGTTAGTCCATGTAAGCATAATTGAAGAAGCTTTTCGTTATTTGTTGAAATTTTGAAGATCAAACATTTATTATGTTAAATAACTATTTTATTTAAAAATTTAAACTTTTAGTTAAATCTTTATAATATAGTTTATATTATTTTATAATACATCTTCTCAAGTAAAAGCTCTTTGGATTTTAAATTTGTAGAAACTCATATTATTTTATACTTGATTTTAATCAAATAGATTCAAGATGATGAGATTCAAACTTATAACTGTTAAGTTAACAAATCTCTGATATCATATTAAAAACTATCTCACCTAAAAATTTAAACTGTTAAATAAATAAAAAAAAATAACATAATTTATATTACATCCTGCCTTCTAAATATTCTCCCTACCCTCCTCTAAACTAACGCCATTCAGAACTGCATGGAGTAGGCTAATTCTGTTCTCCTTTTTTTATAATAAATTTGCTAGTATATTTGTTACGTGCGAAGATTCCAAATGGAGGCCCTTGGGTTGATAGATGGGCTATGTCTCTAGCAGGGGAATCCTGTCTCTACACGCTGGGGACACGCTCACATGCTCCAGCTAGGTCACTAGATGGCCCAAGTCTTAAAATTCAACGAGATGCTGTTTCTTGAATAGTTGATGGGTTCGGGTACGCATGGTTCAAGAACTGGGGTGACATGATCAAATCAAATAGACCAGGAAGAGCAGGTGATCAAGAAATGGTCAGTGCATATATACATGCATGCGAACAGATATTTTCAGGCACCATAGCCATGGAAAAACATGGTTTAAAACCAAACACAAACAACAAGATCCAATCCTAGAAAACGAGTTGAAAGTGTGAGATCTTCTAGTGGATGTCCAGTGCCTTACTTGTTCACATTTTACGTGGATGTTTTCGACTAAATAACTGGGTCCTGGACGGGAAAATTAACATTCATGGAGACAGGGCTCTGAAGGTTCATGGATTACGAGACAATGTTGCAGATGTGATGGAGATAATCGAAGACGGTTAAACGGGGGGGAGTGCTCGATCGGGAACATTTTAGGTTATGCTATTTTTCTACTGGTAGTGAAGTTCCTTCATTTTGATCCTTCAGGAATTAACTTAATTCTACAGCATGTACAGCAGCAGCAGCACCCCAAGCAATTCCCTCTCAGGTGCCCTTCTTTTTTGTTTTTAAAATCCAATTCTGTCTGTAATACCTGGTAACACGAGAGTATCATTTTGGAAATATAGGCAAAAACGTTTCCGGGCTGGAAGCACTGCAGAAACAGCACGAGGAGAGAACCAGAAAGGTTGAAGAGCTGAAGAGTCAAATAGATTCGGTGAAGCTTGATTTGGAGAAGAAAAGGAGGGATGCTTTAGAGGATAAAAAAGAAGTTTTCAAGAGCTTGAGTGACAAATACAACAGCCTGAGAGAGGAATACAACGCTCTGTCTGAAAGATCCAGTGAATAGTCCACCGAGCTGTTTCAATTTTGCATGCTTTTATCGTTCCGTTTCATGCAGCTACCTGAAAATCTAGGCATTGGATTGTAAGATTTACTTCCTCTTCTGCATAGCTTCACCTGTTCATATAAAATTCTGCGCACTACTGGGATACGTACATTTAGAGCTTGAACCACATGTTAGCCCATCTCACAGTATCATCATGCATGCCATGTAAATCATGTAGTTCATCACCACAATGTCGTACAATATGGTAATGGATCTGGGCTAGCGAGCATCGCAGCCCAAATCAGAAATGAACTACCTCCTTCTGCCACCAGAAATATTTTTGTTGTATCTGCTTTTGAGTGATAGAAAATCCTCTTTTTTTTGTCTCTCCTGACCGACCCGCTTAGAAAATCACAATAGAGAAAGCTGTTCTTGCCCTTTGATTGCAAAATGAAAAGAAAAACCAACGAATTCTTACAGAAGTACTTGATTGAAACAGTCGAAAAGTCAGTGTATCAAAATGAAAGAAAACCCACATACTTCATTGATGAAAATTGGAAGCTATCATGCCAAAATTGCAGGTTTTTCATTAGTGATGGTCAAGTGATATGCAAGTAGGCAAAAGGAGCAATCAATGGAAGTAGTTGATTGGAAGTTTCAGAAAAGTAGCTGTAGTCAAATGAAAAAAAAGAAGTGGAATACTCAATTGAGAAAAATAATATAAAGTTAATGTAATCAATAGGATTTCACCAGAGCAGTAATTTCAGTCACCGAAAAACAGGAACATGAAATCACCCTGTAAGAGAAGATTCCGAGGTGGCTTAATTTCCAGGATCCATAATACTATTAATGTTTCTATGGCATCGACCTGATGTTTCAGAATCTAGAAGCTGCAAGTGTGCATATCAACATAATAATGAAGAGACTAGCATGGTCTCATACAGAAATAATACTGTCAAGTTTTATAATTAGCCTGGATTTACACACAACTGCATGAGCGATACCAGTAATTACCAAAGCTTTCCTTTCTCTTTTTTCCTAAAAATTATCTCTGTCTCCCCAGTGAAATGATCTACCGCTTCTATTTGGACAATCTCGCTTCGGATTATCCGTCGGGGATCATATGCTCTTGCAGATTTCTGAAGATTATTGAAGCTTGCGCCACGACTATTAGTCTCAGATGTGGCATTTACAGCTTCTCTGCCCACTTGATTGATTACTCTCGGGGGATAACTATTCTGGCTTAATGGATTGCCAGCTTGATCTGTTAAGCGCACATTCGAAGTAACTCTTGGATTGCCTCCACCAGTCCTAGATGAAGCATCGACTCTATTCGCCCCTGACAAATATTCATGTTACAGAAACAAATTCATGTCTGAAGTTGTTGCTATTTGATAAAAGACGAAGATAACAATATATTAGAAATAGAAAAAGGCAACATCCAGGAGGATTAACCAAACAAAAGATCAGAAAGACCAAACAAAGTTATTAAAAATTACAATCAAAATGTAAAGTGTCAAAACTACCAAGTTTTATAGGAGCTCATACCAAAGCATTGCCCCATGAGCAAGGTATAAACAAGCGGCAACCCAAGTGTTTCATAGGGTTAATATATATATATATATTAAGGATATACGACATAGGAAATATTAACACATAACAAAACAGGAAAGGGCCGCCGAATGTAACGCTCCTGTCTGAAAAGTGAAAAAAAGAAGCAAAAAAAGCTGCAGCACTGCCAACTCCAGGAAATTATAGGAATTACCATTATTGAAACAATCGAACTGATCAATTAGTAGCTTGGATGCTGTATATCTAACTGCCTCTGATCTTTGATCTTGATTGTGTCCTCGGGAATCTTAAATTTATGAACTATAGAGTCAATATGTTTCCGTCCACATGAGAAAAAAGAAGCCTTAACGATGATTGTTATAAGAAAAAAAATAAAAAGTATTGTTAATTATTTTGATTTTTTTTCGTGAAGAATGAATTATTAGGCTGGACTCCTCCCCTGTCTCTTTTCTCTCCTCTCTTTTAATTTAAAGTAACAGAACAATTTGAATCATCTTGAGAGGATCAAGCAACTTGCTCAGCAACAGTCAACGAACTAGATAATGCAAGTTTATTTTATTTTATGAATGGTAGTACATGAGCTGAAACACTCTTATTCAAACCTTCATTCGGTGTAACATACCACAGTGTTTTTTCTATTAACCAAAAGTTAGCTGGTACTTAGGCTGTTTGTTGGGGAGGAATAGACCAAAATGTTGTTCGATTCCTGCTTCCTTAAGATTCTCATCAAACATGGCGAACAAGTATGTCTCTATAGCCTGTCCAGATCTTCTGGGAGTCCCTTGTTTCGCATGATTAATCAAATTCCTATAGAAAGTTCCTGCGTTTTCAGCTGTTGCTGCAGTCCCACCTTCAGATGGCCAGCCACTTTCCGACACAACAATGTTCAGATTTGGGGCGCCTGATTTCTCGAGAGCAGCATAAAGAGAATCCAACAATGCATCGAACAGATTCTGATATCCATATTGACCATCTTGGACCACGACTCCGGGTGAAGTAAATAGGGCGTAGCTAAGATCAATGCTTTGTGGGTTTCCAGTGTAGCTGAAGTAGGGATACACATTTGCCAGAAGTGGTGCGCCGTTGGTCGTTAAGAAGTTGATGATAGGGTTTATGTAAGGACTTGCACCGGCACTGAAAGATCCATCCGACGGAGGGTAGGAGCTGCCCAACAAAGTTGTGTCTATCGCTGTTGAAACCTTAATTTGACCCTGTAAATTGGCGGATGCTATTGCGGCTTGTATGTTCTGCATTGCTGGTAGAACGTACTGTGCATTTGCATCTCCAGGGTGGACTTCATTGCCAACAGCAATGTAGCGGAACCGGACATTGGAGGAGTAGGCCACGACGTTGTTCTGAACCCAGGTTGCTGCGGCGGAGGCACCGGCAAGGGCCGCCAGGTTGTCATTGGGGACACCGAGGATGACCTCTATGTTCGATCCTCTAAGGGCTTCCAGTGTGTCTCTGTTCGGATCATAAATTCGCACCCTTCCAATACCATTTGTCTGGAAAAGACTCACAGCTTCCTGATCAGATGGCAAATTGTTTCCATTCTTTCCATAACAAACCCCGATGGACTGCGCGTCTGCAAAATATAAACCCAATGGACGTAAGCCAGATACTACCTAGCAGTACTTATCATCTTGAGAACAGACAAATTTGCATATACACATACCTGAAAGTGTTAGGCGAGAAATCACCAAACCAAAAAGCAGCAAGATAGTCATAGCCATGGATGTGTTCAGTCTAGAACTCTCAAGTTTAGATGAAAAACCTCCCAATTCCCTGCACCTCTACTTATAGGTGGGAGAAGCAATGACTGAGATATTAAGTTCATAGTTGCGGTCCTAGCTCTACCATCAGTCAGGACTTCTTGCCCAGTCACCAAGGCATGGCGGACTGAACACGGTGATGACACGTCAGACAAATGTGGAAAGGTCAACATAGTTCCATCTGCCTTGATTGGTGGAATACCTAATTTTCCTCGATGTCTTTGTCTTCGTTTCTGGTTTCCCTCTTGAAAATTCTCTGCTGTCTGCTGTCCGGACAATTTTAGCTGCCTAACTTGAAGATAGGAGTCTAAATTAAAGGATCCAAGTTGCAGAATACATGAATCAGTGAACAAGCTGCAGAACATGTAGTCAACTGGCCATACCGATACGCTTCATCTCTGCGAACCAAGTAACTAGAACTGGAGACAGTTGTGTGCTTATCAAGCTCCACAAGTCTAGCTAACGAACTTGTTCACGTACCTGGTTAGTCATGACAAATTTAACGAAAAGTAGTTTACCGGCAAACAATATAGTTCCTTGTTAACAAGATGTCTCCACCCATCTAAGTAGTAAGATCGTATTAGATCATTTATGATGCGCGGCCTAGATGCCTCCTAGAATATTCAACTCTCTCAGTATTTGCAGATAAAGAGAGAAAATACCTCCCTTCTTGATAAATTATATGAAAAAAAATTAAAATATTAATTTAACAATCATAATTAAAATTCAAGATAAATTAACTTTAAATTATACAATACAAATACAAAGTCAAACAAGCATAATCTCAAAATTAGAAACATCTTTAAAATTCCAAAATATTATGAAAGTAAAATGTTCTAAAATACAAAAATATAAATCAAACATATTCTATATCATTAATATAAAAATAAGGATTTTGAGGCCGAAACGGCACACCCGGAATAGTATCGCGACGTTCCGGTCAGTATTTGACCGGTATTTCTAGAACTGACAGGAATTAAAACTGAGATAAAAACGACACTGTTTCGTCTCAATTTTTTTAAGGGGGCACATACCTTCCTGGTTCAAGATTCTTGCCCGGGCCCAAGCTCTTTAGGGAGTTAGGCTCAAGCAGTTGCCTGAGGCCTAGATCCTTGGGTGATGGGCTTAGTCTACCAGGATCAAGCCCAAGGTTTGTGCTTATCTTGAGTGATTTTTAGGGTCTATTTTATTTGAATTCATTAGTTTTTTCTTATTTTGTTTTCATATTCAGCTCACTAACCATACATGATACATATGCTCATCGACAGCCATCAACATAATCTAAGGATTATTATAAGAAATGAAATTCAAAAGTTTGTTTTTATTCCATTACTCCATACTTATTTTAATGTAATGTATGTTTGGTAGTTTACGTACATTTCTTTTTTAATTTATTTTTTTCCGTTTATTTTTGTGTTGTTGGAAATTAACATGTATTGAAAGAGCTTGGTTTATTAATGTCGCAATGAATAATTAGAAGTCATTTTTTTTTCCACTTTGGCTCTTTAAACTTAATTTAATATTTTTATAAAATAACAATAATAAACCATTACTAAATATATATATATATAGAATCAATTATGATACGCTATATAATTGTTTTCTTATATCATCTCTTGCATGCGACACATAAATTGAATTTAATACAAAAAAAAACATAAAATAATTGACCCCATTGTATTTTAAATCACTTGAAAAAAATTGATTTGTAAAACTCCTCATGTTTTTTAAAGTTATTTTTCAAATACATAGTATGACATGAATTTTATATTTGTAAAATTATTTTAAAAAAGAATTTATCTTAATTAAAGTGCAAATTAAAATTAAGATATCTCTAAGCATATATACACATTAAGACTCTTTATTTGATATTATGTTTCAAAAGTGTTTTTAAATTGTTTTTTTTTTGAAATTATATATTTTTAGTTTTTTATATCATTTTCATGTGCTGATCTTAAAAGTAATTTTTAAAAATAAAAAATATTATTTTAATATATTTTTAAATAAAAAAAATACTTTTAAAAATAATTTTATAAACAATCACTAAAAATATTTTGAACCTTTTAACTTAAATCTAAACCCTAAATTAGTAAAAACCAAAAAAAACAGTATACTTTGTTAGACACCTTAAACATCAACCCATTCGAATTTCCTTCGAGACGAAGTAAACACAGCAAAGCTAAAGACAACATAAATATCTACCACACACACACACGTGTATATATATAAGCACGTCACCTAAACTCCAAAGATATTTATTACTACACAGACATTTTAGTTAATTAACCATTTATGTATGTTGAAACAAAAAAATAAATAATAAAAAACACCAATCATTTTCTCCACCAACAACATGACCACTTTGATCATCAAGTTCCCACCATCCTATTCTCCACCGTCTGGTTTAATGACTCCTGCATTGACATGTCACCGGCGTTGCTAGATACCGGAGCTCCAACTCAAAATCCTAATAGTAACATAAATATCACCAACGGTCAGCTTTCTCATTCTCCCTCTGCCTCTCATTATTATTGTTATTTCGCTCAAAAAATTCTCAATCAAAACAAGAAACCAGATGAACCCATCAAATTTTGGGGTTTCAGATTCAACAATGAGTGACCAAAACTCAAACTTTAGCTCTCGATCATCATCTTCCTCGTCAACTAAAGGTGGTCTTTCGAGGCCAAGATTGGTAAAAGTTAGGAGGCAATCGGATCCCCAGAATTTTAAATCCAATGAAGAAACTTGTGTTGGGATCGGTTTCAACCAGTTTCGACCCGATAAGAGTATGGTTGGACCGGGTGGTTCTGGGAGTGATGGTCATGAGGCGTTTGTTTTTGGAGCTAGTCGAAGTAATGTGGGGTTTAACTCGAATTCCGGCAAGGGAATTGTGGAGGAATTGAAAAGTTTGAGAGCTGGAAGTGAAGCTCATGTAGACGTGAGCGAGAAGACTGGTTTTTTTTTTGCAAGTGATGGTAATAAGAGTCATGGTGTTCACGAGAGCATGCAGAAGTTGAGCTTTGATGATAAGGACAAGGTTGTAGATGGGGCGTCTAAGTTTAGTGTAAATGGCAGGTTTGGGGGTGGTGACAATGTAGTTAGTTCTTTTGGGAGAAATGTGGAGTCACTGCTACCAGATGAGTCGGAGAAGAAATTGAATATTGAAGAGGCTGGAGATGCCACTAATGGTGATGGTAGTTTTCAAGCTGATGATATCGAAAAGTTTGGATTTAAAAGTAGTGAAAAGGGTAGTGATATGTTTGCTGCTGCTGCAGATAATGCCCTTCCTGATCAAATCAAGAATTTGAAAATAAAGGACCATGTAGTCACTAACAATGTTAATAATGAGACCAATCAGAAGGATAGTTTTTCTTTTGGAAGCAGGCAAAGCATTGATGGTTATGTTGGTGGAGAGAACGAGAGTACACTTTCACGCGAGATGGGGTGCAAGTTGGAAATTGGAAGTACGAAGGGAGAAACTTCAGGTCAAATCAACACGGGGATTTCTTCTCGTCGAATCTCCAGAAAGGATGTGCCAACTGTAAATAAGGGTGATAAGAAACTCCATGATTGTGGTGATCCCTTTGGATTTGTTTTCAAAGGAGGAATGCCGGGTAAGGATGTAAGTGGTATTCATGCACCTATGGATCAACCAAAAGTTGATACACAGCCAATTGGAGTTCCAGGACCATCGCTTGTCTTCTCATCCAGTAGCTCGGCTGGTTGGAATGCTTTCAGGGTGCCACCTACTGGTGGACTTGAGAAGACAGATGGGTTTAGTTTTACAAGCAAGCAAGATGGCGCTGGGTCGCCATTTGTAGAATTTAAAACGCCAAATCCTAAAGGAAATGTTTTCACTGACTTAAATCCGCAGATGGAATTTAGTACGAAGTTTATAAATTCAAAAGAAAAGAAGAAAAGGGGAAAGTTGAAGCAACCTGTCAAAGTCCCTCTGTCGCCAGGTCTAGATTTTGTTATCAGGAAAAGTGGTTCCCATGAAATTCCAGAGGCTTCCGAATCATTTGCACCATCGGATATTTCGCCATTTCAGGAAACATTGTCTGATGTTAGATATTCCAGGGAATCTTCTGTCACATCAGAGGAGTCTTTCGCTCAAGATAGTCAACATGCATCAACTGGTTCACAACCATCTGTTCTGAATGATGCAATAGATGAAGATCTGGTTGTTGCAACACAGCAAATGGATATAGATGAAGAGGATATGAAATACAAAGAAACTAAAGAGGAAAATTCTGAAAACTGTTTTGATAAAGATTTCGGAGCTGAAATTCATGTGGAGGAGTGTATTACTGGGGCTGAAACTGAAAGCTTTAAATCTGCAAATGAGGAAATAGATTCTATCAATGATGTTATGGTTACTCTAGCAGAAAGTGAAGCCAGTTCAAGTACAAATCTAGATAGTGACCTCAGCACTCAATTCTTTTCAACTGTGTTTTCAGAAGATACTGTCAATTCAGGCTTCACCTTCGCTGCCTCTTCTACTGCACAAGTATCACCAAAACATCATCATAAAAAGAACAATTCCGTTAGAGTTGATAATGATTCTTTTAATTCCAGTGCTACTTCCAAGGGTTCATATCCATCATCTTCCTTGCAATTTACACCATTTTCTGGACCTTCTTCACCTTTGTCTCCTGTACGGAGCAAGAAAGTCAGCCTATCTGCTCCTTCACACGTGCTTGGTGATAATGGTGAGCTTCATAGAGGACTGGGGATTAATCAGGGGTCTGTTTCTGCATCTATTGCTGCTCAAGAAGCATGTGAGAAGTGGCGACTGAGGTAAAGATAAATTCAAGTCAACTCCATGTCATTCCTTTATAAAATTATTTGATTTGGAATGTATTTTCTTGTTTATCTATCCACTACATTTAGTTCTGTAACCATTCTGTATGATTGCAAGCTTTTATTGCACTTGTATTTTTCTTTCCTTTTGTTTTAGGGGAAACAAAGCATACACAAGTGGGCATTTGTTTAAAGCTGAGGATTGTTACACACAAGGTGTAAATTGTGTTTCTACAAGCGAGACATCTGTAAGCTGTCTCAGGGCATTGATGTTGTGCTATAGCAACCGTGCAGCTACCCGTATGTCTCTTGGAAGAATGAGAGATGCACTAGGAGACTGTAAGAAGGCTGCTGCAATTGATCCCAATTTTATCAGGGTGCAAGTCAGAGCTGCAAAGTAAAGCTCCACCTTTTGTTTCTGATAAATTTTCTGGATGATTTGATGATTTAATTGTTGTGTATTCGTGCATGTAATTCTAGTTCAATTTCTTATTCAATTTATTTTTACTTTAAAGTTCATAATTTCTTCCTTATCATGTTGCGTTTCTCATAATAGTTCATTAAGTTGACACAGAAGTGATGTCGTCATTGTGTGTTAGCATCTTGCTGTTCGTGAATGTAAACACATAATATACAAATGATTTTTAAGTTGTACTTCTTGTTTATCATGTAGCTCATTGAGCTTTTAATCACCTATTCTCAGGCAAATTCCCTTTTCTAATTATAAGCTTCTGATTTTGTTGAATAACAGCTCCTTCTAAATGCATTTTTTCTTGTGTTTTTGTGCTGTGCTTATTTTTCCTTTGTTCCAAGTTGTTACCTTGCTCTGGGGGATGTTGAAGGTGCAGTGCAATATTTCAAAAAGTGCTTGCAGTTCGGCATTGAGGTCTCTATGGACCGAAAAGTTGCTGTGGAAGCTGCTGATGGGTTGCAAAAGGCACAGGTAATCTTTCTTTTCTTTTCTTTTGCTCAAATAAAAGCTTATCATTGATAGTTTATTGAGCTTAAGGTCTAACTGTCTCTATGAAACATGTCATTAGTTATATAATGGCATGAAATACACAATGAATGACTTAATGCTGATTGAGTTGATGGATTCCATCAATGTTTGAACTTCTTGTATGCTGTTGCTGTGCTGCTACCAAAGCCTGAACCATGGTTGAGTGGTTAAGAATTACAACTCCACAACTACATGGCCAAGAAACTTTGGTTTAACGTCTTTTGAATTGAACATATATGATTTCCTTATTTCATGCCCATTAACTGTTTTTCTTGACTGGCAGAAAGTGACTGAGTGCATGCAACATTCTGCTGAACTTCTGAGACAGGGAACACCTGATGATGCTGAGAGTGCCTTACAAGTAATTGCTGAGGGTTTGTTCATAAGTTCATGCTCTGAAAAATTACTTGAAATGAAAGCAGAGTCTCTTTTCATGGTTTGTGTTTCTTTTACTGAACCTTTTACTTTGAGTGAGCTGCATCCTATTAGTCTCTTTCTATGCAAGTTAGTGTCACTCCTATCTTGCTGGGGTAAGCTGCATTATTCATTTTCTTAACATCATTATCATTCATTTCATAAGAAGTATGTGACTAGTTTACATTGGTTGCCAACAAACCACAACTCGGGCTGGTACTGGCTATGCTGATCCAGCCCAACATCAAATCCTACATAAGTGTGGTTATTATTTCACTATTTAAGAATCTAATACACAGCAAAACCATGGTTGGAACTTGGTTAACTTTTCTGTCATCTAGCAGCTGCGGAAGTATGAAGAGGTAATTCAACTGTGCGAGCATTCTTTTGATTCTGCCAAGAAGAACTCGCTTCCATTACATGCTGATTACCATGTTGAAAATAATGGTCCTGAACTCACAAAGGACACATCATTTAAGATCTGGCGTTGCCGCCTCATATTCAAATCTTACTTCCATCTTGGAAGGCTGGAGGAGGCTATTGGTTCACTAGAGAAGCAAGTGGAACCTCCTTCTACTGCAACGAGGTAAGTTTATATGCCTTGGATAGTTCTGATATTATTTGTTTGAGTGATGATAACAGTATTCTTACTTCAGTAGTCTGTCCAAGATTCGTATGGAAACTCAAGAATCATTAGTGCTCTTAGCTGCCACTGTACATAAACTCATATGCCATAAGGTATTGGATTCTTGTTAGATTTTTTCCCACTGAATATTGTTTTGATGTATCTTAATCTGACACCTCATGGCATTAATATGGCTAACTGCAGGCTGCAGGGAATGAAGCATTTCAGGCAGGAAAGCATTCTGAAGCTATAGAACATTACAGTGCTGCTCTGTCACATAACATAGAATCACGGCCTTTTGCAGCCATTTGTTTTTGCAATAGAGCTGCTGCATACAAAGCACTGGGCCAAATCACTGATGCTACAGCAGACTGCAGCCTAGCAATAGCTCTTGATGGAAACTATTTGAAGGTTCGCTTCTAAATTGATGTCATCCCTTACTTTCTTTTTTCTTTTTGGCACTAATGATGTTATGGGACCTGTGGGCGATTATATTGAGTACTATTTGAACCAGATCATTTATGATATTGGTTGAAGCACAATAAAAATTAAATGGAACCTTAAAGGTTAAACTAGCTCTTATGCAAAAACACTTGCATGCTGATTTGCTCAAAATTAGTAAAGCATGATCTGTCTGGGTATCAATAATGTATACTTTGAAGCTAGAAAACCATACTTGTTTACAAAATTGATTCTGCCCATTATTGTTTTTATTTCTGGTACCAAGTCAATCTCAAAAGGATTGCTGGATTTGATTTGAGGTGCAGATCTGGTTTGAAATTAAGATGTCTTCAAGATAACTAATTATTTTTCTGGATTTATTACTTGTCTTATTAAATTGCTACAAGAATTCAGGTTTATGATGGTACAATTTACTGATTACTAAATTGACATCTGCTCATTTGCTCTTCCTTGGGTGAACAATTCAGTATCCATGGAAAAGAAAAGGATACATTTCTAAGAAGACACTAATTTTTTTCTTAAAATATGTTTGAGGACAACCTTTTTGGTAATGTATGTACTCTCCATGCTTTATTAGGCAATTTCTAGACGAGCCACTTTATATGAAATGATTAGGGATTATGGACAAGCGGCTAGAGATCTTCAGAGGCTGGTAGCTGTTCTCACTAAGCAAGTAGAGGAGAAAACTAAACAGTCTGGGCACTCTGATAGAACAACAAACTTGGCCAATGATCTTAGACAAGCTTGTTTACGTCTATCTACCATAGAAGAAGCAGCCAGGAAGGAGGTTCCTCTAAATATGTACCTCATTCTGTAAGTCCATTGTGATTCTAGATGTTACATGTTCTAAGTTCTCTATAAAGCCTCATCATTTTGCAAAAATTATAGCTGGAATATGAATGGTTTCTATTCAATCTTTTGATCATGGCCCCCTCATGGTTAACTTGTACATTACCCCTGCCATTGAGCTTGTAACTCATTTGATACCCATGTCACTCTAATAGGTCTTGAGTTTGAGCCTTAAAAAAAAAGCAATCACTCTGATACCCATGTACTAATCTATCATTGTCGTTATTGTTTCTGTTATTATTATGTTTGTTTATTGTTGTTGTTCTTGTTGTCATCTCATTATTGCTTTAAATTTAAGATTCATTTAAAATATGGGCTATAAAATCATTTACCAATTAAATTATGATGGCAGGGGAATTGAACCTTCCGCTTCAGCGTCAGAAGTTAAGAAGGCATATCACAAAGCTGCACTTAGACATCATCCTGACAAGGTTTCCTACATGTTCAAATTTTTTGACATCTTATTATGATTCGCCCTTTTGACACATTGATAATTGATGTAGGCTGGTCAGTCCTTGGCAAGAAGTGATAATGGAGATGATAGCCTGTGGAAAGAGATAGGAGAAGAAGTCCACAAGGATACTGACAGACTTTTTAAAATGATTGGGGAGGCATATGCCATGCTTTCAGACCCTGCTAAGGTTTTGCACATTTCTATCATGCAATCTACTATCCATGCACATTCTTTTAATGACTCAACCTATTCATATTGCTGTGAACCTGATAATCTTTTCTTCCCTCTCAAATTGGGAAAAACTTCTGCTCTGAAGTATTTTCTTCTGCTAGCAAGGTAGTCTTTGAGCTATTCTAAGAACAGAGGCATTGCCTCAATTAGGGTGTCAGTGTGCTGCTCGCCAGTGTCTTACACAATTTATGATACTGCCCCAGTCCTCAATGATTTCAAGTAGATAGTTTCTTATAGAAATGAAAATTATGTAAATTCTTTTTGGGGTTGTTTTTGGAAAAAGAGTGTTAAATCAGGGGGAGTGGAGTAGAGAACGTCATATAGTTATATGAAAAAACAAGTTTTGACATAACAACTAATGGGTTGCAAGGCTGGGTGTGAAGTTGTTGTGTGAAAATATGATGTTACTTTATTTGCTCATTGCTAAGATGCTGCTTTTTCATGGTTTAGTAATGGCAATCATGCTTAATTTCTCTGAACAAAACCATCAAGAATCCATTATGCACTTAATTTTGTTTTGACAAATTTAACTCTCTTGCTGCATATCTCTTTAGTCTTATTCATGGTGTTTCCTTTTCTGCGATGCTTGCATGGTGTGCTTATTTACTTATTCCCCTGCTCGCTTTGTGTAATAACCAATAAGAAGTGGTCTTCTTGTTATCTGCTTGACTTCTCTATTAATTACAGCACTTGTCTGTCAGACATTTGTTAGCAACGCTTTCCTTTGCAGGTCATGTAGGCCTTCCATTTTCTTGTTAGGCCAGTAGGCCTTGCTCTATCTCCCTGCTATATAGAGTGTAAATCATTGAACTCATAAATTCAATTGTTACATGTAAAAACAGAAACAAATCATTGTGATTTCTTTCACCGCTTAGCATAACTCGAGCCCTTCATCTGAAGGATAAGCTGATTACTTTGATCTGCTCCTATTAATCTTTCACTATGCTGTGGTTCGTTTTTCTGGAATGCAATGTTTTGCAGCGCGCACAGTATGATCTTAAAGAAGTGATGAGGAATGACCTGAAGAAAGAAAGTGGAAGTAGCACATACAGAACACATGCAGATGCTCCGAATTATCCATTTGAAAGAAGCAGCAGGAGACAATGGAAGGAGGATTGGAGGCCATATGGCAGGTAACTCAACCACTGAAAAGCCAGGATCCATTCAACTTAACAGCTTTTGATGACCATCGTGTGACATGCATGGCAAGGATCTTGAGATTTCTGGTCAAGTTAGTCCATCTGTTAAGGTAGGAGACGAGTTTGGTGGTTGGCTGCCATATGCACTCAGCTTTGATCTGAAGGTCTTACAGATGGGAAATCGTTCAAAATATAAAGCAGAAAAACTGACAACATCATGGCAGAGAAATTACATAATAGTTGCAAAGTTTTTTTCCAAAATCGCTACTCACATACAAGACTTAAGTTTGTACTGAAAAAAGGGATAAAGAAGGAAACATAAATAGTAAACAGGAGAGCTGGTTTGTGTTTAGTTTGACAGGCATGTCAAATTGTGCGAGGATTTGTAATTTGAATTCTGAAAGAGCTTTGTTTTACACGGAAAAAAAGGGCGTGCTGTTTGAGTGCAATTTCACATGGGAGATCGCAAACTTTTTTGAGTTGTATAAATGTATCGGCTTTGAATAGATGAAAAGTTACAATGCAATCAAGAAGTTAAACCAGCATCTTCGAAACTATCTAGGACTTTAGTTAGATGAATTCTTTAGATCATCTCAGTTGAATCCATCCTTGCGTTTTTTCAGCTTTGATTTTCATCTACTGATTGTACGTTAATTGATTGTTTGAATTGATTTTGCTTCGGAATATCAGGACGTGCATTATTCCTGTTTTTGTATGTTCTTGTAAGGATTACCTTTTGGTTTTGAAAATCATAAGTTAGTCAAAGTCCCTTTGACGAGAGGTGATTATTAGTTATTCTCTAAACTTCCAAATTACCCTTTTAATGATTTGATATTCTTGTTGTTGCAGCTGCTGTTGTTCCTGCAAGTTCCTTGACTGGAGATCCTCATGCTTGTCTTTATGATACATGTAGTGTGAAGGACCATAGATCCCGAGGTTTAGGATGGAAAACATGTCTTAAAATTAATTATTTAAGAAAAATAATAATCCTAGAATGGATACATCTGATAAAGGGAACATGACAAGAGTTCTTGAAAAACAAATTATTATTACATCGATACCTTCTCAAGTTTTCTAATCTAACCTAACCAGCCATCCATATATGATTCAACATGAACATACCCCCTCACCCTCTCAACAGGATTTTCAAGTGATTGTTTCAATTTGGAAAATGAAGGCGTATTGCTTCACATCCATGCTGATAATAGAAATAAATAAATTTTGGTGCTCAAAATAACAGCTCACAGATTAATTCCCGTATCATTGCCATATTTTTCAAAAAAAATTGAAGTAAAAAAATTTGGATATCTTGGACTGGATGGTTGTCACCAAATTCTGCGCAGCTGTAGTGATCATCTCTATCAACCCTAGCCATCTCCTACAATCATACCTGTCAGCAACCTCGGTCCTTGCCAATCGTCACACACATCCCATCCTGTTGGCTTTACATGTTCCACGGGCAACATCCAAGGATCACTCAACAAAAAACTACTCTCTTCCTCGCAGCGTGTTTCTGGCTTACGAGCTTCTTCCACTTCCATTGATAGTTGGTTATCAGATTCAGAATCCCAGTTTATTTTATCAATATACTTGTTCGGATCTGGCAAGGATACACTGCAATAAGAATCATGATTATAATTCAGAGACCAGAACCGATACTTGGCTTTGTGGAAGCAGTCTCTGCCTTCAGAGTCATCCCATTGCATGATCTTGTCTGTTTCGGATATATACTTCTTTGCTTCCAAGAGACGTTTCCATTGTATTCCGCCTATTTCTGAGCAAAACTCCTTCTCCCATCGCGGAACAAAGCTGCTACTGCGTGATGAGCTCCTGAAATTCCTGCTCCTACCTGCAGCACCATATCTTCCACGATATACCATATTTGTTTCTTAAAGAAGAGAACAATTAAGTGAATTATTTGACTGGAGGCTTATTTATGTTGAAGATTGAAGATTGATTCCAAGTCTACAACAAGTGTTAGAATTAGTCTAGTTTTCAATTATTATGTTTCCTAAATAAGATCACCTTGTTTGATCACGTTTCTAGTTTCATTAGAAGTCAAGTATTTTCCTATTTAGTTTACACAAGAAGAAGTTGTAATCAAATTAGGAAATCCTATTTGAATATAACTCTTCAAATTTTAGCTATAAATAAAGAAGAGGGATAGCAGTAACCTCACACTTAGAATTCTGCCCATTCTTGCTATTCCTTAGTGTTCTTCATTGTTCTTTATTCTCGGCACAATCTCTGAGTATCATTGAATTATATTGAAAACAGTTTTCAGTTATATTAATTTGCATGTATTTTAGAATTATTAGATCTGTCCTTGTCCATTTCCTCGTCGGACTACACTGTTCTATTCTCGAAGTCTAAGTGAGTATCATTCAATAAAGAAGATGACATAACAGCTTCTCAGCTCAATTAAAGTTCGTTCAAGTATGGCATCACCTATTCGTATTGATGCAACTACCAGAAACAACAGACTGCGGCAATTCCTGGAAATGAAGATACATAGAAAGTGCTGTTAATGAGCAAGGACTGTACAGTGTTTACATAAAAAATCTGCTTAGTAATTCTCTATCTTTTGAACCATTTTTGTATACTTAAAACTTTTTTACTCCTTTTATTTCCTATATGAAGCGAATATAATTTATCAATAAAATTTTTTTTAAATGTAGAATTTGCCGACATATAATAAATAAAAATGAAAGATTAAGGATAATTAGGTGTAAGATTTTCTCCATAATTTTCAATAAATCAAATTTATTCATCATGTAATATATTCCCCTTGCTAATTCTTCTGGCAAGAATGATCCCCTTATTGTGTCTTCTGCAATATTTTATTTTTATTTTATACAAAATAAAAATTTGTGTAGAATAAAGAAAATCATAAAAATATATTACAAAAAAATAAAATCAACTTGAGGTTGTCACTTGCATTAATAAAAAATGCTGACATGGGACAACATTGCAATTAGGGAACACTAGGGGGTGAGCTTTGAATTTAATCATTCTAAATGCAAATATCTGGGCTAACAATAGGAAATTGAGGTAGCTTGAACATAAAATCTGGCCCAACCATACCAGTCCGCTCCCAGCAAGGAGTTGATTAAGGCGATCCGGATGGTATCAGGAAACACAAAACTCCCACAAGTGAAGTCATTTATAAGTACTCACAGACTTTGCTGATCATCTGTTTGTTTTTGCTTTGCTTCTCCTTCCCCACCACCACTCTTGTTCTTGTTCTTGCCTGTGATCTCCTCCTCCTTCCTCTGAGAATAATGGCCATCACCAAGGAGGAGCTGGAGTTTCTTGAAACAAGAAACGAAACTGTTCTCATCATCTCTCTGAAATTTCGAATTCCCATCATCATAAAACCAAGACTCACGGCTCATTCTTTGGCCCTTCTCAACCCTGCATCGCTCCAAGAGTCATTCAAGAAAGCAAAAGGAAGCTATTCTCCTTGCAAACCCAGATTCCACAGCACAGGGTGTATTTAAAGTCCAAAGGCTTCGGCAGACAAGAGACTACTCTTTCCTCTTCTCCGGCGATAATAATCTGACGCTACCAGTTTGTAGTGCCACCCCTGCACAGCCACCTCTGGCGTGTAATCCATTGAAGCTGAAGAAATTGATATGTATCTGTTATGAAGAGTGAATTCTAGAATAAAAATGTTGATTGTTGAAATTACAGCAATATTGTATTATTCAGTCCTAAACTTTGATGAAGATACAGTCATGATTATATACAGAGGCATATGGAACTTAAGATACAATTTTGACAATAACGGGAATAATCCCGTTAGAATAAATGCTAATTCTGGAGAAGCACACCAGTAAATGGTGTGCACAGTATTCTATTTGGCACTGTCTTCAACAGTTAGAATAAATGTTAATTCTGGAGAAGCACACCAGTAAATGCTGTGCACAGTATTCTATTTGGCACTGTATTCAACATTCCCCCTCAAGCTGGATCAAGAGGGTTTATAGATCCAAGCTTGCACAATAGACGATGAAACTGGGATGATGGCACAACTTTGGTAAACACATCAGCAAGTTGATCACTGGTGCGCACATAATGCGTAGTGATGTTGTTAGATTGAACTTGTTGACGAATAAAATGACAATCAACTTCGATGTGTTTAGTTCTTTCGTGAAAGACCGGATTCTTGGCAATGTGCATAGCAGCTTGATTGTCGCAAAAAAGACTCATTGGACTGACCGATGAACAACCCATATCGGTTAGAAGACCTCGAAGCCACACAAGTTCACAAGCTGCAGTCGTCATTGCACGGTATTCAGCTTCAGCACTGGAGCGAGCGACAACATGTTGTTTTTTGCTCTTCCAAGATACAAGATTTCCTCCAACAAACATGCAATATCCAGTAGTCGAGCGCCGATCAAGTTGATTTCCAGCCCAATCAGAGTCGGTATAGCCCATGACATTGGTATGATTGTTTCTGGTCATGACAATGTCGCGGCCAATAGTTCCTTTTAAATATCGCAAAATGCGCTTGACCATGCTGAGATGATGGATGGTTGGAGCATGCATGAACTGGCTTACAAGACTGACAGCGTAGGTGATATCCGGACGGGTAATTGTCAGATAGATAAGTTTGCCCACAAGTTGTTGATAATATTTAGGCGAGGAAAGAGCCGGACCTGCAAGAGATAATTTGAGTTTACTATCAACAGGAGTAGCGGAAGGTTTAGTTGAAAGCATACCTGCGTCTTGAAGCACATCAAGCGTGTACTTACGCTGATTAAGGAAAAAACCTTTCTTAGATGAGGCCATTTCAATTCCAAGAAAATATTTTAAGGGACCAAGATCAGTAATAGGAAATAATTGTTGAAGAGTTTTCTTCAACTTAGAAATAGATTCAATATTATTCCCTGAGATAATTAAATCATCGACATAAATAAGAACCATCAATTTATCATCATTGTGAAAGCGGATATATAAAGAAGAATCTGCAGAACTTTTCCTAAAACCTAATGTAGCAAGGGCTCCACTAAGTTTTGCATGCCAAGCGCGAGGACTTTGCTTTAGCCCATAAATAGATTTATGAAGTTTACATACCAAATTAGGAGTGGAACTTAGCGAGTGGCCAGGAGGTAGCTTCATAAACACTTCTTCTTCAAGATCCCCGTGTAAAAAGGTATTTTTTACGTCCATTTGAGACAAGAACCAACCATTATTTACCGAAACAGATAAAAGAACTCTTACTGTGGTCATTTTGGCAACAGGAGCAAACGTCTCCTTGTAATCAACACCAAATTCTTGGGTATACCCTTGAGCCACAAGGCGCGCTTTATAGCGATTAACAGATCCATCTGAGTTGAACTTGGTCTTGTATATCCATCGACTGCCAACTGCGTGTTTACCTTTTGGGAGAGGAACTAGGCTCCAAGTGTTATTGTCGGTCAGTGCGGTTAGTTCCTCCTCCATAGCTTTTCGCCATACTAGGTGAGATTGAGCTTCGGTGAAATTTTTAGGCTCATGATCATTTGATAGTGCTGACAAAAAAGCAGAATACGATGGTGATAATTTTGAGTAATCCAAATAATTTGAGACAGGGTACCTGACTGCATAGGCTGCATAGTCTTGAAATTTGGAGGGGCACTGTCGAGTTCTTGGAGGATTGCGTCGTGGGGCTGGCGCTCCATCTGGCGAGTTTGGAGACATTTGTTCTAGAGGAACAATAGTAGATGGAGAATCGTCTACCGGAATTACCGTTGGAGTAATCGACCTAGTAGGACTAGGTAAGTCGATGTTGCAAATCTCTACCCGGGGAAGGGGAACTAAGTCTTCCAAGGACTCCCCCTGATTAGAATCAGTGAAGTAAGGGGAGGTTTCAACAAATTTAACATCCCGGCTGATATAAAGCTTCTGGCTAATGTTATCATAACATTTGTACCCCTTCTTGGTATGAGAGTACCCTAAGAAAATACATTTGGACGCTCGCGGGTCAAGTTTGTCACGTTGATTTGAGTGGAGGTGAACAAAACATTGACACCCAAAAATCTTCAAGTGTGAGATATCGGGAATTTTACCCTGCAAAATTTCAAGAGGACACTGAAAATCCAGTACTTGACTGGGTAAGCGGTTAATAATGTAGGTGGCCGTAAGAACTCCATAGGACCAAAAACTTTTCGGAACATTCATTTGAAGCATTATGGCTCTAGTTTTTTCTAATAAATCTCGATTTTTGCGTTCAGCAATTCTATTTTGTTGGGGAGTATTAACACAACTAGTTTGATGGAGGATTCCATTCGAAGTTAAATAATTTTCCATAGCATGTGATGTAAATTCTGAGCCATTGTCAGATCGAAAATTTTTAATGTGTGTGGAAAATTGAGTGATAACTAGTGTGTGAAAATCTTTAAAACAATTAAACACTTCAGTTTTTGATTTTAATAAATATAACCATGTAACTCTTGAAAAATCATCAATAAATGTAATAAAATATTTAAAACCATCAATTGAACTTGAACAAGGTCCCCATACATCTGAATGAATAAGTTCAAAGGCCTGAGAGGTTTTGGACAAGGATAATTTAAATGGAAGTCTACTTGATTTGGAAAAATGACACGTTTCACAATCATATGTTCCTTGTGACAACTGAGGTTTTATTTTTGAAATGACGTAATCGGATGCATGTGCCAGACGAAAATGCCACAACTGATGATCATTGATCGGAGAATGAACAACTTGTAATCCCTTAGAAACTTCGGAATCACAGAAAAAATAGAGACCATTCAAATGAAATCCTTCACCAATCTTCTGTTTGGTGTGATGGTCCTGAAAAATCACCTTAAACGGAGTAAATATAACATCACAATTAAGAGCAATAGTTAACCTTCGAACTGATAATAACTGAAATGGAAAGGAAGGCACATATAAAATATCAGAATTAATATTTTTTGACGCGATTTTAATTTTTCCCTTACCCTTTACTGCTGCAGTAGATCCATTTGCAATCGAGACAAAAGATGGTATCGTGAGCGGGGTAAAATCATGAATTTTGTTTAAATTATGTGTCATGTGATCACTAGCACCCGAATCCACAACCCATAAATCATGAAATTTACTTAACTCTAAGGCAGTTAAAAGAGCAATATAAATACCTTCAAATTTTTCGGCATTGTCACGGTTTGAAATATCAGTAAAATCACGGGTGGGTAACCCACCAATATTGTTCAAGAAGGCTGCATTTCCACGGGATGAAGACTCAGCCACGTCACGGTTTGCCATGCCATACGCTGCATTATTTTCATTTCCACGGGCTGCCACGTCACGGGTTGATAACCCGTTGAGATTGAAATTGCTCAACAGAGCACTTGCTTCTTCAACCAACCCGTCTCCTCCAAAATTTCTCCCGTCTCCTCCTAAATTTCTCTTTTCTTGAAGAAAGCTTGCAAATTCATTTAGCAATGACATAGGATTAGAGTAAATGGGTTCTGTAGTAGCAACATTAGCCTTGTATTTCACAAATTTCTTGTGATGAGCATGCTGTCGATTTTGTTTCAATTCTGGGAATCGGCTCCAGCACCGATCGATTGAGTGTCCAATTAAGTTGCAGTAGGAGCATTTGAGGTTAGGACGCTTACCTTTGAAGAATCCCCTCTCTGCAGAGTGTTGGGCATCTCGAGATTCTGCCAATTTGAAGCTCCCTTTTTCTGCAAATTGTTGGGCAACACAAGCATGGGTATCACCGAATTTCAATGGGTTTTCTCGGGGCATTACCTTGCGTCTGATTTCTTCACGTTGGATTGTTGCACAGACGCCTTTCAAGGTGGGGAAAACATCATTCATCAAGATGTGGCTCCTTAAGTCTTCAAATTCCGAACCCAAGCTTGCCAATAATTGGAAAATCTGGTCTTCTTCTTTTCTGTTGCGTATGACATTTGGGTCAACCGAGTGAGGTCTGTAAATCTCTAATTCATTCCATAAATTCTTAAGCTTGCTCAGCAAATTGACAAATGGTTGACCGTTTTGATGAAGGCTAGCAATATCTTGTTGAATTTGGAAGATTCGAGCAGAATTATTTTGATTGCCATACATCTCCCTCACGGCTTCCCAAAGTTCCAGAGATGATTGGTAATAACTGAACATCTCAGCAAGGTTTCTGTCCATTGAATTTAGCATCCAAGACATCACCATTTGATCCTTGGCTAGCCACTGTTCAAATTCTGGGAAGCTGCTGTCAGGAGCCAATTCCTTGCCGTTGATAAATCCCAGGCGTGATCTGCCTCCAAGAGCAATTGTCACTGCTCTTGACCATGGTAAGTAGTTAAAACCATTTAGCAGTACAGTAGTCATTTTTTGAGAGAGATTAGCATCACTGTCGATGTTAATAGAATTTGTGGCTGGGCATTTTGATTTGTCTGTCAAACCTTGATTATCCATGTTTGACAGATAATAAAATCGAGTGACACAACACAGAGTAAGGCTGCAAGATCACTGCTCTGATACCATGAAGAAATTGATATGTATCTGATATGAAGAGTGATTTCTGGAATAAAAATGTTTATTGCTGAAATTACAGCAATATTGTATTATTGAGTCCTAAACTTTGATGAAGATACAGTCGTGATTATATACAGAGGCATATGGAACTTAAGATACAATTTTGACAATAACGGGAATAATCCCGTTAGAATAAATGCTAATTCTGGAGAAGCACACCAGTAAATGGTGTGCACAGTATTCTATTTGGCACTGTCTTCAACAGTTAGAATAAATGTTAATTCTGGAGAAGCACACCAGTAAATGTTAATTCGGAGAAGCACACCAAGTAAATGTTGTGCACAGATATTCTATTTGGCACTCGTCTTCAACGAAGCCTCTCACAAACAAGCGGGTAATGGAGAAAATCCCATTGCAAAGAAAGCCTATCGTAAAAGCAGTCCATTCAGCAAAGCAGCTCGCGGGTAACAACGATAGCAAAGGATCACAAAGACCCAATATCTCATCGCCTGTCTCTAATTCGCTAGATCAATATCGTCCCAAGAAAAGAAGGCTTACAGATGACGAGGATGATTGTGAAGGTGAAGAGGCTCTTCTCATAATCAGAAAAATGTTCAACACCAAAAGGTTTGCTGGCCGAGACGATGGAGATAGAAAAATGGAGGCTAGCTTTGGAGACATAATGAAGGAAGAGAAAGGAAGTGAAAGGCTCGGCCGGAAAGAAGATCAAGAGCAACTCCGGCTACTGGAAGAAAATGCAGCAAGGCGTAAGCGGATGAGGACTTCTGCAAAGAAGCATAATCAAGGAATAAGATTTGTGATATATGTTGAAAAATTTCATTTGTGTCACTCATGACACGTTCTTGATCATGCAAATCCATGACTATGAAGATAGGTCATGAGATTTGATCATGGAGACCAATTAATTGATCATGGCTAATTATCTCCATGATGGAAGGAGAAAATTGGAAAATAAATTAGTGAGTGAGGTCCCTGATCTACCTATAAATAATAGCTTGTGTATTTCATCTACGGCTACTGGTAGGTATAATTCAGAAGGCTCCTCTCGTAAAATATTTTATTTTGTATTGTTGTTGTCGCTTTAGGAAAAGCTTGCTACTGCTGCAATTGGGAATTCATTTGATTTTCGGTACTTGAGCAACAATGGCTAGAGATATTTATAATCTAAATTTTCGTTGCTATATCTATTTAGCATTCGATTATTTAAAGTATTTGTAACAATATAATCCCAATTCCCAAGTAAGGTTGTCTGATTTTTCATGTATCAGCACACCTAGTTTCTATAACACATCCTTGGTTATTGGAATCCATCCATCTGTTCGAACAACCCATAACCTCGTCGTGCTTGATGTGACCAAAATACATCTCCTCTTGTTTACATACTTCTCTGCCATTACCTGGTATCAATGTCTATAAATTAATTCGAGATGTAGTAATAGTTAATGGTTAAGACATCTCTCATTGGAAGGCTAGATTTCAGAACTTGCAGTCGTTTAAAATATTTCCCGACAAAATTTCTCACAACAATGTCTCTACTTGACAGCAAATAATATAGGCTGGTCATTAAAAAGAATGGAGAGAAGCAGAGTGCCCTCATCATTCTCGAGATTTTCTCAATATGATAAGTAGAAAAGCCAACCTTCTCTCTCCATTTTCTGAAAAGTTGAAACAATTTCAAGCCAAACTTCACTTAAATCGGAACATGGGTCGTGTTGAGCTGTGCTGGATATGACAATTTTATATCCAGCCCACCTAAACATAACCTATAAATCGTGAATAAATTTTATTTTTTTCCAATTTAGTTCTTCATTTTTGTCCATAATTTCATTCTAATTGAAGATAAGAAGTATCAAAATTGAAATAAGAGGGACCACAATGAAAAAAAAATACCTAGCATAGATGGCATGCCATGAGTTCTGAAACAAATATACTTTGATCAATATATTTTAAACTAACTTCTGGTATATATTATTATTATTATTATTATTTAGTCCTTGATTAAAAGAGAAAAGTGAGAAATCGCTAGATTTCAACGATAAAGAGAAAAATATATTTTTGGAATCAATTTAGATCATCAAAACAAACTAAATTTATGTCTAGTCGTTTCATTTGATATGAAACATACTTATTTTGTTTTAGTTACCTTTAGAGTTTGTGAAAATATAGATATGTCTGCTTTATTTTATTTTTTAGAGTAGTTTTTTGATGTCATTGCTTGATAATCCTACGCATGGTTCATACCTAAGTCGGTCAGTCTCAATAGCTCCTACCCTTTTTTCTCTCTCATTTTATATCGTGGATTCTCCTGTTATTCATCCTCTCATATTTGACCATGGATTTTAATAGTGGTTTTTAACAAATTTTTATTTTGGCTCTAGAACTTTTATGTTACACAATTGAACTCTTTTAAACACTCAATTTCATTATTTTTTTCAGATGACGAATTGAATCGAATTGAAAGATAGATAACTAAAATGAGAAACTTAGGTAGCATAAGTGGTCATTTAGAATTAATTTGAAAAGTACATTTTATAGTACATAGGAAAATATTATTTCTTTGTATCCATTAGCATTGTTCATTACAATAGTAATCTACAATTATTATTTTTATTTTGACCCCCCTTTTTTTTTCTTTGGTTATTGGTTTGTTTAAAAAAAAACTTTGGTCATTATATTGGTGTTTAGAGTTACGACTTATTTTAATTTTTCTTTTATATGATAATTGCAATATCAAAACAATATTTCAGTATCCGATTGGTATAAAAAAATATCTCAGGATTGCACCATGGTCTATTTTTAAAAAAATAATATTTACATAAAAAATAATTTAGAAAAAAACCATTTATTGAATTTTTTGGAGTTAATGACCCGGTTTGCGAGTTTGTCCATGTAACCCTATTTGTCCTGGTTCGCGGGTTTAACGAGCTACTTTTTATTTTACTGAACTTGAATATGCAATTATCTATTTTTATTTTTATCATATAGTAAAAGAAATGAAACAAAAATATTATTCAAGTTTAGAAAGCTCATCGTTTTGTTTGCAAGTTGTGAAAAGTAATTTTAAAAAAATCTTTTTATGAATTTTATCATTTAATATTGGACTGATTTAGAGTTGAGTTTCAGAAAAAAAAAATTATAAGGTTTAGCACTTGATTTTGTGATTATTTATTTTTGTTATCGTATAGTTAAATAAACAATATTTTAAGGGGGGGAAATAAATTATTAATCTCAATAGAGTCAATTATTCATTATTCCTATTTCTTAAGTTTTGTATTTTTTTTTTATTCATCCAATTTGTCATTGAACTAATTATATTGATTCACTTTGGGACAACTTTTATATGATTTAATTGATAACATAAGCTAGACATGCTGCCGAGTTATCAGATTTCAAGATTAAACTGCTTACTTGTATTTAATGATACTACCAAAAAAAATCCATACTTATAATAATTATTATTTTTAATTGTTTAAATTGTTTCTAGCAATTTACTAGTTATGTTAATTTAATGAAGCAATCCAATCCAATAAATGTATATAGCGGGCTGGATAAAATTGTGGCTGACAATGCAGATATCCACGGGTCCTTATCATGATATATTGGGCCGCTACGGGCCCAGTAAATAAGCTTAACCTCTCTGAAGCCTTTTTAGCCTAATAAATGAATCCCACTCCTTGTAAGGTACAGATCATCATTCGGCAAATACATTTCAAAAAAATAAAGTGAAGTGTCCAACCTCATACTTGTATCACACGTGTGAAAAATAGCCTGATATATTGTATTATGTTTATATAAGAGAATTACAATTTTTATTCTTTTTTAATTCACAATTGTCAAATCTAAATCATATCTTAAGAGAGCCGTAACATTAAACGACATCGCAAGCAACCTCAACTATATATTAAGAGAGCAAATCCTTGACCTTGCTGCCGTTTGACCAGCTGGTCAAAGCAGATTGTGATGGGAAATGTGCAAGAGAGTTGCATGTGGAAAGCTTCAATTTCTCTAATGTGTCCAAACACATGTTCTACTTAATTAATCTGAATGAGTTGAGATTAACAGACTGTTCGTAGCGTTATTAAAATTGTTTTTAAAAGTTTTTTTATTTAAAAATATATAAAAATAATATTTTTTTTATTTTTTAAAAAAAATATTTTTGATATCAACAAATATGAAAATGATCTTTAACACGTTAATTTTTTTAAAAAAAAAGATTTTTTATGTTTCAAGAGTGCGCGTGGCCTGTCACGTGACCATTTGATTTCCAATCCGACATGGCACGCGGCCATACGAGTGAAAGTGCGAGGAGGGCGAAATAGGAAGCCGGAATGAGGAGGTGGTCCCTCAATCATCCATGGTGAGCTGTCTGGTGGGAATTCGGCCACGTGTTGCGTCTCCATCTCTGTGTGGTCCCTTCTAGCTGGACAGCTTATACCGACAAGCACTGTTATGTTAGAAACGTGCGTCGAGTCGCGGACAGCGACTTCTTAGCTGGGACTGGGATCGTACGCACAGCTGCCTATGATAAGATGCGTTGGAAACAGCAGCGCCACGGCTTCTTCCGGCGTGGTTGTTCTCGTCTGCCAGCCACGAAGACATCTTCTCCATTTCACGCCAAGTTAGATAAAAAAAAAACAAAAAAAACAGAGAGTAGATTTTATAATCAATGCAAATTTATTCAGAATAAAAAAAAAAAATTCTAAAAACGGTCCACGCGTGCTAGTAATAATAAATAACATGTTTAAGATTCTGCATGGCAAATGATGCGGGCATGTTATCTCCTGATAGCTACGTGGATTTATTGAAAATGATCCTTATATAGTGTCGAGAAAAATATAATTTATAATATGATAAAAAAAAGAAAATATATTTTTGATAATATGATATAAAAAAATGATGTTAAAGCTTGGTTGGGACCCCACCCAAGCTTCACCTCATGCTCGATTAGGACTAATATTAATTATCTTAATTAGGTCATCTCATCTCATCTCCCAATATATCTACCTTTCTCTCTTATCCTTTAACATGCGACAATCTTGTTTATGCAAAATGATTCACTTTGTTCCATTGGTTAGGTATGACATGCTATATCATCTCACTTGTTTTATTGTTCATGAATAATACTATTTGTATTAAATATTTCTTCATTATTCATGTTATTTATAAATAATACATTTTCTCAAATATCTCACAATATATTTTTAGGTATTTTCAAGTTTCAAAAAAGATAAATGGTTATAAACACCTGCGTATGTACCCTATATTAGAAGTTATTGACATATAACTTCCTAATTTATACTCCTTATTTTTTCTTATTTGTTATTATGCTCTATTTCCACAAAATATTTTATTTTTACCCTCACATTTTTGTCATCAGAAGAGAAGTCTGCATATGATGGAAAGCTTAAATTGGTTCGGCAAATTTTTAGTTTAGGCACTGATGGGAATGCTGCAGAGTTTGACAAGGGAAAGAAAATAGAGTCTGCAACTGAGGGAAGTAGTGACGAGATGAAAAGTTTACATGATTCAAGCGTCGGCAAGGCTGCTGACATGGCTGCAGGGTAATTTCCTTGACACATGCAAGATTTTCTGGATTCAGTTGGAAATTTGACATGTTCTATGCAGATCTCTTCACAAGTCTGTTATTTATGAAGCTGTTTTTGGGCTTCCAAAATTTTCAGTAATGGAACTATGTATTCCTGTATCGTTTTGGATCAGTAGCCAATACTTCAAAATATGTACTTTTTTTATTCCATGTTGATTTACTTATACATGTAATTGTAACCAAATCTTTTTTGTATTATAAATTTTAATTTATGAAATTTTTATTTCAACTATATTTATTTAGTTCTTAATATCAATAATATATCAATAATATTTATGAAAATATTTATTCATAATTAATTAAAAAATAAATAAATTTGAAATTGATTAAAAAAATTAATTGTTAATTTGCAACGGATTTGGCATTGCAAATTAATTTGCAGTCACGGATTTACAACGGAACACATCCGTTGCAAAGTCCGTTGCAAATAAATATTTGTAAATATTTGCAACGGTCTCCTTTCTTATTTGCAACGAACAAATACCTTCATTTTTAGTAGTGATTAAAGCTCGATCAGGTCATAACCCAAATGAGTTTTATTATCTTAGTTCGGCCACATCCGAACCAAGCTCCTTCTCTCATGGCTTTTATCTTGAAATAGTCTCGTTTACTATATTATTAATTTGTGTTTACCATACTAAACTCATTCATAATGAGTTTAGAGTCTCAAACTAGGTTAGACTAGGCTTTATTTTCTCCTCTATTCCCTTTTATTCACTTGATTAAGAGCAAGTCTAATGGTAAGAGCTATTTTTAAGAGTCAAATCTGTAAAATGGCTCTTGAATAGTGTTTATATGGGTTTTTTTATGTGTGCTCCAATGGTAAGACCCATTTTGGAGACCCATTTTTTTAATATTATTTAAATATAGTTCAATTATTTTATATATAGTTTAATTATGCAACTAATTATACATTTAATAGGAGTAAGTTATATAAATAAATAATTGCTTCTAAAAAACCTTCAAACAATATAATTATTAATTTAATTTTTTACTTTCTTGTTGATGTATTTTAAAAAAAATTATTTTTGATATATATATATATATATATATATATATATATATATATATATATATATATATATATATAACACAGGAACGAAAATTTTAAAGCCAAAAATTTTGCTTTTGATGTGCACGTGGCTCTAGAATTTTGAAATCAAAATTTTGGCTTCTTTGCATCCGTGCTGCTATTTATAACAGCTCATGCAAGCAAAGCCAATTTTGACTTTACAAATGCAAAAACCTACTAAAAATTACTAAAATATTTATTTTTTATTCATAGCTCTCCATATAATAGCATTGACATTGAACTTGCCGTAAGTCTGGCCAAGTTACCTCATCTCACAATATTTTACTATCTACGCGAATGTACTATTTGCATGATACTATTATTCAAATAATTTATAAATAGTACATTTTCTGACATATTTTGCTAGATATTTTTTAATATATTTTCAAGGTTTTTTCAAACATTCTCTGTTTTTAGAGAGAGAAGGGACCCGAACATATAACATAATATATATATAAAAAATACCATTTTCATCTTCTTGACTTTGTATTTGCTTGTTGGTCTATAAATACTCAAATACTGACTTGTTCATCAAAATATCTTTTTTTTTCTTATGGTGAGTTTGTTTTATAGATACGACTTATTATGCTCATAACTCATCGGTTCATGAAAATCTTTTTATATGAAGTTTTTTTCAAAACTTGATCGATTTTGAATTATCAGAGCAGGATTTCAATGAATTTGAACAACTATAATCATTACAGTGTGTACTCAAAAACTTTATATAAAAAATGTTTCAGCTCGTTTCTCTCCGGTGAGACGAAGAGAAGAAAATAAAAGGGAAAGGCCTTGATTCTTGTATCGGATTTTGACCGGAAAAAAATGTCCGGTCCGGTGTGTGGAGATTATTTCCAGGGCAATACACGTGGCATTAGGTAGTGGCAATCAATCTTTCGCAGACAATTAATTTTTTGAAACTTGGAAAGTTAGATACATGTTTTAGCTCGTTTCCTAGAGACAAAAACGGATCGATGCGATGACGTTTCATGCTAACGTCGAGTATAATCAGCAAATTGAAAACTGAAAGATGTCTGCCTTATCTTTCTTGATGTCTTGCCAGGCCGAGTCCACTCAATTATTGATGCCCTGGAACTGTTCCTCCGTCCCGTTACCTCTAATTATTCAGTGTTTCTCACTTTTTAAAAAAAAGAAAAAAAATTATTTTCATATTAAAAATAATTTTAAAAATAATAATATTATTTAAAAAAAACACTTTAAAAAGTAACGAGAAACATAATCTACCGTTAGTTTTGACCAGGAAAAGAAAGCTTGGAGCGTGAAAAACCTGGGTGTAGAGCTTCGTATGAAAATGCAAGCCCTGAATGGTGGAAGAGCGTTAAGTCACGGTCAGATTAAAGTCACGAGTGGAATAGAATCAAACCTCAAGTTGGGGGGTTCTCTTTCATTTCTTGGCAAGAACACGACATTACACTTTACAGAGGCCCTGACAGCGACTGGCATCCCCGGAGGTTCGAGGGAGGGAGGGAGATCACTTCACTGTGGGAAGCCGAAATAATGGAAACATTCTAGAAACATCCCAGAGATATCAGGCCATTGAATGTTCCACTTTTTGGTCGGCGGATTCTTGAAATCTTTCTTTCTTTCAATCATTCATTCTCTAGAGAGAGAGGGGGGGATGATTTTTAAAAATATATTTTTTTTAATTTTAATAATAGTGCATTAAAACCATTAAAAATTTTCATTTCATATTTTTTAAAAAACCAAATGCAATTTCAAACGCTGTATAAAAATTTTATATTCATAAAACATTGTAATGTTCAGTAGACTTATGATGATGAATCAATTTAAATACTCATGCTTTCTTTATATTTTATTAGGTGTTAGCGGATTTTTTTCTGTTTTTTTTTAAAAAAAAAAAACAAGTATGCCCTTTTGGTTTTTATATGGGTATTTTAAAAATATTTTTGAAAAAACAAGTTATTTATTTATTTTTATTTTTTATAATTTTTATTTAATTTTTAATTTTTTTAGATCATTTTTATATGCTAATGTTAAAAATATTTTTTATTTCTAATAATAGTGCATCAATATTATTAAAAATAATAATACAAAAATTAGTTATTTAATATTTGCTTTTAAAAATCCAAATGGAATTTCAAACGCTATTTAAAAAATTTATATTCATAAACCATTTCAGTGTTAAGTGGACTTGTGATGAAAAATCAATTTAAATACTTAATATCGCGACATGTTAATGTAAACCATACTCGTGATTTGATTTGTGTTTTATTGGATGTTAGTGGATTTTTTCCTTTTGTTTTGAAAATACAAGTATGCTTTTTGGTTTTATATGGTACCTTATCCACCTTTTATAAGGGATGTTTGACTCTGCATTCCTAAAATAATTTTTATTTTTTTTACTTTTTACTTTAAATTAAAAAAATAATGAATTTAGATTATTTTCATGTGCGGGTGTTAAAAATAATATTTAAAAATAAAAAAATTATTTTGATGCATTTCTGAATGAAAATCATTTTTAACAACTTTAGATACACTCTTAAAAATGTACTAATGTGCGGGATAACTAATTAAATATATCATGAGAAAAGTGATTCATACGAGCATGTCAAATGTGCATGGTCTCTTGAAAAACAATTAAAAAATAACTTCAATTATATTTTCAAAACCAGATTATTATTTTTTAAAAAATGATATCATTATTTTCTTTAAGAAATTACTCTTTAAAACAGTGTAACTTTAAATAAAACAGTATCATCAAGTTTAATTCATGATCAAGATAAGATTTAATGATTTAATAATTGGGTTACACTTTTGAAGTTAATCATGTCAAGTTATTTTCCATCGGCAATCCATTGATCTTCTCTTCAAATTGCTTTCATTGAGTAGTAGGTTTCAATTCTCTACAGAGAGATAGAACGACACAAAGATCCTGCTTTAATGCGTGGACACTAGCAACTTCAAATCAAATAACTGACTAAATCTGAGCTACTCGTAAATTTTTTAAATATATTTTTTTTAGAAATATATTAAAATAATATTTTTTAATTTAAAAAAAAATATTTTTGATATCAAGTATATATGAAAATAATCTAAAAATATTTTGATATGAATTATTTATTATTATAATTACATAAACCTTATAAAATTTATGATGTTTTTTTAATTTTTTTATATAAAAAAAACACTCACCCCGGAAAAAAGAAAAGCATATTCTATTACAGTAGCTTATAATGTATATTATTTATGACCTGGTGATTATCTAAGATTTTTTTATCATTATATAACTTGAAATAAAACAAGAAAGAAAATACATATAGCTGTAAAAACTCTGTGAAAAAACGTATGTATATTTGTAACAAAATATTAAAATCGTAGAAAAAGGTTTTGAACCAAGACGATAATCGTATAAATAATCATAAAATAAAATAAATTAGAATTTTCACATGCACACATTTCAAATTAACGTGGTTAGAAAATACTAAAAGAGTGAGATATATAAAAGGAATTGTGATATTTAAGCGAGTTATATAACTTTATTAAAATTTCGTGATGAACTATTAATTAAGATGTAGTGGATATATTCTTTAGAGTTGAACGTGTCAACTTAAATCATTTTAATTTCATTAATTTAACTTAAGAAATCAAATTGCCATAAGCTACATATATTAAAGAGAAACAAATGAAGATAAGTTGGACAAAAGAAAAAACCAAGTGACGACAAAATATTTGTAATTTGTATAATAAATTTCGAGTTCAAGTTAGAATATGTATCTTTTATAGATGCATGTCGTGATGACAAAGAGCTTGAGTTCATGTTAGGATGTGTATCCCTTGTAAGTGAATGTAAAGACACGGTACGTGTCGTGATGACAAATAACTTACAATCTATACAGCAGGTTCTAAATTCAAGTCTAGACGTGCATCATTTATAAAATATCTAGAACAAACAGGATTTTACTCATTAAAATGGACTCACAAAATAGAATTTGCAGAAAATAGAATTTCCTCTCATAAATAAAGACATGACATATATACTTTATAATAAGCCCATTTGACACATAAAGGTGTACGTTTTCTTTTTCTTGATACATACATATCAAAACACAAATGGATTAATTGCGGAGGAGAGCAACGATGGAACCCCATAAAACTATAGAAACAAAAAAACATACGCCATCTTCTTGCCCCTCGATCGAGGACGATCCACATGACAAAGAAATGGCAGAGGTATTCAAAAAAGCATGGCATCCAAAAAGATATCCGGCCCATGAGCACGCTGTAAAAGTAATGACAGAGAATGGACATCCATGAACGCATTCAAATTTGAATGGTGGGTTGCAGATTCAGGTCTGTTTCCAACTTTCATTGGTCAAACTTATGATCAAGAAAGGTTAATGATCCCATATATTTTTTTTAATATAAATCACGCGGTGTCCAGACACTGATCTAGACTAATCCACATTCATGCAGGGTGGATCCTGAAGGGGTGAAAATGCTCTCCAAATAGCCGGTTCTATACAAGAAAAAGGATTGAACCCTGATCTCTCTTAAAAGACGAGAATACATTCACTCCTCACGTGCCAGACTCTTGGATAATGATCCCAGATGCTGAAATAAATGGCATCACCTCCTGTTTTTTGGTCACGACCTCTTGCCCTAGTTTTAGATTTTGGTTGCGATACAAGGCTACGGTTGTCGTGCATAAAGTACATCAAATTCATCCTTGCCCAACATCCTATCACATTATAAAAGCACGATATGATGTAACACGACACTACGATTTCATTACAATATAGTTTTTATGTCGAAGGCCATTTTAACACGTGTGTCCTCTGAAATCATGTATGTAACCCAACTACCATTCAAACCAACAACAGCTTCAGAGATTTGTTAGTTTTTAAATCATGTAAAAAAAATTAATTGTTTTGATCTAGAGACTTCATAGTTTTTAAATCAAAACCGTATAACTATATATGATATAAACGAATAATCAATTCTCTTTGGACTCCATTTAACATTGTGGTCTACATGTGTGTTTTTATTTATTTTTAAATAAAATGATGTTTTTATTATTATTTTGACGTAATAAATATATACATATATTTTATTATATTTCAAACAAAAAAAAATCTGAAAAACAGAATCTTTTCACACACAATGACTCTTAATATAATAATATATTCTGCTGAAATCAGGTTGGGTTCTACTTAATACCAAGGGCCTGTTTGTTTCGGCTGTACAACCACCGTTTGCTCAAAATTCATTTTTTTTTTATGTTAAATGAAAATTTTAAGGTGTTTTTAAATCATTTTGATTTGATGATGTGAAAAATAATTTTTAAAAAATAAATAAAAAGTATTTTCAAAAGCAACCACAACCGCTCTCTTAAACATGCCCTAATAAAATGAATAGTAAAATAATATTTTGGCTATTTTATTATATATGTTTTCTAATTGAATTTAAATAAATAAAAAAACTATGAATATCTATCACATCGTTGCAATTAATTAAAAAAATTATCATTAATTAGTGATTATTTAAGAGTATGGTAAATGTATTTTTTTTAAATCATCTTCTACATCTGTATATATAATTTATATAAAAAATAAATGAAAAATAATTGTTCTCTCTAAATTCTCAACCATGATGCCAAACCACTAGTAAATTAGTAATCTAACGTGACATGGCTTACTGTAGATCTGACATGTGATAATAGATACAGCTTAACAAATCTCTCTCACGTGCTCAAAATCAGAAGGAAATGCCAGCTATTTTCCAAGTCAGCTCTTTCGAGTTTCGATAGCATTGTACGATCAGGATCATTCATTGAACTTACCTTTTCAAAAGTTGTACGGTCAAAGGGCACCCCTCGCTCAGTGAAAACAAAAATAAAAACATCTCGTTAAAAATAAAAAAATATATATTATTTTAAAATATTTTGATTTAAAAAAAAACAATCGCTATTACTATATAAAAAAACTACCCAGAATTTTATATGTTTTAAGATTCAATTGTATTTTTGAGAATTTTTAAATATTTTAGCTTTGAATTATTATTTTTTAAATTTTAATTTTTTTTTGATATGATGATATTATAAATAATTTTTTAAAAATAAAAAAAACATTATTTTTATATATTTCAACACAATTATTTTTGAAAAACAACTATTATACTTTCAAATCAATTTTATTGCATACAGCCGAGAGATGACAGAGAATAAAAACTAGTAAATCTAATATAATTTCCGGATAACAAAAATAAAGAGTTTTATTAAATAGTTCTATTGTATTTCTAATGAATAGGAAATAAAGACTCATGAAATAAAGACCTGCATCCCTACAAAGCAGTCTTTATTTCTTATTAGTATTATAGTTACAATTAAATTTATTATTTATTTTCTCTTACACGTGAAATAATAAAAATATAATTTTAAAAAAGTTTATTTAAAATCAATTTTTTTAATTACTTTCAATATCGAGCATAGTAAATAATCAAAGATCACGAAAAAACATATAAGTATAAGAATCATATGTAACTCCAAAAAACTTTTTTTTTTTGTTTTAGTGGGAGTAGTATACCTTTTTAAAATATTATTTTAGATATGCTATTTTTAAAAAAAAAACTTTAAGGGATATGTATTTTTTATTTTTAAATCCACTAGGTTTTGGCGTCACGAGCATAGATATTAACCCGGTAAACTTTGGATTCGGAGCTCGACACAAGTGAATTTTCAAATTTAATTAGTTTTTATATTAAAGTAAATAATTTGATTGATTATGAACTTCATTGACTTGGTCGAAATTGATTTAGAAAATGTTTGTAGAAGTTACTTTTAAATTATTTTTTTATTAATAAATACATTAAAATTTATAAAAAATATTTTTGATATCAATATATTAAAATGATATGAAAACATATTAAAAATATCTTTAAAATAAATAAATAAATAAATCAAACTTAAAAAAAAACAAGTTAAACCATCCAAACAAACATACCTTTAAATCCCATTAGATAAAAACAAATAAAATAAAATTGTTTGATGCTGAATTTCAAAAATGTTTTTGACAAAAAGTTTTTTTTTAATTTTTTTAATAATTTATATATATATATATAAATATCGAGATAATTTTAAAAAATAAAAATATTATTTTAATATATTTTTAAATAAAAATAATTAAAAAACAACCACCATCAACGTTAGACAAAAATGATAAAATTGAATTGATCCGATGACGTATGAGTTGACCATAGAATTTAATATTCTGAATTATTTAATAATGAAGATATTAAATTGAGTTGAAAAACAAGAAGGAAAATCCTTCAACGACCATTCTAAAGGGGCGTGGCTTTTGCGGATTTCCCCCCCTTTTTTGCCGAGATGAGATTTTTCATTAAATGGCAGGCGATTATCTATCATTGCTGCTATTTTACATTAATGTCCCTGGTAAGGTGAAGAATGACAGAGCGGGGGATGATGCTCTTGTGTTGTGACCAAAACACAGAGAAAGCGGGCCATGCTACTATCACCCGAGGATGAAAGAAAAACACTGTGCAGCAAATAAACATGGTGCTTGTAAGATCATGTCGTCTACTCTACGACCACCTATTCTCTCTCCGAACTATGCCTGAAAGATAGAAATATATTCTGACGTGGAGCTCGAGTGATGATCCAAGAACAGTAGCAATTCAAGATTCAGGAAGCATGGAGAGCGCCACTGTTGACTATTTAATCTTAATTAACCTCGAGGGGAGACCACGTATGTTGTTTTGTTCAAACTTCAAACCTGGAAAGATAAAAAAAAACAAAAGGAAACACGGTCAAGGGTCAAAGGTAAATAATCTACTTTTATTATTAAAAGCTTAAATTTTGAGCAAAAACAAGCGAATCGATCATTCAACTTGCAACCTGGAAGAACGTGAGTTGTTGTTAGTCTCTTTTGAACTTGTTTTTTCTTTTTTCTTTATATATATATATATATATTTATGTGTGTGTTGATATTAAAAATAGAAAAAAGTACAATAAATAATAATAATATAACACAAACACACCTACCGGTACAATGATAATTTGTTTTGTAATTCTCGAACGATTAATTAGAAATAAAATGGGTGGGGGCACACGCTCACAGATCCGGATGGTGGCTTTAGCTGTGTTGCGGGCACAGCTGGAATTAGCGGGACACAGCTGGCATGTACGGGGGGAGATACGCAGCTACCGTCGCCGTTTACTCCCTTTTTTATTTTTCTCGCTTTAAGAATCCTGCCTCGAAAATATAGCTATATATATATATATGTATGTATGTGTATGGGTGTATATATAGAAAGAACAGAATAAAAGCAGCCCCCCCTCTAACCCACCTGGCAGTGTTTTTATATTGCCCATCTTGCCCTTCCCTTTCATGGGTGATGAAGCATGTTGGTTTGGCTGACATGTGAATATTTAGTCGAGAATTACTAGAATGGCCCTGCCCCCTTTCTTCTCTCTCTCTCTATAACTATATATAATTATATATAACTGGAGGAAAGAGATTATAAACAGAGTTATTCAGTGAATACTTGATACAATATCACGATTAATCAACTATTTCACGAAAAAATTTAATATATTAGATGAATTTTAAAATATAATTTATATTATTTTTTAATATATATTTTTTAAGTGAAAGTTATTTGAGTTTCAAATTTGTATAGACTCACATTATTTTGTTCTTGATTTTTATCAAATAAAATAAAGATAGTAAGATTTGAACTCGTGATTGTTGCGTCAACAAGGTTATGATGATATATTAAAAAACTATCTTACTTAGAAAATTTAAATTATTAAGTGATATTCTAAAATATAATTTATATTATTCTTTAATTTAATTTAATTTAATTTATGAAAGTTTACCAAGGCTTTCGAATTGAGATTTTAGATCGGAGCGTAGAGCATGGAAAAGAAAGAAGAAGAAGGGTAAATGTGACCTAATTATGCCTCTGAGTATGTCATAATTTTCAAATTGCATGTCAGGAAGGAAGAGATGATCATGCACTGCCCTATATTGCCATTACTATAAACTTCTAATGATGTTGCCATTAATTATATTTCGAGCTAAACTCGAGGGATTTGCCAAATTAAAGGTAGTCAATAAGCAAACTTTCACGATCAGGAACGTGATCATGATTCAAGATTTGCTACCCGCACACGCACCCTCTTTCCCCCACATCTATACATGCCTGTAAATGGAGAGAAAACAAGGCATTCAGCTGTGAAAACACAATACAAACCTGGAGACCGAATATGTTATCGAGTTGACAAATTAATATAAATTATATAATTGAAGTTCTTAGATGTGAACATTTCTTTACGTGATATAAGAGTCGAGTTTGTATATTATTATTTTTATTATATTTGATAAAAATTAAAACAAAAGCTAGTGTGGACTGGTGTTGAAGTTTTAAATCCCTGACTTTTACCATTACATCACCTACTACGTGTTTAGGAGGTATTTGACAGTGCGTTTCAAAAACATTTTTTTAAAAAAATAATTTTGATATAAAATAAAACATTTCACAATACATTTCTAAATAAAACAACTTTAAAAAACAACATAACATTTGCTAATTTTTTCTTATACCCAGCATGGCCTCAGGGACACCAAGTAAAACGTTGTTTTGTTGTTGCATGCCTCGAATGTTGTTGTGTTACGTGATACTCACGCTATTAGTTTGTTCGATTCATTAAATATCACGAACGATTGATAATCCCCTTCCAGGACGCAGGTGAAGGGTGGCGAGCTGAGCTAACAACTAAGAAGCACTCTTGGAACTAGCTAGGTTGAAATTGTTGTCATGCTCGTGCTCACTTCTCCAGCCCTAAAATCAGATAAAATAATCAATTAAATAATCCCAAAATTACATGAGCAAGAAACAGAGAGAGAGACCATGAATTGGAGAGGAAAAAAAACGAAATGCATCCACAGTGTCTCCTATCCTTTTCTTCGTTAGGGTTCATGTTAAGTTGATTTTTTTTGTTGGACAGAATAAGCAAGGTGAGACGTCACACAATTAAAGATTTCCCAGCTAGCAACCTAAGCCACCCCCCCTCTACGTGGCTTATCTCCAAGTTGGAGAGGTCTTAATCAAACGAGTCAAACACAATCAACACCGGCCAGCCTTTCAACTCCGACGGCAATTCCATGCACCAACCCCACCAGAAAGCTGGAAAGCCCGCGAGTCAAAATTCTCATTAACCTCAAAAATCTTCTCGCAAACGGTAATAAAATCTCCAAAAAGATACTCTACACAGAGCGAGTCATCATCCTATGCCACCATCAACAAGGGCAAATCTGTCATTTTATATCACATATAAGTACCGCATTTTTCTTCCCTTTTTTTTTTGCTGGAAACCCTCCCCCCCTGTCTCTCTCCTCGCTCCATAAAAAAAAAAAAACACCCCTCCAGTCCAGACTGTTCCCTGTAGAATTCAATTAAAAAAAGTCTTTTTAAAGCCCTCTCCTCGAACAGTTCATCTACTGAAAGCTTTCACCGGCGAGTGTTTCCCGCCGCTGAATCCTCATCAAGTATCTAACCTTCTCCTATCTGGGCTTCATTCGGATAGTTCGTTCACTCAGCGAAGCTTCAATATTTCACAATGAAACGGCGTAGGTTTACTGCTTTCTTGGATTGGTGAGGATATAGTAACAACCAGGAAAGTGGAATAGTCGGGTAAAAGGTTGGTGATGGGGAAGGTGGGGGTGGGAGTGGCGGTAGGGGTGGCGGTGGTGGCGTGTGCGGTGGCAGGAATGGTTGTGGGGAGGAGGGTGGGGAGTAGGAGGAAGTGGAAGAGAGTGGTGAGAGTGTTGAAAGAGTTAGAAGAAGGATGTGAGACACCAGTTGGGAGGTTAAGGCAAGTAGTGGATGCTATGGCTGTTGAGATGCATGCTGGTTTGGCTTCTGAAGGTGGCTCTAAGCTTAAAATGCTACTCACTTTTGTTGACCATTTACCTACTGGGTAATAATCTTAATCTATCTCTCCCTTGATGTTTTTGCTACTGGTTTCGACTTGTGAGAGCTACCAAATGCGCCTGCGCCTGTTTGTGTATTCTGTTTCGTACTTGATTGATTGGTTGATTGCTGGTTGGTTTAGGAATCAAAAGGTGAATGATTGGCTGAATGGCACTTGTTACTTTAGTTTCTTTTGGTGATATTTGTTTGCCATGTTATCTTGAATTTGATTGGCTATGATTGATTTTTATCTGATTTTTCGCTAGCTTGGTTCTGCAAATTTCATTCTTGAGGTTGTATGGTATTTTTGGTCTTTTCGTGACGATTTTTGTGCTCTTTTCTGGGATGTTCAGGTTTTTTTTATTCTTAGCTATTTTTGTCTTCCATTGAAATTTGATGTAGTTTGGACAATTGCTTCCCATTGCTGTATTGAAATGTTTTTTGAATTTTTGTTCCTTGTTTTCTTGCAACTTGGACAGTCTTTCTTTGTTCTGTTTCTTGTTTCTTCACGATTTCTGCCATATTTGTCACCGTTAAAAGTGTTTGGCTGTTGCAGTTTTTTTTGTTTTGATGTGATGTTCAGTCTATTTGCTGTTTTTTGCTGTGTTGTATAAGTTTGTTTTTAAAATGTCTGGTGGGTTCACTTGGTTAGATGATTCTGGTACAGTGGTTTTGGAATTGGGTTTATTTGTAAACTCTTGCACTTTTGAATTATATATTCATGTCCTGGTATCTGTTGTTTTCACTTATCATATTTGTAATGAATCGACCTTTTCACTGCTTGATTTGGGAATATTTGTCTCAAACAAAACCTTACTCTTAAGTTTATATAATCTAAAATCTTACAGAAACCTTACTCTTAAGTTTATATAATCTTTTTATTCCCTTCTATTCTGATTTAAAATCTTACAGAAATGTTTGACAAATTCTATGTTTTTCGGTTCCTCAATTGGAATCTGTCAGTTTTCATTTAGTCTTCCTTTTCAAGTGGACTGGATCGGTTGCTCAAAGAATCAGTGACAGAATCTGCCTTGTATTCAAAGAACAGATTTTTCATTCCTGACGTGATTTACCAATGGTTTTAAAAGTCCATAGGAGGAAATACATGACTGCAACTTTTCTGTTGAAGCACTGATTTGGTTAGAAACATAGTAGCTGCATATTTCATGTTTTCATAAGGAGTTCATAGTGGTCGTTGCTGAATCTGGCAGGCTGTACATGTGGTGCAAGCCCCCTTTTCTTTTTGAGGAGGGCTGACTGTTGAAAACTTGCAATGGCAGAAATTAGATCTTGGAATGGAGAGGGTATGTGTATAGTTGTCGATAGTTTCTAGCCAGTTTGTGGTACTGGTCTTTGAATCTTATATTAGCTAGAAGATTCAGGATCAAGCTACACTAGATGTGACCATTTCTACTGTTATCCTGCGCAGATTTGCCCTTTGTAGCCACAGTTGGTTTTGATCCTTTGCCCATGCATACTATGTACATCAATTTAAATTTTTTGAAGTGACGAAAAAAGACACTTGTTATTTGTGACATTTGCAGAGATAAATGAGAATAATGCGGAGAGCCAATTAATCTCACAAGTGGCATGCATGGTAATGTAAATGTATAATTACTGACTTGCTTGGGGACCAATAATGGACCGTAACTCTGTTTATGTTTTTTTTCTTCTAATGATCAGTAATTGGAATTGTATCTACTTTCAATTATGTGGTTATATTTGTATTGTTTGCTTAGGTTGCCCCGGTAAATTGATTTTTGATGTTGTTGTCAGGAGTGAGATAGGAACTTATTATGCTCTAGATCTTGGGGGTACTAATTTTAGGGTCTTGCGGATTCAGCTAGGAGGTAGAAGATCTTCAATCTTGTCTCAAGATGTGGAGCGACGGCCCATTCCCCAGCACTTGATGACAAGCACAAGTGAGGTGACTGAGTTTGAACTGCAAACACTCTTGCTATCTTAGGGCATGCTTGATTAAAGATCATCTTCTGATAGGTATGGCAGTTAATGTGTATTCTTGGCTACAGGATCTCTTTGATTTTATTGCTTCAACCTTAAAGCAATTTGTTGAAAAAGAAGAAAGTGGCTCTGAGCCTTCTCCAGTTAGAACAAGGGAGCTTGGCTTTACATTTTCTTTTCCAGTGAGACAGTCATCACTTCGTTCAGGAATCCTCATCAAATGGACAAAAGGATTTGCGATTGAAGACATGGTAAGCTAGATCATATCTACCAAGGAAACTTTGTAAATGTTGACTGCATAATAGTTAATTGCAAGTCCTTCTGCTGGCGAGGCAAATATTTGTTATTTCCACTCCTTTTTGTTCTTCTCAATATGTCTGTACATGTTTCCTGCTGATCTTAAGGGGGGCAGGAAGCAAAGAATTGGAGTGACCTGGTTGTGTGTTTTCATTGCATGTAATTTTTGGACAAGAAAAAATCTTAAAAACATAACTGGCCTGATAATGAAAGTGCTTATTGTAATTTGTTTAAATACAAGGGACATGTTTCTATTAGTCAATCTGGAAGTTCTTATGCATTTTAATCATGCATCTATTACAAGTGAAGTTTTCTTTAGTTTTTCTAATTTTTATTGACTAATTTATTGCAGGTTGGAAAAGAGGTGGTCGAACTTTTAGAAGCAGCAATGGTCAGGAGTGGTTTAGATATGCGTGCTACATTGCTGGTAAGCACTTTCTTCTCCTATGCAAGCAACATTGCTGATTAATTTCCTTTTAACTAGTATAAAAACTCAATTATGGAGTTATTGCTATTTAAAGGTATTGGGATAAATAAAAAACTGGATGCTTTTTGGGCATATTTGAATTGGCATTATATTTTATCATTCAAAAGTATGCCTATTCTTTTTGTTACAGAAACTGTTTTGCAGTCAATAATATATACTATACCAAGGCAGTTGAGTTGTTTCCTTAGGAACCATAATTTCATTTATGATCAGAACAAAAGAAGTTCTTGATCATCATGCAGACCACCTTCGAAGATTTTCCCTTCACTTGCATGGAGTTTCTTTCTTTTATTTTTGGCACTTAATCATAAGAATAAACGTCTGCTACAGTAACCGGTTTAGCTTACACATACCAGGATGTTAGACTAGTCATAGTTGATGCTGTATGCAAAATAAAGTTCATCTTACATCTCTCTTTGGACTGATCTAGAACTTAAAAATTACCAGGTCTTATATGAATAAATGCACAATACCAATATGCTTGAGCTTGTGAACTATTCCTTTGTTAATATTTTTTGTCTACTACCTGGATGTCTTTTTTGGACTGTCGTTTCTTTAACTCTTACTGTGAGAGGGTGGTGCTTCAGACTGGATTTTGTTAGTTAGACTACTTCAATTATCTATGTATCAGTGTCCCCCCACCCAGAATAAAATAAAAATCTTGTGAGTTTTGTACTTTATACCTCATTTGGATCGGGTGTGGTTCTCTCCATGATTATGTTTAATGTATTGATGAAGAAAAACGAGGTGCATTTTGTTTTATACAGGTAAATGATACTGTGGGAACCTTAGCACTTGGACGTTATCATGATGCCGATACTGTTGCTGCTGTGATAATTGGAACAGGTACCAATGCCTGTTATTTAGAACGGGCAGATGCCATCATAAAGTGTCAAGGTCTGCTGACAACTTCTGGATACATGGTACCATTCTTTTGTACCATTCAAGCATTTCCCTGCTATTAGCTTCAAAAATGGTCTGTTATTATCCTTGCTCACTCACGTTATGCTGGTCTCTTCCTTAATTAGGCTGTTAACATGGAATGGGGAAATTTCTGGTCATCTCATTTGCCAAGAACTTCTTATGATATTGATTTGGATTCGGAAAGCCCTAACCCGAATGATCAGGTATATAGCAGTTGCTTAGGTATTTGCTATTGATAACTATAATGACCTCACTGTTTTTTGTTGCAATGTTTTGCAGGGTTTTGAGAAAATGATATCAGGAATGTATCTCGGTGACATTGTTCGAAGAGTTATTCTCAGAATCTCGCTAGAGTCGGATATTTTTGGTCCTGTTTCCTCCAGATTATCAATCCCCTTTATTTTGCAGTATGTTACAAATCTTGTGTGGACTGGGATTTCCTTAAGCTGAACAAATGATTCAACTGTTGTATAAATTTGTTCCTTGTCTTGATGCTCTATGCTTTTATTGTCATTTGAAGTTTCGAACTCACTCATTTTCTTCCATCGCTTGTTAATCAGAACACCTTTAGTGGCTGCAATGCACGAGGATGACTCTCCTGAACTGAAGGAAGTTGCTAAGATCTTGAAAGAAACTTTGGGGGTAGATGGATCGCTTTTTTTCTTTTCTTCCCCCCCATTCTTGTTGTATATATTTAATGCTGCAATGGACTGACTGACTTATTTGGTTCCTTTCCCCCCTCCTATGCATCTGTAAATCTCAGATTTCAGAGGTCTCTTTGAAAGTCCGAAAGCTTGCTGTAAGAATATGCGATGTTGTGACCCGTAGGGCTGCTCGATTGGCAGCTGCTGGCATTGTGGGAATCTTGAAGAAGATTGGTCGGGATGGGAGTGGAGGCACCACCGGTGGAAGAAGTAAAAGTGATGTAAAAATGAGAAGAACAGTTGTGGCGATTGAAGGGGGTTTATATACAAGTTATGCGATGTTCAGACAGTACTTGCATGGAGCCCTGAGTGAAATTCTGGGAGAAGATGTGGCCCAACATGTCGTTCTTCAGGTTACAGAAGACGGATCAGGCATTGGCGGAGCTCTCCTTGCTGCCTCCTATTCATCCATCCCACAGCGTGGATGACGTTAAGTTGCTATAAATATATATTATTTATATATACATATAGCCCCCCCCCCCCCCCCATTGTAAATGTAGAATTCTTTCAATATCTTTATATAGTTTGTTGAAAAAAATAGTCATCGTTAACGGTCCTCGAATGTCAAAGTTCTTTGATTTTTTTAACGTTTTTCTTCTCAAGTCGCCCGTGTTTTGTTGCTGCCGGCGTTGTGAAAAAGTGTTCTTTGTTCCTCACGGGATGAAAAAAAAGTTGTCTTTACAAGTTTTCTCACGTTGTGAACGGCGCGAAAGTGTTGGATTCTTATACCTCGTTCGTTTACGCATGTTTTTTTCTTACATTTTTTTCGTAATTATTATTTAATTATTTTGATATTCTAAAATAAAAACAAAATTTTTTTAAAAAATATTAAGGTCTTTGGTGATAGAGTTCTGAGCCAAGATTTCTCTTCTAGTGTTTTGCAACCCTGTTCGCTCAGTTGTTGTCCCTAGTTGACCTCAGATTTTCCACGAAAACTGACTTGTGTTTTTGAGAATGTTGTTGGATTTGTATTTTTTTTTTTAATTTTTGTTCAGACAATTATCAGAATAATAATTTTTTAATTTTTAGAAATTACTTTTAGCATCGCCCATCAAAATAGATAATCTAAAAAGGCATTTTTTTAATTTAATATAAAAAAATAATATTTTTGAAACAAAATTATAAAGAAAATACCGACCAATGGCCACCCACTTAGCATCCACCAGATTTGTATAATGGTGACCCAGGGAGCAAGAATATCTTATTACGAGGAAATAAATGCAAGGATGTGGCCCCGTGTAGTGGGCACTACTTCCTCTCATAGCACGATGATGTAACACGGCGATGGCATCTCCCTCGTCAGCAAGCGTTGATAGATTTCTTCACACATGATGTCATCCAAAAATATATATTTTTTTAATAAATATTTATATGTAGCAATTATTTATCAAATTTTTATTAGAATTATATTCAGATAATATCTACATTTTTTTAATATTTGTTTTATGTCAAAACAATCCAAAAATATTTACTTTTTGTGAGTGAGAGAGAAAAAAGAGTCATACAAAGGTCTATAATTAACAAAATCATTATACATCTTTTGTTAGATTGTATTGTCTTCCTTATCTAGAAAAAGAATAAAAACAAATTATATTACATTGATAATTCATATACTTTTGTGTGTATTGGAAGATAATATCTTTTAAAAAATCAATATTTATTAGACCAATATAACACCATAAAATCCACTTTGATAAATCTAAGCCAAGAAAACATTTCAAAATATTAACATATAAAATATAAAACATCATTTTATATTATATTTATCTAATTAATAATAAAATATATATTTAAGTAATAAGCATAAGTGAGCTACTTATAGTATATACTAGTTTCTTGGTTCACGCTATACCGTGGATCAAATTATTTTTTCAATCTAAAAAACATATAAAGACATTAGAAAGTAAAAATAAATAAATTGATTTATAATATTTGAAACACTTTAAAACATTAGTTTTCTTGATATGATTAGAATTTTCTATTTTTTTTTTATTTTAAACCTTTCCATTTCTTTCTTGTATCTTGGTATGATTTTGGCCTTAGATCACACTGAATTGTATTTTTTTTTTAATCTCTAATCCTTAACTTGAATCACGTGTTTCTTCTTCGAGCTTTGGATTTTTTTGAAGAGTCTAGACTATCTAGTGAGCTAATGACCTGTAAATAATAGTGAGAAGTACTATCATTTTAGATTCTCATTCTTTTATTTGCCTATTCATTAGGAGATACTTTTCTCTTTCTTCCAAGCTCTTTGGTTAAGGCTTTGTCAAGGTATCACAAATCTCATGTTAAATTTCTTTTTTTTAAAAAAAAAACTTTTATATATATATATATATATATATATATATATATATATATATATATTCAGGTATTTTAAGGATTGATTCTCTCTCTCTCTCTCTCTCTATATATATATATATATATATATTCAGGTATTTTAAGGATTGATTCTCTATTTCATTCTTCATCAGGGACGCTTATTAATTCTTATCTTTCTTCTAAATTTTCTGGTAATTTTGATATTTTTGATGCCATACTGTTAAAGAAATAAAATACAAGACTCCCACTAAAGCTGCAAATTGTATGATGTAAGTTCTTTCGGGTCTTCCTCAATTAAAAGGATGTTATAACCTAAGATTCAAGTTTTAAGTTAAATTATTTGAACTCTGGATTTAGTACTGGATCTACTCATGCAATTTCAAATTTATATCACAAAGTTACATGAGCATCAATATAATAACCCATTTCCATAAAAATATTAATTCAACTCGAATTAAATTCAATTGATTCATATCCTGAGTCATACAAGAATTGGAACTCTTGGATGATGACAATATTTATCCCTTCCTTTTTTTTTAATTTTTTTTATATATTTTTTAATTTTAATTCAATAATTTAATATTAAGTTTTATTTAAAATAAATTTATATTTTTTTAAAATACTTAGTATGAATTTATCTCAATCTTAAACACACACACACCTTACAATATTTGGTTGTGTTTGGAAATACATACATATATATATTCAATCATTCATCAAGGGGTGACTAAGAGTATTTGGTTCAATAGATAAAGAAATATATGAGGGAATGGTTGTGTTAGGTGTCAGCTAGGTAAGTTTATTTAATTCAAGGGATTGGTTTGGGAAACTATCTTCATTTGAAGATTGCTCAAGACTATTTTATAGGGCGCTGACTTGATTTGTGGATACAGAGGTCTAAGTCTTTTGTGGTGTGTCTGGAAGAGTTAAAGATGAACTATCAAGATGTTGTAAGTGTAATTTGATAGCTCTAAAAAAATCAATTTGATTTTCTTGGATTTGTGTTTGACTTGTCATTGTAATTTGAGAAGGTTTGAAGACTGAGTTTTTCTTCTCATGTTTTGTACAAAGTTTTTTGCTACATGGGTATGTCCATGATTCTATGACTACAACTTGATGTTGTAATATGACACTCTTTTTGTGGGGCATGTTTTAAGGTTTGTAACTCAAATTTGAGTGTTTTAATTTGAGAATGTAATTCTGAGATTATGACTATGGTTTTGGATTTATTTTTGTTAAGGATTTTTGTAAGGTCACATAGGTATTGGTGTTGATGGAGGGTAATACAGAGAAGTTTGGAGGATTGAGCAAAAGGTGCTCTAATTTAATGAAATCTTTCAACAATTTTTCTAGATAATTTTTTTGGAGTTTAGAATCATCGAGTCTTTTGATAGTTTCAAGGATGAAATCTCTCTCTCTCTCTATATATATATATATATATATATATTGATGTTTAATTATGAAATTGAGAAAAAGAATATATATATATATATATATTCTTTTTCTCAATTTCATAATTAAACATCAAGTTAAATTAGAATTAAGCTTTATAATTTGTTTTGATTTACTTTATTTAAGATTATTCGTATCTTATGATCCGGGTTATAAATTTAGCAAATTAGATTGATTTAGTCTTTGGTGTTTTTTTTTTTAGTTTTATCTTTCAACAACAAGTTGATATATAATTGAGATTTATAATTTGTCTTAATTTTTCTTTTACTTATTTGTTCTAGTTTTATGATTCAAGATACAAGTTTGACAAGTAGACTTGGGCTAACCGAACTCATTATTTTGAGAATCTATTTTCTTTCAATGCCATCCTTCAACATTAGATTTATTGGAAATTAGACTTTATGCTTTGTTTTGATTTTCTTTCCATATGATTATCATATACATTGCTAGCAAAATTATAGACTAATTTGGGCTGACTTGGATTAATTCTACATGCTATCATCTCAATATCTATAAAAAATATAATCTTGAATATTAATTTTGAGTTACACTATGCTTTTACTAGTTATCCAAGTTGTTTTTGGATTGTACAAGCTGACTAAATCATATTAAATCAATCATAACACAATACAATACTTTTTTTTTACTCAAACAGTCATTTATAACTCCTAGATATTTCTCTATGATAATTGTTTTTTGATTGACTTATAACATACCGCTAACCAATGATCACTATTCAATGGATTAGTGTTTTGAGAAATTTTACACAATATAATCTTTTTCTACTAGAAAAATATTAGTAGCACCTAGATATTTTTTTTATATTTTAAAAAATATTGACACATGTGTAACATAAAGTTAACTAATGAACTTTGTATAATGAAAAAGTGTTTTTAATTTTGGAACTTATTCTCTTAATTGTTTTATTTAGTATTGATTCCTTTGGTTTTTTCGGTCGTTCTTAACAATGTTTGTTTTTTTTGTTAGTTTTTATTCACTTATACTTTTATAGTTTTTAATTTTTATGATTTTATTTTTTATTGGGGTTTTGTTTTTATTCATTTCAATTCTAAAATTTTAATTTATATTGGTGATTATTTTTTAATATTGCTCCTTTTTTTCCTTTGATTTTTTGTTATTTTTATATGTTTTTCGGATCATATGATTTTATTGTTTGCTCAATGATAATGATAATTTTAGTGATTATTTTATTATTGTTTTCTTATAAAAATATATTGTATTTTTTTAATTCTCCGGGACAATTTAATGATTTTGACTATTTTGGCAATAATGTTGATAATAATTTTAAGTGTTATAGTAATTTTAATAATTAAGATATCCAAATCTTCTTGTTTTTTGAATGATGATAATAATTTTATACTTGTTAAATCATTGAAACTTAATAAGATGATGAATTTATATTCATTTAAAATTCATATATTTTATAGAAAACTTATACTATACAGGATTATTTTATCTAAGTTTATATTATAACAAAAAAACTTATATAATTAATATTTTTTGACATTGAATAAAATATGGTATCGCCCATGATGAGGCACAGACGCATTGGCTAGTGTGTGTATATATATTTGTTTTTGTGAATTTTCAAAATGAGTCGGGTTATTCTAGTATTTTTTATTTGTTGTGTTTAGAGGTTACAAAAAAGCTTTAGCTCCGGTACCTCAAGTCAGGCCCGGGTTTAATACCCCAAGTCAGGGCTCCGAATGCAAACCCAGTCGAGTCTGGAAAAACCATCGAAGCCCAGAGTGTTCCAAGAAAAAGTCTTGATTATTCAAGAGGAAGCCAGAAAGTTCCTCAATAGAAGCCATGGCGATTCCTCTTCTGCTTTCTATAAATTGCTAACCTCCCTGATGATCATCAATCAAACGAGAAAAACCAGCAATTCACAACGATAATTCTCAGTTCAACCAAACACACCAACACCAACACAATCCCCTTTTTAGATAAAAAAGAAAGAGAAGCAAAGCAAAGGAAAGCGTATATCATGGCAATGATTCCAAGCTTGTTCAACAACCGACGAGGTAGCAGCATCATCTTCGATCCATTCTCTTCTTTCGAGGCTTGGGATCCATTTAAGGACCCTTTCCCTTCATCTTCCCTCATCCCTCGTGAGAATTCAGCTTTTGTTAACACTCGCATTGATTGGAAAGAGACCCCAGAAGCCCATGTCTTTAAAGCTGATCTTCCGGGCCTGAAGAAGGAGGAAGTGAAAGTCGAGATCGAAGATGACAGGGTGCTTCAGATCAGTGGAGAGAGGAATACGGAGATGGAAGACAAGAATGATACCTGGCATCGTGTTGAACGTAGTAGTGGTAAGTTCTTGAGAAGGTTCAGGCTGCCTGAGAATGCCAAGATGGATCAAGTCAAGGCTTCAATGGAAAATGGGCTTCTTACTGTCACTGTGCCCAAGGAGGAAGTAAAGAAACCTGATGTCAAGGCTATTGAAATCTCCGGCTGAATTGGATGCCTGTGTTCATGGTTAGCATCTACCAGTTTTTTCAATCAAGAATTGCGTGTCTTCTCATGTTAATGATAGCTGAAAATCTATGTGTCGTCCTTTGTTTATATCCTACATGCACACAGTGTTTGTCTGTTTGATGTATGTTTGACAAGTGTTTGATGGTAAATAGTGTGTAATTTGGCTAATCACTATCTTCTGTATCCATCCCGCCTGTTATTTCCAGCTTCCTTTCCCTTTTCCTTGAAATTTCTAAATTCTTTTCCGGGCACAAAAGAAGACGATGAATGCTATTAGCAGGTTAGATAAAAAATCTTCTACGGATATGACTGATTTATCAATGGAGCCCAACCCCTGTAGATTCTACATCACTTGTCATCAAAGCTTGCAATTTGGAATGGTGTGTAAAAGCCTTCTTGGTTGTAAGTTTTGAATCGCACCCAGCAAGATATGTGAGAAAAGTCTAGAAAACTGACACAAGCAGTTTCTTGATCTTTGAAATCAAAATGCAAACGTGTTTCAATGATCTCACCACTTCTAACTGAAGGGTTACTTCTTGACTAGCTTTTGAGCTCCATACAGTGACTTGACGTTTAATCTGGTACACATTCGTAGGAGTGTCTACATAACAAACTTCAGGTTGACATTTGTATTAGCTGCGACACTCGACTTCTCGCCGGAAACTCGGAATATGGAAAAGCAATTGGTAACCTGCATGTCAATTCATATTCTCAACTGCGAAAGCCCCATTCCTTGAATCAATGTTTTAGATGATTTAGAAGCAGCGGCTTGATGATAAGCTCTCCGGTTTCATCTATGTTGGATTACGGTATTTTTCCGACTGTAGCGTCAATTGAAGTTTCCAGGTATAATGTAGCTTATTCAATTACTACATTATATGCATTTCGTAGTCTCCGAAAGATGGTCCTGAAATATTTCAATTTGCTGCTTCTAGTACCCGTAGAATCTGACCATCATTGCACAGTTGCTAATAGCATACAGAGAGTGCAATATAGCGATAAATATATAACCTGGAACCCAGGGAACTCCATTCTCTTTAATGTAATAGAAAATCTACACGATTCAGTAACCAAAAATCTCAGTCCTTAGATATCCATGACAACATTTACAAACTTGGTCATCAGAAGGACATTGTGCCTCTGATCGCGTCGGATAATTCCAGTTTGTCTGTTCATTTTGATTACTACTTGTGGCTTCTGTATGCCATACAACCTCCCCCTTGTATGGAACAACACTATGGCCTGCCCAGAGCGACCGATCATAATTGGCACAGCACTGGTATCCTGATGGTGCCAGAAGAAAGTGGCTAACAAGTAAACCCATGACTCAAAGTTATCTCTATGAGACGGGAAGCAAACTTTTTTTATATATGAGAAAGGGTGGATTGTTATGGATTCGGTTGAGTTATGAAGGATGATAAAACCTTATAATTCCATGCTATAATTTTGGGCCGAGGACCGTCTGGTACAACTTGAAATCGAAAGACTAAATTTCAATCCTGAATTAATCGATAATGCCACTCTGTCTCCGGTAATACAAGTAGGTTTTGAGCTCGAGTTAAAAAGTGTATTTTTTATAACAATTTTGAATAACTAAGGTTTTATTCACTACTCATAAATATTATGCTTTTCAGAAAATATGGTTTCTCAAATTCAAAAACAAATAAAAAAAATCATGCCACTCTGATCTTAGACTAACAATTTCACGAGGACCCTAATAATCTTCGGGCCACAAAGCGACATGGTGGGTTTGGGCCTACTGACCATGAGAGACCTCGCCTAAGCTCAAAAACAAAGAAGTCTTCTTAGTCCAGCATCGAAGTGGTCTTCGTGTCTTGTCCGAGGTAATAGAACTAGAAACCCTCGTCGAAGTACAGCTTAAACTCATATACTGTAATAAACGAATAAATGGCAGCTGAAAACAAGCCGAAATCCAGTGCCAGTGTCACTACCAACAGCAAGAAGAGAAAGCAACGCTACCTCCCTCACAATGTATTCTTCTTTGTATTTACTTTCTCTGTGTTTGTTGATATGTATGAACATATGTTGTGTTTCTTACTTTTGATTGTGCCTGTCACTGCAGAAGCCAGTGAAGAAGAAGGGTTCCTACCCATTACACCCAGGAGTTCAAGGCTTCTTTATCACTTGTGATGGGGGGAGGGAGCACCAAGCCTCGCGTGAGGCCATTAACGTTATTGATTCTGTATGTTTCTTATCTTTTTTGTCTTCTTCTTTTCATTTTTTCTTACAAAATCCATCCAGGAGAAATTGAAAATCGATTCATGCGGTGACAAACGCGGTGGGTGGCTTTGGGAGAATAATTTGGTTTATGGTCCAAGGAGAACTCATTTCTGTCTGCCCCTTTAAACCATGGTTTTGAGTTCTTATGCCAAGTAAAATTCGTTTATGGAGAAAATATTTATAGTTTCTTAATATATTCCTCATGCCAGAATTGTGCTAGTGATGGGTGCAAATTTTTGTTCATTTGCTCTTTCTGTTATCATAATGACTGAGAAATGAATTTACTTGACTTGCTAATTTAGAGTGTTTGTAGGAGTAGTGAATGCACCTTTCCCTTGATTTACAAGTTCAAATTGTGCGCTCTTCACTGAGCTGCTGGTATTTGCACTTTTAGAGTGTTTGTAGGAGTAGTGAATGCACCTTTCCCTTGATTTACAAGTTCAAATTGTGCGCTCTTCACTGAGCTGCTGGTATTTGCACTTTTTTCTTGCAGTTTTATGAAGAACTAGTTCTTGGGAAGGATTCAGGTGTGAATCTTGCAGAGTTGCTTGATAAACCTATAAATAAAAAGATTAAGTTCTCATATTCTGATGATGAAGGAGACAATGACGAAGACAAGGATGAGGATGAGGAAGATGGGTTAGATGAGAACAAAACAGGTGCCTCTGAAGCCATTGATGCCAAGAATGAAAATCCAGCAGATGAAAAGTTGGGATCTCCTTGTCTAGAAAATGAGAAAAGTGAATGTCAAACAGAAGAAAAGACTAATCAAGAAGATTGTAAGAATGATAAAAGACAAGAAAGTGAGGCAGAGGAGCTACCAGCAAAGAAGAAATGCACTGAAACATGTGCTCCCAAGTCTGTTGCTCAAGAAAAAGTGGAGGAGAAATCCATTGATAAGCTTATTGAGGATGAACTCAAAGAACTTGGAGATAAGAACAAGGTGGGTAGTGCGGTTCCCCTCTTTCCATTTTTTGTGTGAATTGTCATTTGTTCCCTTGAGGTAATCATTGGATCTTCACCCCCCTGTTTGGCTAGTAGCCCGTATATTTTTGTCTGGACTTCTGTAGATTTGTATTTTTCTTTGGTTGAATTAACGTTTCCTTTTCTTTCCTGTGTTTGTCCTTGGCTCTTCTCCCTCTCTTCCAGAACCTGTATGCATTTTGGATGTGCTGGTAGGTATTCAATAAGGTTTTCCACTTGTACTGAAAGTACAGTGATTTGACTTGAAATGAATGTAAAAGACATAAAGGCTGTGCACTGCACCATCCAAACTACCTCCTCACCTTCACCCCAGACAAGAAACACAATTGTATTCTGATTCCACTTTCAGAAAGTATTCTGGGTGACATTATTGTAATGTTTACCCCTTTTATTTTTCTTCTGTATTATTTTTCCTCTTAAGTCTATCTTAAAGTGAACTGTGACTCTATGAACAAACTTTTTGGCAGAGTATGGTGCATGGGGGTGCTCTTATGTTTGTAGTAGATAGTATAGCTTTATTCCTTGTGATTCTTGGAGTATTTTATCTCCTACATACATTTTTTCTGTTTTGATAACTGTTCTCCTCCCTTGTTGAGTTGACTATATGTTGAATTCATCAATTCCTGCTGTCATGGTGAGCATGCTCAGAAAGGGTGGTCTCAATCCTTTCTGTTGCTGCTATTTTTACCATATCATCATATTCTTGCACTGATTATGAATATTTGTCCTTTTTGAACAGAGACGCTTTCTCAGCCTTGATTCTGGTTGTAATGGTGTTATCTTTGTTCAAATGCGCAAGATAGATGGGGACCCTTGTCCCAAAGATATTGTGCAACATATGATGACATCTGCTGCATCAACAAGGAAACACATGTCCAGGTTCATGAATTGCTGGCTTCTTATGTTAAATTTTATGAACTCATAGTTTCTGGTACGTGTTAGATAGTCTCCCTTTGTGTGTTGCGCTCTAGTTTTAGGCCACTGCTTATGGATTTCACCTGCAAATTGCATAAGGTCAACCATGTGACAATTTTTCATAGAGTACAAAATTGGCTTTTTCTGAAATCCTGCCAGAAGCCAAGAACATACACAACTTCTGTGTCGCACGTCGCCACGCGACGTCCCAGGAGGGATCCTGGCTCTCGCAGTGGAGTTGAGAAGGAGTCGCCACCTGGCTGTTGAGGGTCGCTAGGAACACCCGACTTGTACTGGTCTGCTCAAAGATTCGAGGGTAAGAGACTGATTGCGTAAAGAGAAGGTATTAACACCCCTTCTACGCCTTACCTGAGGTAAGCTGCATAGTCTACCTTGATGTGATTTTGAATGCTTCAAATATATCGTATTTATTCACAAAAAAATGTTACAATATTTTTTAAAAAAGAAATTGATCTCCACTTAGAAAAAATCTTGTGAATTTTTATTGATTATTATCATTCCCGCCGAATATTTTGGATATTAACCTCTTAGAATTTATTTATCCAAACACCTAAAAGTGAATAATAACATACTATTCCCGCCGAATATTTTGGATAAGATTTATTTATCCAAACACTGAATAGTGAATAACAACACACTATTCTCCCGAATATGTTGGATTTCAACCCCTTAAGATTTATTTATCCGAATACCGACAGTGAATAATAAATTCTCAAAAAGTAAGATTTTTATATTTTTGAAATATTGGCCAAAAACCTTTAGATTTTTACAATGAAAACACATTTTTTATTTTTATGTTATATTCCTTTTCCTTAACAAAACAACATAACGATAAATAAAACACAACACACCCACACATTCTCTTTTTCATTCCTTTTTCATCACATTTTAAAAATAAAATACAACTCACACATATATGGTCTTTTTTCATTCTTTCTCATTTACATTTCAACAAATAATAATTAAAATACAATAAATTCAAATAAAACAACATAAACATAATGAAAAATATAAAAAGAACTCAGGAACAGTGGTGGCAGCGACAAGAACACCGGTGGCGCGTCTGCCCACGCGCCGCCGGTGAACAGTAAAAGAGGTGGGAAGCAGTGGTGACTTTCCGTTCTCCGGTGGCGGAGCTCATGGCGACCTGCAAAACAAAAGCAAACGCAACACAAACAAAACACAAAGCTGGGTTGTTCGTCTCTCCTCCAGATCCGCTTTTCTCATTTTGTTTTTCTTCGACTTTCCTCTTGTCCTTCTCGCTAGTGAGGGAGTTCCACAAGGACCTGCAGATGCAAACAAACAGACATAGACACACAAAAAAGGGACAAAATCAATTCCCATCTCTCTCCTTGGTTGGGGGTTGTCGTAGGGGCTGACCGAGAGGAAAGGCGAGATGACTGAAGGGTGTGGAGGAGAGGAAGGAAAAGGGAGATCTGCTGGTTGGCCGAGGCTGGCAGAGGAGAAAGGACCGCGTGGGTCTGTTGCGTGCTGACAGAGGAAGGCTGGGAGGAGAAAGAGAGGGGAAGGGAGGAGGTGTGTCTGTGCAGCTGGAGAGGAAGAGGGACGACTGACGGGGTTGTGGTTGAGAAAAATGGGCAGGAGAGGTTGTAATGGCTGACTGGAAAAGGAGAAGGGGACGGTTGGCTGGAGAAGTGAGAGAGGGAGGTCTGGCCGGAGAGAATATGAAGGGAAGAGAACAAAGAATGGAAAACGGAAAAATGGAATCGGGAGGGGCTCTCTGTTTTTGGGGTTGGTCGGAGAAGAAGAATGAAGGGGAAAGCCAAAAGAGGGAGGTCTGGCCGGAGAGAATATGAAAGGAAGAGAACATAGAATGGAAAACAGAAAAATGGAATCGGGAGAGGCTCTCTGTTTTTGGGGCTGGTCGGAGAAGAAGAATGAAGGAGAAATGGGGAGGGGCTACGGCTGCCCCAAAATGGGACTGGCGACGGCAACCCCAAAAATGAAGAGAAAGGTTTAGGGTTAGGTTTTTTGTTTTAGGGTTTTTTATGAGTATTTTTTTTGGGTCCCTTCAATTGTGGCTGATACCTCTCTATTTATAAAGGTTTTCCGAGGCAAAAAACAAAATCAGTCCTCAGCTTGCGCGTTCCTTTTAATTTGGTCCTTGATTTTCAATTTGTGTGATTTGACCCTGCATTGACTGTCAAATTCTCAATTTGTTCAATTTTGCCCTTGTAACAAGATATTTTTGGATTTGTCTTTTTTCTATTTTTTTCTTTTTCTTCCGAAACATAAAAAATAAATTGATCAAAATTTGGGTAGCAACAGATGCCCTCTCTTTACAATACTTACGACTAAAGTCTTGCAAAAGACTTTAAATAGTAAGCGTTGTAAAGAAAAATAGAAAGATGAAGATGGTTTCATTATGATGGGTGACCTACCCAGATGAAAGAAGGGTCTCATTTTTCTGGGTGACCTACTCGGGTTAGAAGTTAGAAAGGTCTCATTTTTCTAGGTGACCTACCCGTGTTAGCAGTTAGAAGGGTCTTATTTTTCTGGGTGACCTACCCGAGTTAGAATGTTAGAAGGGTCTCATTTTTCTAGGTGACTTACCCGAGTTAATAGTTGGATGGGTCTTATTTTTCTGGGTGACCTATCTGAGTTAGAATGTTAGAAGGGTCTTATTTTTCTGGGTGACCTACCTGGGTTAGTAGTTAGAAGAGTCTTATTTTTCTGGGTGACCTACTCGAGTTAGAATGTTAGAAGGGTCTCATTTTTCTGGGTGACCTACCCGGGTTAGTAGTTAGAAGGGTCTCATTTTTCTGGGCCAATCTGTTGCTACCCAAATTTTGATCAATCTATTTTTTATGTTTCGGAAGAAAAAAAATAGAAAAAAGACAATCCAAAAATATCTTGTTACAAGGGAAAAAATGAATAAATTGAGAATTTAACAGTCAATGCAGGGTCAAATCACACAAATTGAAAATCAAGGACCAAATTGAAAGGAGCGCCCAAGCTGAGGACTGGTTTTGTGTTTTGCCTTGGAAAACCTCTATAAATAGAGAGGTATCAGCCACAATTGAAGGGACAAAAAAAAATACACTCATAAAAAAACTCTAAAACTAAAAAACCTAACCCTAAACTTTTCTCTCCATTTTTGGGGCTGCCGCCAGCCCCATTTTGGGGCAGCCGCAACCCCTCCCATTTTTTTTGGCTTTCCCCTTCATTCTTCTTCTCCGATCAGGCCCAAAAACAGAGAGCACCTCCCTTTTCCATTCTTTGTTCTCTTCCCTTCATATTCTCTCCGGCCAGACCTCACTCTCTCAATTTCCTTCTCCAGCCAACCGTCCCCTTCTCCTTTTCCAGCCAACCATTACAACCTCTCCTGCCCATTTTTCACAACCCCGGTGTTCCTGTCGCTGCCACCACTGTTCCTTAGTTCTTTTTATATTTTTCATTATGTTTATGTTGTTTTATTTGAATTTATTGTATTTTAATTATTATTTGTGAAATATAATGAAAAAAAGACAATGTGTGTGTGAGTTGTATTTTATTTTTAAAATGTGATGCAAAATGAATGAAAAAGATATTGTGTGTGTGTGTGTTGTGTTTTACTTATTCAATGTTATGTTGTTTTGTTAAGAATATAAAATGAAATAAAAAAAAAGTGTTTTCTTTGTAAAAATCAAAGGGTATTGGTTAATATTTCAAAAAAATCTTATTTTTTTGGGAATTTATTATTCACTGTCGGTATTCGGATAAATAAATCTTAAGGGGTTAAAAATCCAAAAAAATTGAGGGAATAGGATGCTATTATTCACTGTTCGGTGTTTGGATAAATAAATTTTATCCAAAATATTCAGCGGGAATAATGTTATTATTCACTTTTTGGTGTTTGGATAAATAAATTCTAAGGGGTTAATATCCAAAATATTCGGTGGGAATGGTAGTAATCAATAAAATTCACAAAAAAATTTCTCAGCGGTGATCTATTTTTTTTTTTAAAAAATTGTAATATTTTTTTGTGAATAAATATGATATATTTGAAGCATTCAAAATCACATCAAGGTAGACAATGCAACTTACCTCAGGTAAGGCGTACAAGGGGTGTTAATACCTTCCCTTTACGCAACCAGTCTGTTACCCTCGAATCTCTGAGCAGACCAGTACAAGTCGGGTGTTCTTAGCGACCCTTAACAGCCAGGTGGCGACTCCTTCTCAACTCCACTGCGAGAGTTAGGATCCCTCTCGGGACGCCGCGCGACGACGTGCGACAATCTGAAAAGAAATGCCATGTCATTTTAGCATGCTAAAGTTATATACTGTCTGTTTATATACAGGTTCATTTTAAGAGTGTTACCAATTGAAGTTGCGTGCTATGCTTCAGAAGAGGAAATTTCAAGAGCAATTGCACCAGTTGTGGAAAAATATTTTCCTGTGGATACCCAGGACCCACAGAAGGTACCTCGATTTATCAATCCATTGATCCTTAGCTGGCAGTACTTCTCTAGTCTTCCGTAATTAAAGTCATAAAACAAATATTAGATAAAGTGTTTGAGTAGCATATTGACAGTTTCAACTTCTTGCATCAACATGAATAAACTCATCAGTTAATGCAACAATGCTTTAAAAGCTTGGGAATGCATGGGGCATTCTCTTGGAAAGATTTGATATTCAAATATTTTACCAATGTAGCATTAGTTTTGGTATAACTTTATTATATGTTTTGACTTTTAGTAGAGACTTGATTCAGAATTTAAATTAAGCCAAGAGGTAGCATCATGTGAATTTGAAACTGATATGAACAAGTGATCCCAATATGTTTTTGCACTGCACCCATGATCACAGTCATAATTCAGCATGGTAATGGATTCTGTGTAAAAGGAGGTTCAGAACGGGATAAAATTTGTCAAACAAGAAGTTCCTACTAAGATTTAGGATATAATATGATGAAACAAATTTGGCTGGAGATAGGCATTCAGATTTGTTGGGAGCTGACGAAGATGAATTACTTTGGGCTCCCTGGGTTGAGGAGTCTGTTGTTTAGTGAGAAACTTGATATGTTTATTCAGCCTTGACTTAACGGAATAATTTGTCTTCAGCTGGTTTAGATTGAGAGTGAAAGAAAGAGCATGCCCAAGTTCTGCTTCTTAGTATGATACCCTGGTTTTGTCAACCTATACACAGGGCATATGCCCACTAGAGAAAGAAGTACAGATAATCGAGTCTCAGTAAGTGGATTTTGGTTTTCTTGAACATAGAGAGCCATAAGTGCTTCCCAAGTTCTTAGCTTGGGTGGGAATCTAGTAAGTTTTGGAAGATGGTTTGGAAATGAGATTTATTAAAAAAAATCTCTTGCACAAAACAGAATTTGGATTGTTAAAAAGAATTGGAAATTTCTTGGTTCCTGTATTTAGAGAAACTATTGTTTGTTTTGGAATTTGGAGAGAAATGAGAAGCAAAAGGCAAATACAAATCATCTGTTCAGCCTCTTTGAATACTAGCAAGGGGGAGCAAGTCCTTGAGGATTCCTAGGAGTTTCAAATTTAAAAGAATAATACCCATGGAGTCTCCCCCCTAGAAGATTGCAAGCATGCAACAAAAATTTATTCTAAAACTGCCACTGTCTGCGACATGAGACTTGCTTATATGGAGGTACTGTAAATGTGTACCCTAGATATAGTATTTTTCTCATTCATATTGTATTTTACCTTCCTAAAGTTTTAGTGCTAAAACTTAAAGAATAAACCAATTCCTATGAAAAAAACTCATTTTGACACTTCGAACCTTTGAGGACTTATCAATGATCATCCCACTAAATTTTCCAATAGCAAGAGCTGCATTCTTCACCGAAATTTAATGAGTAGAAAAGATAAAAATCTTGTAGAAGTACTGGGAAAAGGGAGATAGAAAAGAAAGCACAATTCAATCTTTTAGAAGTACTGGGAAAAGGGAGATAGAAAAGAAAGCACAATTCGATTAAGAGTTAAATAAAATCTGTATATATATATATATATATATCTTTTGAAGTGCATGGTGAAATTTGATGGTTTCTGTGAAATTCTCAGGTCCCTCACATTTAGTTCAGGACACAATTAGTTCAGGAGTTGCCGCTGAGGTAGCTCCATCACATTTCAGAAGCTGTATCGCCACTGGGAATGGAACAACAGAGGGCATAATGCCATCACATTTAATTGAATAAAGATCCGAAATAATGTTTGTTTCTTCTACTAATCAAACATGAGACACTTCTACATTGCTAAAATCACCACTGCAGTCATCCTAATCGTGATAGAATATAGGAAATCTTTGCAGATGAGATTCAAATTTGCTGAATTTAACTGAGTCAATAGGGACCCACTGTATGGCACTAAAGGATCCATATAGCTGACCCCGACTAGCTTGTTGATTGAGGCTTGGCTGTTGTTGTTGCTGTTATAGGGTCCGACCAAGTTACAACATGCAAGCTACAATTTGACCACTTGTTCGTTCTGTGCAGTTTGCGGTAATGTATGAAGCCCGCGCAAACTCTGGTATTGACAGGATGAAAATTATAAATTCCGTTGCAAAATCTGTTCCTGGACCTCATAAAGTTGATCTAAGCAATCCTGACAAGACAATTGTAGTTGAAATTGTCAAGGTAAAAACCTGCTCTCTTCCCTGATGTCTTATTGTTACAAATCCACGTTTTGCATTATTAAGGGGGCTGGGGAGCTTTACTGCAAAGCACTATTTATTGGTTGTAAGATCAATGGTAAAAACTTGAGAGTTTTGCTGCCTAATCAGATGTTTGCTCTATGGTCCTAGATTGTTTTTTGCCCATTAACTTAATTATTATTTTTATGTTATTTTTTCAGACTCTGTGCTTGATTGGGGTTATTGAAAAGTACAAGGAGTTGTCCAAGTACAACTTGAGGCAGCTCACATCTTCTGAGCAGCAGTAGCTTGTCACATCTCAAACTGAGAGCAAAGCAACTTTAGAAATTTTGGTTCAACTGAACTACTTCATTTCATTCTTGAGCTGCCTTTGTTATAAGAATGCTCATGGTTTTATTCTGACATTATTACCAGAAGACAATAAATCTATCACCCTCGTTTTTTCTTCTTCCTTTTTGTTCTATCACCCTCGTTTTTTCGCACTTGAAAAGTGCTTTTCCAAAAACAAATATTTTTGTTTAACTAATTTTCTTAATGTTTTAAAATCATTTTGGTATGCGAATATTAAAATAAATTTTTAAAAATGAAAAAAAATATTATTTTAATAATTTTTAAGTGAAGCAATTGCAACCCTTTTAATAACCACCACCAACAATAGTATAGTCGATTGTCAATCAGCTTGCATGGAGATTATTAAAGAAGGTAGGATGATCTGTCGCTGAGGTAGCATTATCTGTTGCTAATGGATAAATTTTCAGCCGTAATTTATTATTATTTCTCAAAATGCAAGGAGCAGATGACAAAAAATAAATCCATCAATAATCCATTCGAGTCATTGCAGTAAAAGCTATACTACTTTTGGACCCCCTCATCTTTCTTCCATCTAAACAGCAGCACTTGGAGGCTTGTACAACTTCTCGACCATTTTCCTATATTCTGCAACAGACACCAATTAAGTAATTAATTATTCAAACTCCAAGCAATGCATTCCAACATGCACCCTTTACGTGAATCATAACATCTAAAGTAACAACAACAAACCTTCTTGATTGCTCCAAAGTTGTGCTGCTTGAGTGTTTAGAGGTGAACTTGTGTTTGGTTCTGAACATCAAATAGAGAGAGAGATGATCTTGGCAGTGAAAATTTAAATCCCCAACCTTCAAAATAAACAGAAAATGGAAAAACAAGAAGATTTACCTCCAAGCAGGCTTTGGATAGACAGCAATATTGTCCTCACATCATATGCAGAAGACCATTTATCCTAGGAACACTCAATATAAAGCATCCAAATTAGATCAGCCAATTTGAGTTTTAAAAATCACTTTTAATTAGTTAAATAAAAGCACATTTAGACGACGACAAAAAATAACAACTAGAAGATTTAATTTTACCTGAAGAATGTCCAGGCAAATGTTACCATGAATATCCACATTGGGGTGGAAGCAGCTGGTTTCAAACTTGACTTTTGGAGACTTGAAGGGATAGTCATTCGGGAATGAAAGGGATAACTTGTATTCTGTTCCTTCAAAAACTGTATCTTTGCTGCCTCTGATTGTTCCTTTCCAGCAAAATAGGTTGTCCCCTTCAGGGAAGGCAGATATCCCAGACTCTCCACTCATCTACGAAACAAAACAATATATTAACCATTATTTTTTGCTGAGAAAATAAGAGATAAGGCAGCAAGACAGGTTTTTATTCTTACCATCAATGCCATCAGTTCAGATTGCAACCTGTTTTTTTGTTTTTTTTTTAAAAAAAAGTAATATCAATTAGTCAAATTTATATGAATAAATAAATAAACCATAAAGATTGTAAGGCAAATTAAAAGACACCATCCAAATTCATTATAAACAAAAACATCATCTGATTTAATAACAAAGAAAAAAAGAGTCACGAAATCACATTTCGAGACAAGTAAAGAAAACCCATATAATAAATCCTGTTAAAACTCGTGATATTTTACATGGTTTGACAAACAAAAAGAACAGACCAAATGCAAAAATAAAATAAAATTTACCGTTTAAGCACGGATTGTGAATCAACAATCTTTGCCGTAGTGACAGTCTGTTTTGATGGGGTAGCCCCCGCCGGAGCAGCTACTTGAGTATTCCCTTGATACCCATTAACAGTTGCCATTGTCTCTCTTCTCCTTTCTTTCTTTCCTTGCTTAGAATTATATCGAGAGCACCAACAGAAAAAGAAAGATAACCCAAATCAAGAAACTTAGAATTCAAGTTTGGTTTGTTTTGAAAACAAAGGGGAAGAGAGACTCAAGAGAAGAGCGTTTCAAGAGAGAGAAAGAGAGCGTTTCAAGAGAGAGAGAGAGAGAGAGATGTGGGAGGCCATGCCTTGGGTTTATAAGAATCTGAGAATGACAATCACGATACCGTTTAGGAGAGTTTCAGTGAACGTTGAACGGGGTGGTTGACAATTGAATTGTCCGTATCTCCTCAATCTCCAACGGCTAGTTTTGGTCAAATTTCTTTTTTCCTTTTTTTTAGCAATAATATAATACCAACAATAAGATTTGTGGAGGTATGATTTAAATTTGGCCATTATATTTGAATTCATGAGTGCAGTAAATCCGACTGTGTATTAGGCCTAGGTTAATATGAAACCTTCATGCTTGACATTTTTGGGAGACTTGCATCAGGCCCACCTCGTCGGCTCGATAGCGTTCCAAGTCAAGTTGCTGGTCTGGTAAAACACCCACTAGACCCAAGTGTTAAGTCTAACAGGGACCAGGCCCATAGATGTCTGATGCGAGGCCCACTTATAATCATAGAATGCCTGTGTTGGGATGTGTTTAGTTCCCCAGAGAGAGAGAGATTTATGCACGCATGTTTGTCTCGATCCGATATTCTTTGAAAAAAATATATAAAAGAATTTACTGATTAATCTTTTGGTTTTGGTTAAGGTTTATTATCCTTTACATGATCTCTTGTAGATAGCTCCCTTCCCTTTGTTGATCATGTCCTGTAATCTTATGCTCCCTGTCTATCATGGCACTTCCTTTGGCGTCTGATGGATGACTTTCATTCCTTAATTTATTTACTATTCATTTATTCTCGTAATAAACCCGTTAAGATGGCTAATCTGGGCCGAGCCAGGAATAGGGTTAGGGCACTTTTTATAAAAAAAGCAGAAATAGGGTGTGCTCCATCGCTTTTCACAGCATGTTATATATTAGACTACTACTATTTGATGGGTGCATTTTAGTCATTGATCGCAATGCTTGGTTTGAGCACATGAATTCTCATTTCTTTTGCTTCCATGGAGGAGAAGACTGAAATGTTGCCTCAAAGTTTGTTTGACGAGCGAGAATTGCAATCGAAATCGGTGACGGTATAGATGTAGTGGAAAGTAACAAATTGCACACACAAACACAAAAAAAACCTGGTATGAGTACCGGCATCTTCTACGTTCTTCTGCCGGAACCTTTCAGCTTCGGGTGTTAACAGTAACAGTGCCCCGTACATTTGCAACAATCACAAATGGCGAATGATGTCTGCGCGCGGAAACAGGGGAAATACTCTGCAATTGTCGTTCTTGCAACCCCTCAACAGGATGAAAAAGGCACGTGAACCACTCTGCATAACATATGAAATTATCGTACCTTTTTTCTCCAATTGCACCAGTGTGAGATACTGGTAACTCTACAGTCAATAAAGATAAAATCCCATGAATTAAAATTATTGCAATCTACAAGAAATTAACTGTTACACTTTGTTGACGGGCAATCCACACACACATACCTCAACATTCTACCATATTTACAACGTGTTCCATGCATGCCAGATTATGTGCATATCCACATGAATACATGCAAGTTTGTGTTCCACTGTTCCATACAAATTGAGTTCACTAGTTGATATGACTTCAAGGAGATCGAAACAAATATGCACACATGAATTCCATTTGACTATATTGATGTGATACTTACACAAGTTTCCATGGTCAACAACTACTTTTCAATAGAAAATCAATATAACAAAAACAGAGAGATAGAGAGGAGAAGAGGTTAAAAATCCAAATACTTAACCTGCTACCACAACTCACTAGGTTATATAGAACCCTCACAAAACTCTTTGCTAGCAATTCCAAGTCTCAAGCCCTCCCAATTAACTTAATCTTGCGAGCTGTAGGGACAGGGAAAAATATACATTAAAAAAGGCAAATGCCATCAGACCTGGTAAAAGGATGCTCCTACACGTGCTTCCCAAGAACAAACTGAGTGAATTCCATCCTGATATGGGACAATCTTCATAGAGATTCAATGCTGTTAGAGAAACTACCTCCTCAATAAACTCCTTATTTTTAGTTCCAAATGAATCTTCCGCTTGTATTTTATAAACTTCCAAGAATTTCAAAATTAGAAGATTTACAAGTAACTGAACTTGAAATAATTCTAGCCTCTACTGTTGCTATCTCACCAGTTATAAATGATTGACTGTGGATCTAATCTACACTAGTTTTGCTGTCATCATACAATTCAGTTGATGCCATGAATGATTCTGGTTGCATCTTGATAGAGTCTAAAAAGGATCCATCAATGGGTGATTTCAGGGTGGGCGTTGTTAAGCCATCCTTTGCACCATCTGATCCTAATGAAGCCAACTCAGTTTCTATCAAATCCACATCAACCTTGTACGAAGATAGCTGTGCTGCAACATGTGAAGTTACATTAGCATCATCTCCTGATTCAATCGTGTTCTATTTGACCATGTGATTTTCATTTGATGATGTTATTAAATCTGGTTTCAAATTCTGATTAGTAATTTGAATTCCATCAGAATTCTCCATCAAATAATCAAGTGCATGCCCATTTTCGGCTTCCAACATAGACTTGGACAAAAAACTCTGATTTGAAGCCAGACCAGTACCTAATTGCTCCTCCACATGAACAGACTCGTCAACAGGACGTAAACCTGGATGATCCTCCTCTGGATGTAGGACACTATCAGTCCCTTCCTTGGGGAGATCAGTCTCAGCATCATTTTGCACCTCACCTATTTCAAACTCATGGTTTGTGGCTGCTGCATGCGGGCAGATAGGAGGAGTCTTCTTGAGGCACATATGGCACCTAAAACCAATAAGCTTATTTATGTTCTCCGCATCAAGTCCAAAAGCATCTCCATGAAACCATTCTGCATAATGAATGTTACAGTGAAAACATCACTATGAAAAATAATAATAAAAAATCAGAAGTAAACCTAATGTACCGGCATATATTTTACTCTTCATTAGCTCTCAACAATTCAATTACCTAAATGGAAATGGGCATAAATTTCAATAACTCATTAGTTTTCAATAATAAACAATTACCTCCACACATTTCACAAGAAATATAATTCGAAATGGATGTAGATCCTGCTTCACTGCAAAGATGGCATTTGGGTTGATCATCAATGACACTATCTGATTGGGCAATATACCTTTTCTCCCTAAAATGCATCAACCGCTCATCATCTGGCTTTCTAGACAACAGAAGACCATTAAGCCAGTAACTATAATAAGTATCTGTTCTCTTCCTATGCAACGTAGTATCCTTCTTTGGTTTCTTATTTGCCCCCTTTTTGGATTTGGCTGGTCTTCCTCTCTTGCATCCTTGAGCCTTCTTGTTCTGCAATGCTTTCTGTTTAGCTTTCCTAGCCGAACGACGTAGTGGCACAACTGTAACCTTCTTATTGTTTCTTGATAGTATTGGTCTAGAACCCTTTAAGGCTTTTTTATTCTTCAGTCGCACTGAATTTCTGTCTACAGTGGCTCTTTTTAATTTTCGCTCCTGAACTTTTGTGGTCTTGCTATTTTTTCCTCTTTTATTGCCAATATTCATTGTTTTTGCATTTGTCTTCTTCACATTCTTTCCATAGTAGCACCGGTGACATGTATATGTACATTTTGCAAGGATGGCACCAGCAGACTTCCTGGCGTGCCTTTTGTGGAAAGATCCTGTAAATTGTATCATATTTGTAAGATACAAAACACAAATCATGTAGGTATGGTGACAATAAGGAAGAACTGCTCACCCTTACAAAGCTGACAGCAAACAGCCTCCCTGTCAAGTGGTTAAACATCATAAAAAGGATATTAATATTTGCGTGAAACAAATATTAAAAGGAAAAAAAACGAACCCAAACATCCACAAAATAGGAGTATAAAATTAGCGGCCATGCTATCAAATTTGAACAGCGTACAACAAAAGAAAAGAATTGAACATTGTAAGACTAAGTTACCTGATTGGAACATCTTTGTTGCAATGCCCACAATGATGGTACTCCGATCTTTCTGCTCTTGCAAACAGATAAGAAAACCCTCTTTTCTTCAAGGGCATCTTCACTGCTGCACAAGCATCAGCGAGTTTCCCAGGACTCATCTTACTAGATCTGCGAGCAATTTTTTTCTCTTCAAAACTTTTCAAGAGATGCAAGGGAACATAAGATTCATTTAGCCAATACTTCTTCCTTTCACTGGAGGATTCTTCAATCATAAACCCATTTTTTGAAACAATTTCAGGAATACATCTCCTCTTGCCAAAATCAAGAAGATACTTTGTCCCTTCTTCTTCTACACACTTCCTGCGGATAATTACCTTCTTGAACAGCCTGAATGATTTTCTAAGTTCCTTGTCCAACATAGACAAAGGATGACTGTTCTCAATCTCATCCCACCTAATATTCGAATCAAACTCTCTAACCTGGAAAGGTCATACAATTAAAATAAATAGATAGAACCAGTTAAAAGGAAGCTGAAAACAGACACAATAACAAAAAAAGCTGATGTATGCAATTAAATGTACTTACCCACGTAGGTAAGATAGAGAGAAAAAACAGGAAAAAGAATACCATGATCAAGAAAAGTCGAAAGGAAATGAAAAATGAGCACCATACCAGTAAAGCAAGCTGTTCTACAGTCGTTGATGACTCAACAGCAGCTTGCCAAGCAACATGTTTGCTTCTCTTTGCAAAATCTGAATTCTCAGGATATAATATGCCTGGTATCTTCATACAACCAGCTGCAGAATTTCAAACTTAAAGCATATTCAGAATAATACTCAGTTGCCTAAAATGAAAAAAAACACCAACCCCAAAATATATAGAAGATAGAGAAGAAGAAATTCAGACCTTGTCTAGCAGCCTTGGAAATCAAGGAGCAAGGTAAGACCTTCCAACTGAAAAGCCGACGAGAAAGCCTACCACCCCTCCACCAAAACATACTCAATCCACTGGCAGAATTTGCACAAGGATTTGACTCAAATTCTGTGGACCTAGCCCTTTTCCTGCCAATCCCATTCTTTAAAGATGCACGTGAGGAAGCAGTCACAACATGAGAAGAAGATCCCATAGTGACACCAGAGTCCACATGTTTCACCCAGTCTGCAGAAAGTGCAAGATGCCACACATTTGCCTCTAACTGCACAAAACCCATAGCAAGATGACTTTAAAGCAAATACATCAAGGGATAACCGTTGTAAAGATTATTACAGCTTGGACCAACTTGGACTGTTCTGGACCAAGGAGACAGACTAATGACACAGCTTGTATAAGAAATCAGGGTTTCAAGACAACATTGGTTGTTCTAAATCAACTTATTGCACGCATGACCCCTGATAGGATGCTTTCAGGTCATCCAACTGCACTACATAAACAACTTATGCCAACAAAATTCATCAAAAGCTATTGTTGAAACCCAGATGAGGGTAAAATAGAGGTTTGAGTAACATTTTAAAATCAAGTGAGCATGGTTTAAAAGCTATCGCAATAGATATGCTCTAAATGTCAGTTTGAACCTTGAAATGAATCTAAGTTTGAATGAAAGAAATCTTGAAGAAATGAAATGCAATAATAATTCTGCTCAGTGCTGACCAAGTTGAAGGAGGATCCTTACTTTTAGCAATAAATGTTTAAGAGACACAATATCAGATGCCTTAAGAGTGCTTTTACGCCAAATCTTGGTATAATGCGGATTCAGCCAGGGACCCAGTAGCAGCCCCTGAAGTCGATGTTCAATCAAGAGAATATGATATGTTAAATCTATCAAGTAGCCTTTCCTGATTCTTTTTGATTGAAGATCGATCGCCTCCCTTTCAGAAACTTCCTGAACAGGACCCAAACTCATATTAAACAAGCAATCTGGTTCATCAGTGGTTGCTCTGCAAGAGAAGCACCATCCACACTTTCCTTTCTGGACTTCAGCACTTAGACAAGGAATGCTTGACCAACGGAACTTGTTGGATTTCTTCAAAATGACCTTCATCTGAGCTAAAGCCATTTCCTCATCTGATTTTATGGAGTTTTCAGACGTCTTCTCTGATGATTTAGACAATAACACATCCGCAATTGAAGCAGATATATGGCCAAAACAGTAACAGTTCATGTAATCAGTTCCTGGCTGCACCTGTGATGTGACCTCAGCTTTTGCCTTTCCAGCAGAAGAAGGGTGTCTGGTAGGACGAGGACAAGGATTCTTTTCTCGTATAATATCTGAACTGTTGGAAGTCATAGAATTGTCTCCCACGAGAGGGGACTTCCCTGGAACATCAGATTCATTTGAGAAGCCAGCAAACCTGTTAGAGCAGTCAGGCCCTTCTTTCTGAAAATTCTGGTTCCCCGAACTAATTTGGATGGTTTCAGCTGATCCTTCAGAACTCATACATGTCAGGCTCGCAGACTTTGAAAACTCGACATCAAGATGAGCACAGCATCCATTAACAAACCTTCCCAGGTTTTGTCCTTCAGCAGCCTTGATTTTAGTTGCACAAGTATCTAAAGATGCCAAGGGACACGGGGATATGGACATGTCTAAGCTTGCTGTATGCTTTAGGGAACTCAAACTGCCACTTACTCCATATAAATGCATATCCCAGTGCTTGTGGATAGCCTCCAAAATGCTACCATAAATCATCTCTGAAGACTTTAGCACTTCGATAACGAGACTAAGATGATCCCTTTGGTAGTAATTGAATGAGCATTCAGTGTCACACGACTCTGACCTGCAAGAGCAACAATAAATGAAAAAAAAAATGCAAGCGCTGAAGCAAGCTCACAGGCAGATGGGTCATAAAAATAACTGCTACTCAAATACTACAACCACAATCACAAGCTTGTCTCCCTGGGTAATGGAAGAAACTACACCAAGTAAATAGTTATAGCTATTGCTAATGACATGGTAGACAATGACATCAGCAAGCGAAAAGATGTCTTGTGGCTTCGACCAATTAATCAGTCTCAGAAATTTGTTTCCTTGAGATATTGATGGTCTTAAATTTTAAAACCTATATAAGAAACACCAACGAAGTAAAACTTCATAAAATAATTTTTACTTCCTCTATATTGTTTTTGTTAAATACTGTGGACTGTTGTAGACATACCACACCCACTACTCATAAAAAATAATGATAGCAGCATTTGGGAAAACTTACACCAACAAGTAGCCGCAGCTGCTAAAATATAGCCTGTTGTAAGGATCAACTCCCAATAGCTCTGCTCCTCGAAGCAGTTTTCGAGGTTTCATCCAAGGTTTCTGCCAATCAATCGCACACTCGGGACAATACCAGTCACCCTCAGGCAAAGAGTTATTGGTGATACCCACACACTTTGCATGATACGCAGCAGGACAGCCATCACAGCATATTAAATTTCCATCCATCTTACAAAGGCAGCATTCATCACTATTCCAGTCATTAGTGTCATCAGCAACATCCTCTGTTAGGCATGAGTTACCCGAGACATCCATCGCAGTTTTCCTTTTCTTGTAACCCCCAAGATTCACATTTCGATCAAAGTCCATGTCAGGTTCAGTTCCTGAAGATCTCCTATTAAGCTCTGACCTGATCATTTCCGCCTCAATCATGTCATCACAAAGACACTTTAGTATTTCCACCTTCACAGACACAGGTTGTTTGTGATAGCCACTTCTGAAGAGCTTCAATCTACTAAGATCAAATCCAGGCTTCAACCCTGAACCATGGATCAAGAGGTACTCAACCATGAAAACAGGCCATGTAATCAAGTCCAACAAACCCCAATCAAGGCTCCTAAATTGATTGTCAATTAAAAATAGCAAATATCAATAAACCCAAGTTTCAAATGAAAAGCAAATCAACTTCAACAAAAATGAAAAGCAGGAATGAACAAAAGGAATACCTCAGGCAATTAGAAGCAGATTCAGAACCTTCTTTTAAAAGGTTCTCCAAATGCTTTCTTAGAGTTCGCAGGATTGAAACATGAATACAGTCAAATAATGAACTTGGAGAGATACCCTTCAGTGCGGCCACAAATTCCTCCAACCCAAATGGACTTAAAAACAACAAAGTGCTAAATGATCTTAAACAGGCATAAACTGAGAATAGGTCAAGTACAGGAATGCCACTCAAATCTAAATTCTGTGAAGAAGGAGGTAGTTGCAACTTCGGGGGGAGAACCACATGCTCTTCAGGGCATTCATGGTGTGATTTAACAGGTTTTTCCTCCATTAATGCACTAACTACAGGAGACATTGATATATCATTTGACATGTTTTTAGTTAACCCTCTACGAGCACTTCTTCTCAAGACAGTTGTTTCTTGCATAGAATTACCATTACCCAAAAGTCTTTTCCTCTTTCTAGCACTACCACTAGCCTCTTTACATGAGCTTCCAATATCACCTAAGTTCCCATCAACTCCCATTGTACAAACTTCCCTACCTGCATTAGCATCTGAGAGAACTATTGTTTCTAAAGTAGAATTCAAATTATCTACAAGCTTTCTCCTCCTCCCGCGCCTCCTACTACCACTCTCCACCAAACAATCATCTCTAACAGCATTCGCATCCAAGAGAACAGTCACATCTGGAATAGAATTCAAATTATCTGCAAGCTTTAATCTACTCCTCCCCCTCCCCCTCCTCCGACTCCCACTGTTCTCGTTATAACCATTTCTTAAATCAATCACCTCAGGACAGTCCTCCTTAACATCCACCACTCCAACAGAGTCACAGGCCCTAAAATCTTCACTGGAAGCCATATTTGACTCCTCAATCCTTCGACCGAACTCTACACACGAATCATTAATGACATGAAATTCTTCCAACTTCCCATTAGGAATTGCACTTTCATTATGACTTTTCTCAACTTCCCCCAACCTTAGAATCTCAAAATTTGGAGCCTCTTCCACTTGCCCTTCAAAACCATCATCCTTAATTTCTTCATCAATCCCCAAATTCAAATCAAACCCACATTCCCTCTTTTGGGTCTCCACAACTTTAAACTCCAAATCAACCTCCTTAATACTCTCATCCACATCACCACTCACATCCAAATTTAAGTCGATACACTCCCTCTTCTTCCCTTCAAAATCAATACTTATATTACTATTACTATTGTGATTGCCCTCCTCTCCCCCCTCGTTTAAGTCAAAATTAAACCCGGCATTCAAATCAAAAGCCCCCCCTCTCAAATTCTCCACAATCCCACTTCCTTTTTCTAGGGTTTCATTCAAATCGACATTTTCCCTGGAGTCCCCACCAAACCCATCATTCAGATCAACATTTCTATTCATATCCAAATTCCCATTAGCCTCAACAACCCTGGAATTACCTGACTCTCCTCCGCTCTCGGGCTTTTTAAGCTCAGCACGGCGACACTTCTTGGCCTTCCGGCCCAAACGAGGCTTAGGGTCAACATGCCCAGCAGCAGCAGCGGCCGCTTCTTTATCCTCTCCTACCAAAGCAGCGACATCAGGGAAACCAAGCTTCTCGAAGTCGCCGTCCTCGTACTTGACCTCGAAGAAACCAGACGACGGGTCGTAGGATTCGACTGTTCCTTTAAAAACACCAAGCCCTTTAAATTTCTTCTTGACCGATTTACCAACCAATTCCATTCTTTTTATTTTCGTGTCCCGTACTTCGATCTCTGTTTTGACAAAAACATTGAGAATTTGAATTAGGAAAGAATGAGAAATGTTAGGTTTTCTTTCTCTCTCTTAAGGAAATGATCTCGGGGGATTTCTTTCTCTCTTTTTAAAGAGAGTTAGGATAGAGAAAGAGTGAGTTTTGCTATGAGTCGCTCTCTCTAAAAGTGCTTCAACCGTGCAGAGAGAGGGAGGGAAGGAGGAGGAGAAGGCAGCGACTTTTCTCTTGGTAGGAGATACGGGTCTAAACTGGGTAGTTTGGACTTTGAAAAGAATATAGATATATATATATATATATATATATATATATATATATATATATATATATATATATATATATATATATTCTTTTCAAAGTCCAAAGACTCCAAACTACCTATATAATATTTAGAAGTCTGTTATTTTAAAAAAAAAAGTATTTTTTAATGAAATATCTATAAAATAATATTTTTTATTTTTTAAAAAATTATTTTTGATACAATAAAAATAATCTAAAATTATTAATTTAAATTAAAAAAATAAAAATAAATATTGTTTAAAAATTGTTTTTGAAATGCAGTCAGAATAAGTGAGGGAGAATTTTATAACATATACTAAAAGACCTCAATCTTTTACTATGGATTAGATATTTTTTATCCGTGCGTCGCGCGAGTTCGTTCATTTTTTTCTTTGATGAACAGTGTTTTGATGCTTTTAGCCCCGATAATAGGACAAAATAGAGGCTCCGGCTGAAGGTAAAAAAGGTTAGGGTGAGGGTCATTCATGTAATTGCATGCGTGAGGACCAGACCGGTCCGCCGCAGTTTTTTTAATATATTTAAAATGGCTAATTATGATTCTAGCCCCAAATAAGACAAAAACGGTAATTTTGGTAATTGACAATAGTTTTTTATTTATGCCGGTTATTGTCAGTGCGTATGGCACACGCGCCTACCTGTTTCACGCCCCACGCACTGTGTAGGTGGCGCGTGTGGCTTCATATGGTGGTCGGAGATGAGATTCCGATGTCTAGAGCGGTGCGTTTGCGCGTGGTCTTCCTCCCGCGGTGGCGCGTGTCCCCTAAAAATGTCCATGGACGCGCCGGGGACCGGTTAAAGCCGCCGGCCACGTTTCTCTCTCTCCTGCACGTAAAAGTGCAGGAGAGTCCCCCATTTTGTGATACTTTCACTTCGGTCCCTTGACTTTTGATTTTGTTTTTTGCCCTTATTTTGGTTGGATAAGTTTTGATTTAGTTCGATTGGGTCCTCCGATTGGAATTGATTGAATGTCAATGTTTCACTTCAGTCCTCCTTTTAATTTTTGGATTGGGTTTAAATTATTCAATAAATACAGTACAGAAGTTTTGATTTCTTCAATTGGATCCTTTTATTAAAATTGATAATATATTTAATTTTAATTTTTGCCCTTATAGTTTTAATTTTGGATTTTAATCCCTTGATAAATTGATATTTGTGTTTTATTTTCCATAATAATAATAATAATATTTTATTATTATTATTATTATGATAATAATAATAATAATATTTTTCTTGTTTACTCTTTTGTTAATGTTTTTAGGTTTTTTTTCTCACGGGATAATTTGATAATTTTTATTGTTTTAACAGTGATAACAATGATAAAAAAATTGTTTGATCTTTTGTTGAGTTTTTTAGAATTTTTTTGCTCTTTCATTTTTTTCTTTCATTGTAAAAAAATATAATAATGATGATGATGATGATGATGATGATTTAATCTTTTAAATTTTCAAATAAAATTATTTTTTTATCTTTTATTTTATTTTTTATTATTTTTTTTATTTGCTCTTTTGTTAATGTTTTTAAGCTTTTTTAGCCTTTGATTTAATTTCGTTTTATTCCTGTTATTAAAGCAATAATAATATTAATATTATTATTATTAATAATAATAATAGTTTTGGTATTTGTTCCGACATGATTTTTTATTAATATGTTTTTTTGTTTCCCTCTTAGATTTGTTCAATAATGTTTAATTTTTTTTGACAATAATAGTAATGATAATTTTAGAAGTTGAGACTTCGATATTATTGTTATTATAATAGACGATGTTGATACTTTTAAGCATATCAAATTTTATATATTAAAATATTATATTTTAATCTCAACAACTGTAAAAATTATTTGTTTCGGGTGTAGCGCGGGCATTCAACTAGTGATAAACTAAGAGAATCAAAGACTAAGTTCCGAATTGTTTGGTCACAAATATTACAAATAACTGCCATGTCTGTAAGAATATAAATGAAGTAGAGGATTCTCGTTGATAAGGGCAACCAACCATTTCAGGGAATGGCTTCTGTATGTGTTCGTAGGGGAGCTGTCGTTGATCCATTTTTAATCTGACATGGATCTTTTGATTAATTTGATCCCATGTATATCCCACTTTCATGTGATTATCTTTGAATAATAGAGACGGTTTTCAATATAATGGCAGAAAAATTCCAAATGTATTTTATTTAAGGTAGTTAATTAATTTCTAAATTGAGAGTTTAATCGAAATGAGTCGGTCCATTTGTTAGGTTTAAAGATAAATTTTTGAAATTAATAAAAATATAATTTAACTAAGAGTTTCAAGATGATATTTTAAAAAAATATATTGAGATGACAACATATGAAATCAAATTTAGGTTAATTTTTTGAATTGACGATGTGATTCATGAGACTATGATAACTCTAGATTAAATAAATCAAAACAAATAATAAAACTTAATTGACAATAAATTCATCGTTGGATGATAATATCATAAAAAAATCAATCTAAAAAATGACATTTCTAAATAAAATTTCAAATTTGAACAAAATTATAAAATATCAATGGTGGTCTTGTAAAACCTTTCTAAACTCCAATTTCCCTGAAACTTTAACAAAAGATATAACAGTATATAAAGAAACTCCTTATAAAATATTTTAGTTCAATTCAACAATAGAATTAAGAGATATAATCACTATTTGCCTCAAATAAAACTAGAACGTTCCAGCCTGAATCTACATAGAATTTCCATAATGATTCGAGATTCTAATCAAAATAAAATATGTTTTAATTAATTATATTTTTTAATTAAAATAAGATATATTAGTTATTTTTTACACAATAAAATAGAATTAACAACCTTGATTTTTCCACTCAAATTTCATTAAGTATTTGCTTAGTAATACGATGCAAAATGACACTAGTGCGTGTATTTCGTAGTTAATTCTTTGCATTGAGTTTGGAATTATGAATGGTATGAGAAGGGAGTGATTATGTTAAATTAGTCGAAAACAAATGCAAATCTTAATGTAGATCAATTTCTATTATGGATGTAAAATCTATATTTTCTTAACATTCCTTTGTTTTGAATTTTTTTTTATAACAAGAGAACAAATTATTAAACAATCTATTGTCTTGAATTATCTTTTTCTAGGTATTTCTTCTTACATTTTCAATGCAATTTTTAGCACATTCTAACAACAAAATGATTTATGAGATGCCAATATATTATGTAAAATCACTTTATCTAGATAAGCTAGATGATGGGACCTAGACCATGCTTATTGGGCATGACTCATACCCGAATACTCACAACTAGGCTCGGATTAGTGTTGTTAGGCTTTATAATTGTTTTCGCTCAAACTAGGCTCGTGTCTCCATGTTTTTCAAGTTGAGTATAAGGTTTTATGGTAGCATAATGCCCCTCTAATAAGGCAGGTTATCAGCGTGGTGTAAGAGATTTTTCCATTGAATATGTTTTGCTTTATTCATGAATTTGAAAGTGTTTGGTTAATTAATATACTATAGTATTATATGGATATCACTTAAAATTATATTTTCAAACCTTAATACAAAAAAAATATAATTTATTTTTATATCTTTCATATCACATAAAAATACAAAAATCAACATTATTTTAAGCTTATCTTACATGTCAAGTATCTAGCTCAATAAAAAAATAAGATCCAATGACCAAACTACTAATGATTATATTTAACATCATTGCCTCTTGGTTAAACTTGTTTTACTCACTGCCAACTAAGAGAACAAACATACATGTGTTAAGTTAGAACATGTCCTTTCAATACATGTTCCAACAATACGTGGTTCAAAGTTCATCATTAATATTGTGCCATTTTAACATGTGTCTCATAATGATTGGATTGAAATTCAATATTAATAGTATATAGCATATAAAATTCAGAATGGCAAAAACTTTTATAGCATATTAAAATTTAAGGCCTTTGTTTCCAAGTAGATCAAAATTATATATAAAACTTTTATAGTATATTAAAGTTTTTGGCCTTTGTTTCCAAGTAGATCAAAATTATATATAGCAAGTATATTGATTCTTTTACATTTGTATGGATACATTGCATGGGTTTAAAACTATAAAATAACATTGAATCCTAAGGTAACTCATTCTTTTCCATACAAGAAAACCTCATATTTTCTTTAGCTTCAATATTTTTTTATACAATGAAATACATACAATCTCATTTACCATTTCTCCTAACCTAAACTAATTTAAGTGTAGATAATCTCTACAACGCATCAAATAAAACTTGTTTTGCAAGTATGATTGCATTCTAAGTTCAACATTTTTTATTTTCTAATCTATTTCATCCTTAATTAAAAGATATATTCCTTTTCAACACGACAACCTCATCACTAGTACACTTAATAAAGTGTGTCATCATTCCTCTTTTTTAGATAAAAAAACAAATAACATAACTATTTTTAATTGAAATTTATATCACCATATATTGTATGCAAGAAATATACTTGGTATAAAATTTACGACTCCTTTTCAATTATTGATGGTAATTTAAAAGAGAGAGTCTCTAAGCTCATTATATATTTTAGCTTGATAGAAACTATAATGAGATGGTTATTATAAAACTGAATTGAACTAGTTGATGATAGAAAATGAAAGTTGCACTCCCTTACACATGTAAGAAAATACTAGTTGAAAGACATTCAACAAGGCCTTTGCCATGAAAGGCAATACTTGAGAAGCCAATTCTTTTTCAAGGAGGATTTTACTGTACTAGGCAGACATCAAACGTGCAACTCTCCCCATTACTCAAAAGGGTTTTATAGTGTTTTCCCTTGCAACTGTGTGACCAAATATTGTTCATCTCAATACAAGAAAATATGAAACGTGATCGATTGGTTCACATTATTTGAAAACTTTTCATGCTTTCATTCAGTTGTATTGCACTAAAAAACAATGAAGATCAAAGGCTCATGCTTTCTAATACTATAGATTTACACTTCACATTTGACAACATGAGATAGGACACGTCAATTAGGCAAGTTCCAAAAGTCATCACTTCAACTCATGCTAAAATGACCCATGATGAATATATTGTCAATTATAGAGATAATTACTTATATCAATTCTCTTATACTCTCTTATTGTATATATACATGTATAATAGATCCTATATAAATATGGAGAAATAAGAATAGGAATATAACACAAATTTCCTAACTTGTTCCTGATTTCTAGTTTTCCTAAGTTGTAATATTTCTTAAACTAATAATTATCCTTGTCAACACTACCCCTCAAATTGGTGTAAGGATATCTCCAAACCATGCTTTGGTAGACTATTTTAGTCCATAAAGTGATTTTATAAGCCTTCACAACATATTTTCTTTTATTCCAGTAAAACTAGGAGGACTATCCATGTATAGTTCCTCCTTTAGATCTCCATGAAGAAATGCATTTCTTACATTAAATTGTTGTAATTGTTAGTCTAGGTTTGTTGCAAGTGATAAGAGTATCTGAATTGTGTTCAATTTGTCTATTGGCGAGAACCTTTCTTGATAGTCTATGTCATATGTTTACGTGTATCCTTTAGCTACTAGTCTTACCTTTTATCTTTCTACTATCCCATCTATTTTATATTTCATAGTAAGCACCCATTCACATCCAAATATTTTTTTCCCGTTTGACAATGTAGTTAGTTTCCACATTTTATTATCTTAGAGAGCCTTTATTTCATCATAGACTAGTATATGTCAGTGCTCATTTACCATAGCTTCTTCAATGTTTCGTAAGACCTGTTCTTAAAATACTTTTCCCATAAAGACTTTTGTTGTATTTAACATGTTATGGGTTAAGATAAAGTTTGCAATGAAGTATTTGACTTCCTTCTGTTTCTGGTGAGTACTGATTTGGGGGTACTCCCTAATTATGCTTATGAGGTAAATTGTATGTCATAAAATCAGGTAATGTAGAGTCAAGATATATTACCTCAGTTGTAGTGTTGGGATTGACCTCACGATTTTGATTTTGGTTGTGTTTTATATTGGAGAGGGGGTTATTTGATGTGGGTTGAGTATGTAAGTCGGCGTGGTTGGTCTACTCAAAGATTGCTAGTTCTGTTTGAGTATGGTCAAGATGAACCCAATCCCATATTTGTTATTCATATGTATTCTCCCCCTAAAGAACAGATGACGATGGTTCATTAAAGAAGTATTTGGTCTTAAGAAAGGTTATATCCATAGTAATATAGAATTTCTAAGAAAGGGGATCTTAAAATTGATATCCTTTCGTATGAGAATCATAACCAAGAAGGACGCAACAAACAACACATGAATCCAACTTCGATCGTTGATGTTTTGGAACATGTACAAATATGACACAACCACATATCTTTAGAGATATATATATGAAGTGTTGAAGGTAGTGTTACATATCATTCCAAGGTCTAGAGTGGTGTTTGAAGATTAAGTACTCGGGATGGTATGCGGTTGAGAAGATAAACAAATGTTCCCACAACATCAGGGCAGTATTGCTGGGGAATATGTGCAACTATCATAGTCAGCCCACCAAAAAAGAAATAGAAAATATATAAATTTGCAAATAAAAAAATATTTTTTTAGGAAATTATGAAAAGACAAAAATGTGTGGTTTTCTTGCATACGACCAATATAATAGCATATTTTTGAAAATTCTTTTTCTTTCAAAAATATATATTATCTCGAAGTTTGAAGAAAAAATGTGTTTTAACATAGATTTCGCGAAGAAAAATCATTTCTTGCATTTTTGGATTTTACAACATGTTTGTAAAATCCAAAGGGTATTGGCCAATATTCCAAAAATATAAAAACCTTATTTTTGGTGATTCGTATTATTCACTGTTGTTATTTGGATAAATAAATCCTAAAAGGGTTAATATCCAAAATATTTTTACAGGGATAATATGTCATCATCATTTAACCAATATATTTTTGAAAGATCAATATCATAGCAATCATAAGACAAACAAAAACACCAAGCACCTTACCTTAGTTAGGGCGTACTAGGAGTGTTAAAACCTTCCATTTACGCAACCAGTCCTTTGCCTTAGAATATCTGAATGACCAGTTTTAGGTTTCCTAGTAACCATAATACTAGGTAACGACTCTCTTTTCACAAAAAAATAAAAATAAAACCCCAACATGAAAACCTCGACTCGCGGGGAGGGTCACCACTGTCTCCACTATGTGTCTATTTTTTGGTTTGACAACTCTATTCTACCGAAGAGTATATGGACAATTAGTCTCGTGTATAATCCCCTTGCTATCACAAAATTGCCTAAACTCTTGGCTAATATATTCACCTCCATTAGAGTTTTAATGCCCATGGAGAATTGAGTATCTATAAGAGTGAAAAATTTATGAAAAACTAGTAGAACATCCCTTTTTCTTTCAACACATACACCTAAGAGACCCTTGTACAATCATTAATAAAGGTGACAAACCATTTAAAGCCAAAAATAGTCATAACAGGTGTAGGGGCTCATAAGTTCGAGTGAATAATCTCTGTCACGACGATGATTTGTTCTCACTTCATGCCCCGGCATCCCCTGATTGGGGAGACTGTGCAACTTTGGCTAGCTTCTTTCTATTCTATTAGACTCTCATAGTTGTAGCCAAGGAAGAAGATAAGTCAAAATAACCCTAGATTGCCCTAAATATGGAGGCTAAACTCAATTCTATTTTCATTTCCTTTAGGCATGCACACCAGCCAATTATGGATACAGAGGAAAACTTTTTGAGATGGCAAGTCATTGTAAATTTTAGCCAGATGATACAAACATCATTGATGGGCAGACTTATACCCGAATAAACTGCTTTCTTGTAAAGAGGATTCACATCTTCTGTGAATACATCTGCATCGAGCTTCTCGATGTGAGTCTATATCAAACATAGATATCCATTGTGCTTTAGGTCATCCTTAATGATAGATTTAAACTGAGAAAACACGAATGATCATTACGACCACAATGAATTCATAATATGCACATAAAAGAGCAATGGCTCGAGCACCCAAAAGATGAAATGATATAAGAAAGAGTAGTTCACTAACAACTTCATAGAAATACTCTGCTGGTACCATTAACATCATAAATAAGAAATATCAGGAATGCACATCGATGTTTCCTAGAAGATCCACATTTCCAGAAGTTACACGATTTATCATGGCAATGTTTCACAGCAGAAAAAACAGGTGGGACAGAAAAGGATGAAGCATCAACCGATCAAATTGTGTGTAAAGTGGAAAACGAAGATATATCTCTGCTCGAAAGCCATAATGTTGTGACTATTCTTTGTCCTTTTATGGAGTTTTTTTTTTAATAATTTTTTTACCGAGCTATTGATTTGCATTTCTTACTTACAAGTATTGTCAATTAATTTTGAGTTCAACATGCCTAAATGGAAGTAGAGACTGCCTTGGCTAGCATATTTCTAAACTGAGTATAGGCAAATAAGCCTGGAGATCCTCTGCCACACCATTTGGCAGTGCTTGTTGGAAAAAATTCTGAAGTACAAACATGTACTGTTCAGATCACTGTCAGGAATTTGCTTCTGACAGTGATAAACAAACACTGTTCAAATCAGTGTTCAAAACAGGGCCAATTTCCAGAATTTTGCTTAATGATTTTGGGACAAATAATTAAGCAATAAAACAACAGAACAAGGGGCAGAAATTCTTGTTAGGTTACTGTCATCCCTAAGATTTTATTTATAGAAAAAGATAAAAAATACAAGAATGGAAATTCAACCTTAATACAATCTCTTCTAATAAAACAGGAAACTAGAATCTACAAAATCTGAGAAAATAAAGGCAACAAGATATGATCAATATAATTTGATCTTATTTATCATAAACACAAATGCTAGAATTAAAACACAACTAAAACATAATAAAGGAAATCTTCAATGCAGTGTTCTTCACGGTTCTGCAGCTTCTCTTCAATGTGCATGCTTGGAATCAGCTACACTTTGAACTTCAATCTTCAACAGTGCTATCATAGATGGCTGCCTGGTCAGTTGCCATGACCTCCTCGTGGGTCTGAACAAGGAAAATTGTCTACAGTTGAGGACCCATTGCAGCAAAAAGAACAGCTTGTGCTGAGCTAGGTTTCTTACATCAGAGATTTCCTAGATTTTTTTTCCTACACAAACCCTAACCAAGACACCATTCTGAGGTGACAACCCATGCTTCTTTATAACAACTTCTAAAGAGATGATATCTCATTTCTTAGATCAGACATACGTTTATAAGTCTTGATAATAGCATTTCTAAGAACCTGTGAAGGAAAAAATGGGATTGAAAAAGGAGAAAAATCTTAAGAGAGTGCTAATAAAAGCAAGTGAAATCTTTTAAGAATATATAGCAAGAAAAAGAAAATCCATAAGCAGGAAAAATATTCTGCTAAAAAAAGAAGTGGAAAATGATAATCAAGCACGGGTGAAAACTTCTATATATGTCTGTTGAATTGCCACCATGTAACCTCAGACAAATGATCTTACAAGGAAATGAAAGGATTAGTACAGGACGACCAGAAGCAGAAGTTTGATCACCATGAAGCTTTTAAAGATAATATAACAAAGCTGGACGACAAGTTATGAATATTTGGAAATCGCTTCTCCTCCATTCTTTCCACAGAACAAAACAGATTTAGAAAGATGAAGTTTCCTTTGAGAACCATAAAAACCTCTCCTTCATTTCCCCCCAAAATGGCTGTCGAAGGAAGAGAAGACAACGGGTAAAGGCAAACCAAATAAGCTAATAGAAAAGGCAAACCTTTTCCTTGTCCTCTACCATTCCTTTAGTTCTCTTCCTTCTTCCTCATACCAAAGGGTGAAACCTTGTTTATTGTTCTTCAAGTAGAAACTAACTTCAGCTATCAGCAGAACCTGTTTATCATGGTCAGGATAAATTCGTGCGATAACTTAGCCACACCTTTGCAGTTACTGCTACGTATAAATCAGATAGTTTCTCTCAAAATTTTTTTTTTGAAGTTTGGGAATTTTTATAATCTTAAACAAAAATGGCTGAAAATATTTATAATCTAAATTTTTGTTGCTATGTATATTTAGCATTCGACTATGTAAATGTAAAGTGTATAACATAACTTCCCAACCATGATCGGGAAATACACTTCTTCTACCATGAGATTATCTCGCGGGCAGTTTGCCTTCCCTTCACCTTGTTGTTGAGCTCTTCAGACAGAGCATGCCGGTCAGTTCTTTCTCTTCCACTTTCGATGCTGTATATAAAGTTTGGACTACCCTTTGGTGGAAACAACTCTTCTAAAAGCAGGAGCATTCTTAATGATCTATTCAGACAGATAATGTGAATGAAATGTGCTAATCAAAAGTCGCACCATGCCAATCAGATGAAGAAAACCTTAGCCATTAAAAACCAAGAAAAGACTTAAGGGTTGCTTCTCAATTTGGCTCCCTTTTACAACCCAGCATATGAGTGACAGGGAGAGACATGTTTCACCTTGTACCGTTTATTTTAGGTTTTCCATTTCACCCACATGAAGAATGAAAATATTCCAAGGGAAAAATAAATATTGATGGCATATTTATTAAACCAAGCTCTTGCATCCAGAGGATCTGCTGGCTTTTCAACTGTATGTCTGATAAGCCAAGTGAAAATGTAAAGGCGTAGTTGATTTCTAAATTTTAATGTGCAATGCTTGCACCAAAAGGAAAGGGGGGGAAAACCACTGCAAGAAGGTGCACAACAGAAGTTGCAGGAGCATATTGAATGCCTCACACAGGGCATAAGAAACATGCCAGATAATAAGCATCCATGTTGACTCAAAATTCTCTGTCTGCAATGAAATTTGTTAACTGAAATTCTCTCAGGAGTTCTTAGGCACCCTTTTTTTCATATATTCTCAATGTCATAGAAAATGAGCAGAATTTAACCTCAACCACCCTCCCCCTGGTCCAGTAAAACAGAACAAGAAGGATAAAAAGGGTTCATTGTTTTCTAGCTGAAGGCAAACGTGCGCTGATATGATTAACTTGCCTGATTGGATATGAGACTGAAGTTGAGCCTTGCATGCTCATTCAGTCCATATTAGTTGATTGATTGAATTTAGAGAGAGAAGTATAAGGAAAAAAAGGAAATTGTAAGAATCTTCATTGCATGGGTGATGAAGATCCACACCGAGAATTGTTTATTGTTCCAATAACATAGCTTTTTGATGTCTCGCAAGCATGATCCATTCATTGCTTATATTTATGGAGTATTTATTGATTGTAACATAGATGGTTCATTTTATTTTATTTTATAACCGCGGTGTTCGGGTTAGTTTGTGCGCACCACAACTAATTATCGAACCCACTGAACACCCTGGAAGCCCAATAGAGCAGTGTAATGACACGTGCATAGAGGTGATCAAATCATGTGCAGAGGAGGAACAGTTCGATTCCGGCTAGGCCAAGACCTCAAGTGCAGCATAGACGGTTCATTGTTATGAGGGATGGATGCTTATTGTGCAAGCATTAAAACATGGTCAAAGCCATGAGTAGATCTACTTCCATTCTTCGAACAAGTATTCGGTGCTTTCCAGCTTGAATTTACAGTCTGCAAGGATAGTTCATGGACTCAACGCCTTGCCTGTTGCAGGGCATGCTTACCCTCTGAGAGATGCGTGATTTGGAAGGCAAACTAATCTAAATAGTTACCATATTTATCAAATACTTTCTACCAGTATTTAAATACTCAATGCCTTACCTGCATTATTTAATTTCTCATGTCCGGATGACTGATCATAAAACGAATGATTTAAATGCTGGACGAAACAAGATAAGCTTTCTGAATAGATATTTGTGCAAGAGAAAAATCAACACTTTCTTTGCTTTATACGACCTTTTTCTCACCCCATGTTCATAAATGTCTCATTTATACCTTGCATGTCATCCATCTTAATCTTTGTTTTCACATAAAGGTTGCTCTTTTGTATACGTGAGACTATATACATGTATTCAAATCTTAATCTTTATAAAACTATACCTTAAAATCTTAATCTTTATTTTTTTTACCCCATGTTCATAAAATTTCTTCTGGGCTAACAAACCATCTCCCAGCTTCAGTCCATGGTTGCTTCTGGGCTGCAACCATGTTCTTTTACAATCTGGCTTGGCTTTCTTTCCATTATGCTCCAGTTGCCTAGGGTCAAGTCCTAACAAGATGAGTCAATTACCCCTATTTCTAATTGCTTCCCCCCCTCACCTATCTCTTTGAGAGTCCCCTTACATCTAGCTGAGAAGTGTGATTTGGATTTTGTTTCTAAATTGCATCGCCTGTACCATTCTGTATTAAATTATAGTATGCAAATTGGGTGTGACTTCATGTGCAAAAAACTTAGAGATCTTTACTGGAGGTTTTGAGCTCGAGTCAGGACGTGCTTAGCTTGTAAAAATCTGGGACAATCAAGATTTTACCCGCTTAACCCGGGCTCACAAAAAATAACTAAAGGGGGTGGGTTTCCTCAAATTCATTCTAGTTTATTTATCATCATGCAAATCTAGATGAAGTCTATCGTAGTTTATTTATTTTGAAAAAAAAATCATTAATCATCTTTTTAATCTATTTACTCTAAATCTTGTAAACAAACTCAATGAAACCTCATATAAATCTTTTAGTGCTGAGCTAGAATTGCATCATACACCTATCTGCCTGTTTGACAGATTTTTTCTTCTATATCTGATATACAACTCAAGAAAGAACTTGGAAAAACACATATAGATACTGCCATTGCTCATTGTCAGAGATCAGATGATGTACCTTTCAACATGGGTCAATTCTTCTTCCGAGCTTTGGAAACCAGAATCAAAGTTCTTACACCATCAGAATATTTGTCGTCTGTGACCAAAATACAGATAACAAATATATTCATGCGTTATACTAATTGATGTTTTTGATTGAACCGATCTTTCTTCGTTTGAAAATGATCATTTACATCCATCTCTAAGATTTTTGCAACCACCTGTCAAATCTAGAAAAATTCGTCGGTAAAGGTTTGCCAGCAGGAGTTTCAGCTATTTTCTTTCTATAGCTACGTGAAAGAAGCTCTTAAACGCGGTGGAGCCGGCAGCAACATGGCATTTAACGAGCTACCTCCGTACTAAGCGTTAAATGCAGTTCTGGATGACGATGATAATAAATAAAGAGCAAAAAAACAACAGCAGCAGAGAAGAAAAGATGATATTTCGTGGTTCGTATAACTTTCCCAACCGTTCATCTAGTTGATGTTTTGTTTCCGAGCATATGGCGGGTCCCAAAGTAGAACAGGGGCATGTTATGGGCACATGCTTAACGGGTCTGTGGTGACCCAGTTGCTTGCATGCACATGGATTACGTATACCTCTGACCCCATTTGTCTACCATCAAGCTCATACCCTCTCCGCCGCAGTTTTCTTTTTTCCTTGCCGGAGTTCGGGTGGTTTCACGTTGATTTTATTTTTATTTTTTTGGCATATTCTTCGATGAGATTTTCTGATATTAATCAAACTGAAAGTATTTTTCAATCAGGATAGTTTATTTACAGAAAAATAAGAATCATTCATAACTTCTTTTGGAATTCAAGCTTATTATCATTATTATAGTTTTAATACCTTTGGATAATATACGAGTGACTGCTGTGTAAATGGCAAGGGCGGCAGGTGATGAAGATAAGCTTCTCGATGGCAGCAAAATAAAAGTAGAAGAAAGAGAGGTCCAGCCACAACGCAACGTAACTCCATGATTGCTGAACACTTCTGGCTTGTTCATCCATCGAACAAGAAGAGGACGATGATTGTCACATGGGATTGATGGAATTATCAGAAAGCCAATGAGCACTGATTTGACTGCCTCGTTTATCATGAATATATCCATTCCAAACATTTTTTTAGATGCCATATAATTTATCCATATTTTGTGGATGAGGAGTCAATAAAATTTTGATTTTCTCGATATTTTATAAAAATACATGTTCTGATTTAAACTCAATACTTGTTATATAAATTATAAATTTTTTATCATCATTCAACCTAGATACTTTTTCTAACATGTTTTTTTTTTGTATAAACCACGCGATGTCTCAGACGCTAAGATAAACTAATCCACGTTCACACCAGGTAGGCCTGAAGCGTGAAGCAGCTCCCAAATAACTGACTCCATACAAGCAGGATGAATCGAACTTAACCTTTTTAAAGAACGAGAGTGTCTTCACCACTCACTGCAAGATCCTTAGGTTCTAACATGTTGAAGGTTAAAGTTAAACCCTTCTCTGAAAAGATAATTAATGGGTTGCTCTCCTACAGATCGCGTTAGAGATCATGGCAATGTTGAGAAACTATATCCTGTGATTCTCTTCTCTCCTGTTCCCACACACAAAAAATATAAAAAAATCCGAACGAGTGTATACATCCACTGAGAAATAAATTCAGCCGGCAGATAGGCCCAACAGGCAATTGCCTATAAATACCATTACTTTCCAACATAACTCGACATAAACACTCTTCCATCCCATCCCAACTCACTTGGTCTACTGTTAATTTCTCTCCACCAAGAAAATGGGAAAATCAAGCATTGCCATTTTCTTATGCCTTCTGCTGGTGCTTGTTCTGCTAGGACAAAACCAGGTAAGGATCCGCAATGCTGTCTCTTTTGTTTTTTCAAGAAACTTTCACTTCAATTTGCGTTCATGCTAATGATCATATTGAACTGGATTGTCTAGGCTTTTAGAACACCAATCTCAGCTTCACAGCCACAACGACAAGGCAACCATGCAATGGTGAGACTATATTTATGCACACGAGCCCTAGCTTGCTTCTTCAAACCATGAAAGTGCGCTATATTTTCTTATTTCAAAGCTAACTCCTTTTTGGGTATTGCAGTATGGTGCCACTCAAGGCAGTCTTCGTCCTCAAGGTGAGTTCCCTTTTCTCTTTGTTGGTTTCCATTTTTGTTGACGAAGAGATGAGTTTAACCGAGTTGTTGTGGACAGAATGTGCACCAAGGTGCACCACCAGGTGCTCGGCGACGGCGTACAAGAAGCCATGCCTGTTCTTCTGTCAAAAGTGCTGCGCAAAGTGCTTGTGTGTGCCTCCTGGCACGTATGGGAACAAACAGTCTTGCCCTTGCTACAACAACTGGAAGACCAAGAGAGGAGGGCCCAAGTGCCCTTGAAAATTCGTGTTTCTACAGGACCGTCTCCTTCCAGCAGCTACCTAATTTATCAGTAATTGCAATCTATGTAACCAGTCAGTAATCACTTCCCTTTTTATCACAGACCCTATTAACATGAACTTCTTAATTATTATGTCATTAGAATTAAAAATGTAGCCTGGTCGGCAATTTTATGAGGTTGACATCGTTATATTTTCTTCCCTTTTTTATATCTGTAGTAACTCACTACTTGGTTGCAAATCATAAATATTTAAAAGCCAAGCTTGTACAGATTTCAGATTTATGCAAGAATATAACACCCCGATAGGAAAGGCTCTAACGAGCAAGCAGCAGTGGTGGTCAAGAAACCAGAAGGCATGATAAGGTATCATGCCCATGGATACACCCCCACACATGGGATGAGTTCAATTAATTGCAGACTATCATAGTGGCATGATCATAAAAGGGTTGTAATCTACCGCAGATCTCAAGTTCGAGTCAGAATCTGTATTTTTTATAAAAAATTGAGACAGTCAGAATTCTACTCATTTAACTTAATCCCATAAAATATGCTTTCCGAGAATAGAGTTTTCTAACATAAAAAAATAAAAAACTATATTTGTCTACTTTCATCAGTTCATAAATATCTGAGAACTATCAAACAACCACCGACGTCCATGAAATTTACATTTTGTCTCCCATCCCCCTTATTTATATCGGTGGCTGTAGCTGTGCATGTTAACTCTCCGTTTTACTATCGACAATTAAAGCAATGAACTAGACCTGTACTTTTTCGAGCAGAATCCCTTTGCTGGGAAGTAATTTTCAATCTCCCGTTCATTAAAACAAAAGGATCACGAATGCGCATCAGTCCATGGATGACAAAAACAGGATCGGAAAATTACTTGCACGAACAGCAACATGCACGCAATTTATCAAAAGATTAATTATATTAAGCCAGCCAAATAGATAGCCAAAATATACACAGTTCTTGCTAGCATAGTTACTTGATAATGTATGGATTCAAAAGACAAAGCAATGACTGAACTGGGGTGAAAACTGCACATCCAGTTGAAGTCTTATTTTATCTTCCATTGAGAATAGATTAATCATCACATGATAGTGAAGCACGAAGAGAGAGGGCACCATTTATGCTGTTGTAGGAATTTATGAAGGTCCAACATATATGATATGAAGGTGAGGGAAAAAAAGGCATCGATCGAATATAAAAGCTTGAGCCTTAAAGTTTGTGTTGGACTTGATGCAAAACGAAAAGGAAAAAAAGAACAGAAAGAGAATAGTGAGAGTTGAAAGAGCTTCCAAATCCTTCTAGCCGGAAGTATCTGCTAGAATTTAAAATTTTTAATATTTATTTATATTTAATCTATGAATTTAATATTTAAGAAATAAATTTAAAATCAAGATAAAATTTATGGAACAAAAATATTTTGCAAGGAAAATAATAAAAAAGTTATAATCATAGAATTTCTATTGCATCAAAATATTTTTCTAAATATTATTGTTCAGTGCTCTCTTAATAATGAGCATTTATTAAAGTTGTTAAAACTAAGGCATGTTATGTTTTTTCCTTCATGATTGGAAACAATTGATCTCATAAGCAAAGATATATGAAAGGTGCTTAGAACTAATATGTAAATACTTAATGGATTACGTTTACGTTAAACTAACCCGTATAAAAATTCTATATGGAGATATCATGTGTCAATAAAAAGGCTTATGTAACAATTGTGTAAGTGATATTTAGACTTGATATTAATAAGTTATATTATATATTATATAAGAAGTGTTATGTTTTGAACATCTTACACATTATCTTGCTAAACATAAGAAATGAGCTAACATTAGAAATGAGCAAACTTTAAAAAACAACCACTACAGCAATACCACCAAGTAGGTCTCTCTATTTGTGGTATCAAATTCAATTAGAGTTAAATTAAGTCAAAAAATTAAATACAAATGTAAAAGAGAGAAAAGGTAGAAAAGACAAAAGGTACAGACACCTCGTGCCTGAAAAACTTTTGTCCCTCCCCCTCCAAGGTTAAATTTTAACCTCCTTAAATCCCCTACCAAAGGTATCCAGAGACTTAAATAGGAACTGACCTAAAAAGTCCGAGCTGTGAGTGCTCAATCAGCTTTCAACTTTGATCACCTGATGTGAGACCATGTGCATGCGGTAGTGAAGAAGGAGTCCAACTTTCCAATTTGCAAAGATGATTGGTTGCCACATGAGGCCAATTTCGAGAGCATGGGGTTCACTCAGCATCTCCTACCAAAAATCAGACATAAATTAAAATTATCAGAAATGGCAGCCTAACTAGGGTCTGGAATGCGTAAGGGCCACCAAGGGAGATAGAGAAGGAAATGGAGCAAAAAATGATCTATCAAGAGGAATCTGAGATTCTAATAAGTTCAGTAACGCATTACAGTTTTTTACTATGCCCTAGTCCTTGACTCTAAAACTTTTCAGCATTCTTTTACTTGTAATCATTTCAAAATGGAAGAGGTACTGTGGCAAATACCTATTGTTAGTCACTCTATAGAGAAGGTCTTGGCTAACAATCAGAATCAAGTTAGAGATTTGTGAACATTGCTCTACAAGCTCTGCTACTTGAAGAACTAGATGACAATATGCAAGAACAAAATGATATAGGAAAGCAAAAAATAATAATGGAAACCTTACAGTCAAGCTGATTGAGAACAAGACTAACAAGGTTATACAGACCCAGAAATGTTCTTAGGTATTTTTACTTTAATGTACTTGTTACTAGAAAATCAACAAAACATCAAGATTACCTCTATTAGAATGTTCTTTTAGCTGAGCGAGGGCTACTGCAATCTTTGCACCAACAAGTGCATTATTTTTCACAAGTGCAATGTCTGAACTTGAGTTAAGATCAACTTCACAAAATCACAACAGCAAAATTATAAAAATGAGCAGAGCAATATTATTTACATGTCAGTTTCGTGGCCACAAAATAAAACTTCCCAAATTTGAATACCAGGTGTTAAGAACAAGTAAAAGGATACTAGATGCCAGGGAGGCTCCTCCAGTGAGTTCGTTCACTTTTGCAAGCAAGAATGGAGTTTCAGCATTGCCGGTTATATTCTTGTCCCTAAGGATCCAGTTCCATATATGTAAAACTTGAAGCGAAATAGATAATAAATGGCAAAAAAAGTTGAAAACAAAATGGAGCTGAGAAGTTTCCAACCTAGCTTCTCGTAGGGCAATTTGTATAGCAGACTCAATTAAGCCTCCAGAAGCTGAGTGTTCCTTGGGGATTGGAACTGCAATTAGAGTTCCAGTTCCAAGCTTAAGTTTCAAGTTAGCATCTGCAATTAACAAAGAAAGGAAGCACAGTTACTCATGATTCTTCTCATTCTTGCATGGGTTGAGGGTGGAATAAAGGTAAATTGAACAAACTTTTTCACTTGCCTATTAGCCGAGCACAGTCATCCGGGGTGTCAACACGACAATGTACCTGTATTATTTGTCATAAATCAACTAGAAAAATTCATAAGATCATATGCAATTGCATGTTAAATGAAAACTTGCACACACAATGTATATTAGCAGGGTAGAAGCAACATTTTTATAGCCACAGGCTTTTTCACGAATGCAGCATTATTTTCAGATGCATGTGTCATTTTTGTGTTTCTCTTGTATACAGACCATGGCAAGATTTATCAATCTTTTTTGGGTTCATCTTGTGAATTCCCCTATGTCCTAGGTTCTGCTCCTTGAAAATCTTGGACTTAGGTAGACCAAAAGTAGCCTCAAATATTCTGCTATTGTAATTGTTAGGTGCAGTGAGCACAGCTGATATGGTTGATTTGGTCCACCTACACCAGTCTATGCACCCTTGTAAGCAAACTTGAGCCATTATTTGTTTCTCAGATTGAAAGAAACAGTACTACTTCAAGGGACCATAACATAGTGGGGATTTTTTCCCTCAGACAGATAATATCAAGGAAAGTCATCAGGTGGTGCAATCCTAGAAAGTGGGCATGGATTGCAACCTAACCTAACAGATTTAACCATACTCGCGATTTGCAAATTGCATCTTGGAAATCATTTAATGAGAACAGGTGTACCTTGCAACTGCTTCTCTCTGTGAAAAATGCGGGAAACTCGTTGGTATTATAAGCAGCAACACAAACACCCTGAGTCTCCTGTATTATTAAAACTGATATGAGCATCTGAAATTGAATTGCTTCCAAAGTTAAACGGGGTAAAAAAGGTGGCGTATACCAAATATTCTAGGGTTCTGGGAATATCCAATATAGATTTTACTCCAGCAGAGATTACTGCAACTGGAGTCCTGCCAAGCTCTGTAAGATCAGAAGATATATCCATTGCTGCCAAGAAAACATAAGAGAAATGTATATCAATTCCAGCAATCAAATAAGGCTTCATGAAAGTCACCCCCTCTTCTTCCAGACCAGAACAAAGCTCGCTTGTATGGTCAGAAACAGGTTGGTAGTGGGTGTGTGTTCCAAACATCACATTATCACAATCAACAAGTCATACGAAATGGGCGCTCTCACTACACAACACTGCTATCAATGCAAGGCCGGCCACATCACCAGGATAGAGATGGAAGCTAAATTATGGAACTTACTTTGCTCACCGTGTCTATGTACTCCCCCAATTCCCCCAGTAACAAAAACATGGATACCAACCTGTATGGGTTAACAAGCAAAACCCACGTTAAGAACACATTTGAACCATACAGCACATGCTGTTTATTTGCAGCAAAAGTATAAGAAATTGAAACGGAGAGATCACCATGGAAGCAAAAAACATGGTTGCGGAAACAGTAGTAGCACCATTCCCCCTGTTAGCCACCTAAGAAAGTAAAAATAAGAATGTAAAGTTAGCTGCAACACCTAACAAGCAATCAAATATTAGTGTTGGTTTAAGGATTCCATATATCAAGCATGCAAGGGGTAACAGAAAAATGAGCACAGGAATTACCCAGGTTCCAAAATAATATTACTCCTTCATTTGCTCAAAATCATTGTAGGCAGTTGCTTCGAGTTCAACTTTTTAGCTGACAAACTTATTACTTAGCTAATTCTTAGCAATCAAAACTTACTCCATGAAAATCAATGAGAAATTAATTTGCACAACTGGTTGACTTCTTTGTCATGAGATCTACCTTGATCAACAAACAAGGTGCAACCAAAAGTAGTTTTCAGCGTTATTGACCTGGCATATTGATACCAGATCAAAACACTCCCTCAAGTGCGCAATAATAAAAAGTGAGAAACTACCCAGAGCTACATTGCAGTTCTTTTATATATGTGCATTACAATAGAGAGAAAATGCATTCACAAAGTGAGTCATATTCAAAGCTACTCACAACATGTGCAATGTCTCTCCGAGCAGTCTTTTGTGCTTTAGTTCCAAGAGTAGCAAGTCTCTCTAGCTCTCCCATACTCAAACCTAAAAACATAGCATGCTTAGAAACAAGAGAAAATTACATTAAGAGAATAGTAATTATCTTACAGCAAAGAAAATTCATATCTTCCACAATTGCAGCAGAAAGGGTGAGAGAAGGGCAAAAGACATATCCAGTCCCCTTCAATCCCAGCCTCAACCAATGTAAGCATAGCAAAGAGTTTTATACTGCTGGAAAGAGTTTATTGTGTCTCCTTGTAAGTTAAACTGAATAAAGTGGATAAGCATTGCGTGCAGCATTTAATACATAGAGCTAGAAAGCATCAACATAACCACCAATTATCTTTTTTTATTAATCCAGAAATAGAGAGTTCTTATTGATTCTGTGACAACAGTCTACTCTTTTAAAGTTCAACCCCCTAAACTTGCCAAGCCATTCTCTAATTTTACAGAATTGGTTAATATGTGCAGGCTCTAGTTCCTAAAAGGTCTCAAATTTATTTAACATGTGTCATTAACAACTGGTCTGTAAGACCACCTTCCTCAGGATTCAGCTAACAGGTTTGGTATGAGAAATACACAGAAAAAATGTCACTGGATTAATCTAATTCCTTAATTATCTACAGTCAATTCAATGATTTTACGTATTTGCTGTGTTGACTTATTGAATGAACATGTGGCAAGTTTGCCCCACTATTTAAAAATATCAGGAGAGATCTCTCCATCCACTTCATATTCTGCGGTCCATTTTACTTTTACCAAGTCAATATAATTGCAGCACAATGATGAAGAGAACCTTCTCATCACCATGCACAAATAAAATTGAAAAGAGAGAGTTTAACATAAAAATACCAACGCAAGGTACACCATCCAAAATGGCAACGGTGGCAGGAACTGCTCCATTCTCCCTCACAATTGCCTCCACCTCCTTTGCTGTTTCCAGGTTTTTAGGATAAGGCATACCTGTCCATAACTTAAAACCATCAGAAGCCATGGCAAGCAATAGCAATACCCAGAACGTATTTTACAAAATGGATGCGAAAGATTGAACGAAAGCTGAGCACTTTCTATATCTCATTTCAGGCAATATGACTGCACTGTAAAACCATGGACTTGATACAGGAAAACGGGCTATCAAAAGAAATTAAATTGCACGCCCGGAATTAGAAAAAAAAGGTTTAAAATTTAACAAAAATAATAAGTTGAGGAACATGAAAAGGCACACCATGAGAAATAATAGTGGATTCTAAAGCAACAACAGGATGCCCAGTTGACAGAGCTTCAGCAACCTCTGGAGATAGTTTCACCAACCCTTGTCGAATCTGATAACAATACCATTAAGTTAATAAAGCCAACAGGTAAAAAAAAGATGAAGGATATCTTGCCTTAGAGTTTGAGTGTGGAGGGTGAAGGTGCCTCTGTAAATTCGATAATCTTGACAGAGCTGATGACGAAGACTCCATCTTTTGTTTTTCCCAAGATAGTAAGCAGAACTGCAGAAGGAAAGAAGGGGAGGTTGGTGCTGGTGGCGTCTACTGAAGACCGGTGTCAGATAAACAGGTCCTTTTATGTTTTGTTTTTTCTCTTATGGTCCTTTTTACCTCACCATCTCCATGTACAATTAATTTAATTTTTAGCTTTATCTATTTCATTTCAACTGGTGTTCTGTTTTATTTTAATTATAACAGTATGTTTGGGTTTTAAAACATTTCAGCATATTATTTATTTAAATTTTAAATATAATTAAAAAATATTAATGTTGAACTCTCAATCCATTTATGTAAGTTTATAGATAATTTGGATTGACTGTAAAAATATAATTTAATTACAAAAATCCAAGATAATATCTTTTAAAAATAATATTAAAATTATAACATATTAGATTGATCATGTTCATGGTTTAACCTTCATAATTTATGACCTGGATCATAAGATTATAATAACTTTAAATAAAACAAAATAAAATAATTATAAAGTTCAACTCTTACTAAATTTATTATTAAATAATGAAATTAAAAAAACTCAAAAAAGGAACATTTCAAAACAAAATTATAAATTTAAACAAATCTATAAATATATCATCGTCAATTTTTTGAAAAAAACTTTGATTCTTCTAACATTTTAACCTGGAATATAGAAATATATCAGAAAACTTCTCGTAAATTTCAGTTTAATCCAATTGTCAAATTGATTATGTAAAACTATATATTATGTAAAACTATATATTATTTAATATATATATATACACACACACAATTTGGTGTCAAATATGGATGGAAAAATTTGATTAAGAATTTATGAAGATAATTGATACAAAGATTTTAGATATTAGGAATTTCTTCTTCTTCTTTTTTCTCATTAAAAATTAATCAAAAATTAGCATGAGAGGAGGAAAGTTGAAAGTCATTGCTCTCCACACAATCACAAGCGGCCTTTTGAGGTTAACATGGAGCTTTTGTATTTCGGCCATTCATTTTTATTAATTTTTATTGACATTTTAAGACACTGGAAGACATTCATGTAAATGAAATCTCTGATGGAAACATAAGCATCACAAAATCCAACCGTTTTCATTCTTTTCTGCGACCTCTGCCACTTCCTTTGTTCATGGCTTCCAGCCTCTCCTTCACTGCCATCACTGACTCTCCACTTACACTTGCAAAATTCTCAAACCACCCTCAAAGAATCCATCCCTTTCCTCTTCTACCTCTCGACACCTCTTCCAAGTGCTTTGCTAGCTCTAGAAGAAGGGTAACATCACCATTAGTTGCTCATGCGGTGAAAGAAAAAGTGATCGATCAGTCACTGAATTCAGAGACTGCCCTTGACTCTGAAACCACCACCCCTTCGTCCTCCAAGCTTGTTCTCGTCGTTGGTGGCTCTGGTGGTGTTGGTAAGCACTTATAATACTCTGCAACTTTGCTTACTTGCAAATAATACTGCATCCACGTGCTCTAATGATACTGTTATTCATGAATTAACAATATGTGGTCCTGTCTTTAGATTTTGGGGTGTGAGTACACCTAGTTTTATAGTACACTAACATTTTCTAATCTCATGAAATGATTGATGTATGTGGTTGATTGAATAGTTGTTGCTAACGATTAGTAATAAATCTTGTGCTAAAAAGATATCTATCAGTCATGGAACTGGGAGGAAAAGAAAAGGGAGTGAAACTGAACTCCTTCATTAATTAAATTTCTCTTGTTTTGTTCAATGAGTGGAAAAGAAAGGGAAAAATTATAATTTGTATCTTTTTACTATACACTATTAATTTAATATGCAGCTTTGGTGAATCTGCTGACTTGTGTTACAAATTTTGAATCAAGATTTTGTATTTCCGTATTTTGATTTCCTTTCGCAAGTGCGAGGAAGCTTCCTTCACTTCCTCCTTTCCCCTCTTCATTTTAGCACCCAGACTATAAATTAAACTTCCTTTATTTTATATCCTAGACTTTCCTTCCATTTGCGTTGATAAGAAATCATGTTTGCCTGGAATCCAGTTATTGTTTCCATTCGTGCAGGGTATCTGTTGATTGCAGGACAGTGTGTTAACATGCAAGTTTAAGCACAGGACACTGTGTTAACATGCATTTTTCGGAGGAATTTAGCTTACTAGTTAATTGGTGTAATTGTAACTGAATGGTTGTGGCCAAGCTTTCAAACATTATATGATGAAACAAACGGGTACACCATGGGTCACATTTAGAACTCATGAAAGTACATTGTGGGGCGTAAGTAACTTTAAAGTAGGGGAGGGGGGATGACTGGATTTCAAGTCCCCTTGCTACTTTAAGAACAGGGAACAGCATAACTTTTACGCATACGTCTTAGTTCCTGTTAAGATCTGAATTATCAGTAATGCAGTTCTTGTGACTGATTCTTTGTTTACATTTTACTGCTAGATAGTTCACTAAGGTAGCATTTAGTTAATGTCTCGTAACAGAACAGACAAGGACAATGGGACATTTCTCCCTGTCACATAAATTTACTCAAAAACTGTCCGAGAGACAGATTTATTTTATGTCTCTCTTTTGTCCTAGTTTTTTCTGTATCATGACAGTAACCAAATGCTATCTATGTTGCTTCCTTTTCAGGGCAGCTTTTAGTGGCATCATTGCTAAACCAGAATATTAAATCACGTTTGTTACTGCGAGATCCCGAGAAAGCAATAGCATTGTTTGGAAAGCAAGATGAGGAGAAACTGCAGGTGCCTATTTTATCTGATTTCATCTGCTGATTGACCTTTCTTTCCATATCATTACCACCTTATACCATTTTCATTAGCATTCTGGTGCGTATAAATTCCTTGCTACAAACTTGTTTTCTTTCCTCAGGATGTAAAACTTGATCATAAAGAGCTGTTAAAACTGTCTAGGTATTTAAAGGAGACACTCGGAACCCTGAGGATCTAGATCCATCTTTGTTTGAGGTTTGTGTTCATCTACCTATATTTTTTCCCATATTTCTGGAGGATGCCAAGAATATTTGGCTAGTTTACGAGTGTAGTTATTAAAGTTTCATAAATTTATATTGTAGGGAGTCACACATGTGATCTGCTGCACTGGGACAACAGCTTTTCCTTCAAAGCGATGGGATGGAGATAATACACCAGAAAGAACAGGTCAGAATTTTACCAACCGCACATTATGTTGAAAGTCCTTAACTTTCTTATAACTTCAACTCATGAAAATACACACAAGCACTACCTGACAGAAGTTTATGCCTACATTGACTGTGTTGTTTTTTCTGAAGATTGGGAGGGTGTCAGGAATCTTGTTTCTGCATTGCCTTCAACACTGAAAAGAATTGTTCTTGTTTCATCAGTTGGTGTAACCAAGTTCAATGAACTACCATGGAGGTGAGACTGAGTTGTATTTGCAGCGGACCTATAGCTTGACTGTTTGAGAAATCAATAAATCAAAGAGTTGATTACATTAAGCAACAAATGAAGTAGTGTTATCATTTCTGATTATCTGTCTAGAAATACTTAATTGTAGCAGGAACAGTTTAACAATAGTTTCAAGGTATCTAGCTAATTGAAGTTTACTCCATATAAAGTTAAATCTATCCGGGTGATTGGGCTGGCACACTTTCATTAGAGAGAGAGAGAGATTTATGCTTGAGTTTGGCTTCTAGACTTTTACTTGACTAAATGCAGCCCTTTGTTTCTAACCTTGCAATGTCTTGGGAGCCTGTATAGGCTAGCATATTTGAATAAATGTAAGGATTCATCTATTCTTCAGTCTCTGGAAATATTTGAAATGCTGCTTAAAGCGGATATCAATCCCTGAGCTTCATTTTCTAACAGAACAAATGAAACATCTGCTACCATGTTTTGTCTTGGATTAGATTCATTTGTCTCATTCTGTCTCCTTGCAGCATTATGAATCTTTTTGGCGTTCTCAAGTATAAGAAAATGGGGGAAGATTTTGTTCTCAAATCTGGTCTTCCATTTACTATAATCAGGTTTGGAAATACTTTACCAGCTTGGTGTTGTAAACTTGAAGATTTATTATAGGAAATACAGAAGAATTTTAATTTGCAGTGCATGACTATATGTTCTTACATGTATGTTTTCAGACCTGGTAGATTAACAGATGGACCTTACACATCATATGATCTAAATACCTTGCTCAAAGCTACTGCTGGGAAAAGGTGTGCAGTTGTCATTGGTCAAGGTACACATTCTTGTTATATTTTTAAGATGGTGACTTGACCCATGGAGCTTGAGTTTTCTGCTGCTTTCTAGGATTGCCAAACTTGGCTTATATTTGAATTGCTGGACAGGAATTGAATTCAAATAATACTAATTTCTATGCCACTAGGGTGGCCTGAGAAGTTGATTTCAAAAATTAAATCAGGCAATGATACTAGTTTGTAAAATCCGTAAAACTATAATCCATTGATCATTGACGCACAAGTTTTACTTTCTGGTGAATAAGGTACTATCAGGAGGGGAATTGTGGTGTTCAGTGTTATTGCTATCTTGGAATTTTCTTTTTAATTTCATTTGGGATCTGAAGTGTGCAGCTTAAAATTTAATTCTGCATCTTTTTGCGACAACAATTCTATCATGAACCTACATTGGGCTGAACATAATTTTTTTTTTATACAAATTTAATGCATGATAATGATACTGGCTGATATGCATCAAAACTATCTTGTTGGGTTATTTCTCGTGTTTTTTCTTGACCATTTCCCAATGATAAAATCCTTTCTTTCTTCATCTTACCATTTTGGAACTTTTTGAAAAAGGTTGGTGCCTTGGTTTTCTCAAGCTTCATCATGAATTAGATAATAACAGAATCCTTCTCTAACAAGGAATCCTTTCGTAATAAGATCTTTTGGGATACAATTATGTCAACCCTTCAATTGTTCAAAGTGGCAACACTTATGTTTTGTATGCTTTGTTTGCATCCAACATTTCTTGTATTCTCCATTATTCTTTTTATTGAGTTTTTATCTGGGTTTGCAGGAGATAAGCTTGTTGGAGAAGTTAGCAGAATTGTGGTAGCTGAAGCTTGCATTCAGGCATTGGACATAGAATTTACCGAAGGTGAAATATATGAAATCAACTCAGTTGAGGTATGTTCGTAATGAAAATTACTCCATCACTATTATGGAACAATAGAGTAATTGGTTGTCAAAAGTTTCAGTCCAAATTGTTTTCCCTTTTAGGTGCCCATAGGGTCGATTTATGATGTTGATAAGGTGCATACAGGGTTGTTTTATTGCTACACATAATGACCTCAACGACTTCAAATCTTTTATTTTTTCTCTACCACATGAACTTTAAGACAAGTTATTTGACCTTACTCCTGTGTGGTGAATATATGAAGGTACATTCACCACCTTTGACAACTAAATCCCGTAGGCTGTGATATCATTCAATCACAAAATTTTGACTGACTGGACAAGTTATAATTTGTTTCCACTCCATTTGTGTGTATTCCTGCGGTCCTTCCCAAACTATCCATTTCCATATTGCTGTTTGGTTATCTTTAGAACCATCTCCTGTGGACATGATTTGAGGTGTTGCTTCATAATTGAACCTAAGTTATTACTTGTGCAGGGAGAAGGTCCTGGATGTGATCAGCCAAAGTGGAAAGAGCTATTCAAAAATGCTCCATCACAATGATGTGCTTTGATGAGAAATGTGGAGAAGAGTATCCAAACTATATACACTGTCTAGTTGAAACTAATGACTTTCAGAGCTTAACTAATGACTTTCAGAGCTTGTATAGTATTCTCTTTTGTTTTAGCAATTAAAGACGGGAATATGCACCATCCTGTGAACACAGAAGATTGCATATCACTACTTTGTTATTAATGTCAATGAAAAGCTAAAAGGGTGTCATTTTTTACAACTGGGAAATGTATGTGGTGTTTATACAGGTCATTGTCTTAGAAAGACAAGTTCGAGAGGTCTCTTCTTTTCTTCCTTTCTCAAAGTTTGGTTCTTTTTGAGTGCTGGATTTCGATTCAAAAATAATGGAAACAGCCCTTCCTTGGATATTAATCATAGGAATATTCAACTTTTAAAATAACTTAATTCCACCAAAAAAAAACAGAGAGAGGAAACCATTCCAGGAATTGCTTGGCAAAAAAAGTACTGCAGGGATTTAATGTACATTTATCCATAGAAATGCCTAGCCAAAGACAGACATCATCCACAGAAATGTAGTCTGAAGGAAAATTAAACAATAAACTTGAAAAGGAGAAGTTTTCCCCGAATCTGTTCTAATTTGGTATTCCCTTCTTTCCATCCAATCCATCATCATCAGTGCCATCTCCTACTATTCTCTTCCAGAACCAATGGTTCTGGAACAGAATATATATCTCCTCTATTGGGACTTGCTTTGTTTCTGGAAGGAGAAAGAAGATGAAGGTGCCCATGAAAGCGACCAAGCCGGCAAATATAAGAAAAATCCCATAACGAAGATGGCAGAGAGACACGAGAAAGCATTGTGCTATCACAGCTGTGAAGATCATGTTGACACAGACAACAATGCTTTGGCCAGCTGACCTTGTCTCCAGTGGAAAGAGCTCGCTCGGAACCAACCACCCTAGAGGACCCCACGACCTTCCATAGGCAAAGCAAAACAGGCAAATGATAATGACTAGGAATACGCTGATTGCTTTCGAGAGAGTTACTCCTTGTCCAAACTTCAGGGCCAGAGTTATAGCCAAAGCCACCTGCAGATTGAACAATTGAGTTATTATTCAAGCCGTAGAGAAATGATAAAGAATAGTTTGAGCCTTGGCTTGTTCGGTTACACTAATTACCATGTAGCAGAACATTTCAATACTAGCTTCAATAAAGAAAGTTCTTCTGCCAAATCTGTCAACTAATGCCATTGACGTGATGGCGCCAACAACAAGTGCACCACTAGTAATGACAGATGAATAAAGAGAAGTTCCTGAGCCGAACCCCAGGCTTTGGAAGAAGACGGGAGCATAGAAGAGTATAGAATTCATTCCGGTGAGCTGTTGAAACATCGGGATTCCCAGAGCGCCTATTATCAATTGGGGGCGATTCTTCCGTGTAAGAAGATTCCTGAAAGGGTTCTTTATGGCTTTTGCTTCATTACTTGCATCAATAAGATCAGCAAACTCAGCATCAACGTTAGATGTGCCTCTAACTTTCTCCAATACTTTTCTGCCTTTTTCTAATTTTCCTTGCTCTACAAGGCTGTTGGGGGTCTCAGGAAGGAAAAGAGCACCTACACCCATTAAAATTGCAGGGATTGTAGCTGAACCAAGAGATAGCCTCCAACCCCATGGATGGATTTTTTCAGTTCCGTAATTTACAAGGTTAGCCACAAGGATCCCCAAGCAGGTTGTTAGTTGAAACAGCTGATTATATCGGCCACGGGATTTTGCAGGAGCCATTTCTGACAGATATAAGGGAACTGCCTGTACCATCAGAACAAAAATTCTGTAAGAAAATCAAGAGGCATGCTATAATACTTTTGGCTTAGGGATCATTAAGCATACCTGGTTGCTGAAACCAATGCCTACCCCAAGAAGTAACCGTCCTATGATCAGCATCGCAACATTCATTGCAAATGCATTGATAATAGCTCCAAAAAAGAAGCTTAATGATCCAAAAATTATGCTAGCTCTCCGGCCTTTACTTCTGGTCAAGTGGGATGCTGCAAATGTGAAAACAAGGGCCCCGAAGTATAGCGAAGATGTAAATAGTGTAAGTGTCTGGTTGTCATATTTGCAGTAATCAGTCTCATAGAGATGCTTCTGCTTCCTTCTATACACATCTGGAAAGAATTTCCTTAAGAAATCATCCATGGAAGTCACTCCACCTGAGACAACCATTTTCATGTTAAGCTATCATCTTCTTTTGCAACGAGTGTGAAGTGGGTTTTGCTTGAACATGAACCGATGTGAAATGCAAACATTCTATATCAGCATATTAAATCTACTTTGAACTGTGAACGGTTTGTCAAAAGTTACCTATAAAAGAAACCTGTTATTAGTTTTTTTCATAGAACAAAGCAGAGAGAAGCTGGGGTCCTACCTATATTCTGATCTCTAAATATTAATTTCTATGATCTTGAGAGAGGATACCGAGCAAATATTCTAATCAAAATGAAAAATACATGTACTAAGAACATCAATAAAGTTTCTGCTTCATCAGACTGCACGCACAATTTCGTTTGACGAGCCCAACACCATATATGTACATGCAAGTATAATCTGCCGGAACAGTTTTCTCCGGAAAACATTTTGCCTTTTACTATTCCCTTGCGACTATCAGATTGAAAAAGGAAGCAAAGAAAAGAAAGATCAAGTGATGGGGCTAATTTGTGGTGCTCTTTACAGAAGTCGCAAGTGATTGGCACTGCTATAAACCAACTTGTCTCCAACTTGTTTATTTTTTTCGATCCGTCACTGCTCTTACTAATTACTACACAGATGATGATAATTTCAAGAGTCAAGACCACTAATAATTTCATTATATTCTGCAGTGAAGTTGCTCATGTTTTAATAAGAGAAGGGCGTCTAATTAAGCAATGTTTGGACAGAAACCTAATGACCTTAAAAGTGAAGACAGATATATTTTGTTCCACAACTTCCACTCATGGAAAGAACCCACGATCCATATACATAAAACAGAAGGCTGGAGCTTAAAAGCCTGGTCAAGAAACACAAGAAGTGAAAGAGATGCTAACCAGATACACCAAGATCATACCCAAAAAGGGATCCTCCCATTGCAGCAACAAGACAAGAAAAGATAAAATAACTAGTGGTTTTGTACTCGTAGAGATGAGCCCTCTTCAAGGTTGCTCCATCAGCAAACGCCCCTCCAGCCATCGCGTTCTCTCACTCGTTCTCCCTCTCCCTCTCTTCAAAAGCTAGCTATCATAACATGAGAGGACACTGGCTGGGATTGGAAGGGGAGTCTAGATATAAAGAGAAAATCAGTGAAGTCTGTTGTCAGTTTTCGAAAGTCAATCGCTGAGGTGTTTGCATGAATATTCAATGTTCTACGAATAATCAAATTCAAATATACCTAACAAGTTTTGTTTAATTCTTAAAAAAAAACTTTACTTTGTTTTTTTTCGTCCACAAAACAAGGACATCAACTGTTGACAACTCGATTGTGTTTTTTATCATTGATATGCACATCTAACCATGAATATATAAACTTACCATGAGGGGACATTCTTTTATATAAATTTGTTGCTGAGATTGTAAAATTTTCCTAGATGATAGCAAAAGATTAAAGAAGAACACAACTTTAAACCATACAAACTCCTAGATACGGATAAGGTGGGATTGCCAGTTTGACTAGATGACTGGATTTTCTTTCTCGTGGTAAGGGATTCCTGGTATTTTTTTATTTATCTTTGACTAGGATCACTTAGTTATTGAAATCATATCCACATTATCCCTGTTGTTTTTGTGTTTTGTAATTGAAAATCTACTCACCTGTCATGTCGGAGTTCGTAGCAGATTTGAATTATACGTACAGCACCACCCACTTGCAAATATGTTTTGTGAAGTTGTTGTCTATTGCATTATAGGGTCCATTTTTCTTCTCAAGTGCCAACCATGTCTAGCTGCGTTTTCCTGTCCGTATTCGTTACTTGATGGTGGTGGTGAAATTGACAGGCGGGGTAGACAATAATGTGACAATGGACCAGGCCAGGTAAAAAAAAATATTAGAGATTGTTTGTTTTTATATTTTAAAAATGTATTTAAGAAAAAATGATTTTTTTATGTTTTAAATTTTTTTTATGCTTTTATTTAAAAAATTATATTATTTTACTATATTTGTAGACAACCATTTTAAAAAACAATTACCATAATACTTTGAAAAATCATGTAGATGTTGACTATATTTATTATAAAAGTATAATGATATTTAAAACTAGTTATTAATGTGTGTGACACTTAATAGGGACAATACTTGTAGATACTCCCTATGATCAAAAATGTCATTTCATTGTTCGTTGAAAGTTTTTCTGTGTCCTCTTTCTAGTGTTGTGGTGTTTGCCAACTATGAAGGTCTGATTTGTTGGTGGTAGGTCTTTTTTATTTACTCTCTTCTCCACCAAAAATTATTGTTTGGTTATCTTTATTGCTGATATTTCAACTTCAATCCTTATTTTTTTTATTTATAATTTTTATTATTGTTCTTTTTGTAAAAATTGTGTTTGTTTTCAATTTCATCCTTCAATCTCAATTTACCACATGTTATATTTTTCAATTTGGTTTTTATTCTTTTTATTTATGTTTTTCCCTTGTCTTTTTGTATTGGTTTTTAATTTAATTCTTCAATCCAAAACAATGGTATTGTGTTTTTTATTTTGGCCTTGTTGTTTTGATTTCTTTTTTTTGATTTTTTTAAAGTTATTATTCTTAACAACTTCATATTTTAATCAAAAAAATTATTATTTATGTCAATTTTGATCCTCATGCTTATTTATTTATTTATTTATTTAACTAAAAATGATTCTTTCAATTTCACCCTTCAAGCATATCTTTTAACATATGAAAAATTGTAATCGAAGAACAAAATTAAAGAAAAACTTTTTTAAAAAGAATTAGGATGAAATAAGAAATTAAAAGAATAAGAACTAAAATTAACGACCAACAACAACAACCTAACAATTATAAACCCACATGTGTAACCTATTGTGAAAAAAACCACAACTATGCTTCTAGGAAGACATGAGATGATCAAATTTGATCATTGAATGTGTCGCGCACACCATTGGATGATGCGAACACCACCTAATTGTTGGCATGTTTGGAGCGCCCGACAAAAACATTTTTATTGAAAAACTATTAAAAAAATAAAAATACTAAAACATCCTCGATTACACAAAATACTTAGATGAAAATATCAAAATACTCTAAAAAACAAAGCTTCTTTTTCATATTTTATAAGATTAAAATTGAAACATTAAAAAACCTAAAATAATTTTGTCCAACAACTCAACATTTCTCTGATCTTGAAAGCAAAAAAACTATTTTCATTGTTATGAATCTTCTGAAAAATCAAGAAAAACCAAAATCAATAGTTATATATTTTTTATTGATTTAGATGCAAAAATATATTTTTACAATGTAAAAAATTTAGAGAAAAAAACAATTCACCTTAAACAATCTTTTAAAAGACTATTGGACCAAAGAACAATATAAAAAAAGTTATATATTATTTTAATATACAGGTTTGTTTGACATTTTATTTCAAAAATATTTTTGAAAAAATTGAAATTTTTTATTTTAAATTAATTTTTTAGTATTTTTAAATAATATATTGATATCAAAAAAAATTAAAAATTAAAATATTATTTCAATGTATTTTTAAATAAAAAAATATTTTAAAAACAAAGGATTCAAAGATTTCGGCTAAGTCAAACCTCTGGATATTTTAAATACCCAGTTCGTTGAAATGCAAGCTCAGCTGTAATCCTGGCTTTTCTTTTTCTTATTATTTCAGATTTTCAACATAGGATCATGCTTACTGAACCGGAGCTTATCCAGTGAACATGAAGATAAGATAGTTTAGACTAGTCCTGAAGAGGCCTGCTGCTAGTCAACTAACAACTTGGCGGGTCAGCAAAATTGAAGGGCAGTGTTATTTGACCTATCTGCAAATCAAGAAACCTGTCATGGCCCCGAAAGTCGCTGACTAGCAGTTGAAACTTGAAACTTTCCAGGACAATAACATCTAGTTAAGCCTTGAAGGGGGCAGTATTTCTGAAATCAGACAAAAAGACAATAACCCCCGGTGTTCGTTTGTTTACGAGGTTTCCTAGTTATTTCCAAAAAGCATGGACAGAAAAACGTGGACAACAGTTGGTTTATGTTTTGGTTGGATAATCATCTTCACCTGCAGTCGAATTCCTTACCAGCAGTGCTTTAATGATTGTATGAAAGAGTTTAAATGTGATGAAAGTTTTGATCCACCATGCTTCCCTTCTTCTCTCATTTCTAACAAATTGCCTGTTCACCACCTGACATGGCTTGGCTGAGCAGCAGCAGCAGCAGCAGCAGATAAATAGAGATTACTGAAATATTCCTACCTGGGTCTGACAACCAGAGTTTGGATCTGATGAAGAGATCAAGGCCAGCCCTTATACTTTCTTTTTTTTCTTTCCAGGAAGCACTGTATATCCCTTACTTTTCATTTGACCCTTCTTCCACAGCCCCGTCTCAGTCCTTCCCCTTCTGGGTTATTTTTCTGCGAGCTGTTTGCCCGGACTAATATAATTGTTAAGAATATAGGCGTTGTAAAGTAGCCATTAAAATATAGTCGTTGTAAAGTAGTCGTTAATATGGCCGTTAGAATATAACCATTGTAAACTAGTTTTTTAGTTTTGTAATTACTATATAAGTTCATTCTCAAGTGTAATGTAAAAATACTCTAGAAATATACGAATTCATACTTTTAACATGGTATCAGAGCGAATTTCGAATTTTTTTATTTTGAAACGTATTTTTTTCTCTTGAATCTCGAATCTCAATTTTTTTTTTGAACCGTATTTTTTCATCTCGAAATTAATCCCAGAAATCCATACACCCTTCATAAAGTTTTAAATGGAGAAAGTCTCTGTCTCTCTCGAAAACAAGGAACTCACCATGGAAGAATGAAATCTCCTCTCCATGGCTTACAAAAACATGATCGGTGCTAGACGTGCTTTGTGGAGGATTATTTCCTCAATCGAGTAGAAAGAGGGGAGTCATGGTAACGAAGACCACGTGTCTGTGACTCGTGACTATAGGGCTAAGATTGAGACCGAATTGTCTTCGATTTGTGACGGGATCTTGAAGGTGCTCGACTCAAAGGCGATTCCAGTGGCCAAGGCTGGTAATTTGAAATGTTTCTATTTGAAGATGAAGGGAGATTATCACAGGTATTTGGATGAGTTCAAAACTGGTGGACGGTTATGTACTCATTGCGGTGAATCGGGGCATTCGAAACAGAAATGCTATGAAATTATTGGTTATCCTGACTGGTGGAATTTTCAGAAGAAACCTCGTAAAAATATTGGAACAAATGTGGTAAATTTTACGGAAGCAGAACAAGGACAACCTACGGCGAACGTTTTTCATCCAGGTATCATTGGTAAAACTTCTGCAGCCTCTGTTATTTCTAAAATAGTTCTAGGATTATTGATACAGACGCATCTGATCATATGACTAAAGACCCTGGTAACTTAAATTCCTCAAAACCTTGCTATCGGTCAATTATTTGTACCGTTAATGGTAGTACTTCTCCAATTACTAGAGAAGGATATGTGATCTTGAATGATTCTCTCATCCTGGATACCGTTCTTATTGTTCCATCTCTTGCGTATAACCTTTTGTCAGTTAGTCAAATTACTGCTACTCTTAAGTGCACGGTAATGTTTTCGCCTCAGTTTTGTGTTTTTCAAGACATTCTAACCCGAAAGATTCTTGGTTATGGTGTTAGACGGGACAACATGTATTTCTTGGAATTAACAGAAAAAAGGGGGTCAATGTTGGGTCAAGCACATCATAACAGAAGTAAGGATCAAGTTCACGCTCTCGTCTGGTTGTGGCATCGACAACTCGGACATCTTTCCTTTGGGTACCTTAAGAGGTTAAAACCACACTTATTTTCAAGTTTAAGTAATTTGGATTTTCAGTGTGAAATTTGTGAACTAGCGAAAAACCAATGTATTTCTTATTTGTCGAGTTTGCGTAAAAGTGTAGAACCATTTGCAGTCATTCATTCGGATGTTTGGAGTCCTGCAAAGGTTTCGTCGTTTTCTAATGCCCGCTATTTCGTTACATTTATTGATGAATGTACTCGGATGACTTGGATATCTCTTCTCCGGAATAAAAGTGAAGTTGGTACAGTTTTTCAGGAATTTCACACAATGGTGCGGACCTAATACCAACGACACATTCGTACACTTCAATCAGATAATGGTACGAAGTTCATGAATCAAGTGTTGAGTAATTTTTTAAATCATCATGGAATTCGACATCAGACCTCCTGCACGTATACTCCACAGCAGAATGGATTAGCAGAAAGGAAGAATAGACAGATTATGGAAGTTGTTCGTGCTTCGCTATTTGGCATGAATATGCCAAGATACTATTGGGGTGAGGCGGTGAAATCAGCTGCTTACTTAATAAATCGAACATCGTCAAGTGCAATTGACTTTCAATCTCCTCATCAGAAAATGGAATCTCTTCTCTCTGTTCCTCATCTACCAATCTGAAACCACGGGTGTTTGGTTGTACGGTATATGTCCACATCCCGAAAGTCCTGCGAAGCAAACTGGATCCTTGTGCAAAGCGGTGTGTTTTTATAGGTTACTCGGCATTTCAGAAAGGATATCGGTGCTATGATCCTCACCATCGAAAGCTACATGGAGGCATCCTTTCGAGAATCTGAACCCTACTATCCAAGGGGAGTTCCCGGGTCTTCTCTTCAGGGGGAGAGAAACAATGAAGAGAATGACGATCTCTTTGAATTAGAGAAAAATGGAAGAATAGTTGAGAGTCATCTTGAGGAAACAAGGAAATTGATGTAGCTTCTCACAATAGTGAAGATTTGAAAGTTTATGTCGATCAAAATCTCCCAAGCAACAACCCCCCTTTGTCTTCAGAGCTACCAATGTCTACACCATTGACCGAAGATTCAACCGAGAATATCTCTCCTCAATTCCCTCAGGTATCTCTAAATCCTATTCCAAATGAGATAAATAAAATCCCTGTCTTAGAAAATAATATGATCAACAGATACCAACAAAGATCGAATAGGGGAGTTCCGAAGAAACAATATGAACCTAATCCAAATACCAAGACTAAATACCCAATCAGTAATTATATGTCTTCCCATAGGTTGTCTAAATTATATACATTCTCTGTTAATCAATTATCAATTGTATCTATTCCTAGTAATATACAGAATGCACTAGCAGATCCAAAATGGACTAAGGCGATGAACGAAGAAATGGAAGCACTTCAGAGGAATAACACTTGGGAAATGTGTCCATTACCAAAAGGGAAGAAGACAGTTGGGTGTAGATGGGTGTTCACTGTAAAACTCAAGGCGGATGACAATATTGACTGGTACAAAGCAAGGCTAGTTGCGAAGGGGTATACACAGAAGTATGGGGTAGATTATCAAGAGACTTTTGCCCGGTTGCAGTAAATCAATACTATTCGCATCCTCATATCTTTAGCAGTTAATCGAGATTGGGTCCTACAACAATTTGATGTCAAGAATGCTTTCCTAAATGGAGACCTTGAAGAAGAAGTCTATATGGATTTGCCACCGGGAGCTAAACAAAAACCCTCGTGTAGAAATGAAGTTCGCAAACTAAAGAAGGCATTATACGGTCTTAAACAGTCACCCCGGGCTTGGTTCGGAAGGTTCTCATCTACGATGAAGGAATTTGGCTATAAACAAAGTAATTCAGATCATACTTTGTTTATAAAACACAAAGGAGGGAAGGTAACGGTACTAATCGTATATGTGGATGATATGGTCTTAACAGGAGATGATCCAGAAGAAAGAAAGGCACTACAACAGTTTCTGGCATCGAAATTCGAAATGAAAGATCTCGGACAACTGAAGTACTTCTTAGGGATTGAGATCTTAAGGTCAAAGATGGGGATATGTCTATCACAATGAAAATATGTGTTAGATTTATTGGCTGAAACTGTAATGCTTGCATGTAAACCGGTAGATACACCTATGGAAATGAACCACAAATTGGGACAAATAGAAAATCAAATGTCAATGGACAAAGGATGTTATCAACGATTAGTTGGAAAACTAATATATTTATCACATACTAGGCCAGACATAGCATATCAAGTGAGTGTGGTAAGTCAGTTCATGCATTCACCAGGAGAAGAACATATGGAAGCAGTATATCGGATTTTAAGGTATCTGAAGAGTGCACCAGGAAGAGGATTATTGTTTTCAAAAAGGGATATTCACGAGATTGAAGGGTATACAGACTCAGATTGGGCAGGAAACCAGACTGATAGGAGATCGACATCGGGTTACTTTACATTTGTAGAAGGCAACCTTGTCACTTGGAGAAGTAAGAAGCAGAAAGTAGTCGCTAGATCAAGTGAAGAAGCAGAATTTCAGGGTATGGCTCATGGTGTGTGCGAATTATTATGGGTAAAACATGTATTGCAGGATTTGGGAATCGATTATGAGATGTCTATGAACCTACACTATGATAATAAAGCGGCTATTGAGATTGCCCACAATCTGGTACAACATGATCGTACGAAACAAGTCGAAGTAGACCAACATTTCATCAAAGAAAATCTTGATCGGAAGATTATACAATTTCTATTTGTTCGGTCCGAAAATCAGTTAGCAGATGTCCTCACAAAGCCAGTTTCAGGAAGAGTTTTTTATAACGCTATTAGCAAGATGGGCATAATAAATACCTACACTCCATCTTGAGGGAGAGTGTTAAAAATATAGCCGTTGTAAAGTAGCCGTTAAAATATAGCCGTTAATATGGCCGTTAGAATATAGCCGTTGTAAAGTAGTTTTTTAGTTTTGTAATTACTATATAAGTTCATTCTCAAGTGTAATGTAAAAATACTCTGGAAATATACGAATTCATACTTTTAACAATAATTGAGGATATAAATCTTCGAGCTTGTTTGGTACTGCGGTTGTTATTGTGGTTGATGTTTAAAAAATAGTTTCATGAAAAACACTTTTAGCTACGGTTCATAACTAAAATTGAAGTTTGTAGTTTAAATCGTGGTTGAGTTAAAGATTTAATGAAAAACATTTTTGTGTGTTTGATTATTATATTTTTTATATTATTGTCAACTTATAAAATTATTTTAAGAGATTAATATAAATTCATGTTAACATTGAGTTTTTTACTTTTTTAACTGATATGTTTTTGATTTTATCTTTCAATATATTTGATATTGGATTGATTATGAATTAAGTTTTATTATTTGTTTTAGTTTGTTTTTTATGAATTTATTTTAGTTTAATGAATTGATTCACGATTTTTGCAAGTTATCCCGAATATACTTATTATTTTATTGTTTATATATATATATATATATATATATATAAACAATAGATTTGTTGGAAATTAAATATATATGTATATATTATTAAACAATAGATTTGTTACTGAGGTCATTAATTTGACATGTTAATCTTGGTTTACCAGGGTCATGGGCTTGACATGTGTAACTGGGCATTACTCAAAAAAAAATTGTTTATTACCGGGCATTACTCAAAAAAAATTTGTTTATTTTCTTCAAGGTTTGTTTATTTTCTTCAAGGTTACATCTATTTTATGACTCGAGTTATAAATTCAACAAATTAATTCAAGTTGTTTTTTTTATTTTTATCTTTTGATATTAGATATAATTAAACTTTGCAATTTATTTTAATTTTTTATATAGAATTATTATAATGTATTTATAAAATTAAATTAGGTTAGCTTAAATTAATCTAATATTATTGTCTCCATATTTTTTTAAAAATATATATATATAATCTCGAGCTGTTTTTTAGTAAATTATAGTTTTATCATGAAATTGTGTTTAAAATTATCGAATCAGTTATATCAAATTAATATTAACTACAACTAAATAACTTTTATTTATATAAAAAAAATGAGATAGCAGCACATCAACTTCCAATGAACTAGTCAGTCCTGTTTATTCTGAACTTGTTAAATTTATAGATTTGAAAAATATGAGCACACGGAAGAGAATGGAACCATCGATGATCTCAGTGCCTAAAAAATGTGCAAGACAAAAATTAGTAAAGTACTTGTACGGACATGTCCTATGTAAGGATAAAGAAACAGCACGTAGCACAAGTACTTTTCTTTTTAGTAAATGGCGAGGTAATGTTGAGAGTTTCAGTGAAAGCTTCACTTCAATGGACTTATGTTCTTCTTTACTGGCCTCTTGTCTGTCTTCTTCACTAATAAAGCCTCCTCAATTGCTAACCAGCAGCTTAATCACTAACAGCATCGTTCCTAATTGCTCGGGCAGGAAGCGCCAATCTCGTCATGTCTTGAAAGCCTCGGCAGGTCCCTTTTCTTACCAGAAGTTCATTCATTTCGCTCTCGACGAAACCAAACGGCGAACCCTTTTGGTCCCTTCTCCTCTCCAGGTATTATTTTATTTCTTGCTTACCTTTTTTTCTTGTATTATTTATGGGAAGCAGAAATGGGTTGGTTTTGTTTGAATCGAGCTCTTCTCTTCAGTTTGTATTGAGATTCTTTATTGAGTTTTGTTTTTAGAGGGTTGGAAATGAATCTGGGCTTTGGTGTTTGAATTACAAAGGAGTTCATGGTAACCTTTTTGGTCTGTAACCTGGGATGTTGAGGGGGTAGCACCCAGAGATATTTCTGTGATTTATCATACTTCGGCCATTGATTATTAAGAATTTGAAAGTCTGGCTTAATCTCTCATATATTCTTTCGGCCATTGATTATAGAGAAACTGCATTTTGTTTAAGAAATGTGAGATGATAAAATGTCTTTCTTTAGCTGCTTATAATAGAGTGGGTGCTTAGTATCTAAGCCAAAAGATTCCGTTTTGATTTGCTTGCATGTTTTGGCTCTAGTAATTGTACTCAACGTTATTCATTGCACAAATATGAACTTGGATGGTTATGCAGTTGAAGATAGTTTCTCATTCCCTCCCCAATTTACTTCCAAGGATCACACAGCATTAGAACACAAGTATCAGACATAATGACCTCTAGAGTCTACAATCCTTAGTTCTTTCAGCACTCTGTTGCAGATGGCTGTGCCTTCTGGTTTCTGCGGAAGGAAAAACTTGTGGTTGGACTGTTTATTGATTGCTCACTACGTGATCCGCCAAATCCAAAGAAATTCTTTTACTGATTGCTGCGCACTGAATTTCAATAAACAAACAAAACTCTTTGGCAGCCGAAAACAATCGATTATTTAAGTTATATATTATGATTACATATATAACAAGAACAACTTTTTTGAGACCAGGAGAAATATAGTTCCTTGACTGCAATGGATGGAACAACAGAGCTTCAAATGCTTTCATTCCAAGCCCCCAAGATGAGACTCCTGCGTAGTTTGAGCATTGAAAATGAAGCAATCAAGGTATGATTCTGTAGCAAGCTCATTTCTTTTTATGTGTTCTTGCACCCTCAGGTGTTTTCAGGTGTTTGAGGAGAAAAAATCATGAGTGTGTGATGTTAATTTGAGTTTTTTCTTATGATATTACATTTTACAGCGAAATTATTCATTTTTGTTATTGGGCTTTGCATGTGTTCCTTTACCTGCAGCGTAAAAAGTATTTCTTGTACTTGGTTTTAATTATCACTGGCATATGTGATATGATTATAATGTAACCTTCTAAAGGAACTGATTAAACTTCTTCAGAATGCCATCCATACTTATTTAGGTTTTTCATCACAATGCTCATGGCAGAACTAGGCTACATGCTCTTGTCCTAATCATGTTATATTCTTTTTCTCATTCCATCCAATTTAGTTTCTCCCAACTTTCCCCGTGACTTATGATCTCGTCATGAAGGAATTTGTACTTCTATGAGCTTCTAAGTTTGCAAAAGATATCCAGTTACAGGCATATTTTGTAGCACCACAAAAATCTTTGGCTGCATGTGTTAGATTTTTTTTTTAAAATCACATATGGGGGGTCTCACCTTACAGTTTAAGCTCTTAGGTGAGATGGTTTCTTAACATGGTATCACAGCCTTGTTGATTTAGCGGTCACAAGTTTGAATTTCACCATCCCCATTCTATTTGATAAAAAATAGGCACAAGGTAGTATGGACTTGTGCAAGTTTGAAGCCCAAAAAGCTTTCACTTGAAGGGGTGTGTTAGAGAATAATATAAATCATATTTTGGGGTCTAACCTAACAGTTTAAACTTTTAGATGAGATGGTTCCTTAACATCATGGAGACATTGAACATTTTTGTTTTCATTTGGAATAACTGACTTCTGAAAACTTGTGCAGATTTTGGATCTTGCTGTTTTTGCCAGACCTGAATTTGATGCACCCATATTTTGTGCCAACTTTTTCACCACTGCTACCATGAACATCATTGTGTTGTAAGCTCTCTTCTCTTCCTTTCTCTGTTATGTTTTAATATTCTCTCTATATATGGAACCTTTTTCTGCTTTTGTTGGGTTTTTAGTTTCTTGTTCAGCTTCGTATTTCCATTCCCGCATGCATGCTTTTTTAGCTGTTTGTTTCACCACCACCCCCACCCCCACCCCACACACACACACACCATTTTGTTCTTTAAGCTGGAACTAATCACTGAGGTTTCTGGAACTGCTAACCCATTGTAGGGACCTCAACCCCTTGCACAATGTCATTGACCAAAGAAATTACAAGGAAAAGTACTTTAAGAGATTAATTCCTTTAGGTCTCAGGTATAGCGAGGTAACTTCAATGCTTTCTCCTGGAACATCAAATAGACATGATTTGTTTGTTTCTTGATCCGATTTAAAATCGATGATATGGTGACTGAACACGGATTTCATGCAGCTTTTCCCTTGGGGAGGAAAGCTCACAAGCGAATCCTTGAAGTTTTTCTCACCAATCGTGATATGGACCAAGTTTCCTCCGAGCCAGGATAGATATGATTGTTTATATTCTGCTTTCAAAGAGTACTACCAGGTTGCTTAATGGTTTTGATTGCTTTTTTATGTTACATTTAAGGTGATAATGCTAATGATGAGATATAAACTGGAGTTGGAATGAGAATTGGCATGGATTTGGTAGTTCATATTTCATGTAAAATTCCAATTTCAGCTGGTCAATTATTAGTATCCTATTCTCTCTCAGGCATGGCTTGAATTGATTGCCCAAGCACCAGAGGAGATAGATCCATCTTATATTAAAAGCAATCGTGAAGCGCAACATAAGTATCTAACGTGGAGAGCAGAAAAGGTGATCATTTGATGTCTTTTCCCCTTTGTATCTCCTTTCACCTTATTTCATGTGGACCATCATATCTGTCAGTCTCTTACTATAATTTGAGTACCAATCAGCTGGGCGGTAATAAGCTTTTAAAGCCCTTGAACTGAACTTCAGAGATTAAAATGATCATTTGATGCTAGAAAATCTAAGGGTAGAAACTGAGACAGATTGCCATTTAGATTAACTGTATAAGAAATTTGGTTCCTTGAGGTGAAAGAAAGAGAAAAATACTTGTTTTCTATGCTATTTTATTTAGCCTCGTGATTCATTTGGAATAAAATGAATAAAAAAAGAATAGATGCTCTCAACTGCAAAGAGTTGTTCTAACAACTAACATCTTGAAGAGGGATTTTAGATTTTTGGCGGGATGAACTTTTGTTTACCCAGTTTCCAGGGAAAAAAGCGTGGAAAGAATCAACTCGGTAGCTAGAATTATTATCATTAGAGTCCTATCCAAACTCATTCTTTGTCTCGGACCCTCACCTGACAAGGAATATTGGTGCCTTCAGGTAGATATCTTCTATGGTGAAATTCTTTAATTACAGTTGCAGGGGTTTATCGTCGATGCAGTGCAATTCCATAATTACAATGTTTGAGCAGATAAATATTTGGCATCTCTTAAAACTTCTCTCATTTCTGGCCCAACATATTTAAATTCTGGAAGCAGGATCCCGGCCATGGAATTCTTAAAAGGTTGATTGGAGAAAGTCATGCACAGGTATCACTCTCAACTTACTGAATCTGTTGTCCATTATTCGCAACTAATTGCCGGTCCAATTCTTAACTCACATCTGCTCCATAGGACTTGGTTAGAAACTTCCTCTTCAATGGACTTGATGAACTAGGAAGTAAAGGATTTTTGGATTACTTTCCAGAATATCGCCGCGAAGATGGATCTGTAAATGAAAAGCGCAGCATCCTTGGAAAGTCTTTTGAAAATCGTCCTTGGGATGCAAGAGGAGAATTCATCGGCGATGATATTAAAATCTAGGGTGCTATACCATCTTAGCAACGAGTTCTCTGGTTTTTCTCATCCTGTCTTTATGGTTCACCTTTTCTCTAAATTTAGGAAATTTTGCACTCGGAAGAAGAATAAAGGCATCCCCTTTGTATCATATTCTGCACTCAAGATACTGTATTTGTGTAGTGAATTTACCAAGTTTGATGCTGTGTTTACCAAGTTTACGTTTTCATTAGAAAATTTTGCAGGATGTTGTAATCTTCCTCGTAAAAATAGAAATACCCCCTTGATGTCACATTTTGTAACTGTATTTGTGTGTTTAATTGCGAAGTTTGCCTTCTGCCAGAAATAGATCACAGGGCTGCTTATGTGCGTTTCAATATTTGAAGATACACATGGATTATTCTACCTTTTCTGCGTTCCTGCTAAAATATGCCATGGCGTTGCCTCTTATCTTCCGGTCATCCTCATGACTGCGCTGGCATTCCCAGCAAGCTAATTTATAAGTCAAATTGGATTGGTGGTTCGCTTAAATGTTTTTCAATACTAGAAAGGGATGCTCAGGCGATGATAATCTAAGATAAATGAGGTTAAATTTACTACAACACGATTCATAATGAGACTGAAACAACCAGCCAAAAAATATAACAATGAAGAAGAAACTCAAGTCAACTGGCCAACTTGACAAATTCACAACCTACAATATGGGATTGATATAAAAAAAAATCAATAAAAAAAACGAGCTTAGCTAGTTAATTTTACCAACTTCCTCTTGAAATAAACAAAGAAAGAAAATTGAAAAAATAACAAAGCTTACGGACAATAATTTAATGTGAAATGATGAAGCTAAAAAAAACAACCTGGGTTGACTTGACTAACTCGCTACTCATGATATGAAATCGGGATAAAAAAAAAACTTTCAAAAGAATAACAAACAAAAAAAATTGAAATTACATGAAAAAAAATTTGAGAAATAAAATATATTATGACCCAGGTTAATTTGACTAACCGGATCTCATAATAACAAAACGATAAGAGAAGACATAAATGGCAAAGCTCAAAGGCAAGTAATTTAATGCAAAAATATAAATTTGGAAAAAAAATAAAACAAATTTGAGGAAAAAAACTTGAGTACACCGAGTTAACTCGATTAACCCGTAACATGTTACATGATACTGATATTAAAAAAAAAAAAGACTTTCAAAAGAACCTAAAAAAATTGAAGTTAAATACAAAAATTGAGTAAAAAAGGCAAATTAATCTGACTTGACTAACTAGCACTCGAGACAACCTAACAAAAAGAAGTGAAAAAATTAGATAGCTAAGGGGGCAATAATTTAATGTTAAATGATTAAATTATAAAAAAAAAATTGTTAAAAAATTGAGTAAATAATGGTTAAGTTGATTAACCAATTGTCCAAGATATAAGATCATGATAATGCAAAACAAATATGGAACAAGCATGGAAGTTAACGTCATAATAATCATATATCAAATTGAAATTTAAAAAAAAAAAAGAATTGTCAATAAAGGATTGCTCTATTGGAAGACAACTATGAAAAAAAAAGTAAAAATAAATTATCTAACCATAAAACAATTTGAAACCCAAACAATGTAGATCAAATATCATATAAGAAAACATAATTAAAGGTTAAATTGAAAAACAAAAAAAAGAGAGTAAGAAAATGATAAAAAAAAATCAAAAGAATAAGGATCAAATCTAGATTAAAAAAAAAACTTAATTAAATATATAGGGACATAATTGCAAAGAAATCAATAAAAAGACAATAATGTAGAAATGAAAAGAATGGGATCAAAAAATGGATTAAGAAAATAGATGCAATAAAATTGGAATGGATGAAATTGCAAATAAAATGTATAGAACACGGAAGTATAACAATCAAAAGTAGAGGGAACAAATCAGATTAAAACTCAAATTGAATAAATTCCTAAAGGTGAAATTAAAAAAAAATTCTAAAAGCATCAGAGTCAAATAAACAATAATCAAAATAAAGACGGTCAAAAATCGATAAAATCACAAACCAGAGGACATGTTAAATTTAAGATTTCAGGTCAAGCATGAGTTTCTAAGGAAAAAAAAAGATAAAAGAGAGAATAAAGTTAAATAAAAACTTCACCACAATTTAATCAACCCTCTCTTTAGGGTGTGTTTGGTATTACTTTTGCTTTCGTGGTTGAGGTTTAAAAAAACAGTTTCATGAAAAGCACTTTTAGTTGCTGTTCATAATTAATATTGAAGTGTTTGGTTAAAACTATGGTTGAGTTTGATGTTGATAAAAAGCAGTTTCGTGTGTTTGATTATCATGTTTTTCATATTGTTGTCAACTTATGAAATTACTTTAAAGGACACATACATACATATATATATTGTTTTTAAAATTTTGTTGAGTAATAACTATAACAATAAAATATAATTAATAATTCATGAAAAAAGCAGATATTTGTTTTCATTTTCTCATCAAACTACTTGCAATTTTATCACGAACTAAATTGTGATCCTTTTCTATTTGATTGAGGAACAACATATGGTAATAATATTATTAGTAACATCTGAGATCCAGTTGTAAAGATATAATTTCAATGTCAAATCCAGTTGCAAGTTTTTGATTCATAATTAATCGGGAAAAAATGGGGTTGTAGAGTGAAACGAAGTCATGTGGCTTTTCTTTTCATAAGAACTAATCTCTATCTATATATTTTTTTAATTTTTTTAAAAAATATATTTAAAAAAATTTGGGCTGAGTCTAACCCAACTAAATGGGTAGGTACAATCTAGTTGGGCCAAAAGGCCCAACTTTGCTAGACTTGGGTTGGGCTGGGCTGAGAGGAGCCCCACCCAGGTCCAACTTTATATGTTAAGTGAAATGGTGCGATGCACAATTCATGTCTTTTTAAAACATGAACAGTATCACCGACAGATAGTGACAAGAGGCTCAACGGTCGATGTCGATGGGTAGAGGAGGACAAGGTGATTCTTCCTGTGGTGGTGACATCATAAATGGTGGACTATGGTGGCTAGAGGCAGCGTTGGAAGGGTGTTGCTGCTACTCGTTGGCGTTGTGGGAGAAGACTAAACGATGTAGGTGCTAACGGTGAAGAGGAAAGGTTGACGATGCCGAAGGAGCAGCTGGTGGTGCTCGCCGGTGACCACTAAGGAGAGAAAGATGCACCCATGGCTATTTTGAAGAGAGAAAGTTGCAACCGAGAGAGAGCTTCTGGTGATCCTGTCATAGCCAAGGTTGGTTGTTGGTCGGTGGTTGTGTCATTGTCTTCTTCCTCTCAGCTCTGGTTGTGTCATCGTCTTCTTCTTCGTGGTTGTGCCATCCATGGTTGTGTCATCCATGACTGTCTTCGTGGCTTCATGGTCGTTTGGTATAAGAAGTAGTCGCTATAATGGCTTCACGCAGGTAAATTGAAACGCAGAAAAAGCATGAATCTCCTGCTTATTAAGAAAAACAATTTCGATCGTTTTTTGTTGTGGAACCCATAGCAATTAAATCTGTTTTTTCTTGTTACCAACCGCTATAAAACTGTTTTTTGCTCGAAACACATGTTCAATCGCATTACCAAACGGCACTTAAGCATGTGTCACACCGCAAAAAAAAAGATAGCAATTGCTCCCATCGTTGCCATAAAAGTTTGGTTTTGGTAAACACAAGGAACCTCACATGTCACCTGAATGACGTGGAGACCATCATTCGAAAACGTGTGCCATGTTTTTAATTATATAAATTTAGAATACATTACATTATCATATTAGAAAGTAACAACAAAACCAAAATACAAATTAAGACACCCTTGAAATAAACCTTAGTTTTTTTTTTCACTCCAAGGGTAGTTTTTCAATTTCATTTTGTTTTTTTTATATGGAAAAGATGAAAACCCCATTCTGCAGGTTCATTTTGTTTTTCTCCTAAAAGGTATGACTTGTAACTTTAAGGGTGTAAATTATTTTCAAATGACTAAAACATCCTTGTATGAAGGCTTAATTTTTTTTCTTTTAAGATTAAAATAGTTATTTTATTATAATATAAAAGGATATGGACCCATTTATCCCCAATTAATTTTATAATGACTAATGCATTATTAAAAAAAGATAATTGTACCTTAAATTGCAAGCATAGCAAAAAATAAAATAAAATTCAGACATAAAAATATAATCACATTGCTCCAACTTTTATTTTTATTTATTCGTAGCAAGGGCATAAGACTTTATGCATGGAGAATTGGAGATGATAACAAATCTTCTAGAATGGAAGGCGTTTTCTTATAATAAAATCATGTTTGCTACTGCGTTTTAAAAAATATTTAAAAATTTATTTAATTTTTTTTAAAAAAATGATGTTTATAGATTATTTTCAAATATTGATGTCAAAAATAATTTTTAATTTAAAAAAAAAACTATTACATGTGTTTTAAAAGCAAGCAGACACTAAATGTTCAGAAAGTTGAACTTGTTGAGACAAGTTTTTGGCCCAAAGTTCTTTGATTTTGATGGGTTTAGTTTAAGAAACATCCGCCTACTTAACAGGTCATCATCGCCTACCCATAAAACATTAATAGATTATATTTACCGTATAGGAGCTGGCATCGCTTCTTGATCGCCAGGTGTCAATATCATGCTTGAGAATTGACTGCATGAAACAGAGTTGCCATTCTAACAATTCTTTTGGGCAGTCGCTTGCTCAATACATAAAAGGTCTCGAGCAATCCGGCCGTAGATGGCGTCCATACCTTTTAGTCACTGCTTTTAAAAATGATTTTTATTTAAATATATAATAAAATGATATTTTTTATTAAAAATATATATTTTTAACATTAACATATAAAAAAATTTAAAAACACCAAAAATATTTAATTTAAAATAAAAAGCTCCCAAACTTTTTCAAAAACACTTATATAACACAATGTAAAACAGGGCACCAGTCTTGTAAAATTCCATCTGACCATATTCACGGGCCAGGAAAGATGTCCTAGTACCCCATCAGTAATTAAACCAAGATACAATGGGCGACTATCGCGAGCAAATCTTAAGTGACAAATGCAATATTCCCAGCAACATTTTTTATTTAAAGGAGAAATAATAAAGTATTTTTTTTTTACTTAATGACGTAAAACCTACTTTTCTCACAGCTTCATGACCTGTAACCTTTTTTTTCACATTTTTTAGTACCCTGTAATTCCAGTTATAGCTACAAGACAGCCTCTGTAGTCTGTACCAGCAGGGGGGGAGGGAGCTGAGAACTGAATCAAATGCATTGATCCTTTAAGAACAAGTATCCACAGTTTTTCAGCATCAACCTGCATACTAAACACTCCACACAGCTTACCATCCTCCTGACAGACCAAGATTATTGTCACGGGAATTCATTTCAAGTAGTTGTTGGCAATCACGCGTTTACTTGTCCCCACCCCCAAACATGCCCATCATGTCTTTTGCTGAACCCATTTGCTTCATTAAGTTTTGCAAGCCACCCATGCCACCAATCTGCTTCAGCATCTGTGGAGGGAGAACTTTGCTCATGTGCTGTGCATTCATATTTCTAGACAGGGAACTCATTTCACCCTTCTTCGGAATCTTAAGCCCCTTCATTTTGCTCCAGACTTTAGCAAGTCGCTTGTACTCTTCCAACATTTCCATTACATCTCTGATTGGACGGCCAGCACCCCGTGCTATCCTCATCATACGTGACTCATTCATGAGCTTTGGATTTGAACTATCCAACTCTGCATAACATCCATAACAGATAGATATCAGCAAAAGAACCAAATAATCTCATTCAAGAATGTATGTTTTGTGTGTCCATGAGGCAATACAATGCTCTCAATGTGAATTTGTAAAGTAGCACTCAGTCACCTTCATTAGTCATTGAATCCATCATGGTCATGTAACGCTTAATCTTAGCCTGACTTTCCTTTTCATGACCTTTTGGCATTAATTCAGCACTAAATCCAGGAAGCATTGAAAATACCTACAGAAGGCGACCCGAGTAGTATTAAAGAAAAAGTCACAACTCAAAATAGGGAAGGGGGGGCAGGTAATGGGGGGATATAAAAAATAAAACAGTCAAGATGGAAACATAAAATCAATACTCTTGAGATTTCATTACCTAAGACAGGGCCATAGTTTACTACTTCCTTTGCCAAGTTCATAACATTTCAACAAATAGAAAATTAACCAACAAAAACTATAAAATGTTGTCTTCTCCTTTTCTTCCATATGTCCCCGCTTATCTTCTCCTTTCTCTAAGGCATTATTGTCCTCCCTCGCAATTTTGTCATTTTTCATCTTGTTCACTTTCCGAGGTATTCTCGTTAAAAGGTATTCTTGTAAAACAAGATGTTACAATATGCTGACAAAACTAGGTGAAATATTTGAAATAACCATATGAATCGCTATGATTTTAAAATGTGTTAGATTCTCATATCTAGAGTACAACTAGTATCATCTTGGGAACCATCTGTTATGATACATGAGGGTGTTGATGAGCATCCAGATGACCATAGACAAAAGCTCACTTATTAATGGTGGGTTCATGTTATTGAATTCTGATAGACCTCTTTTTTCAGTCTACTCTAATTTTCATATTCTAAATCCAGGAGATTGCAACGCAAAAGTCAAGAATGGAAAAAGTATCTGATCACAATCCATATTTTACAGTTGTGTGAACCTTTTATTAAAAGTGTTCCAATTTTTATTGAGGTTAAATTTACAAAGGTAGGACTCAAACTAGAAACCTCACCTTTCTTGCTTGTGCAAGAATACCACTAAGCTACAATCTCATGGTTAAACCTTTTATCTTATTTCATTTTATTCTTATAAATAAATATTCATGTCACTTCTCGCTATTCATTTTAAATTTAAGAGTCAATTGATAACTAATAATATTGACTATGAGTTTCTCTAATGGCACCAGTTCCTTCAAAATTAAATGAATTAAACATCCATAATTATTCCAGTTGAAAATGCTGTATTAGGTAACAAACTCTGATAACCAATCATGAGTCTCCAACTTACAGATTCCTTAAATTAATACATATAGAAATTCAGGAGGTATTTGTAGATACACTCAGAAGCAACTTCAAGGTTTAATTTGACATAGGAATAATTATCCATATTCCCAGGAAACTTATCATCATTCTTCCTCATTGGAGAAGTAAACAGATGGAATTAGGGAGGTTAAACAGTTTTTCCAACTGAGCCTGTCTCTAAATAAACAAATGAGATGCCTAGTACTTTCATTCTGTATCAACTGTCTATGGCATTAATTCCTCATAAAGAGGAAAGAAAAAAAATCATGTTTCACTAAAGCTTTGCATGATAATTAGCAACTATCTACATGCCGAAACAAGAAAAAGCTAAGAAGAAGAAAGATAGAAAATCTATGTTCAGGACTTAACAACAGATCATGGAAACTCTCTCCAGAGATGATGATTTTCTCTAAACATATGCAGTGCCAATAGGTACACAGCACTGTAAACTAGCACATTAATTATCAGTCACAAGGAAGTTCTTATCAAAATTATTGTTTTTACCTTCCATACACACACGATTGAGATGAATACTTGAAGTAGAACACTCTCTTAACAGAGATTTGATAGACAAAAAAGTGAGTAGAGAACCTGGCCAATGGGACCCATTTTTAGTAGATTCTGGAATTGCTCATACATAATCCTTAAGGTAAAGTTCCCTTCCGACAGCTTTTGTAGAAGCTCGGGCTGTTGATCCATGGGAACAACCTCCTGAATTTTGTCCATGAATCCGGACCAGTCACCCATGCCTAATAGGAAGATCATAATAATGTGAACACTATGAACATCAAAAACAATCATATAAGTTTCAGAGGTAAGTAGAACATCAAAACAAAGGTGTCATACGTAAGTGAATACCTAGAAGACGACTAACAAAAGGTTTGACATCAAAGACTTCAAATTCATCCATATGCTCTCCAGTACCAATAAAAATGACAGGACTCTTAGTTGCTGCGACACTGCACATGGTTTGTAAACCAGAAATCAATACAAATGCTTTAAGCAAGAGGAAGTTGTGGTATACTAGAACAACTGCCAGATTACTCACGCGCTAAGCGCACCACCACCCTTTGCATGACCATCCATTTTGGTAATAATCACAGCTCCAACTGCAACACTTTGCTTAAAAGCTTGGGCTTGATCAAATGCAGCTTGACCAATACTGCTATCCATAACAAATATAATAAGATCCGGTTTCTGGAAGACACAAAATGAAAAGGGATCAAATTTCAGTGCAATAACAATCAATGAATAGCAAAAAAAACACCGAAGCGTGCAAACCAACTAAAAAGAAAATAACAGACAGCTGCTTCGGAAACTTGACGCATTTCTTCAAAAAGTGCAGCTTCCTGTTTATGCCGTCCACTTGTATCAACAATTATAAGATCACAATTTTCCTTCTTAAATCTTTCTACACCTTCCTCCGCAATTTTTACAGGATCTGATTCCATGTAGCTGTATCAACAACAAGAAGTAAATAATTTATCACATTACAGGAAACCCTTTTTTTTCTCCACTTAAAAATCACTTACCTTCCATAAAATGGAATTTTAGCTTTGGTTGCATTCTGCTTTAACTGATCAAATGCACCTGCTCTAAATGTATCAGCGCAAACCAGGGCGGGTTTCCATCCTTTTTTCTGATAATAATAAGCGTATTTTGTACACGTAGTCGTTTTTCCAGAACCTAAACAATTAAATCCCATTAGATGTTTTCTCTAAGCAAATATCACAAATCCAAGTGCACGGAAATTGAAATTTTAGTGTTATCTAGAATAAATTACCTTGTAAGCCTACAAACATAACAACACTAGGTTTCCCTTTCTTTGGGGTAAATGAGGACTTCCCTGGGTCCAAAATCTTGCAGAGCTCGTTAAATATTGCCTAAAGAAATTGAACTCGTTAAAGTGAAATAAAATTGTGTTTATTTTTTGAAAAGTAATAAAATAAAAATTAATTACTTGTTGGATGATTCTGCGCTTGTTGTGACCGGCAGCGAGATCGTCGAGATTGACAATTTTCTTGATATTAGTTTGCATGTCCCGAACAAGCTTGAATTGGACATCGGATTGGAGAAGAGCGCGAGTGATCTCGTTCAAGCAGTCGTTTAATGCTTTCTCGTCGATGATTGTTGCATTGCTCATTTGCTGAATTGCTCGGGAGATGCTCCCTCCTAACTGCGCCAACACCATTTTTTCCTTCTTTTTTTCAGTTCCACAGGTTCAATTTGGTTTTCAAGGATGAAGACGGATGGGATGATTTTGGAGATTAGGGTTTGTTTTTGTTGAATTTCAGAGAACGATGGAGGGAGGGGTGGAAACAGGGATTTTGTTGGGGTGTTTTTCTCTCTCTTTGTGAAAAGACGAATTTGTACAGCACTGTCCCCCTGAATTATACATCATCTTTCTGTTTCCACCTTTCGGCATGATACACCTTACGTGTGATGAATTAGATGTTTTAGACTAGTGTTTGATCGTACAGTAATTATTGTTTTTTATATAAAAAAAATAATTTTTAATATTAGTATATCAAAATAATTTTAAATATCAAAAAAATAATTAAAAAAAAAATAATCCCTATCACGCTACCATAACAAACAATCTCTTGCATTAAATCAAAATGAGAGATCAGATCTAGTTTTGGGAGTACATAACTTACAACCTAGTTAAAATCTTGAGTAATATCTACTTTAACCTTTTTAAAACAAATAAAATGAAATTAATCCAATTAATCTATTTAGAGCCGGTTTGGCAACATGTGCAAACCGGCGTTAGCTAAAATTCAAGAAATTTTTTGGTGCTTTTAAATAATTTTAATGTGTTGATGTCAAAAATAATTTTTAAAAAATAAAAAAATATCATTTTAATAAATTCATAAACGAAGAGCACTTTCAAAAACAACCGCAACCCTCCCAGACAAGTTCTCGTCGGTAACTAATTTGCATTGTGCCAAACCGTTAGCTAAAATTCAAGAAACTTTTTGGTGCTTTTAAATAATTTTAATGTGTTGATGTCAAAAATAATTTTTAAAAAATAAAAAAATATCATTTTAATAAATTCATAAGCAAGCACTTTCAAAACAACGTAGCCCTCCGACAAGTTCTCGTCGGTAACCTAATCATGTCTCGTAGATGCATATAGAGGTTGTTTAGACTTTTCAAGTCGTCATGACTTTACTTTTTATTTTTATTATTTATTTTAAATGAATATGTTTGTTATTTTATATCATTTTAATGTCCTGATGTTAAAATTAATTTTAAAAAAAATATATCATTTAAATGTATTCGATACAAAAACACTTTAAAACCTACCATATGACTCTCCCAAACATGCCCATAGCAACATCTACACCGTCCTTTCCTGAATTTAATCCAATTAACCTATTTATTCAAACCTAGGTAAAATTAGAAAATAAAATAACAAAATAAAAACAGTAGTTTATTTGAATTAAAATAAAAGAAGAGGATAGATTACGATAATCACCTCATGGTTTGGTATAAGGAACACTTTGCATATGATGGTTTTGGTGTTGTTCAGTGTTGACGTGGTCATGGTTTTCATGGATGATTGGGTACATCTTCTGAATGGTTTTATCTTGAGTCTTTGTATTGTTATGCTTGTTGTAGGTGGTAATGTTATATTTTCTCGGGGGTATGAATTATTAAGATAATATATATTTTTTTATTTTTAAATAAAATATTTTTAACTTAAGCATATTAAAAGGATCAAAACACTTGAAAAATAGATGGAAGCAAAAAATTATATTTTAACAAAAACAATACACAGTCGAATCACTCATACAATCAAGTTTAGGATTTATTGCAAGTGAGGTCTTGCTTAGCTGAAGGGACTTGTTTTCCTCAGACTAGGTTCAAGTCCCACCATACACGTCTGCATCCCGCAGGCCTTACATGCTCACTGACTTGCAGGATGTTCAATGAGCCTGGATTAGTTGGGTGCAGAGTGACCGACACCTGGCCATAAAAAAATATGATTTATTAAAATATTAGTTTTGCAATGAAAAACCTTTTCATAAAATCACGAGTGGCTTGGTTATACAATATTTGTAACGATAAACTTGTAATAAACCTAGATATTATCTTAAATATTATTATACTCAAACATTTTTTATAAAATAGGTGTAAGGAAAAATAATATAACAAGTTATAGGTGTTGTATTGTAATGACTGGAAAATCAGATAAAAATGTTGTCGTGCTCAAATCATAGAGTGATAATGGAATTTGCCCTAATATTTTTTTTTAAAAAAAAACTCATATAAACTAAGTTTTATCCACATTGCAAGCCGGGCAAATATGTAACTCTAATTTTAAAAAAGAGAAAATAAATATTTTTTTAAATGATGATTTTAAATACAAAGTTGTTACAACAAGAAAGTAGGATTATTGTTTCTTTGTATAGCTATAGATGTGTGCCAATTTCTCAATAAAATCCTTGATCTCATTGTCAAAAAATATATAAATAGATTCATTGCAATCTAGAAATCTTTTTTTATCATCTCTTTTGCATGTATTTTAACATTATTTTCATTTAATCTTATTAATTTTATTAAAAGATGGTCAAATATGACCTATATTAAAAGATTGTTTATTTTTTTATAGTATGATGCTACACATAATAGAAAATGAGACAATAAAAAATAAAATTATACGACAGAAGCCTAAATTTGACCATCGAGAGTTGCCTCTTAAAGTATGTGGTGGCCCCAACATATGAGCAGTTTTTTTTTTAATTTAAAATTATTATTTAAATGTTAGATCGTGTTATCATCCACGATCAAATCAATAATTATTTAAAAAAAAAATACTCCAATACCCACGAAACCAATTACTTGCATTTTGTTTTTAATTTGAGGGAGTGTGTGTGATTTGATTGTTTATAAAAAATGAAAATATCAAGATACATTTGCCCTCGTTGTGTTAGATCTTTTATCCTCAATGGTATTTTACTATTATAAAAATATTGAATAGACAAAAATATAAATCAATTATGACTAATAAGTCATATAAAACATAAGAATACATTTATCTCCGAGGCAAATCTGTTTTAAAAAGTTGTAGACATCACTTGACTATTGTAGAGAATATTGGATTGTCTACATGGCTATATGGAACCCTTTTTTCTTTTTATATGTTTGTTCTTATCAAGAAAAAAATTAATTGTTATTATTATTATTATTATTATTATTATTGTTGTTGTTGTTGTTACTATCATTATCGTTGTTGTTATTGTTGTTATCACAACTACTATTATTACTATTATCATCATCACTATAACCACCACCACCATAATTGTTATTATCGTTATTACCACCATCACTAATATTAGTAATAATATCATTAGTATTATTGTCATATGTCTTCGTGTGATGTTAAGGGGTTGTTTGAGTCGTCACTTAGTTTTTTGATTCATGTTTGCTAGAAAACACAATCACACCAATTTTGTGAGACATTCAAGGATAATGGACTGATTCAGGCTAGGAAGGTATTAGCACCTTTAACGCACCCTACATTGGGTAAGCTGCATTATAAGTTTTAATGTGTTTTAAAGATTTTAATTGGTAAAATTTATTCGTGTAAATAAATATGGCTTTTTGATTTTTATTATAGGCTTACATGCTTAAAATAAATACTCAAGAAACACTTCATGTAGATAACCTAACAAGGTTCATCTATTATGAAAAGCATAAGAGTTTTTCTATGACACGTGTGAAACTGCAAAATAAATGTTCCAATAAACAATTGGTGGGAAAAAACTCATCATAATATCAGGAATTTTTTTGTCAATTCTAAATATTTAAATATTAGTATACTTGTAGATCCGGTATTTATATATAAAAAATTACCATTAATTCTCATGTATTAAAATGATGAATTATTAAAATATTGGTTAAATTCTCATATATTCAATAAAATTATTCTTTTAATTCCAAGATGCATGTGAATACATTTTTTTGGATTTTTGTATGAAAAGATTAAACACATGTTTTGGATTTTTTTTTATTTTTTGCAATAAAACTCATGTTTTTTTTGTCAATTAAAACTTTTAGTTTGTATATGTTTCATATCAAGTATTTGAAACAAAATTGAAATAAATAAAAAAAGAAACAACACACTCACATTCTCTTTATATTATTTAGCTATACAACTAAAAATTAAACTTGTCCATATAACAACAAAAAATAAGAAAAAATTGAACACGCACATTAATACTAAATTTATAAAATGATCATTTAAAATTGTCAAAATAATAATTTCAGAAGCTATTAAAACCTAGAAATGGTGTAAAAAGTTTTTAAGAAATGCAAGACAGTGGCAACAAGGGGGTCTCACACACCCGACACATGGAACCACGAGTCATCGTCAATGATGACCGGAAACCTAGCGGATTTGAAGCATGTATTTTTACCCTTTCTTATTTGTCGAAGATGAGTGTCACTTTTGTCTGCAAAAACAACATTAACACAATAATATTTCTCTTATTTTTTCTCTATTGGTTCATCGATGGTTAGATTAAGTATTGTGTAAGAGATGAATGTGTCGATTGGGATATATGTAGCGGTACTAGTTTTAGTCACTGGATTTCCAATGTGTCTGCTACTAAAGAAAGAGACTGTTGTTATGAAGGAAATTGTGAGGTCATAGTGGAGCACATCATGAGATTTGCTGATGTTCATTGTGATGGAGTTGACAATGAAGAGACAATCACAAGAGATTGAAGTTTTTTCTGAAAGGTATGACGAGTCTAAAGCTCAACAAAAAACAAAGGAAAATAGGTTTTTAATGGAAGGAGGAATAAAGTGTGGTGTGATAGTATTTTTATAGAATCAAATGGAAAAGAGAGGTTGTTTGTGGTAGGGCTATCACATATAAGATAGAGAGATATCAGGGGTTGGGAGAGGAGATATATATGTGTGCGGGAAGGCTAATGGAAAAATTGGTGCTGGCAGTTGCAAGGCTGTCACAAAAAGGATAATAAGTTGTTAAAGATAAATGTGAGTTTATTCCTTTTGATTTGTCAGGGTAATATATATTCCTTACAAGGATAGATATCATAGATTTGATTTGTCAAAGATTAAATAACTTTGTAGTGTTGTTTGTATGCTTCAAGTTTCCAGATATATAGGTCCAATTTATCTTAGTAGTTTTTGTTCTTATGTACAAGATTCTTTTAAGGTTAGTGTGTTTGTCAAACTTTGTTTTTAGAGTTCTTGGTTGTATTTCAACTTTATTAGGGGTGGATTGACAATGTGATTAAGAGGATCACAATAATGCTTATTTGGTTAAAGTCATTGAGTTGTGGACACTTAAACACGTGTTTTAAACTTTTCATGATCTGGTGGACTGACTTATGTCTTAAAGTCTACATGGGGCCTAATTTTATAAAAAATAAAGGAATAAATAACATGATATAACCTAGCCTAAAAAAAACCTTGTCTCTTTGATGTTTTCTTGTATGTCCAATAAGATGTTTTTTTAAAAATTCTTATAGGATAAAAAATAGGTTCACCTTGGTTAATACAAGTCAACCCACTTGAATTATGACCTAAGATTTGTCATATGCCATCCCTGACCATGTTTATAAACTATGTTAGGATATGGGTTATTGTCGGCATGAAAAGTAAGCCTTATAATTATAATAAATAAATGTGTGTGTATATGTGTTATGAGCCTTGACGTGGCGAGATGGATCGGCGACACTGGCGAGTGGAACTTGTGGGATCGAGCAACACATGGCTAAGACAAAAGGGGAACCGATGATCAACACGTGGCAATGAAGTTGTTTATTTAATTCGAGTATTTGCAATTGTTTATTTTAATTCAGTATTTCTTTTATTGCAATAGGGTCCATTACGAGTAATGGGTAGTTTAACAGGAAAGATGTGGACACGATCCTGAACAGCTTTATTTTCAGTATTTTTATCATGTATTTAAGCATTTGTTTGAAGGAATGAAAGAGCGACTTAAAACCCAAAATATTGCTAAGAGCTAAGGAGGGTTCTGGAACCTCAATAATCCAGAAACTGTTTACCATAAATCACTCAAATCCCATACAAGAAAATTCATAACAATATGTTTATGCTCTTTAAAGTAATTTCACAAGTTAAAAACAACATAGAAAAGTTGGTAACCAAACACATAAAACTGTTTTTCATTAATCTCAAATTCAACCATAATTTTAACCAAATACTTCAAATATTATCATGAACCGCAGCTAAAAGTGTTTTTCATGAAACTATTTTTTTAAAATCTCAACCATAAAATCAAAAACAATACCAAACACACTCTTATGGTACGGGGTAAATATTATTATTTTAATTTATAAATAAAGCTAGATTGACTCAAAATTAGACGTTAATTTTATCAGGATCAATGACCTGCTCATTGGGCGGGTTTAAAAACTCTGCTGAGAACATCCGATCCACCCGACAACCGACTAAAAAGGATCTTCACCACAGGCTGGCTCTCTTTTGTTGATAGACGACGCTATTGGAAGGGAAGAAAATTCATCCAAGGGCATTTCCGTCACTCAGCTCAACCCTCAAATTGAAAGCAGCGTGCACAGCTCCAAACACTTGTCTCGCGCTTACCGTCCGATTAATCGTCTGGTGGGCCCATGCCTCACAAGCTATATTAAGAGAGATTTAACTTTTACATCTTTCTTTTAAACGAAAAAAGCTTTTATTATCCCCCAAAATAAATAAAAGCCTCGAAACCCAAATCAATGTTTTAATTTTCTCCTCTCTGCCTCTCTCTTTGAAAATTGAAAAACGCAAGAAACAAATCTTTTATTTTCTCTCTCTAAAAACACGACTCATTGTAGCGCCTCTCTCTCTCTCCCCCTCCCACGGACACCAATCGACGTCTCTCTCTCCCCCTCTCTCCCACGGACACCAATCGACGATAAATCCCAAAATCGACTCGTCCTCCTCCTTTCAAACGTCACCGTTCTTAACTTCACCCTCGGCGCGTCTAGGCAAAAACCGCCGCCAAAACTACAAAACCCATGCCCGTTAACATTTAAACCGAAACGTCCAAAACGACACCGTTTTTCTTTTCCTTTTTCAAACTCATTACCCGCCGGCGATTCTATTCCGGCGATTTTTAAGGTGCGCCATACATTAATCTGTGCACTCTCTCCTTTTTTTGAAAAAATACCGTGACCTGATTAGCTAGACAAATCAGTCGTGTTATTCAGTTATTGAAGGCTAGCTTCTTGTTAAATAGTCGGCTTCGATTTTTGGCACGATTCTCCCACTCCGATGTTTATTTTCGTTAATTAAACACTCCCGATTACGAATTTAAGGTTTTCTGTTCGTTTAGGGTTTATAAATTGGAGCTTTAAGTGTGCAGTCATTTGATTTGTAACCTCACTCATGGATCTATAGTTTGCTCTGTTTGCATCTCCTGTTTTGTTTTTTAGTGTCCCTAGTGATGATTAGGATTGGTTTTGCTTCGGGTTCTGATTATTTTTTAGTGTATTGAGCCTGCTTTGATGCTTCTTTCGTCGCTACTATCATTTGAACTCTTTTAGGCACTCGTTTCTGCTCTTGTTTAGTCTTCGACGGTTAGTTTTGATTCTGGTGAGGTGGGTTTTGTTCGATTTAACTGTTTTAGGTTTCAAATACCATCATCTGGCAGTATTGTGATTAAAATTTTCTATAGTCTCAGTTATTAAATGTATTACATAATGAATGAGGTTTTGTTATCAGAGATTTTATTATTCTATTATCTGCTACCTTAACTATAATCTTCACTTAATAAATATATATTTTTTTTCTTTTCAAATTTGGGTTTTATTCCTTACTAACTAATGCTGTGAAGAATATGGGGTTAAAGTTGAACTCTTCTCTTTGAAGACAAAAAATATCTTCTTCTTAGTCTGCTTTTTACCATGAACTTTTGTGAAGCTTAATATTAGCCTTACTTCTTTGTTGTTTATTTTAATTAGTTGGTGGTTTCTAGGCGCGGGGAACTGTAGGAGACAACAGAAGAAGTTACCTCCTGCATTGAATTCATAGCAAGCATTTCTGAAAGGGAAATGCAGTAAATAATTCCATGTGAGAGGATGGCATTTTTCAGGAATTATACAAACGAAGCAGTTTCACAGAGTGTCCTTGAAGGAAAGAGTCAAGGTCAGGGTGTAGGTAGAATGTTGGGCAACGAGGATGTAGATTTGACTTCTAGCGAAAGAGAATTGGATATGAACACAGATGTGCAATATGAAAGCGAACCAGATGATGTGATTAGGTTGCAAGGTAATGTAGCTTCCAATCATGATGCTGGTGCGAGTAATTCAGAGCTGCAGCCTTCTGGTAGGAAAAATGTGGCTGGAAAATGGGGTTCCAGTTTTTGGAAGGACTGCCAACCCATGGGTACTCCAGAGGCATCCGGTTCAGGACAGGATTCCAAATCAGAGGATAGAAATGCAGAAGGGTCAGAAGATAATGTATCAAATGGAAGGGATGATGGATTAGATTCAGAAGATGAAGAGGGGCAAAAAGAAGCGGATAAGGGGGGCAAAGGCCATTCTGATGTCCCTGCGGATGAGATGTTGTCTGATGAATACTATGAGCAGGATGGGGAGGATCAAAGTGACTCGGTACATTATAGAGGGTTTAGCCATTCTGTTGACTTGAGTTCTAGGCTGCAAACAAAGCCAGTTCCTATCAAGAATAATGTCTCCAGGAGGTCAAGAGGTTTGCACAATAGTGAAGGTTACGATGACAATAATAATGATGGTGATGCTGATTACGAGGAAGAAGATGAAGTTGGTAATTTCCTTGTTATTGTTGCACTTTCTGATTTGTTTAAATAACACCTCCACTAGAATAAGTGACGAGATGCTTGAATATCATGTAGTAAGTGGCAATTTCTTTTACTGTTTGATGTTGGAGCTTTCTCTCTCTCGCTTGCAGAAGATGATCCTGATGATGCAGACTTTGACCCTGATTATGGCATCACTAGTGGCCACGCAGGTGACAAGGTAATTATTACCTTTGCCCTTAAATATCTGTTATTTGAAGCATGGTTCACTGCCTTTGTATTTTGCACAGCATGTGGATTTATCACAAAGCTTATTCGCCGATTGTCATGATTGTTTTGTGCAATCTGCTGCTTTTAAGTCCAATGTATCATTCCATGACTTGTTCTAATAATAAGTCCAATGTATCATTCCATGACTTGTTCTGTCCTTACATTCTTTCATTAGTTTATTGCCTTATTTTAGTGCATGCTGCTAGACATGACAAGAAAACGCCGTAGATTCAGATTATATTGTTTGCATACCAATATTTTATACCAATGCCTTTACCCTGATAAAGTACTTTTTTACTGAAATCAGGATAAAGACTGGGAGGGTGAAGATTCAGATGAAGATAATAACAGTGATGATTTGGTTATCTCAGATGGTGGTGATGATTCTTATTACACAAAGAAGCCTAACAGTAGGCAACATGGTAAAGGTGGGCGGAATACAAAATCTGCCAGAGAGCACAAATCATTACATGCTTCTGGACGACAAAAGAGAGGGAAACCATCATTTGAAGATGAGTATTCAGCAGAGGATTCTGACAGTGATATTGATGCTGTTTTCAAGAACATGACCAAGAGAGGTGCACATCTTCGTAAATCTAATGCCCAGGCGACCATGTCAACAAATATTGGTGGAAGAAACAGTGAGGTTCGAACTTCTAGCAGGTCAGTTCGTAAGGTGTCATATGTTGAAAGTGATGAAAGTGAAGAGATTGATGAAGGGAAAAAGAAGAAGGCCCAAAAGGTGCAGTGCCATACTATATTATACCATGAACCTAACTTGCTTTATTGTTCTATCTGCATGAGAAAATGTTATGATTTAGCTGTTTTGGGTAGAAATTATCATCTTATATATCAGGGCATGTTTGTATGATGTTCTATTTTAAATTTGCTTTTTATCTTTCTTTTCTTCAAGTTGTTAAAACTGAAGGTGCATGAATTCTTGCAATGAAAGTGAAAGTAAATTGGTTTGTCCCCAAAATAATCAGGGCCAGTGGTCTCAACTCCTATTTTTTTGTGAATGTGCATTCTTGTTTGTTTCTCTGTGTCAGGCCTCTCTTTTCCTACAGCCTAGCTGGTAAGCTGGGTTTTGCAACGTGTATGAGATTTTTAAGCAGGACAAGCTTTTGAAATTATTTATGCCGTATAGGGGAAATTTACACCAGGAGATTCTTGTAGAATCCATGCATTTCTATGTTCAGCTAAATTTTTGATATTTTAATTGTTTTGTCCAAAATCCTATCATTGAGGTCAGATGAGTCCCTGGTGTATGGTTGGAGGATTCTTGGTAGGTCATTTTTTTTTTGTGGAAGAGGTGAATGATGACTGGAAATTATTTGAACCAGAATTCCTAATCTTCTAGCTCTTGTTTTATATGTAATTGTACTTTAAGATTATTTTATCTTAATATTGTTCTTGTTATTGCAACTGTGGTTGTTCTTTGGATTTTATTATACCAGACTTCACAGGTTTAAGTGCTTTAATGGATCCTATCATTACTATGTCTGCTCTTATTACATTTCCTTGTGTTTGTCTTCCCCAAAATAGGAAGAAGTTGAAGAAGAAGATGGCGACTCCATTGAAAGGGTATTGTGGCATCAGCCTGGGGGCATGGCTGAAGATGCAGCGAGGAACAATAGATCAACGGCACCTATTCTCTTAAGCCACCTGTTTGATTCTGCTCCTGATTGGAAAGAAATGGAGTTCTTGATAAAGTGGAAAGGCCAGTCACATTTGCACTGCCAATGGAAATCGTTCTCCGAATTACAAAATGTATGATTGCCATATACATGTTGCTTATGCATGCAATTTAAGCTCTAGTTTTTAATTGCTATATTTCTGTTACTTATGCATGCAATTTAAGCTCTAATTTTAGATGTGTTTTTTTGTTTTGTTTTGATTACTCTGCTTTGATTTTTTTTATCTGCTGTTTATGTTGCCTGATTTCTGCCTATTTTTCATGTCACCAGCTGAGTGGTTTTAAGAAGGTACTGAACTACACTAAAAAGGTGATGGAAGATGTGCGGTACAGGAGAACATTTACACGTGAGGAGGTATATATTTTTTTAATTATTTAGAAGACTTTATGGATTTTTCTTTTCATAATAGTATGTGAGAAGAATAGAGAGAAATGCTGTGATGAGCATGGCTAGATATGATAAAAAGAACTCTTGATATGAGCTTACTTTGCTACCTGGTGTGGATGTGAGATTCTTGTTTAGAAATGCACAAATTCTATAGCGATGGAATAGCTTCATATGTTAAGGACCCAGACTGAATAGGTGATATAATTGGAATTTAGTTGTCTTACAAGTCTGATGTTTATTTATTCCAAGACGGTAGTCCAACTTGGCATGTTGATAATTAGATACTTGTAATTCTATAAAATGCACATGCTCTTCGTTTCCACATTTTATTACTCAATCCAAATTATCTATCTGCTTTTACATAGTTAACTTAAATACAAATTAAATTTGCCCGACAAATTGGTTACTTGGGATGATGGTTGGGTTTTCATCTATCAGATCGAGGTGAATGACGTGAGCAAGGAAATGGATTTAGATCTAATCAAGCAAAATAGTCAGGTTTATCTTTTCAGCATTGCTTTATTGTGGTCTTTTTTCTCTTTTCTTTATTATAATCTTACACTTTTTAAAATCTGCCATCCAATTCTTGTTTATATGTTTGTAGGTGGAAAGAATTATTGCTGATCGAATCACTAAAGATAGTTCCGGAAATGTTGTGCCGGAGTATTTAGTCAAGTGGCAAGGGCTCTCTTATGCTGAAGCTACTTGGTATTCTAAACTATATTAGTCTTATGATTTTTGAGTGGTACTTCTGAAAATCTTATATACCTTTTTTTATGCATAATTACATCCTAGATGTGGTCTTTTTTGCCCGGGTTATGGGGTTCAACACCGTGCTTGTGAAATTAGCTTCTTGATTATCCACTGATGAAATAGCAATGTATGAGTAGGTGTTTGTGATAGTTGCTCTGACATTTAATAGTTAATGATGTGTGGTACAGGGAAAAGGATGTAGACATTTCTTTTGCACAAGATGCTATTGATGAGTACAAGGTCTAGTGCAAACAAATTGTGTTTTTGGTCCGGATTTTTAGATGAAGTTTTTTCCCTGGCAATTAACATTCAGAATTTCTTTGTATCTATCATTTATTTTGCAGTCACGTGAGGCTGCAATTGCTGTACAGGGGAAAATGGTGGATCTACAGCGAAAGAAAGGAAAAGGTCTGCTATTTGGTTTTGCTGCAGTTTTTTTGAGCCTTTGTTTCGGCTGAAAAGTTGGATAACTATGGCCTGTTATATGTGTGGTATCATAATCTAAAATGTTAAAGTTTTCTGTTCAGAAAACTGAGGGTTGTTCACATTGCTGCTTCATGTCACTGTCCTACTAGCAATTTGCACTCATTTTTTTTTCATTCATTTTCTATTTTTTTTGTTGCCTTTTCTAACTGTCAAATATCCTTTTGTTTTTCTTTCAATTTCTGATTCCTATGTTTGCTTGGATAGCTCCTTGTTCGATTAAAAAACTTGCACCACTTTTCTATTTCACGAGTGAAACGAGCTGTACTCATCATTTCTAGTATTCCCTGCATGTTAAGTAGAAGTTAAAATGAGCGAGCATTTTGTTTTCCCTTTCTTAGCAAGTTTAAGGAAGCTTGAAGAACAACCTGAATGGTTGAGAGGAGGAAAGCTTCGTGATTACCAGCTTGAGGGTTTGAATTTTTTAGTTAACAGGTGTGGTTATCTTTTGCTTGAAGGAAAGATTGATGATAACTTGAACATAGTATTATTATTAAATTTCCTAATTAGTCTCTTGCATTCACAGTTGGAGAAATGATACAAATGTAATTTTAGCTGATGAAATGGGCCTCGGAAAAACAGTCCAGTCAGTTTCCATGCTTGGTTTTTTGCAGGTAAAGCCTTTTGCATTCTTTTTTCAGTCAAACTTGTAGGTTTAGACCAAGTTCATTTGTCATGTTATGGAAATTTCATATCTTTTTCCATTTGCAGAATGGGCAGCAGATCCCTGGGCCTTTTCTTGTTGTTGTACCTTTATCCACTTTGTCTAATTGGGCTAAAGAATTTAGAAAGTGGCTTCCCGATATGAATGTTATAGTATATGTTGGTACCCGTGCTAGTCGAGAGGTTAGTCATATTTTCTTGTCTTTGAGGTAAATACATTTAGTTTTATAAATTATATTTATGGATCTTAAATCATAAGATTTGTCTCAAGTTATTTGTATCATTATTATTTGTAATATATCGTGTGACAGTGACATTCTATCAAACTATAAGCACTTGGAAGGTGCAAAGATTGCACAAAATATTGGTTGTATCTTATCAGTGCTGGTAAATGAGAACCATAATTGTCTGACCCGTATAGCTCCAGAAGTATAATTTTTTAGTCTAAAAGTTCCTTTAATTTCTTGGCTTCTTTTTGGTGTCATGCCCCAGGTACTTTTAGGGAAAGTTATCAAGGAATCACCCTAAGATATTGGGATGCTTTATCATTTTGATACAGATTATCTTTCTTTTTGCTTTTTAGAAATATTTCATGTTCTCGAGCTGAGTTCTGTAAATTTCTTTTTTCCAATGAGGCATTCTTCTTTTATCCATAAATAAAAAAAAGAAATTGTTACTTATCAAGTGATCCATGTAATTAAAGCTGCTCAAGTGTCCAAATCTCTTGATTTGGGAAAGGTGTGGGATAGCTGTAAGCTCAAAAGCCCTGATTTAGCTGTCATTGTGACAACTGTATATGCATGCCACTAGCATTTTTTCCCCTTGAGAAGCGCTGATGGTTGACCATGCTTAGTCAACTGCAGGGTGGGGGGCAGTTTTGATGTCTTTGTTAATAAAAGTGTAATCCATGCCGGAAGCTGTGACATGACAATCTGGTTCATCACCATGATGCAAACATTGTCTTTCATGACCAAAGAAAATCTTGCATCAGAAGCATTCTCTGGCACCAGTGCATGATGCCTCAATAGTACAATATTTTTTGGTCTGTGTAACTCTCGCACTGTCATATGACAGGGCTTTTGGATTTCTCTCCTTTGTTTTCTTTTGAGACTTTGGGTTTGGTAACCAATGGTATGGCCAAACTCCAATCTAGAGTCTTAAAATCGGTCTCATTCTTTTAACAAACAGGATGGTAGGGATAAAGACCCAGATAGATAAGGATTTTGGTTTCTACTCCACCAATATTTGTTATGCTCTTTTATCTGATCCTGCATGGTGTTTTGTGGCTTGGTTCCAGGTTTGTCAGCAGCATGAATTTTACAATGATAAGAGAGTTGGGCGGCCAATAAAATTCAGTGCTCTGCTGACCACATATGAAGTTGTTTTGAAGGATAAGGCAGTGCTTTCCAAGATCAAGTGGAATTATTTAATGGTCGATGAAGCTCATAGGTTAAAGAACAGTGAAGCGCAGTTGTACACAACTCTTTCGGTATTGGCATTTCCCAAATAATATTGTTCTGTCTTTGCATGCATGTTGTGATTGACTCTTTTGGTTGTTATTAGGATAAGTCATTATTTTTCTTTACAGGAATTTAGCACCAAGAACAAGTTGCTAATTACTGGCACTCCATTACAGAACAGCGTGGAAGAGCTATGGTATTTATATATTTATTTATTTTCTCAATTCCACTATCATGGTTTCTGATAGTCAAACTTAAATTACTGTGTGCCAAATTCACGCCCAGATGTGATAACTATGAAGTCCTGTGAAGTTTAGGAATTTTTTTTATGGCATAGACTTTTTTCATATAATCCTTATTTTACCACCTTTTGAGATAAGAGCTGCTAATGCATTCACATGTTCTATTCATTTTTCTTTTTTTGTATTTTCTTTCATCTAACTTTCATTTTAGCACATTATCAGACATGCCCAAACCAATCACCCTTTGTCTGGGGAGAACTGATGATACCAATCAAGATATTCTTATGTTGGTCAAATCTATTTTGCTCATATTTTGCAATTGGAATTCTTTAGGAGATGATTGATCTGTTGGTTTGCTGATTGTTTACAATAGCTTGCAAACCTGCATCACATGAGAGCCGTCTTCATTGCTTTGTTTGGTTCAATGAAAGTTCCTTGTTGATTATATCTTTTTTTTGTGACCTTTTCCTCCGAGGTGTTTCCTTCCTCAGTTGCTGCATATCTCTCTTGTTTGCTTGCAACAATTGATTTTTTGTTTTTTCTCATAATATGCTAGGGCATTACTTCATTTCCTTGATCCTGACAAGTTTAGGAGCAAGGATGATTTTGTTCACAATTACAAGAATCTTAGCTCTTTTAATGAAATTGAGGTACAGTATGCTGTCATTTTTGCTCATCACCGTTGGCACACACACACACCCTGTTCTTCACTTGCATGATTTTTCTTTTGTTTTTCTTCTTAGCTCGCTAATCTTCACATGGAATTGAGGCCTCACATTCTCAGAAGAGTCATCAAGGATGTGGAGAAATCCTTGCCTCCAAAAATAGAGCGCATTCTGAGGGTTGAAATGTCTCCTCTCCAGAAACAGTGAGTGATGTTTTCAATTTGTGATAAAAAGACATTCTTCTGGATAGTTTGTTCTCAGATTTTGTAATTTGTTGGGTTTGAATATGTTCAGATACTATAAATGGATTTTGGAACGTAACTTCCAGGACCTAAACAAAGGAGTTCGTGGGAACCAGGTTAGTATCTTTGATGAAGTTATGAATATTATCCCTTAACTCTAGTCTTGGAAAGTATTTTTTACAGCTATTAGTGACCACTAGAATTACGAGTCAAAACATTCTTGATGATGCTCTATGTTGGGATTGAAAAGATGACAGAGGCACTGTTTTTATTGATCAGAACCGACTGAAGTTACATGTCTGATTGTATTGTGTTGAAAACTGACAATATCAGCTATTTTATGTTTTCTTATGTTTTCAGGTCTCACTTCTGAATATTGTGGTCGAGTTGAAGAAATGCTGCAATCATCCCTTCCTATTTGAAAGTGCAGATCATGGTTATGGCGGGGACATTAGTACCAATGATAGCAGTAAACTGGAGAGGATGATCTTAAGCAGTGGAAAACTAGTTATACTCGACAAACTACTTGTCAGATTGCACAAGACAAAACATCGTGTCCTGATTTTTTCCCAGGTTTGTTTCAAAAGCATTTTTGTTGTTATGCCCCCTTGGATAGATGTATTTTCTGACTATTATTTATGTATGCCTTCTAACCATAAATGATATTATGATCTCTTTCATTTTGGGTCAGCCTCTCAGTTAAATGGGGATAAGCTGATTAATTTTCCGGAGGGTAAACAATGGTCACTTGAACATTTTCTTATTTTATTGGTATACAATTTACAATTTTAAAATTTAATGAAACTTATTTTCTTGACAAACATCTTGTCAATATCAGGCATTTTCGTGATTTATTATCTTTAGTTAAATTTGGATAAATTGGTATGGCAGGGAACAAATATTGCATATCAATTTCAACATCGGTTTAATAGATAATTTGTTTGGGCATTTGCCCAAGTATCGTGGCGGTTTACTTGGGAACTGCTAATACTATACTTCCTTGAGACATCTTCTTTTCCACTTTTAAAATTCCATTATATCTCACAAATCAAGACAAGTACCAATTTCTAGCCTCAAATGCACATAGCTGAAGTTTTTGCAGAGGGTTGTGATGATAATTTTATGTTTGTTACGATGATTATTGTGGCAAATTGAGTTTAATAGTTTAAATATCCATATTAGGAACATAGTTTTGGATGTATTATTTGAACAATTTATTTCAACGTAATAGGCACACAGATGTGAAGTGACTAATGAATTGTGGTATTGACCAACTGCTGCAGATGGTCAGAATGTTGGATATACTGGCTCAGTACATGTCAATCAGAGGGTTCCAATTTCAAAGGCTTGATGGTAGCACAAAGGCTGAGTTGCGTCAGCAGGCAATGGACCATTTCAATGCACCTGGCAGTGATGATTTCTGCTTCCTTCTTTCAACTCGGGCTGGTGGGTTAGGCATCAATCTTGCAACTGCTGACACAGTTATAATATTTGATTCAGACTGGAATCCTCAAAATGACCTGCAGGTTCGAGCACAATGAAAACCTTCTTCCTTCATGCCTTCCTGTTGAATTATTTAGAGGAAGCATATGTTGTTTAACTTAAACGTTCGTTGATGTATCAGGCAATGAGTAGAGCTCATAGGATTGGGCAGCAAGAAGTTGTTAATATCTATAGATTTGTGACAAGCAAAAGTATTGAGGAAGATATCCTAGAGAGAGCTAAGAAAAAAATGGTAGTTTTGTTAAGCTGATGTCTATTAGTGCTTTTCATTTTTTTCATCCCAACAGTCATTATTTGCACACACACAAAAACAATAGTCATTTAAAATTTTGACATTCTGCGATGCTGTCTAATAATATCTATCTCAGTTATTTATTTATCGTGTTGCATCTGCTCTTTGCAGGTTCTTGACCATTTGGTGATCCAAAAACTGAATGCAGAGGGTAGATTGGAAAAGAAAGAAGCAAAGAAAGGGAGTTTTTTTGACAAAGTAAGAACACAGTCAACCATAGCTGAATTCATGTTTATTGTTGGTACTAGCCTATATTTCTAAGCATGAATATGAGTATTCAATTGTAGGTTGAATTCTTCTTTTTATGATTTTTGTGACATTCTAAAATTCTGCTATTTGCTTCATTATTGGCCCTCGGAACTATTTCACATATTTTTTTCCCGCCTTTCTTGATTGCAGAATGAGCTCTCAGCAATTTTAAGATTTGGGGCCGAGGAACTTTTTAAAGAAGACAGAAATGATGAAGAAAGTAAGAAAAGACTCTTGAGTTTGGATATTGATGAAATTCTTGAAAGAGCGGAGAAAGTTGAAGAGAAGGAAGTTGGAGGAGAGGAAGGGAATGAATTGTTGGGTGCGTTTAAGGTAAGTAAATAACCTGTTGTTTCACTTTTAGAATGATGCTGCCTGCTTATTTATGTACTTTCTCTATTTTTATTATATCCAGGCTGCTGCTGTATTTACTTAGGGTTAGTTTAAAGAGTGTAAAAAGGGGGTAAAATGTGAGTTCAAAAATTGTATCATGCTCCCCAACATCAAATTGATTTTGAATTAAATTGAACTAAAGGTGTTATTGTGTATCACGGGTCCAATAACTGGATGTATGAGAGAAAAATATAGGCTATAAGTTCGAGGAAAAGAGAGTATGCTGAAAAGGACAAATTTCGTCTCTTGAATTTTGTTGCCCATTCATCCATGCTAACACCCAACATCATTTTGCCCACCAAATGAGAGCAAGTCCTGTTTGTGAGTGCAGTGGCTTATACTTTATGATGTTTTTTAAAAGTATGTTTGCCTTGACAAAAAAATCAAACAGATGGTTTTTTTTAATGATTTTGATGTGTTGATGTAAAAGAAAATCTGAAAAAATCATTTTGGTGTATTTTCAAGTGAAAAACACTTTTGAAAAGCACTATGCACTACAATGTCAAACACGCACTAAAGCAAGCACAATCTCAATTGTGTATGCAGACTTCTTTTGGGTAGGTGGAGAAGTGGGTGTTTGTTTGCATACAAATGCATTGTTATATTTATTGATGCCCTCACAATTAAGCTCTCTGGTTGATTTAATTTTTGGATTATATCCAGGTTGCAAATTTTTGTAGTGCTGAAGATGATGGGAGTTTCTGGAGTCGTTGGATAAAACCAGATGCTGTAGCTGAGGCTGAAGTATGCATCTCATTTGCTGAATTTGATTTAAGATTTTATAGCTTGACATTTCTTTTTAATATGACCTGTGAATTTCAGTTTAATTCTTTTGTAATTATCACAGCTTTTATTCAAGTAATTTGTTTTTCCAGGAAGCTTTAGCTCCTCGGGCTGCTAGAAATATTAAGAGTTACAAGGAGGATAATCAATCTGAGAGAAGTAACAAACGGAAAAAGAAAGGTTTGGAGCCATCAGAACCACAGGAGAGAGTGCAGAAGCGTCGCAAAGCAGAATATTATACCCCCTTAGCACCAATGATTGAGGGAGCATCCACCCAAGTAAGAGAATGGTCTTATGGAAATCTGCCTAAGAGAGATGCTTTACGTTTTTCTCGCGCGGTATGGTTCTAATTTTTCTTTTAAATTTCTGAGATTTGTTAAAAGTAACAAATCCTTGTTTTTAGACAGTCGACCTCATACACCTTATTATTTTCTGTTATTGGTTTTGTCAAGTAATAGCCAATGTTTTCATTTTCCTACTAGTTTTTCAATTTAAATTATACTAGAATCAGCGGATTCATCCTGTGTAGTTCAGCCTTCTTACTTTTTCAATACTTGGATTGTTTTTCAACCCTGATTTCTTTCTTGTTTTGTGAATTTGCTGGTAGAATATTGATTTTCTTTTTTTCCTACTTTCTGTTATTCTTTCCAACTTGCTAAACAAATTCAATCATTCAGAATCAGTTTTCTTATTTTTCTGATCTGCCATTGTCATCCTATTGGAAAACTGGCTGAAATGCAAGAGCTGGGCAAGCTCGGAGTACTTCTGTCATTGTGGAAGTTTATAAGATAGCCCTATTTTCTTGTCTTTTTTCTCATTTTAATTAACAGCTGTTGCTGGCCTTTCCTTATTAAAGCTTGGGTTCCCTCTCTTTTCTTGTTGTTTTGAATTAGGTGATGAAGTTTGGGAACTTGAACCAAATAGACTTGATAGTTGAGGAGGTTGGTGGAACAGTGGCAGCAGCCTCCCCTGATGCACAGATAGAGCTATTTGATGCTTTGGTTGAAGGTTGTAGAGAAGCAGTTGAAATTGGAAATCTGGACCCGAAGGTTGGTTTCTGACAATGCACACTGTTTGTTGGGACTGCATCTTGTCTGTATGTGATTGAATACCATAATAAGTGTCTGATACAACCATTTAAAATTTAGGGTCCTTTGTTGGATTTTTTTGGTGTCCCTGTGAAAGCAAATTATCTATTGAACCGCGTGCAAGAACTGCATCTGCTAGCAAAGCGAATCAGCCGTTATGGAAATCCCATTGCACAATTTCGAGTTTTAACGTACCTGAAGCCTTCAAACTGGTCTAAGGGATGTGGCTGGAATCAGAGTACGTGTTTCGTGTTTTTTTCATTATTTTAGAGGATAATGATAGACTTGTTTCCTTTTGCTTATTGATTATGGTATTTCCTTAGATGACGATGCGAGGTTGCTTCTGGGAATACACTACCATGGGTTTGGCAACTGGGAGAAGATACGGTTAGATGAAAGGCTTGGCCTTTCGAAGAAGATTGCTCCGGCAGAACTCCATCATCACGAAACCTTTCTACCACGTGCTCCGAATTTGAAGGAACGTGCTAATGCACTCCTGGAGATGGTAAGCAATGATTCGGAAAGCAGGAAAACCCAAAATTGTAATCCAGGGCTTTCTTTATGACCTCGTCCAGTTTCTTGTGGCCAGCCTTTCAAAGCTATCTTTCGATTATGCCTGTATGCTATGCTCTATTGTGAAACTTGAAGTTACCAGTCAAACAGTTGTCACGGGTGTATCCATCTAGTTAGCTTCATGGTTTCACAGAGAATTGTGCAAGCTCAAGTCTTGAAATTCGCAGTCAGCCTTTAAGTACTTGTATACTATGTTTATTGTTAAACTTCTGGTTACCATTTAAAAATTGCCAGAGTATACTTGAAGTTTCATCATCCATTGCTTCTAATATGCTTGTCTAAATATGAAAGTGATTCCATAAGTGCTTCCCTGCTGTTTAATTGTTCATTACAGCTCTATCACACATCTTATTACAAAGTGCAGTAGATCTGATGTTCTGATACCTCTTTTTCAATCAGGAACTTGCAGCAGTTGGTGGAAAGACTGCAAATGCTAAAGGTGTTCGGAAGGCCTCCAAGAAGGGGGGAGAGAATGTTTTGAACATCTCTGCAGCTCGGGGCAGGGACAAAAAAATGAAGCCTGGGTCTGTAATGATGAGTGTACAAACAAACAAGAACAGGCCTCAGAGACCCCAGAGAGTTGAACAGTTAGCAAAAGAGGAGGGTGAGATGTCAGACAATGAGGAATTATGCGAGCAGTTCAAGGAAGTGAAATGGATGGAATGGTGTGAAGAAGTCATGGTTGGTGAAATTAAAACCCTGAAACGTCTTAACAAGTTGCAGACTACTAGTGCTGATCTTCCGAAGGAAAAGGTACAGCATCTTTTGTTCTTATAGTCCATTGTCTAGCCATTTTTATTTTTGTATTCTTGAAGTTTATGTTCGACCTTATCGTGCAGGTGCTTTCAAAAATACGGAATTATTTACAGCTTATTGGATGGAGAGTAGACCAAATTGTCTTAGATCACGAAGCAGAACTTTATAAACAAGATAGTATGTGTTTCTCCATCCTGCATATATTCATTTACTTCCGGTGCTCTGCCACTTATAATTTTCGTTTAAATCATTGTCTTCTCAGGAATGACTATGCGGTTATGGAAGTATGTTTCTACCTTTTCAAATTTATCCGGTGAGAAACTTCATCAGATTTATTCGAAACTTAAACAAGAGCAGGAGGAAGATGCTGGGGTTGGACCTTCTCATGCCAATGGTGCTGCATATGGTTCTTTTGACAAAGACGGTGATTCCAACAATTTCCCACCCCTTTCTCGTAATTTTGAGAGGCAAAGAGGGTATAGAAATGCATCAGCCTATCCATTGTCAGAACCAATAAACAGAGGTCAAGATGCTGGGAAATTTGAAGCATGGAAACGACGCAGAAGAGCCGATGCTGATATGCAACCCCAATTTCAGCCCCCCCTACAAAGACCTATTAGTAATGGTACCCGCTTATCTGACCCTAACTCATTGGGGATTCTTGGGGCTGGACCAGCTGCTAAGAGACCTTTTATCGAGAGACCATTTCGAGGGCGTCAAACTGGTTTTCCTTCAAAACAAAATTTCACTTAAGGTATAAAGTAGGCTTAGTGATTGAGGGCAGGGGAGCAACTGGTTAAGAAGACATCAGTCTGTGGGGTCCCCTAACCAGTTTCTTCTTGAGTCATTGGCCATGGTGTGGAATTCTTTTCAAACATCACTGCGGTAAGAAGGTGCCAATTCCTGTTTGGTTTCTTTCTGGGTTAACTGAAATATCCATTGGATGAGGAATCTGCATAATTGTACAAAAGGCAAGCTGAGGGAATGGCGAAAATCTATTAACATGAGCAAGATGCATGTGGTTTTGCTACCATTTTTTGTTTGTTAGGAAACGAGTCAAGTAATTTGTTTTAGGAATATAGTGAAGAGTTAGGGAAAGAAATATTAAAATTTCATTGAATTTGAAATATACATAAATGAGCGGAACATCTTCCATGTATTACTGCCCCCCAGAGAAGTGTACATTATCAGTTTTGCATCATTTTCCCTCCGTTTTACCTTTAATAATTTCTGTTTTTCAATATTCTGAACCTTGTGCTAGCTTTGTCCGACACTAATAAAACATGTAAATGTGTTGATCCTCGTCTTCTGTTTCTGCCATTTTGTTTGATTTTAGGTTTGCTTCTGATGTGTGGTGGTAATACAGTTATCTTTTCTTAAACTGATTCAAGCTCTCTACTCCAATGATTATGGCAATGTTACGAAGATGCGAGTTATTTTACAATTGGAAAGTGTGGATGCTACGTTGTTCACAGAGGTCCATTGATCTCCAATCCAAACATTTGAACCAGATAATTTCTTCCTGCTAGTGCGGGCTGTTTTTGTTTTCATGTCAGCTGAGCTACGAGATTCGGCCCAGTAACTTGGCAGAAGAGCTGTCTCATGTTAGGAGGACAATTAGGGAAGTTCAAGTCTCGTAGAGTGCAAATATTTTTCTCCTGAAGTCTGAAGCTTCATCACCATTTTTTATTTTTTTTCTCAATATAAGTAATTAATCTCACCTTTTGTGGTTAGAAATTCGTGCAGGACATGAGAGCAAAATCAGACCACCGCTATCATATCTTTAATTAGAGGCCAAATGAGGTAAGTAATCACCAGAAAAAATAAAAATCTCGCAGCAGAAGCTGAAGTCATGAAAAGGAAGTAAACAGAAGCAGAGATTGTGAAGTGCTGTGTGGTCTTGATTCCCACAAGAGAGTTGTGGCTGATGACACTTTATCGCATTATCTTTCAAACAGCTTTCTCAACCTCACACCACCTTCATCCAAAAACTATGCATATAGTGCCAAAATAGGGTTATCATTCCGAGTCCTTGAAAAAAATAGATAAACAATTAGATTTTGTTAGCAAAATGGATAGGTAAAGTATTCTTCTTCTCACAGCCCTGGTATTTTACAATCTGTTTCGTGTCCAACAATCAGAGAAAGAGTTTTCGATCATGCCCTGATCATAATAACACAGCATCAGCTGCACCCCCTTAAAGATGGTGATTGGATATATGATATTTCATGTTTGAAAGAGGACCAGAGCTCACTTGAATGGAAACTAGTCCACCTCCATTTTCTTTTTCGAAGCTTTTTTATGATTCAATGGTAAAATATTAAAGCTCTAACGTACTATCTTTATTCAAATCAAGAACAAGAGCGTTGAAACTTAAGACTATAAAATGATGCTCTTGTTTCTATATAAACTTGAAAAGGGTTCTTAAATATAGAGCACTGTATAATTTCATCCAACATTTAATTCCAAGTATTTCACTTGGCCAAATACTTTGAAGGCTGAAGAAAAGGATGGTAAAATAGAGGGATAACGATGCAAATAAGAGAAAGAAAAACCCTAAACTAGAAAATATGTAGTGGTGGTGGAAATTCAATGCAGCCAAAAATGGTGGCCATGTCAACCCATTCTTAGCCGTGGGATTCCAATAGGTTCACTCTTATCTGCCACCTAAGTGAAAGGAGGAGCTCGCATGGGACATTGATTGGCTCTCCCGCCCTCTTATTAGACTGAATTCTTCTTTGGCATTTCACTTCAGGCACTCGTTCCCTCAACGCTCTGCCAAAGAAAAAGAAAAAAAGAAACACATTTCTCTACTAACTTTTGATAAAAATTCACCACAGTCGGGTATGTAATCCCTGACAGCAGTGCTCTCTCCTGTTATTACCTTCCTTCTGTGTCCATGTTTTTGTGTATATATGTTGTTTATATCAACTTGTCCTTTATCTTTCTGTTCTTAGCTTAGCAGAGGTAAGGTCTTGTTCTGATTGTTCGTGAGTTGCACTAAATTTAGACACTGAATCATGTCACACAACCACACAGATGCACCTCTACTCTGTTACAGCTTTCAATCTTGTTTTGGTTCTTCTACTTCCACTAGAATATTGACATGATATATTTTCATTAATTGTAATAATATGTGATGGCATGAACATGTTGATATAAATTATCTGTGTTTCTTGATCAATAAGTACGCAGCATGGTTTACATTTCCATACACAATCGAACTTCTTAGAAAAAAAAGAAGAAAGGCTTGATTAAGAGATGATGCTGATGTACTCTCCATTTGAAGGAAATCTCAGTTTCTGGAATTTTGTTTTTTTTCTTAAGAAGAAAAGGTAAAATCATTTTTTTTCTTATAAAGCTTCACAAATCTCATTTTTTTCTCTTCTTCTAATTTTGCTATCATTTGTCTCGGTATACTTATTGTCTTCAATGGAGTTAAATCATACCATTATGAACGAGGTTGCCTATTTTGAATTCAACAGCACTGCATGAATTGTTCAAATAAAATTCTAAAATATTAGTGTGCTGACACAAAAATGCCAAGGATGTGTAGTTGGAGAAATAATGTTTTCCTAGTTTACAAATTTAATTAAGTACATAAATCTATACGAATTTTTTAAATAAGAGGTTAGGTGCATAAACCTGTACGAATTGTTTGTGAAAAAGGTTATGAAATAAGCTCTGATTTCTTTATTTTTAATTTTCTAGCCAAGGTTTTTTGACGCAGTGAACAATCAGCTGTTGCTGAAAATATTTTGTTGGTGATTTTACGTAGGGGGGGAGATGGACTACTTTTATGGACCAGGAAGGAACCATCTGTTTGTTCCAGGGCCAGTTAATATTCCTGAATCAGTCCTGAGGGCAATGAACAGGAACAATGAGGATTACCGTTCTCCAGCCATTCCAGCAATGACAAAAACTCTTCTTGAGGATGTGAAGAAGATTTTCAAGACTACCTCAGGAACTCCATTTATCATCCCAACCACAGGTACTTTCATCACGACCAAGATGTAAAATCTAAAATGTTTGTAGTTATTCTGCTGCACAAATCCAGCAAATGCTTCACAATTACTGGATACTACTTTGTCCTAAATTACCTGGTTACTGTAATTGTTTTTTGGAAGTATTCGCTAACTTCTCCATCTCATAGAAGGAACGAAATAATGAACAATTATTTCTATGTTATTTAGCTAATCGTAGTCTGTGTTAGTTGACCTTGCTATTTTTGTTCAGGCACTGGTGCATGGGAGAGTGCACTTACCAACACTTTGTCTCCTGGAGATCGAACCGTGTCTTTCCTGATAGGCCAATTCAGTTTGCTCTGGATTGATCAGCAAAAACGCCTTGGTTTCAATGTCGATGTTGTGGAGAGCGACTGGGGTCAAGGTGCCAACCTTGACATCCTGGCCTCAAAACTTGCAGAGGATACTGCGCATACCATTAAGGCTGTTTGCATTGTTCACAATGAAACAGCAACTGGAGTTACCAACAACTTGGCTAAAGTTAGAAAAATACTTGGTAAGTGTGTAAGATAGCGCCTATCAGTGGCAAACCTTAGCTGCAATAATAAAGTGCCTCCTCGTATGAATCCCTACGTGTGTTAATATCCTTAATTGTTATATTGTTTGCTTAGATTTTTCTCAGGAGAAATCAAGGATCTTTTCCAACATATAATACCAACTAAAATATGCGTTGAAATCAATATATAATCCTATAGTTATCGTTGTCATATTATGTTTGTCTAAGTTCTGGAACATGAAAGCTACTACACCTGCATCCGATTCAGGTGCAAGGGGACCGACTGAGGCACCTGTATATATAGAATAGTTGGCTGATAAGTTCGACTGCATATAGATCAAAACTGAACTGTGATCCTTGCTTAGTATTGTCCATCTCGCTAGGGATGAAAAGCTTTTCATAACACTTAGAAATCAATAGAGTTCAAAATGCTTGAGTGAGGCATGCTGTAGCGTACTTTGTGCTGGATTTCTACGGGGTAGAGCTTATACAGAGCAACATAATGTTCCTCGCCCATATATTGGAAACGATCAATTCTAAACTTACTAATTATTTGACAAAAAACATAAAGTTGTGTCAGCATTCAGCTTTTTTTCCGATTCTGTGGCTTTGGGACATGATAACTCAGTTCTTTCATCGTTTAATTTTAATCTACATCAATTAAAATCGATCACATGTTTTTTATGATTCTCAGATGACTACAGGCATCCAGCTCTCTTCCTTGTTGATGGAGTGTCCTCCATTTGTGCTCTTGATTTCCGTATGGATGAATGGGGAGTAGATGTGGCTTTAACTGGCTCTCAAAAGGCTCTTTCTCTTCCTACCGGGATGGGTATCGTGTGTGCAAGCCCCAAAGCTCTTGTGGCATCTGAAACTGCTAAGTCGGTTAGAGTATTCTTTGACTGGAAGGACTATTTGAAGTTCTACAAGCTTGGAACATTTTGGCCATATACCCCATCCATCCAATTGTTGTATGGACTAAGAGAAGCACTGGACCTCCTTTTCTTGGAAGGACTTGACAATGTGATTGCAAGGCATGCTCGTCTAGGAAATGCAACAAGGTTTCTCTTTTCTTTTCTTTATAATGGTTTCCTTTCAATTAAGTTATCTAAATTATTGTATTGTCGGATAGATCCTAAGTCATGACTATTTGAATCTTAAAATGTAGGCTTGCTGTGGAGGCATGGGGTTTGAAGAACTGTACTCAAAAGGAGGAATGGTTCAGTGACACAGTGACTGCAGTTCTTGTTCCCCCGTACATTGATAGTGCAGAAATTGTTAGGAGGGGATGGAAAAGATACAACTTAAGCTTAGGTTTGGGTCTTAACAAAGTAGCTGGCAAGGTTTTCAGAATAGGGCATCTTGGCAACCTGAACGAGGTAACCTTCATTTTTCCAAGTCCATATCCGTTGACATTTACATTTAGTGATTCATTAAACATCAATTAAGAAAACCATTTTAAGAATAAATCTAAGAAGTATATCTATAAGTACATGAAGACATTGTCACAGAATCATCTCACCTCAAAGATTAAGCTGTTAAGTGAGGTCCCAGAATATGATTTATATTATTTTCTAACACACCTCCTCAAATGAAAGCTCTTTGGGCTTGAAACTTGCACACAAGTCTACACTACCTTGTGCTTGATTTTTATCATATAGATTGAGGGTGATAAGATTCGAACTCGTGATAGTTGTGTCAACAAAACTTTGATACCATGTTAAAAACCATCTCATCTAAAAACTTAAGTTATTAGGTGAGCCCCCATAATTTGCCTGTCGTGAATGAATTCAGCAGTCATGCATCAAGGGAAAAAAGAATACAATCAACAGTAAGCGGTCAATGCATCTTGTTACTGGTGGGAGCTCATTTTGTTTCCTATCAGCGTTTTGAACTGGTAATTTTGGGCAGGGAAACTGCTTTGGAATGTTCAAAGACTCAGACTCTTAGAGTCATAATAGCAGCTGAATGGTCTCATGGGGTTCGGACCTGAACTAAAGATATAAAAACCTGATTACTGTTTAAACCTTAGTGCTTGCCTGGATATCTTTTAAGTTTTGATAACAATATACTTGATTAATTATCTGTAGTTCTATAAGAAAATGTTCAACTACCGCAACCTTTTGCTTTTATAAGCGGATACACTGAATCTTAATTATCAGTCATGGTAAATTGTTCTTGTCAAGACAGTCATAACTCTGACAAATGGATCTTGATTCCTGAATTAGACCCTCATTCTCTTCTTATGTAACTAGATCTGTCAAGCATTTTCATTAATATTTCCTCGCCTTAGCATTTCTTTTAAAAGATAATAACTTAGAAAATATAAAACACCAAAATGTCATTTTTATGTTTGCTCTGCTTCATTCTTTCTCTGCATTTAATTTCTTTTCTCAGTTGCAATTGTTGGGCTGCCTTGCCGGAGTGGAGATGATACTCAAGGATGTTGGTTACCCTGTAAAGTTGGGAAGTGGAGTAGCAGCTGCTTGTGCTTATCTGCAGAACAGTACCCCTCTGATCGCTTCCAGGATGTGATTCACTTACCATCAATGTAATTATTCTTTTTCTGTTACTCCCTTCCAGAAACTCTAAAATATGAATGTTTTCCTTCCTGTGCTTCTACTATTTGAGACCCCCAAGGCCCCTTTATGTAAATCTCTGCTTCTTACAGTATGATATTTGAAACATCAAATCAAAGTCCACTTTTCTTTTTTAGAGCACATTCGAACATTTAATGTAGTATCTAGTAATTCATCAACAATACAGGTACTTCTGATGCAGATAGTGACTATACAAGTACTCGTTGGAACTAGACTATGCTGTATATTTTGGTTATAAGAGCTATCATTGCATGTCAAATCATATCGATAAGACCTAGGCCTTGTAGTGGTAGCCATGTTTTGGATGCTGAGGAAACTATATGGACAAATATGTATTTCACATGGCTGTAGTTTCTTGATTGAGACTAGTATACCGGTATTCAAGCTTCGCAACTTCACTGATCATTTTGTGTAAATATGATTTCAAAAGGTCTTACCCACCAGAAAAACACAACTTAATAGAATTTTTATCAAATATTATATAATAAACTTGAGATAAGATAGTAATTAACAAATAAAGAATAGTAGGCTCATGCATGTAAGGTTGAGTTAGGCAAGAGAAAAACCTATGATTGCTCTCCGTTCATGTGAGGCAACACCTATATTTTTTGACATTTTTGTTTCCATTATTAATTTATTTTTGATAACCCTTCAACTGAAATCTTCATATTTCAAATACTTGAAAGTTAAAATCTATCGGTGATGAAATAAACAACTCTTATTTTGTTTTAACTCTTTACAATTATAACAACTACATTTATTTAATTTTCCAACAACTATATTTTTTTATTAAATTTTGTAACAACTTTTAAATACCATAATAATTTTAAATTGATTATTACATTATGACCGCCTATAAACACCATGTACTTTTGCAATCAAAGACACAATCTGAACTCATTTTTCCTGTGCTGGTGTAGTGTCTTTGCTTTTGCTTTTGTTCTTGTTGTTCTTACTGTCATCTTTTGTTGAGGAAGAACTTGTTGAATCCTAAGAATATTTTGGTGTAGAGGCAATATCTTTAAGAACAATGTTAGTGCACGCCTCAAGTTTGTTGTTGTTGCATACCTCTTTTAAGCCGAATTTCGTCTTTTAGGCCCCGAAATCATCACTTTCGCCATTTTAGAAATTTTTCGTTTTAGTCATAACTTTTGATTTTCAAGTGCGAAACGACTTCCGTCAATTCCTTCTTGCTCAGGATTTCTAGCAGTTTTAATTTCCATAAAAATAATATACACAGTTTTCCTTGAATGAATCAATTCTAAAATCCAATCATCCAAATCTCCCAAGTACTTTTTTAGGTTAAACTCCTGACCAGTTTGACTACCATCATTAAGAAACTGTTTAAAAAAATAAAAAAAATATTATTTTAATATATTTTAAATGAAAATCACTTTCAAAAGTAATCGCATTCATACTAAAAAAACACTAAAACTTGGAAAACTTAAAGATCATATCTTATTCCTCAAAAAAGGTTGATTTTTTTTTTTTTACTTTTATTCAATAAAACAACTTGAAAATATAATTAGGTAAATTATCTTACAGTTTAATGCATTTGAGTGAAATTATGCTGAATTCACTTGAATTTTTCAAATATAGAATCAAATTTAACCATATATTTCTTGATAAGAGCTTATATACAGAATAGAGTCAGACACAGCATCCAATTATGGAGGTTTTTTTTTTCTTCTAATTTTACTAAACCATATAGAAGGAGCCGAAGGTAATATACTTATGGATGTATTTTGACTTGGTTATTCGGACTGAAAGGCCAACTGGACCATTAGCCAAGCCCCTTTTTCCGTGTGGAGAGTACAAGTATACAAATTTAGAAAATTCTGAGCTCCAATTCACCTCACCTGAGACCGGAGCTCTCGACAGCTAACAAACCAGCAAGTAACTTGGCGCAATCACTCCTGTTTTTTCTTCTGTTTCAACTTCATGTATGCATTTGCAAAACCCACTTCTCTTGCCTTGTAGTATCTTGGCTTTCCTTTGCTTTAGCTTCGTTAGTTTTTCCTTGTAAATCTGGTACTTGAGAGACGATCTAAAGTGTTTTTTTTTGGGGGGTGGGTGGGTGGGTGGGGGTTAATTTGATAGTAGAATTCGAGAAAGCATAGAACACAATGGATGGAAGATTAGCGAATAGATGGAGATTAACAGTGAACGAGAAGAAATTCATAGAGACTGCATTGGCTTCAAACCTTAGAATCGATGGTCGCAATCCTCTTGAGTATCGTAAAATTATCATCAAGTTTGGCAGGCAAGTTGCTTGGGAGTACATTTTTTTGTATATTTTTTTTTAGTTTATGTTTCATCTTTCAAGCTCTCCTTTTGATCTTACACATTTTACTGCATTGTATACCTTTTTTTTAATTATAAAAAAGTTGATGTAGTTTTGGTTCAATGACGCATAGGAGCTGCAAGAGGAAAATAATAGCAGGGTCTCTTTGATGAGTTGTTATCGTGTAATAAGTGCTAGTGTCTTGCCAAAGTTTGGTTTTATTTATGAAGATTGCAAAGCCTTATGATTGAAAATTATTTTATTGGGTTTTGGTTTTGATTGAATTATATGTTGGTTATGGTGAATTTGCAGAGAAGATGGATCATCCGAGGTGCAGCTAGGACAGACTCATGTAATGGGTTTTGTGACAGGTCAATTAGTTCAACCTTATCAAGATCGCCAGAATGAAGGGATGCTTTTGATTTTCACAGAGTTCTCTCCAATGGCCGATCCTTCATTTGAGCCAGGTCACCCTGGAGAATCTGCAGTGGAGTTGGGTCGAATAGTTGATCGTGGTCTAAGGTGATTAATCTCTTCACTTGTATTTTTTTTTTTTAGCAGAATTTCTCGTGTTTACTGACTTGATGTTATTCTTTGTTGGCGGTTTTATCAAGAAATGTTTCCCTAAGAATATCATATTTCTACAAACGAGGTGTATATGTGTGTTCACATGCATTTTCATAATCATACATTTCTCATAAGGGATTACCATGGCAGGGCCTTCATAGCAAGTGTCAGCGCTGCCCATAAAATCATGTTAATCCTTCAGAAGAATACAAATGTTTTTATAAGACAGTTCAACTTTGTTTGAATATTTTGACCTTTCAGGGATAGCAGGGCCGTGGATACAGAATCTCTTTGTGTTCTTTCAGGAAAATTAGTGTGGGCCATTCGTATTGACCTTCATATTGTAGATAATGGGGGGTGAGCTATTATTTTGTTGTTGTTGATTTTTTTCTCTTTCATATCTTACAAAATTTCTCCCGTTAAGCTCTTCTGCAGATCTGTGTTTTATTTCTTCTTTTACTAATACCTAATACTTAATATTTGACTATAATTGCTCATCAATCCTGCAAACAGAAATCTTATTGACGCTGCCAATATTGCTGCGTTGGCTGCTCTCTTAACATTTCGAAGACCAGAATGCACTTTAGGTGGTGATGATGGTCAAGAAGTAATAGTACATCCACCTGAGGTTGGCCCATTTAATGCTTTTAAGTAATCACTTGTAATGGAAGCTTGAATTTGAAACTAGGAAGCATTTTCTTAGCTTTGAGTTTTTACCTTTAAGAACTGACTTAGCCTGTAAAATGTGCCCTGATTGTAGTTGTACTGTATCTGTCTGAGATTTTGGATAATCTCTGAATTGATACTTCGAAAAATAGTTTAATAAATACCTGTTGAACTGGTTTTGTTTATCATTTCACACTCAAGACTTTTTAAGATGACTACCCTGCTTTGCCTAGCTATCATTCTGGTTGCCTTTATACACAAATACAGATAACCAGTGTCTTCCAACCCCATACATGTTCATGTTTCAAATTGATCAGATAAGTGTGAATTTGAAGTGAAAAATGGTTTTGTCATAATGCATGAGATGGACTCCGTAAAGAACTTTTGTTTCCCTCACATAAGGTCATTTGATATATTATATAGATTAGCAATGTGCATAAATCTGCTGTGATTGTTAGAAAGCTTCGTTGCTTTCTTGGTTATTGTGCCATCCCTTGGGTTTACTAGCAATGATTCATTTCATTCAAGTCATTTTGTTCCACACAGGATAGCTAAGAGGTCTTAAAAGAACAATTATCCTAGAAATTGTAATTCTTCATGCTGTACTGAACTAAAATTATTCTCTTAAAGTTTGGAGCTTAATGTCCATGAAGTTTTCTATAATAGGGACTTGGTAGTACACAATAGATTGGTGTGTCTTGTTTAAAATAAGGGTAATACCAGGGAATAATTGCTAGAACCATCCTCATGCATTGCAGCTCTGTGTATCTACTTCCATAGAAGTAACCATTTCATTGGCTCAGTAGAAGTAATTGAAAGCTTTCATCTCTGGTGTTGAGTGCAATTGTTCTTTTGAAAGTCAGGCCCAGGCATTGTATTTTAAATCAACTGTTTGCTGTCATAATAAGAGTCCAATACAAGTAACCATTTCATTGGCTCAGTACAAGTAATTGAAAGCTTTCATCTCTGGTGTTGAGTGCAATTGTTCTTTTGAAAGTCAGGCCCAGGCATTGTATTTTAAATCAACTGTTTGCTGTCATAATAAGAGTCCAATACAAGTAACCATTTCATTGGCTCAGTAGAAGTAATTGAAAGCTTTCATCTCTGGTGTTGAGTGCAATTGCTCTTTTGAAAGTTAGACCCAGGCATTGTATTTTAAATCAACTGTTTGCTGTCATAATAAGAGTCCAATACAACACTCCTTAATAGGGTCTCTAGAAAGTCACAGAGAGAGGAACACATCATTTCTCAGAAGTGGCCATGTTTCCATGATCTGCATCTTGAACTTGTCCACATAACAAGTGGACCAGCTACTCTGAACTGGATATTAAGAAGTCCTTGTTATAAAGTCTGCTTCTTCATTTTTTCTTCTCACAGTAAATGTTGTAGGCTTTAATGATATTGTTGTGGCAGCAACATTTCAGATGTTTTGATGTTTTACTTGCTTTCACCATTTGCATTTTTCCATATTGTTAAGCTGATTGTTATTCATTGCATTGTGACAGGAAAGAGAACCGCTTCCTTTGATAGTCCACCATCTCCCTGTAGCAATAACTTTTGCATTTTTAGGCAGTGAAGGCAAACTGGTGAGCAGATATATCGTTTAGATTCTTTTGTTTTCACTCCCTATGCAGCCACTTCTTTTAATCTGAATGAGTGCTATGTAGGTGGTTGATCCTACCCATAGTGAGGAGGCTGTTATGGCTGGAAGAATGATTGCAACAGTTAATGCAAATGGTGATATTTGTGCAATTCAGAAAGCTGGAGGGGAGGGTGTGCCACAGAGTGCTATTATGCATTGTTTGCAACTTGCTTCTATGTGTGCTATATCCATAACAAAGAAGATAAATAGTGCAGTGAGTTTATTCTCTTGAAAAGATTTTGAAAGTTGAGGTGCCATTTCTTTTTTGATACCAAATATTCATTCACTTTTAATGCAATCTACTCTCTCTCTGTCATTTGCTACCTTTTCAAGGATGCAGCCATGGGATTATGTCTTTTGCTCCAAATCTAATTTTATCTTGTGAATTGATGGAGGTTGAAGCGTACAGCACAGAGAGAGCATTGCGCAAGATCAAGCGCCACCCTACTGTTGCTGGCAATGTTAGTGTAGCTGGTAGTGATGTAAAAGAGCAAAATAAAACTGTTGAGCAGGTGGGAGGTAGTGAGTTGTCGAGGCATCATATTGAGAGATTGAAGGTGGTATCTGAGGAAACCTGCAGCAGTAGAAGTAATGACAATGATGGTGATATTAAATCATCTGAACAAGGTGGAACAAGTCGAGGAGAGAGCAAAGCTATGAATTTTCTTGGGGGTCCATCAAACTGGTATGGTGCTAGCACTTTCTAAAATTTTTTTTAAAGTAAAAACTTTCTCTGCCAAAAGAAGCTTTTACATCCATCGCCAAAATCATAATTATAAACTTAGCACAACAAGTGTGTTTTGTTGGAAATAGAAGAAAAGCTGTCTGCATCATATATTTTATTACTGGGTAAGGATCTCTTGGCCCTATCATAGATTAATAACATTAGTTTCCAGACCTTTTCTCTGTCATATACTTTAATATTAGTTTATGGCTCCATGTAATAGACTCAAGTCTGTATGATCACAACTTATGGAAGGAAAGCATGGAGATGTGGAATTGGGTTCTAATTAATCACTTCATATGATCACAGCTCTCCTGATTTTGTGGTAATTAGAAATCCTACAGGATTATAATAAACCTTTCTTCTTGTTCTTGTGCCTTTTGAAACTCTATTCTATATGGTTTAAGGAATTTCAACTTCATTTGTTTCCTATCTTTGAATAATTACTTTTAATTAGTGACACATATTCTCTCTCCTCAGGGATCCTTATTTGAAGGGTGTTGATCATGATTCCCTGAAAGCTAATGTAGCCTCTCATGGTATGCAACTTGAACAATTCTCTTAGAAGTATGCGAATTACCTTCGCTTCTATCCTGCTTGTCAATGGTTTTGCTCATTTTCCCTGCAAGCTTAATCCATATTTCATTCATTTGTAATACTGTATAAAAGTGTGAAGCAAAACTTCCCCATATAAGGAAATTCTAAGCAGACTTAGACTAGTTCTTTTTGGATGGGAAGACAACTCATGAATACATTTCACAAAGCAACAAGGAGACTGCAGATCTCCTGCCATTCCATTATTTTTTTTCGGAAAGGATACAGGATGGCCAGCTGGTTCTGCATGGATTAGCTGACAAGGAGGCAGAAGATGTCCTGTCATTCTATTGTTCTATGGCTAGAGTTATAGCCTTCATTATTTTGAGGCATGGCATTTTCTGTGAATTCATGATACATTTTAATGCCTGGGCATTTGGGTGTAGGAGAGTCGAGTACAGTAATAGTCCTAATACATAGAACAGGGTGCAGTTATCATAGATTAACCTAATAGGTTGATGACCTTACAGTGGTTGCAACCTTCCACCTGTACTCAGCTGCTTTGATAATTAATTAAATAGTGGATAATGAACCCATACATGCAATGTGAATGCCTATATATTTTTAAAAGGCAACCTGGTATATCTTTTTTTTTCCTTTTTTAATTTTGTTTGTGTGCCAAAGCAACCTCGCTAATGAGTGGTCATGGAATCTTATGTTCCAGCTTTGAAATGCATTGGAAGGGTTACATTCCAATCCTTTCTGATTCCTGCATGTATGCAGTCTACTTGGATGATTCTGTGATGGGATGAGTATGCATAATTGACTTGCGTGTGAAACATGTAGGAATATTGACTCAGCATATGGAACAAAAAGAACGTGAGGAAAATAGTCCCAAAATGGACACAGGGAAACGTACAGAAGATATCAAACAAGCCACTTTAGCTACAGATACATCTGGAACTGCACTTGAAATGAATGAAGAGAGAACTTTGAAGGATGCCGCGAAGCCCAGGAACAAGAGGAGAAAGAGGGCTTCCAGCATGAATGCAAGTTAGATGAACTTTTGAGCTGAAAACATCTACCTTGCAGGTATATCAGTGAAGTCTTTTGGGGAACATGATCCTCGTACATATCGTTTTTATGAGCTTTTATTTTTTTTATTTGTATGGAAGCTCTGTATCTTCACTTTGTATAACACTCAGATGGACTGTTTGGTAGTATTCGAGACATTTATTTCCTGTATTGTGCTTCCTGCTGGAAGGAGAAGGGGCTGTCCGGTGTTATACAGAGAGAGAGAGAGAGAGAGAGAGAGAAATCTGTCCTCGTTCTTGTCTAAAACCATCTTAAATGAGTGGAAAACCAGTGCCATATCATGTGGTGGTTACTCCTGACAAATCCGGTGCATTCCTCTTTTAATGAAGTGAATTACCATCTTGGATATTCATTTTACTGATGGTTGATCCTTTTCAGAGTCTCGAAACATGCTTCCTTCAATCCACTTGCTACATTGGAGGGTCACTGGTGTTGATTTTTCTTGCTTCACATTCAACAGTGGGATACAATGAATCAGCAGTGGCCAGCATATACAGAAGTGAAGACCTGAAAGAGGCTTTTGTGAACTCTCTGAATGTTTCTCTTGCTAATGCTAATGGAGAAACGCATGTTGTGCTCGCAGCATGAGTTGTCACCACCAACTTAGTTGCCCCTTGTTCAGCCATTTCTTCTTCTGGGATCTTGGATAGGAGGCCAACTTCCTAGAGATGCTGTTTCAGTGGCAATGGTGCTTTCTTTGCCTTGTAAGCCGCTTCTTACTGTGTTTTAGTATTTTTGTTTCGTTTATACATATAGTTAGGTAGAGGAATGAATTCAAACTGTCACTCTCTCCACTTTAGAGAAGAAGTGTGATTTATTTCTTTGCTGTCGTCGATCTATTCTTGAGGGCTCGGTTAATTGGTTTGCATCCCCGTGTTCATCATTGGATAGGAGAAGGCATTCCCTGTTTCAAGCAATACAGGAATAGGAAATATTCATTCAACCAAGCCTGGTGCAAAACCTGATATCAGAATTATGCAATCTCTCTGCTGTATATCTATCATTTCATTTCTTTACTTGTCTTCTTCTCATGTGATAGAATTTTTTTTCCAGAATGCATCATATCTTATTATTTTCTCATGTTACTTTTGTTATTTTTCAAAAAGCATATTATTTTTGAATAATAAATGGTACAAAAATAAATAAAGTTCATAGATCTAGATCATGGGTTCTGCATGTTAATTCATGAAATTCAATTCCAAGTTGATTCAATTTATGTTATTATTTTAATATTAAAAAAATATTAATTTTATTTTTTGATTAGCCAAGTCAACCAATTATTCCTAGATAGGTTAATTTAAAAATTTTGTCAGGTACGGAGATTGAGATTTCAAGAATAGCCCTCTAGGTCAGGTTTAATAATAATACAAATTAATGTTTTTTATTAAAAAAAATAATAAAAATTTTGAATTGATTTTTATAATTTACTTAAGCTTATTTTTATGATATTATTACAATTCAAACAAATATCTTAATATTTAATTTTACAAGTGTTATATTTTTATTATCATATCATTAAATAAAATATAGTTTAGAAAACAATATTGTTAAACCAAACTATATTGTTTTATCATTAAATAAAATATAGCCATGATTTAATATATATATATATATATATATAGTCATCTTAATTTTTTTAAAAAAATTATCTTGAAATCTTTTGAAAATCACACCATGGTTTTTATAGGTTATAAAAATTGTTTTTGAATTATATTAAAATAATTTTTATATAATTTAATTTATAACCGAGGAGGTTAAATATTTTTTATTTCACTTATTGAATTAGATTAAATTTAATAGCCATACAAAAGATTATACAAGATGTGATTTTTTTTGTTAATAAACATTAAAAGACTCGAGTGTAAGAAAAACATTAAATTTAAGATACTTCCGTGGATAAGAGAAATTATATATTGTATATAAAAAGAGACAAGAGAGCAGCATCTTTCTTATTCTCTTATTATTAACAAATCAGAACGTGAACGCAGTCAATGAATGATTGGCAGATGAAGAGAAGGAAACGAGGATCAGCATCGTAACAATAAACGAACATATACAAAGAAGATAAGAGAAGAGAAGAGTTTCAACCTTCAGATGGGTTTCTCTCAAGACAATTTGAAAGGGTTTGTTTTGGCGTTGTCTTCAAGTGCGTTTATTGGTGCTAGCTTCATTATTAAAAAGAAAGGCCTTAGAAGAGCTGCTGCAGCTTCTGGTGTTAGAGCTGGTAAAAAATAAATAAAAATCTTCCTTTTCTGTTTTTTTGAAATGGCTTTTGGTCTTAAGAAATGGGTTTGGTGTGGATTTTTTAGGTGTTGGTGGGTTCTCATATCTCTTAGAGCCACTATGGTGGTTAGGCATGATCACAAGTAAGTTCGCCTTTTCTTTGTTAACGACTTTTCTTTTGGTTTTGGGAAACCTTATGAATTTCTTGTGCGGGAATGGCTCATTGTTTGATCTTGTTGTCTTATTCTTTGGAAATGAATAGGTTTTTTGTTTTTGTTTTTCATAAGTTGGTTGAATCTTGTCATTCTTTTGATGTAATTGTGAAATTTAATGATTCTTAATGTCATTGAATTCAGGTGGTCAGCTTAATGTAACTAAGATTTTTTTTTTAAGTCGATTTCTTTTTTCATTTGGTAGCTTATGATTTGATTGAGTTTTCTTGTTCTACTCAAATTGAGGAATGGTAGTTGGTTACGGGTACGGGAATTGTGATTTCTAATTGCCATCTGATAATCGCTGATTGTTCGTAAAATATCTCCTGTTGTATGGTTTCTCATATAGTGATTGTTGGAGAGGTTGCAAACTTTGTTGCATATGCGTTTGCTCCAGCAGTTCTTGTTACCCCTCTCGGTGCGTTGAGTATTATTGTCAGGTATGTCTTATGTTAAGTTAGCATTGCACACTGAAACTTTTGGAATTTTTATATTAAATCTCTTCTTAACCACATTTCTTGTGTTTTATTTTTATTTTTTAATGTTGTAGTGCTGTGTTGGCTCACTTTATCTTGAATGAGAAGTTACACCAACTAGGGATCTTGGGTTGTGTGATGTGCATTGCTGGCTCTATTGTAATTGTGATTCATGCACCACAGGAGCGCCCTATAACGTCTGTGCAGGAAATATGGAGTATGGCTATTCAACCAGGTTAGTTTGCAACTTCATATGTTTGTCTTTCTTTTATTTAAATTGTTCTTTTTGTTAACTTACCTTTATCTTCTGTTGCAGCTTTTTTGCTTTATGTGGGTTCAGTGGTTGTGTTGGTTTTCATTATGATCGTCCATTTTGCTCCACAATGTGGCCACTCGAATGTGTTAGTGTTCACCGGTATCTGTTCATTTATGGGTTCTCTTTCGGTAAATCATCTGAACCAGCAATGGTACTTTTATTTTCAATTATAACACGAAATTTATGGATGTGGATACGGTTTTCTTTCATTTCAATCTGCATTCAAAAATATAATAACTCGATAAATTAACAAACCATTCTGAATTGATGGGGATGGGGTTTCATTCATTTTGAAGCTAAAAGGTCTGCAATCATTGAATTGTTGCGGAAATTCACTATTCAATGAACAAAAAATTAATAATGTGCAAAAAGAACTTTCCCCCGATAATTTTTAACCAGGTGATTGATAAAAATGTTATCAGTGCTATTTCTTGGCCAACACAAGGTTAAAAATATTTCCCTGAGTGCACTGATGTTACATGTTTATGTAATGGGGCTTTGGGCAATACAATTGCTTGAATATATCTCCTCTTTGACTAAGATCAAAGAACTGTGTAAACCTCACTTCCTTTTGTTTAATTTTCTTAAATACATTTTGTCTCCATATCATGTGCAGGTGATGAGTGTTAAGGCTGTTGGTACTGCACTGAAATTAACATTTGAAGGAAACAACCAATTACTCTATCCAGAGACTTGGTTCTTTGTGCTTATTGTGGCCACATGTGTCATCACGCAAATGAATTATCTAAACAAGGTTAGAAATGTGTAGATTTTGCTTTTTCGTTTCCATGAACAAACTTATTGTGCTTAATCTCCAGAATCTTGCTGCTGCCTAGATCTTCCTCCTTTTTCTCCTTGATCTTCTATTTTCCGTATTGCTTCCTTTTAGATGTCTTTTCTCTATGTTCAGCATTGCTTGCTTTTCTGATCTTTTACTTAAATCACACGTAACTTTAAGCAGTCGTGTCCAATGAATTTGACTTGCTGCTGGACATATGGCATGACTTGGTGCACATTTTGCCACTGTTTTACTCATCAGCTAATTGCTGCCCAGAATATGACAGTCTTCCAATTCTACACATCATTTGCCTGTGTAGTTTGCATATCCCTGTTGTTTTTCCAAATCTCTTTTTTACACATTTTCCTTTCCAAAATTTAAAATGGAATTCTAATTGATGGCATCAACATGACAGTTATTTTTTTTTATGGAGATCCCTAAACTCCCCTGCTGTTCTTTAATGGTTTCTTTAAAAATGCTTCCATGATTTTCTCACTATTCTACCGTGATTTTCACACTTTTTTTGTGATTGGTGATGGATTGACAAAGTTGAGACTTGAGCTCTAGATCCCTCCTGTTGCTTGCAAGAGCATCGTTGGATTATGAGCCCAATTGTTGTGTTGCCATGTTTTCTCTCTCTTGATTCTCACTCTAACATGTCTTTCTCCAAAGAAATTCCAATACAATCAATTTTACCCTATCCTAATCTCCAAATGGAACGCTCAAGTTTGTAGGCTAATCCTGCTTGCATCACCTCCTTAACCTTAACTTTCAACCAGGATACCATGTTAATTTAAAGATAATTTAGTAGTCATAATTTCACTAAAACTTCACAAACAGAAATGACTTGAGGGAGCAACCACTACAAATATAGATTTCATATATTGGGATTGATAGAAAATGAGTTGTAAAGCTGGTCCATGCATTTAATGTGATGACTGGCCATGAATTCCAACAAGTATCAAGCTGAAAAAAAACCCTTCCCAAATTGATCAAGTGCTCCCCAGTACAGTTGACCGATTAATTTTGTCTCATGAGGCTGCACCATCAACATCCCATTAACCTTGAAAACACTTCTTAGGTGAAGTGATAGATCGTGCTGTAGGCCATAGCTATAAGCGCACCTTTCTTTCATTGATAATTCTCTCGGAGATATGTTGGCTGGGAACAAATGATTCTTCTGAAGCTAGAAAAGAAACTATCAAATTGTGTTTATCCCAAAACTGCAACTATTCTCGTTTGTTTACTTGCATCTGTGTTGCATATTTTCTGTGGTTCTTTAGACCCTAAAGATGGCTAGAATGTATCTTGTATATGAAAAAAAATTTATGCCTAAAAACTGCAATCTTTGGTGTTTCAGGCACTTGATACGTTCAATACTGCGGTTGTCTCCCCCATATATTATGTCATGTTCACGTCACTTACAATTCTTGCCAGTGTAATCATGTTCAAGGTAAGAATTCTCATAAGGAAGCTTACACTGTGCTATTGCATTTATATCATTACTTTGTACATTTTTGCTGGTGCTTTTTTCATTTTAATTGGATTGCACTGGAAGAACGCCAATGTAGCTTCATCTTGTTGAAGCATGAGTTTGTAAATCGATGCAAGATGGGATAAATAAAATGTCTGGACTGAATTCTAAGATGATGATGCCTTTCTAGCAAATCTGTTTCTGTGTGATTTTTTTGGCCTCGCTCGTTATGACAAGCCTAGTCATCGGGTTGAGGATGCTGCCATTAGGCTTAGTTTGGGAACCGTCCAATTTTTCTCCTCCAGACCTGGATTTCAAACAGTAAAATGTGTCGTTTCTGATCCCGTTTCTGATTTGACTTTATCGATTGGTAAAATACATCGTATCAGGATTGGGATGGCCAGAATGTGGGAAGCATCATATCAGAAATATGTGGCTTCGTCGTTGTTCTCTCAGGGACCATCCTATTACACACGACCAGAGACTTTGAAAGAAGTTCATCCTTTAAAGGTGCTATGTTCAGACCCTTTCTCTTTGATTTCCACCAAATCATTTTAATCAACTTTGTATTATGAGCAATATTCTCTAGCTTTCTTTTACAAAAAAATGCTGTGAATGTTCAAATAAATCAGGTACTTGTGCATCTTTATCCCCTACATTATCTGCCCGACTTTGCAATGGAAATGGAGAATTTATGAAGCATGAGGAAAATTTGTTACCTGATGAAGCAATTTGCTTTCAGAGACAAGAAATGCACTAGATGTGTGCCTCAAAAAGAGTCTCTCCTTCATGTAAGTTCATGCAAGGCATACTCCATATCTCAAACTCTTTGACAGCATTCCTGTGAGATGGTTTTGTTACAGCAGAATGTCTGGCTACTTCCAAACAGAAAGCGAATGAATTTACATTGAGGAGGTTGTTTTGTGTACCTCAGAGATCCCTGAAGTTTCGTTTTCTTAATTTTCTTTTCTCTATAAGTGTCATGGGAGAAAATATTCAATAACACCCTGGTGGAGTAGCATGTCTTCACCTCACTTGGGATCTACAAGTGAATCACACTTGGATGTGAGACGAGGAAACACTGAATCTAGTGATACTTGTACAGTGTGTTTGGGATTGCTGATGTAAAGGATGGTTTATTCAGCTTCTTTAGTTGTAAATGGCGGAGTAAAGAGAGTGATTAGAAGACCCAGAAACCTATTTCAGTGAAGAAAGGCTTGAATGGTCTATGCCCAGCAACTGGTATATGGAAACTTGAGCTCAGAGGTAGTTTCTGCTGTTAGTTAACCTTGCCCCATAGGTTTCTTTCTTTGAGAACAGGCAAAACCAGAGATTCTTTTAGTATTATGTTTTTTTTTGTAGATAATAATTGATTTTTTATAATAATTGAGCAAAGAATGTGGCGTGTATCTCATTTTAGCAAGACAGGAATTTGTGAGTGAAATACTGTTCCACTCCACAGGCCTGCCAACGGTGTTATTTATTTATTTCAACTTCAGTTCCAGTATGCTGATGCAGATTTATTGATAGAAAAAGTCAACGATTAGCCTTATGATCTCTACTTATAAGAACTCGACTTTCTAATCCAACATTCGAGGGATTCAATCTGCAAGCTTTATTGGCAGGTGGAAGAGATCAATTCGATTGACATTTTACCTTTTAATTTTAATGATGATAAAGTTGTCTCTTTTTTATTTTCACGTTTAAAAACAACAGTTTTAAAATTGATCTATAGGCTTTTTATAGCCTTTCACTATGTAATAAAATATAAAATAAATATATTATTCTTAAAATACAATTTTTAAAATAGATATTCAAGGGGTTTTCCCTCTTTTATCTCTGCTTTTTTGGTTATAATAAAGTTAAATGAGGGCAATTTTATATTTTATTAAATATAAAATATTAATGTACTTGCCAGTGTGTGAGAGACAGACGCTCGTGTTCTTCAAGTAATGCATGCAGTGTCTTCCAAATGCTAAACACCGACTTTCATGGTAGGGCTTGATTAGGCTCAATGTCTCCTTTATTTTTAGGTTGTGCTTGTGGCCAATAGGCATCTATTTTGGTCTCGATGATCTTTTCTATTTTTCTTCATTTTCTCTCATCTCATTGTTTTTCATGTTTGACCTTTAAAATTTCATAGTAGCTAGTTTATTTTTAGATTTGTTTCATGTTATTATGATTACTATTTGTTTTTATAATATTTCATGCTATTTGCTTTTCAATTTCAACCTTCTTCAATTTTTTTCATCTTTACATATTTGGTTCTTATTGTTTTAATAACTATTTATTTTGTTTTTAATCATTTTCTTAATTGGATTTATTTTTTAATGTCATCTCTCAGTTTTAATTTGCCTTTAAAATGGTTAGACATTTTAAAAGAGAGGTTGAAAATAAACTTAGCATAAAGATCAAGATGATAAGAAAATATTGAGAATGATGCTAAATGCAAGAACCAAATGTTAATGCTATCTTGGTAAATTTAAAATTATCTTGCAACTTGTGTGGGGATATTTTATTAGAAAATTATATTATAAATAAAGTACCTTATAAGAAATTGGATAAGACACCATATGAGTTATTTAATGGTTAAACATCATCCTATAAATACATGAAAGTGTAAGGATGTTTAGAAAAATTATGGTTCCTCTACCAAAGTAAGTCAAAATATGAATTGTATTATATGAGATATTCATCAATATTTAAAAGGTATAATGATGCTAATTGGATATTCAATACTAAAAAATTAAGATCCATAAATAAACTTATCTTTACCGCTGTAGCCTCTTGAATATCCTCTAAATAAACATGTATATCTAGATCCATGAAAGACTCTAAGTTTATAGTTTTAGATAATGATGGAAAAGAAGTAAACTAGTTCTTAATTTGTTTTTTAAGATGTTCTAAGTTAGCCAAAATCTATGCCGACAGTTTTGTATATTTTGTAATAGTCACGTGTAATGATAAGGCATAGAATATAAAGGTAAATATTGACAAAATTATCAAAGATATAATATTATAAGATAATTGCTCTAAAATGAGATTATAGTTATTGAATATAAAGTTAAAGGACAATATTTTATACCCACTAATAAAATGTTTAACATGAGAGCAAATTGATCAATAGGGGAATGACATTAAAGCCTATATTCAAGGAGTTGTCATGATGACAATCTGAGTATTGAATTTGAGTATTAAACCTAGTTGATTGGAGATCTCAAATTTATATGAGAGTGAACCTATACCATTTCTATGAGTATTGAATTTGTTAAACTCTCTATAACACTTTATGAAACCAAAACATGTTTGGGGACAAAATGAATATAACCATGAGAACCAAAGTGCAAGAAAAAGAACTGTGTGATCTTTATTGTTTGTTTTCCCATAAAAAAAAATTAACAATTCAAGACATCATGTTCACTGGTTTTCCAAGTGAATCCAATAGTCTCATTATGGAAAGTTTGAGGTCAAAAGCTACCTCGCCCAATACAGTGACTCTTTATTTTTGTGTCTACTTTGTATTTTATTATGACCAAGTGATTTTCATTCATGTGAGGAATTGCTAGGGTGTGAATGAAAAATTATGTTTATGAAAACTCTAATTGAGATATAGTTGTCATTTTAAACTAGAAAATTGTATCCTTTTGTTTTAAAAGTTATGTTAAAATTAGTTGTCTGATTTCCCAATAAAAAAAGATACTTCTGACATGGTTTTGATAATGGAGAAAATTTTAGTCTTTCTAAGACTCTTTTTTGCATTTATTTTGTCAAAAACAAATTATAGAGTGACATACAAAGTTTGGTTTGTCATTTATTCTTGGTTATGCTACCAGAAATTAAATATTAGAGAGTAAGCCTAAGAAATAATATTCCAATCATACTATTAACCATTAATAGGAATTTCTTGAAACAATTATATTCTGGAAGGTATTTCAAGCTCTAAAGAACACAAGTCTAAATTGTTTGATATAAAACTAAAAAAATGTACTATTCTTAGCCCATATGAGTATAAACTATGAATGCCATAAAAAAAAATTGAACTATGTCATGACTTGATACTTTAATTATAAAGCTATATAGGCATAATATCCGTTCTAACGTCATTCACTCAATGAAAGTTGTGCTCTATTGTTCTATTCTTGACCTGTAACACTATAAATTGTGAATAGAAACAAAATGAAAGAAAGCATGAGTCCAAGATAATACTCACCAATAACTTATCTATCCATTAATTCTACAAAAGTATTCACTAAAGTTTTCAAATATCCTCCAAAAAGAATCACTGAAGTTCCAGGCTCTCAAAGACCTTTTAAAAACTTCACTAAAGCTCTAAATTTCTAAGGATCCTTATGAAAAATTTAACAAAGTTTTCAAGTTGTCAATGATCCTCTAAAAGGATTTATTGAAGTTCCAAGCTCTCAAAGATCTTTTAAGAAAAATTATTGAAGTTCCAAGGTTCCAAGGTTTCTACAAATGACTCACCAAATCCCCAAGTTTTCAAGGATCCTTTAAAAGAATTCATTGAAATTTCTAGCTTTCAAAGATCCCCAAAAAGATTCATCAAAGTTCCAGGCTCTCAAAGATTCTCTAAAAAGATTCATTGAAATTCCAAGTCTTCAAGGAGTCACCAAAATTCCAGGGTTCTCAAGGGACTTCTTTTTAAAAGGTTCACTAAATTTTCATGTCATGAGAGATTTTCTAAAAATATCAGTATTTAGTGCCCGTTTGGCATTGCAATTAAAACGGAGGTTGGAGCAAAAAGCAATTTCATGGCGTTTGATAATGAACAAAAGCAGATTAAATTGCTATGAGACCCACCTAAAAATCGATCGAAACCATGATTTGCAGTAAGCAGAAAAATGATGCTTTTGGGTGCGATCGTGATTTTTTTTTTGCAAACGTTTCCTCGTGATGGATTGCAGGTCATCGTGATTAGCAGCTGAAGGGTGTGTTTATTGCAAACGACGATCTCTCTCTATCTCTAACCAAGATTTCACCCTCCATCACGAGCTGTTTCACGAAGAGAAGCGGAGGGGGGAGAGATGGGTGGGTTTCATAAAGAGAAGTAGAAAGGAGAGGGAGGGATGAAGAAGTTGAGAGGGGGGAGGGGTATGGAAAAAAGAGGGTGGGGGTGAGGGGTCATGAAGAGAAGTAGAGAGTAGATGGAGAAGTTGAGTGGGGGAGGGGTCTTGAAAGAAAGGGAGGATTTAATATTAAAATAATATAAAAAATTTAAAATCTAATTAAAAGATATCACAATATAATTTTTATTTTGCAATCCTAATTTTATTTCATATGATATTTTACCAGATGTTGTTCTTTGATTTTCACGTATGGACTTAGTTCGTGATGGAATTACAAATAGTTTGATAGGAGAATAAAAAGAAGTGTCCAATTTACTTAAATTATTCATTACATTATGAAATTATAATTATTAATACAATATATATATATATATATATATATGTGTGTGTGTGTATTTATGCCCTTTAAAGTAATTTCACAAGTTGAAAACAATACGTGAAACTATTTTTCATTCACCTCAAACTCAACCACAATTTTAACCAAACACTTCAAAAATTATTATGAACCGTAATAAAAATATTTTTCATGAATTTTTTTTTAAAAAATTCAACCATAAAAATAAAAAAAAAAAAGATTCACCAATCTACATAGCCACGAAGTGGACTAATATACTGCAAAACCCTTAATCCTATAAATACACGAGTATAAAATCAAGACTTGTTAAAAAAAGAACATGAGAGAGAGACAGAGAGAGGGACCCTAGCTGGGTTCTTTTACTTGTAAAAACCATAACCACCAAAAAAAGGGTGGGCGGCAGCTACAATAAAAGGTCGGGGGCGGCAGTTGCAATGGTGGTCATGAAAGGTCTCTCACCACACAGCTGCAATTGATAGAGCTCGTGATAGTTTCCTTCTAGCAACGAATCTGCCATGGCTACAAATTTATTTTGTCCTTAAACAGTGGTCCTGCCCCATACACCAGGTTCTTCTCCTCTTTGGTCCTCTCCTTCCTCGAATTATCTCCTGAAAAACAACAACAAATCTGCGGACCTCAGACTTTGCTGTCATCTGGCCTGGTAATTTATATTCTGGATTCTTGTAGCTAGTCACATGATCCTGTCGTGCTGCTGGACCCAGATTTTGAGATTTCGCATTGAAACTATGGCGGAGATTCACCTTCTTGAAGAAAACCTCTGGACTGGGTTACAAGGATGGAAGAGCCTCCTTCTTTCCTTCCTGTTGTTTCAAGCTGTAAGAGATAAGTTGATGATAATCTTAATCATTAAAGTAAATGAGATATTTTTAGACACTAAGACCATAACTTAAACTAGCTAAAACTAAATAAATTGAATTTATTGGGTTAGATCTAAATTAAATTATAAAGAGAGAGAGAGGGCCCCATTTCAAAAGTATTTTATGGCTATTACTTTAATATATTTCTAATTAAGGGTATTTAATGTGATTTTCATATCAATTTTTATAAAATATCCTCCATAGATGAAAGATATTTAAGGTAATTTTTATATGGTCGGTCTATAGATAGATAATAAAGTTATCAAATCAAACACATAAAGAAAAAATCAAAGATAAATAAGGACAACAAGCAAACCAAGTTCAAATACTAGAAGTTCTCTCGAAGAAATTCAAGTTCATCGAGGAAAAAAATAATTAAATTATTTTTCTCCATCAAATTAAACTAAGAAAGCGTAGGATCAAAATCATTTTTGTCCTCCAATCAAACAAACAAAACAAAGGATCAAATTTATTTTTTGCATCAAATCAAGTTAAGGTTCGCATAGCTAAAGCTTTCTAGCTCGCTCGCTTTAATAATTATTATCTTCATGTTCATCAAAATAAATTAAAATCTCGCGCAGTTATGGTTTTTGAGCTTGTGTGCATAGTTTTTCATCCGAACAAGATTCAAATCTAACTATTAATAAAGAATTTATGTAAATGATTAGCACTTCAGAAGAATTTCCACTTTTTCTCGAAGTAAAATTCATTATTGTAATTTTGATAGAGTTTTTAGTTTATTTTTAATACATGATTTTTTATGTATATAATTGCATTACTAGAAATCCATCATCATAAATAAAGAAGAAAAAAAAATTTCCCTCTCAATTTGGGGTGTTTTTTTTCTTTATATATATATTTATTTATTTATTTTATAATCTACATGAACCATCTTCAACTATGTTTGGAGGGTATTTTTCATTTGAGACTTTTGTAATTTAATTCTATTTAAAGAAATAGGTATCTAATTAAACCAAAAAATAATTCATGTGTGGTAATGTATTTATAGTAGAAAAAAAAGTTGATTTGATGATTAACATGGATGATGGATTAAAATATAGTTTGATAAAAAAAAAAGGATATATGTTTTAAATATTAAAATGATAACATATTGAATTAACTCACAATTTAAGTTAATTTGTCAAATATATTAACCAGATTATAAAATACAAGTAAATTTATATATATAAAAATAAATTATAAATTCAATTACCAGTTAAATAAAAGTCAACCTAAAATTAAAGATTGAATTGAGAGAGAGAGAGAAGACGTACAAATTCAGCACAGTACTCCTCTGTGCGTAATTAAAGCAAGTTGTTAGGCATGACAGATGTATATTTCTACAATTTCCTGTAGAGGTAGGTACTAATTCAATTTCAATTTCATGATGACTTCTGCATGCACGTTTATATTCATTTCTTGTACGCATAAATTCATTTTAAAAAGGATCAATAATTAAATAACTTTTCTTCTTCTTCTAATCTAAATTGTTTTTCACGTTTAAAAATATTTTTTTATTTATTTTTTTATATTATTTTCATGTGTTTATGTCACAAATAATTTTAATAAAATAAAAAAATATAATTTCGGTTCATTATTAAACTAAAATTATTTTTAAAAACAACTTCAATCACACTTCCAAACAATCACTCAATGTAAAACATGAAATTAAATCAAATGATCATTTAGAAATATAGTTAAAGTTTTTTTTTTCAATATTTTTATTTAAAATATATCAGAATAAAATATTGTTAATTTCAAAAAAATTAATTTAAAACAAAAAATAAAAACTTCTCACAAGTTAAATTAGCTGGGGAAAAAAAAAGCATCTCTCTTGATTCCATTGCTTTGCCGCAAGTCGGCCACCCAACAATGATTTAATGTTTGTGTCTTTGTTGATAAAATCCACAGGGAGTCATTATGGGATTTCGAGTGAATATTTTTAATTGAATTTATTTTTGAAAATATTTTTAAAAATTAGTGTTGATATCAAAATATAAAATTAAAAAAAAATAATTAATATAAAATGAGAAATAAATAAAATGGCGAGATTCGACGGTAGAGACGGGGCTGAGTATAACGGCAGTGTATTTTGCGACGATCAAAAATTGTCAGAGAGAGCCATGGGGCGAAACGACAGAATGCTGAGCAGCAGCAACTCCGAGACGACATAAGGCATCAACATCACTTAAAGTAGGGGAGGGGGCAAAGAGCGCATGCTCTCTGCTCAGCTTTTTCAAATGCATAAATTACTCTGCATTCGAGTATGTGGATGTTACTTTAGGAGACGGGGGCGGCTTGACTGAGATGATGACTCAAACTTTGTTTATATCGACGGCACCGTTTCGATCCCGCCGGACGACAGTGGTGGCCCAAGTGTCTGCCAAGTTGAGTTGCGGCCGTGCGGTCACTTTCAAAACTTATTTGGCATCCGCTTCAGAGAGATGCGTCGACGTGTTTTTCTAAAACAAAATTCTCCTCGTTCAAACCCTAACTTCCCAGTAATTTGGCAAGAATTATCAATCTATATAATTTAAAAAGATAAAATAAAATAAAAGGTATTATCACCCCTGCAAATTAAAGGTAATAACAATGGCGAGTCGGTGCTTCGCAGACTTAATGTCAGCTTGGTCATTCAACGCGTGTCCATTCATGTTTGTATCAGTGGACTCCGAAGAGATTAATAACCGGCTCCAGATTGAACCCCTAACCTCTTGGACAAGATTGCCGACCACTCACGTCAGGAATGATCTTTGCGGCAAAGGAAGATGCTGACTGATCTAAATTTTGAAAATTCATGATGTGATAATTACGCGAATAGTGTCGAATTTCTCAACGTCTCCCCCCCAAAAATGGAACTTGTGACTTTTTTGTTAGCCTAATGAAAGACCCTCTCATAAATTTATAGAAAACATTTTTAATATATAAGATATTAAAATATAATTTAAAATAAATAGAAAACACAGATTACACTGCGACCCACCGAGATAGCTCCAAGGATGCACATGAAACAAACAAAAAAACACAGTTTGAAATCAGAAGCACGATGTGTGCTTCGTTTGCTTTGCCTTGCCTAGGAAAAATAAATTATTTAAAAAACGACAATGTTGATTTGCTCTCGAATTAAAATAAACCGGCACGGACTGGGGTTGTTTTGATTTCTTAAAAATCTAAATTATATATATATATATATATATGATTTATAAATTAATTTTCAAATAAAATAAATATCACCCTTTTCGCTTGCCCAAAAGCAAAACAAGTGTAGCTATATATGTGGTGGGAACAGAAGTAGTCGTTCCAGAATGACGCGACACCGTACCGTATTGCGCTACGAGTTTCTCCCTTTTATGCTATAAATTTACAGGCTTGCTACTCTCTCCCTTCCCATACAAAGACAGCACAGGCCCTTGAGAATGTGAGCTTGGTCCCAACATAGATATTGGGATTCCAAGTTTGTCCAACATGGTGGAGAAATCTTATCTGGAGACAAGGAACAATAAAGGTGCCAGAAATGGTACCGTTGATGGGATCGACGGTGATGGCGATTTTGATCCCAGTGCACCTCCTCCGTTCAAGATTGCCGAGATCCGAGCTGCCATTCCAAAGCATTGCTGGGTCAAAAATCCATGGAGGTCACTGGGCTATGTTTTAAGAGATGTTACTGTCGTCTTTGCCTTGGCAGCAGCTGCTCTTTACTTCGATAGCTGGTTATGTTGGCCGCTTTACTGGGCTGCTCAGGGGACAATGTTCTGGGCAATCTTTGTTCTTGGACACGACTGGTAATAACATTTCTATATTTGGTTTTCCCTTGTGAGATTCTATCTCTTTCTTGCCTGGTATTGAAAATCCGTGTTTCGATGTGTACATCAGTAATGAAAAAATGAGTTTCTTCTTCTTGTTGTTGTACAGTGGCCATGGAAGCTTTTCCAACAATCACTTGCTAAACAATGTGGTGGGGCATATCTTGCATTCTTCGATCCTCGTACCTTACCACGGATGGTGAGTTTTTCCAGCACAGTCATCTAGTTTCTTTAGCATCTCCATCATACATTTTTTTACATGGCCTTCAAGCTGTACATGAACGGCATTTTACAGGAGAATTAGCCACAGGACACACCATCAGAATCATGGCAATGTAGAAAATGACGAATCATGGGTTCCGGTACATATTCCTTCCTCCTTGAACTTCACTGAGCTCTTCTCGTTTAAATTCCAAGTGAACAAATGAATGTCCCTGTTTTCTGCTGCTCATTTTAATTTCTACTCATCTCTTTAATTTTTTAGCTAAATGTCCTTTTTAATCTCTTTCAGTTGCCTGAGAAGATTTACAAGAATTTAGACTTGACTACTCGGATTATGAGATACACCGTGCCTCTACCCATGTTAGCATACCCCGTATATCTGGTGAGAGCTCACATCTTGGCTTTATCGAGGATAGATATTTACCAGAAAAACAAAAAAAAAAGATTGTAGGAAACAGAAGAAATTAAGGCAGGCATAGATCTCGATAATTTGAAGAATGGGAATTTTTTTTAGAGTCTTAATTTTGATTTTACGCTGCCTTTTGAGTTTCAGTGGAGAAGAAGTCCAGGTAAAGAAGGTTCCCACTTCAATCCCTACAGTAAATTGTTCGCTCCCAGTGAAAGGAAAGCTGTGTTAACTTCAACTATCTGCTGGTCTATAATGGTTCTTCTGCTCATCTATTCCTCCTTGGTTTTTGACCCGGTCCTAGTGCTTAAGATCCATGGCGTTCCGTACTTGGTGAGTAACTTTACCATATAAATTTTGAATCTCCTACTTGTCGCTGCTGAAATCACTGAGGTTTAATACTATTTGCAGATTTTTGTTATGTGGCTGGACTTTGTTACATACCTGCACCACCATGGCCATGAGCAGAAGCTTCCCTGGTACCGCGGCAAGGTATAATACTGCTATATATATATATATATATGTCCTCAAAATACTCGACACTTGCAAAGGGTTTATCTTACCAAGAAGGAAGTAAGTTTTAAGGTCTGTGTTTTGACAGGAATGGAGCTATTTGCGTGGAGGGCTTACAACAGTGGATCGTGATTATGGATGGATCAACGGCATCCACCATGACATTGGCACGCACGTTATACATCATCTGTTTCCTCAGATTCCACACTACCACTTGGTAGAAGCGGTACTCCCATCTTCATTGCCCCAAGAAACATATATTTTTCAGATTGCAGAAAAATTGTAAAGTGCAGACTACTGGTTCATTGTGAACGAATATTGATAGTTTGATTCCTGCGTTTTTTGCAGACAAGGGCAGCTAAGCCGGTGCTTGGAAAGTACTATCGCGAGCCTAAGAAATCTGGGCCATTTCCATTCCACCTGTTCAGCAATCTAGTGAGAAGCATCGGGGAAGATCATTACGTTAGCGACACAGGAGACGTTGTGTTCTACCAGACCGACCCTCAACTGCGCAACATCAAGCCAACTGATATTCTTAAGAGCTTAGACAAAAAGGGGAGCATTTACAAGTCATACAAGTCTTGAAAAGCATATTTTATTTCCTAAAGCAACCGCATTCTTTCCTTTAACTGAAAAGAGAGAGATGCCCTTCGAAGGATAATAAGTCATGTAGCAGCATCTTCTTCTTCAAGGATTATGTATTTTAATTGGAAAAAGTTATGGTGGGGGATCATAATATCGTTTCTATCTTTAAAGATTTTCAGGTATTCTAGTGTTATCATCTTTTCCAAATAAAAGGGGATCGAATGCAGTCGTGCGAATTCCATAAAACCTTTCTAAAAGTAGTTGATTGGTGGAGAATAATATAATTTAAACTTTATTTTAAAGAGTTTGTTGTTAATATTGTTTTTAATATGGTATCCTAAGATAGTTTAGTAAGATAGTTTAGATCCTATCCCTAAGATAGTTTAGTAAGATAGTTTAGTTCTTGCGAGTCGGAGAATAATATAAATCTCTTTTAACACCCAGCACCCAAACCAATTCTCTCCTGTTTGTTGGTAGCAACAACAGGCTCCTCTGTAAGACTTTCTCGGCAACCAAGGATTCGGAGCTTTAGCTGTTTTTGGCTTCATGTTTAGTTAAATAATCAGCACATGAGTTCGCTTCCCCAAGTGAATAAAGAATTCTCAAGGCCCCTTCAATCCATGATGAGAGAACTAAACTTATATATATATATATATAGACACACACATCATCACGAACGAGTCAGGTGAGAGTTATAAATTACTGTCTCGCGGCCTCGATAGCATGCAAGCTGCAGCCCATATTTAATTTCGACAACTCCAGAAGATTTGAGAACCGAAAAAACGCGTTAACCAGGAGCGCCACCGGTGTCCCTGATCAAGCCACCAGAACCAACCTTACTTGGGATGGGTTCCGAACAAGCTCCCCCATTTAATTTAATAAACCTTTCTCTGGGTGTCTCCCAGTTAACTGGAGGTGGTAATTTTTCTGAACGAGTACTACCCCCTAATTCATTCATTCATTCGACCTTCCACTGTGATTCCCGTCTGCAAAATGGTGCTGCTGCTGGAAAGGAGGAAACATGTATGCATCTCCGACTAATTTGTTTCAACAACTCTAACCAAAATATTGTAGGATTTTTTCGTAACATGGAAACAATATGAATAATAATTTAATCTTCCGCTCTAACGGACATATAGGATACCGGAGCTGCACGATCAAGCCAATGTCTTTATGATTTCAACCAGCGGGTTTCTTTCAGATTCATCGTGCGACAGCATCCTTGTTTTATTACCATCAACAGGATCAGTATTTTATGTCTCAATTTCAGAACTTTTTGATTTTTTAATGAGGAAGATCCACGGTCAATTATATATATATATATACATATATATATATATATATACCTGTGTTGTTTTTCTTTTTGGATTCAAGAAAACTCATCTCCGAAAAATATATTTTATGGGTCTAGTATAATCTCGTTCATCCCATATTCTTACAAGAAATATATGTATTGACTAGAATACGTTTAAATAATACTAGAATACGTTTAAATAATAAATTTATTGTCATCATGTCATATCACGTGTCATGCTTGTGTCATGCTTATTTTATTATTCCAAACTTGAGAATGAAAAAACAAGATTTTTTATGGTTTGGTTAAAAAAAACTTAGAGATTGATATTGCAAAAGTTAATTATAAAATGAAATCATTTCGCTTCATAAATTAACTATTAATTGATTTTTATTTCTTTCTCCATAACCTTTCGTAGCCTTGCCAGCATTATATATGAAGTAAATAAAAGAAAAATGAGGGTTATCTGTCTACTTCGGCCTAATAATTGCAGGCCCACGGTTCGTTGAAATAAGTTGAAAGTTGGGCCCATGGGAATCCAGTCTCAAGTCTCGATGCACGCAGAGAACCACGAGGTTGAGATCTGAGATCGTACATGAAAATCTTGGACATAGATCTCACGTGTCAGTTTTAGATCCTGCTTCATTATCATGGTTCAAATTTTTTAATCTTTGCCTATTCAGGTTCAGAGAAACTTGGAAGTATGTATGTGTAGCCCACGTCAACGGCTTGTTAGACAAAAAAATTGTGCGATTGGAGTCATCGTTTAGTGTTTGTAGTTACTTGTTTTTTTCTCTGCATAATATTTTAAGTCCTATCATGCATGTCTGTCATTTCTGTGATGTTTTACATGCTCATTAAGTTTACACAATGTTCAGTGAATTCGAGAATTAGTTGTGGTGCGCGTAAGTCGACCCCGGATACCTCGATTGTAAAAAACATTTGGGTAAAAAAACACAATTCTCCACCTATAAATATGTTGTTATTTTGCATATAAAAAGTATTTAAGTATTCTTAACTTGCGGTTTAAGAATTAAAAAAAAAGTAGAAATTAATCCAATATGACCTGATTAATTTGAAAAATCTAAAAATAACTTAGATAACCGGGGATGATATAATTTAACTAAATATATTTCAAGATGATATTTTAAAAAAAAATATTTTGACGAAAATATATTGAGTCAACTCATGCTAACATCCAAAATCTACTATCTTAATCATGGGATAGTACAAAAAAACATATTGAAGCCTAATGTTGAATCAATTTAATATTAAATAATAAAATCAAAAAATAAATTGATAAAAAAACACCTAGTCGACTCAAATTATCTTGTCAAACTAGAATTATGGGACATAGATGACCTAATATAAAAATCAAAATAAATTATGATGTCTAGTTACTAATTGATTAAACATTGAAGAATGAAATTAAATAAATAAATTGAAATTGAAAAAAGACCCTAATTCACCGTATTCAACATGTCAAATTCATAACTTGGATTGTGATACTGAGATAATCTCATAGAAAACAAACTAAAATAAATTATGAGGTTTAATTCTCGATCTATTCAGATGGTAAAGGATAAAATTGAAAAAACAATATCCATAAAACTTGAGTCAACTCGGTTAATACACAAAACTAATGATTTATGTCATGAAACCTAGTAATTTCGCAGAAAATAAATCAAAATAAATTATTAAATTCAATTCTCACTAAATCAAAAATTAAAACATATAAAATAGTGTTTTTTAAAAGTGTTTTTATTCAGTAACATAATAAAATAGTGTTTTTATTTTAAAAAATTATTTTGACATCAACATATAAAAGCTATATAAAAACATAGCAAAATTTTAAATTAAATTAAAAAAAATCAATTTTTATATATACGTGCACTTCCCGAACTAATGCTTGCTAGCCCCCTTATAGTTCTTCTACGTCGAGTTCTAGCTATGCTCTCGCAACCTCCCTACGCACGCCCATCTGACCACATCACGGAAAGAAGTTCAGTAGCTAGTATGTGATAGAAAACACCAAGAACTCATCAACTCAAATCACAAACTTAAGGCCACCGCTACTTCTCTAGGTGTTGTGGCTAAGCTAGTGGGACTGGAATCTTTGCCAGAAATCAACTAGTTCAGTTGACATGAAGGTGAGTGCTCAGTCAATATCAAGAGAAGCCGATCGACCGATGAATTCAGTGGGATTCAGTTCATCTTCCATTATGTTTTCGTTCGAGAATTGTGTATATTCTATTCCATAAAATAAACTGTTTCGTTTTATATAGTAACAGAGAAAGATACGAAGTTGGGATATTCTAGTTCGAGGAGGACTTCACCCCCACAACTCGACAATCAAAATCACACACACTTGTCTCACCGTGCTGATGGCAACATGATCATCGATGATCGAAATTCCAGAAAAACTGAAGAACCTTGTCCAGGATCAAGGAAGAAAGTTTTGTCATAATCCTGACAGCTCAAACATGTGGGGTGAAGCTTGCAAGCTGACTGAAACTCTAGTGGTCGAGACAAATTGGAATGCGTGCAGAAATATATATAAATTCGAAGAAATCAGTGAAGATTTTGGGTTGCAAACTTTATATCAGTTGCTACAAGAGCTCGGGGGTCAATTACATTCATATATATTCATTTTGTTTGCGAATCCAACCAAGTATCAGGAGATAGTTGAGGTATGAAGTATGTATTTTTTTGAAATATATACAATATGGCAGCAAGCATGGTGTTCAATTCTCCTACGTGACGTCCTTGGAATCGAATTATGGATGAACAGTATGTTTATTCAAAATGCAATTAAAAAAACTAAATGTTTTGATTTGTTTTTTAAATAATAAATTATTGTTTTAAATTATTTTCAAATAAAAAGCTTATTCTTAAATATCTAATCAAGATTGAACTATCATGTGAATAATATAGCATGGCCAGTTGTTGCCGACTTCAAGTTTATATGACTCACACACATATTCCTATTAAAATGCGTCTCCAATCCCATCCACTATAGATTTTTAATATCCAAACTTAAATACTATAGCTTATAATTATCCATTACATAATTGTTTTGATTTTATGAGACTTAAAAGCTATTTATTTTAGTTTAGGGTTTAAATTCTATGTATTAGATAAATCAATATCTATACCACTCATTTTTTATCCAAACTCGATCATATCTAAGATTTTCTTACCTGTCCAGCTTGTTTCGGTGAAGTTACCATGCCATCCCTAGCTTCCTAACTAAGATATCGGAATATTTATTTATTTATTTTTATGGAATCCAAAACGATGACTTGCATTATGAACTGAGGATGTGTTTTCTGACTTTGCATGCTCGTTTTTTTGTCCGAAGCTTATCTATGTTCACGTGTTTCATGATTTATATCGTTGAATCAATGTTGTAAACCCACTTGACTCGGTCCATTCCAAGCTCTACTTCGAGGTTTCAATTGATACTTCTCCATGGCAGATAAGAAGGGAAGCTGTTTGTTTTGTATCTCAATTACAAATTAAAATCCCATAAATTATTCTAGGTGCCTTTTCCTGTCTGGAAATTCTGGCTCTCCGTGTGAACAGGAAATGGGATGGGGAGGGAGCACCGAACCATTCGTTGCTTCATTTTACTTCTTCTAGTGCGCCACTACTTTATAAAGTTGATTAAAAGATGCAAAAAGCAAGCAATCCTAACTAGACTGCCTTTGCATTAGTGCTCAACAATCTCCCCCAGCTCAGAATTCTAGAATCAATGGATCTCACCCTTTCCATGCCGAAAGCAAAATGCAGTTTCCAAAAGGGATCAGGTGGGCAAATGATGAAAGAATTGAGTCGAGAAATGGTATCATATTGTGAGCTAGAATCACCAGTTAGATACGTATACTAAACGTCTCCACCTTCAGTTTGATATAGATGGCGGGTTGACGGCGTCGAGCTTCTTTTCCTGCAATAAACCATGGATAAAGACCCGAAAGAACTTGAAGAACAAGGGTTCCCATCAACTGAAAAGGTTAATTCATGGCTCATAGAGGACAGAAAAAGCTCACTAATATATCAAAACAGAAACAAGAAGAGACGCAGTCTCATAAGAAGGGTTCGCTTAAATCTGATGTTTTATTAAAAGTAATTGCTGTAATAGTGTTATTGGTACATAAGATGTTACACAACCCACGAGCTAACGAGAACAAGGCCATGGGTGAAATGAAATCCGGAGGCGACCGCCTCTAAATCACATCAGCACAAGATTTTGCCTACAGCTTCCATCTCTGCTGGTGAAAAAGAATATGTTGTTCTTGAGAATCTTAAGAACTCCAGGAACAGAAACTTTTCGTCCTGCTCTAATGTCTTTGAACTCTTCCTCGGGTTTAATTTCAGTTTTGTTTTCCCTTGTGTTTCTTTTTCCAGTTTCTTACACCTATATATCATCAAAACTAATAAATATTCAAAAAATGACAAGAAATAAGTAGTTGAATGTTGAACCACGAGCCAAATCGAGGCTAATATTGCTTCTAAGCCACCAATGGCTCCTGCTCGATATACAGCTGCTCCACCCAGGCAGGGATCTCTGAACCTCCAATGTTAAGATGAAATTGCTGCTTCTGCTGCTGCTCCCCCTCCAAACCCAATTGCCCGGATTTCACTGGAGGGGTAACCTTCACCAGGGACTGTACCCATGAAGTGTCTGGCTCATCGACAGTTGCTGGCACCGAGGCAAAAGCAGTCGCAAAACTGCTACCATTGCTTCGAAACCCAAAAGAAGCAGACTTTCGGAGCTTGTTAAGCTCTTCTCCCTGAATACCCCAATCCAATTTGCCATCAGGGGAACCCCAGTCTGATCGGTTAGGAGGTATTCCTTTTGCTGAAGAAGATGGTGAAGAAAAAACAGGGTGACAGTTCACAGCATTCCGTTCCACAAAGCTCTGGCTACGCTTTGCAAAGGCAGCAGACCTTGAACTCAAAACTGCTGCTGCTGCACCTCCAGAATGATTAGTACCAAAAGATGGTGATGTTCTCACAGGAGAAGATGAGAAGCCGGTGGGATAGCTGGACCGAAGCTGTTGGTTGATGTTCTGGCGCATCTGCAGCCCCGTAGGAGACTGCATTTGGGTTGTTGCAACATCCAGTGAGAGTCCCTGCAGCTGAGATGGATCGAGGGATCCAAAAATATCTTCAAGGTTAGTAGGCCTCACTCCTCCTAGCCTCTTCAACTCCCCGGTACGATCACCAGAAGCAGTAAGGGCTGAGACAGTGGATAGACCATTGCTCCAGTTGGAAGGGGAGGATAGACCATTGTTCCAGCTGGAAGGGGAGGAGAGACCAGAAATCTCATCCATCAATTGTTGCCTTCGACGGTGACTTTCAATCCCAAACAATTCCATGTCTAAATCCATATCTCGTGCACACAACGCAGCTTTCAACCTGCTACCAGGAAGCTGCAATGCAGGGGGCACCATGTTAGACTGGTTTGTCCATCCACCCATAGGTGAAGAGGACCCAGACGGAGTCATAGGCGGGGTTGATGTAGAAGGCATCAAGACAGATGAAGAACCAAGGGAAAGTGGGCTAACAGAACTCATGTCAAAAGTGGAACCATTGGCAGCGTAAGATCTAGGAGAAGGCACCGCTGAACCTGTGGAGGCATACAATGGGCGAAGCTCCTCGGGCTTGTGAGCAAAGAAACACACCCTCCTAGTGCAACCTGTCTCATCTTTACAGAGACGAGTTCTATACTGGGCAGGATGAAGCCAACACTCAAAAATACCATGTGCATATTCACAGGCATCACCCTGCCTGCAAGACCCCTTCCGAAACTCAGGACACGGAACACAACTGTAGTGATATTTCCTGGGGTCACGGCGCCTGGCGTTCTCCCCAGGGTGCACAAATGGGCACTCTGTCCAATCATGAGAGTAAGCCCTAGAGCAAGGCTTGACCTTAAAAGCATACATTCTAAACTCATCAGTTCCATAAATCCCATTCTTAATATCCGGAAGCGTCAGATCAATAGGATACTCTTTCTTCTCAGACCCGTCTTTTGATACCCTTGGCGTTGATATTTCTTGTAGTTCCATCCCATACGCATTTTGATCAGCCAAAAGACACGATTCTTCACCACCAGCACCACCCTTTAACATGATCTCCAGGGTCTTTCTCCTTGAGTTAGAACCGGACTTGACAACTGGAGCAATCAAGTCACCCGGGTGATTTCCATTGGCATCAACAGAATTAGGATCAGCGGAGGCATCAAGCAAGAGCCTGGCAACCTCAGGTGCAGAAGAAGAGCCACCTGCAGCAGCGCAGTGAAGCGCAGTGGCCCCATCAGACCCATAGCCCCTGTTCACATCTATATGACCTGTTTCCAAGATATAATTCAACACATCTTTGCTTCCAAACAACGCAGCAATCATGAGGGGTGTCCTCTCCTCGAACCCCATCTTTTTCGAACCAATTCTCCTTCCATACCACAAACCTGGCATATCAACATCATGACCCTCCTCTTCAATTGCTTTCTTAAACCCGATCAGATCATTCAAGGCAGACAATTCAAGCAAAACAGAGAAATCACGGCAAACCCCATCTTCCTTTTGAAATCCATTCTCCATGTTAAAACCAGTATGTGTTGGTTTCCTCTTTGTACCACTGCACATCGCAAAGTCTCTTTTCTACAAAATCGTAAACAGATAAAACCTTCAAAAACACAGGTTTTTTAGTTTGTTTTCATTACACAGAGAGGGAGCGTGACAGCAACTGAGAAAGAAAAACCCCAATAAAGACAAAGAACAGCAGCACCTCAATTTCATCAAATTATAACAACAAACCTTGAGAAGTAACATTTTTTTATATTTTTTTTAGCCATTCAACAAGAGCAGTAACCAATCGAAAAGGAAAATTATCAAAAAATGAAATAGAAAAAGAAACAGTAATCAGTTAATATCCTAACAAAAACAGCACCGTCTAACACGCCCTACAGCCTGGATTCTGATAACAAAAAAAATAGCTAACAATTAAAAAACTAGTCCATAGCGTAATTCCATAAATAACATGCTACACAACTCAAACTCCACTCTTTACCTACATTTTCTAACAAACCAAACAGAAACATCAAGGGTTGTCAAAAACCCACCAAGACAGACATAAAACAACCATCAAATCATAACAACAAACATACCTTGGCTTCAAAACGTAAAAATAAGTAGGCTGGAATGTAAGAACTACACTAAACCCTCAACTGCTTTGTTCTGGCTTCCTTCCAACTCTCTCTCTCTCTCTCTCTCTCTGCTTTTATTAACTACACAAAACCAAAAAAGTCGAACAACGAAAGGGAAAGTGAGACTTTCCGGATTCTCTCTTTTAAGGCGTCTTTTTTTTTTTTTAATTCAAAAGGTCTGAGTCTTTGAAGCTACCCTCTACGTCTTCTATGGCTCCTCCTTAATATATATATATATATATATATATATATATATATTTATTTATTTATTTATTTATTTATTTATTTATTTTATCAACTACTTTTTGTCTATTTATTTTTTATGTTTCCCTCTAAGGAAAATGAAATGCAGATGTAGATGAAATGAAATCTCATGTGTGGGTGGGAGGTGGGGGCCACTAGCGTCTTGATATCTGACAGCCATGGTTTGTTACGTCGCCACGTGCTGGAAATCCAATAGAAACTGCCCTCACCTGAAGGTGACCGTATCGAGATCCTGGGCTGTCATGCTTTACGCGTGCTTGGCCTCTTAAGGGGGTGACGTGGACGTTCCTGCACCGTAAACATGATCTCAAATCTTATTCGTTACTCAGCTCTACTAAACTCACGGCCTGTCATGCAAATATATAAAGCAAGGTAGTTTTATCAGTCAGAGCGAGGGCGTAAGACCGTGGTGGTCTCATCCTGGCCGTTGTTATATCCCTTACAGTGAACGCTCTGTTAGATATTTGGTTTTGCACATGCAAAACGCAAAGGAGCCACGGAGGGATGAATTCTAGAAGCTATCGAAGTACGTGTAAAAAACATGGGAGCTCTTCGATGGTTTCTATGAAGCTCTGTCGTCTGTTTCGAAACTGAACGTCGTTTTGGTATTATTTTATATGAAAGGTGTCCCCAGGAAAACAAGACGGCATACTATTTTATTTTTAATTACTTTCGTTAATAGTTTTTTCTAATATATATTTTTTATTTAAATGGTGCGTTGGAAAAATAATAAAAAACTATATCTTAAAACCTCGTTTAATTACTTCAAATAATTTTCTTACAGATGTCCTTAAGAGCTCTCTCTCTCTCTCAGTGCACCTAGGCAATGAATGAATAATAATAGGTTTTAGTTATTATTATTTTCATATAAATGGGTTAGTAATTCATTTTCTTATAATAAACTTAACTAGAAAAAAAAATCAAATGAACCGTCAAGTTTCAACCAGGAAAAGAAGGGCTTGTTGAGTTGAGCTGCTACGACAACGACCGACGTGTATTTCCTTCCAATTGGATAAGCGCGATCATGATGAATCACGCCCTCTTTAATGCTATAAATTCTTGATCATGAATGTTCAAATATTGGAAGGAACGGCTGCGATTCGTGTAGCCAAAAGAGAGCGGGAAGAAGAAAGAGGAAGGGCTTGAGATGATGGACTATGAATCCCCTCAAGCTTGAGAAAAGTCCATGGCATCTTCAAAATGTGACCCCACAGTAACCTAGACGACATGGAAGATGTGGCTATCGGGACCTATGGAAGCAATCCAAGGAGGTGAGAACAAGAATTTCATGTCGTTTTCATTGGCTTGGAATTATGTTATGGATGCTGATCACATCATTTATTTTTTTCATCCGACTCGTCCATGTTCACCGCAGCGGGGCTGAGCAGTGAGAGAAGATGCAAAAACAGGAGAGCTTCGACGCAACGTTGTCAATACCGTTCTGATTGTCGTTCCGGTTTTTTAATTGGAACGAAACGTTTCGGTTTCGGAGAGTTCCAGCGTGCTGTTTCGGTGTTGTACTGTTCATATATAATTAATTATATATATATATATATGAAAAAAATATATTAATTTAACAAGTATAATTAAAATTTGAATTCTTTTTTATTTAAAATATTTTAGTGTTTTTAAATTATTTTGATATATAGATATCAAAAATAATTTTTAAAAATAAAAAAAATAGATTTTAAACTAGGAACGGAACCTAGACGTTCCGGCCGGAATTTCCAAAACGAAACAGAATTAAAACCGGGACAAAAACGACACCGTTAACGACACCGTTTTATCTCGATTTTATAAATATAACTGACCGGAACGAAACAGCTATGATAACATTGCTTCGGTGGAATTGATAAAGGAGAGAGAAAAGGCTTGAAAATTTCTTTGTTGCAGTGATGAAGGCCACTGGTATTTTTTAGCGTCACAGATAGGTGGTTTGTTTTTAGTAATTGTTTTTTTCTTCTCTTCTCTCTCTCTGTCATGAGAAAAATACAAGATTGTCCTCTTTCTTTTGGGTATTTCAATTCCTGTCTTTATTTATTTTTTATTTCTCATTTTCATTTTTATCTCTTTTGTAATTTTTTTTGTTTGCTTTGGATCTAGTCCTTCAATTACAATTTCTCTCCTGTTATTTTTTTTTTATTTTGGTTCTTATTCTTTTAATTTTTGTTTTTTTTCCTCAATCTTTATATTGAAGTTTTTGTTAGTTTTCAATCTCATCTTTTAATCAAAATTTATATATTTTTTTCTTCAATTTGACTCTCATTCTTTGACTTGATTTTCTTTCTATTAAAGTTATTTTTCATTTCAATCTAACCCTCAAAATATTTTTCTTTGCTCTCTTTCATCATCACTCTTTTAATCACAATTTTTTTATATCTTTTTATGTGATTGATTCTATTTTTCTTGGTTTTATCCTTTGACATTTGGTTGGTTAGGGCTTCATAATTTTTTCTATTTTTAGTGCTCCCAATCGAACTATCGAACTATCTGGGTCATGAGTTTGGGATGTTAATGTGTTAGTTTTTTTTAGGGTGAATAAATTAGATTTATTTCTAAATATTATTCATGATATGTGTTCTTCCCTGTTTTTATTTTTATTAATCTTAATAAACAAGTCCAATTAATACAACTAGATAAAAAATTTATTTAGTGTGATTAAATATCTTAATTTATATTCATTATGAAATCCAAATAACATCATCTTCCCTAAACGCTGTTAAGGAACCATCTCATTTAAAAAGTTAAGTTTATAAGTGAGGTTTTATAATATGATTTATATTATTCTCTAACACTCTCCTTAAGTGAAAAGCTCTTTTGACTTGAAATTCACGGACTCACATCATCTTTGTACTTGATTTTTATTAAATAGAATAAGTGGATAAGATTTGAACTCGTGACATCCGTGTCAAAAAGGCTTTGATATCATTTTAAAGAATTATCTCACTTAAAAACTTAAATTTATAAATGAGAACCCGTGATATTATTTATATTATTTTTTAATAAACGCACCCCACCATTGTCCAGTTAAAAACTATATTTTTCCGGAAACAAGAGGTCGATCATCAAACCAACCCAGGAGTTAAATTATAATTTTCTTTTTAAATATTAAATAATCATGTGATCCGTGGCTGGATTTTCTTATCCTTGTGATATGACTGTAGGTATCCATGATATGTATCATAACAGGCACGGTGTCTAGTAGTGACCTTAACATTATTTTTGCGTAGAAACCAAAAAGGAAAAGCAGAGAATTGATCCACTGGAAGACTTCCAAAACGTGGACTTTGATTTAAATACCACATCACTACCTCACGATTGTTTTTTTAAATGATTTTATTTATAAATCTATTAAAATAATACTTTTAATTATGTTTTAAAAATTATTTGGAAAAAAGGGCTCGTCAGCTGTTTTGCCACGCGGCAGTTTTTAACTTGCTGATCTGCATCCGACAGCAGTCGCGCCACTACCCTCTTTGTTTAGTCAGCCGCCTCGGACTTTTCTCCGGTACAGTAGACGGAAAACACGAAGAAGAACCACGGTTCTGACTAGGAAACCCCAGGGTCCCACAGGGCAGGCAGAATTTCCACAGCAGGATCATGGAGAACCCTAATTTGTCCAGCTCTCATTGGTCACTGTTTGAATATGTTTTTGTAAGTATATTATATTTTTTAAATAAATGTATTGCAATAATTTAATAAGATAAATGACAAAACAACGACCTCAACAAGGTATTTTTACTCCTTTTGGTATTTTTTAATAAAAAAAATATTTGTACGATGATTATGTTCTTAAAGAAGTTTTATAAATTTAATAACCTTGTTGGCTTGCTGGCCAGTGTGATGCCACTGTTAAAGATTGTTTGGATTTAACTTGTCTGTTTTCATGTTAATAAATCCTATTGACTAGGAATTACAATTGTAAATTACAATTGTGAAGTAAGATCAAGTCAGCAAGCCTGTTATTGCTGAGTTGATCAAATCATAAGTTTGTTGCTATTATTTAGCTGTTTTTTCTGAGCATTAGTTGCAATGTAAGACTATTTATAAAGCCAGTTTATCTTCAAATAATACATGAATTACGGTTCAGTTTACTTGTTGGCAATCTGATAATCAACATTTGGTATCAGAGCTTGTAAATAGGACCTTATCATCTAAAGCAGCAGACTTCTACAAACACCAGAAATGACATTTGAGGGAAATGCGAGTGACTATGTACAACCGGCAATTCCAAAGCTTGATGGTTTTTATAATCATTGGAGCATGCTGATGGAAATTTTTCTCAAATCAAAGGAGTATTGGGTTCTCATTGAAGACGGAATTCCTGAAGTAAAAGAAGGCACAATTCTGACTGAAGCACAGTCAAAGGTGATATCAGACCTGAAGCTGAAGGATCTGAAGGCAAAGAATTTCTTATTTCAAGCAATAGATCGCACTGTTCTTGAGACTCTTCTCAAGAAGGATACCTCTAAAGACATATGGGACTCTTTGAAGAAGAAATATCAAGGCACTAGTAGAGTTAAACGTGCCCAGCTGCAAGCTCTTCGTAAAGAGTTCGAGATGCTGCAAATGAAAGGTGGAGAATCTGTCAATGAGTATTTTGCAAGAATACTGACTACTGCAAATCAGATGAAAATGCATGGTGAGAAGTTAGAAGATGTGACAATCATAGAGAAAATTCTACGCTCTATGAATTCTCGGTTTGATTAAGTGGTATGCTCAATAGAAGAATCTAATGACATTGATAATATGTTAGTAGATGAGCTGCAAAGCTCACTAGTTGTGCATGAACAACGTATGACTAAACACATTGAGCAAGAACAAGCTCTTAATGTGACTTATACTGCGAGATTTTTTGGAGGTGGCAGAGGACGTGGAAGCTTCAGAGGGAGAGGACGTGGACGAAGTTGTGGCACCAGAGAAGGGAATTTTGGCAAAGCATTTGTTGAGTGCTACAATTGCCATAAGACTGGTCATTTTCAGTGGGAGTGTCCCTATAAAAGGGAGGAAAAAGCAAACTTTGCTGAAATAGAAGAAGAAAAACAGATGTTGTTGATGGCGTACATAGAGAACAAGCCGGAGATAAAAGAAGAAGAAAAACAGATGTTGTTGATGGCTTACACGAGAGAACAAGCCACTGGGAATTATGAAATGATGAATTTTGATCAAAAGGTGAAATGCTAATGATAGGCTACACGGAGAATAATGAAGCAATGGCAAGCCCTATTGAAGAAGAAGAAATGCAATTGATCATCTACACGGAGAATAATGGAGCTATGGCGGAGATACATTCAGCGGTCGACCGATTGAATGTATAAATCAGCTGATCGACCGGTTTCGACAAAGGTGGAGCATCATGGAGTCGTGGCAGAGATGCTATTCATGGCCTACACAGATACAATACCAGCTGAAAAGGGAGCAATGTAGTATCTTGACTCTGGATGCAACAATCACATGACAGGAAACAAAAACCTCTTTTGTGTCTTGGATGAAGTTTTTCGAGAGAAGGTAAAGCTTGGAAATGATTCAAGCATGAATGTTATGGGAAAGGGAACTATTCAAATGCTGGTAAATAACAAAATACATAACCTGGATGATGTATTTTATATACCAAAACTCAAAAGCAATTTGACCATCCTAGGACAACTATAAGAAGTAGGCTGTTCAATTCTGCTACAGAGAGGAAGATGTCAAATCCATGATTCAAATGGGGAATTAGTGGCTAATATCAAGATGTCTGGAAATTGAATGTTTAAGCTCATAACAGAAGTTACTGGAGATCAAGCATGTTTCCTAACATCTAACCAAGATTCATCTTGGCTGTGGCATTACAGATTTGGACACTTGAATTTCAGTGGACTCAAGACTCTACAGAAGAAAAAGATGGTAAAAGGGCTTCCTCAGATCAATGCTCCCTCGAAAATGTGTGATTGCAAAACAACATAGAGAGTCAATTCCTAAGGAGAGCACTTGGAGAGCCAACCACATTCTATAGTTGGTACACTCAGACATCTGCGGTCCATTGAATCCACCTTCCAACAGCCACAAAAGGTATTTTATAACCTTCACTGATGACTTTAGCAGAAAAATGTGGGTGTACTTTCTAGTAGAAAAATCAGAAACCATTGAAGTGTTCAAGAGGTTTAAAGCAAAGGTTGAGAAGGAAACATAAAAATTCATTCAATGTCTTCGAACAGATCGCGGAGGAGAGTATACATCTAATGAGTTTGTAGATGTATGTGAAAGAAGTGGAATCAAAAGACAACTAACAGCTGCGTATACACCACATCAGAATGGCATATCAGAAAGGAGAAACATGACCATTATGAATATGGTAAGAAGTTTGATAGCAAGTAAAAACATGCCTAAAGCCTTCTGGCCCGAGGCTGTCAAATGGAGTGTATATGTTCTCAATCGAAGTCCAACATTTTCTGTGAAAAATGTGACACCAGAAGAAGCTTGGTCAGGACTGAAACCAACTGTTAGTCACTTCAGAATATTTGGATGTGTGGCATATGCACACATTCTAGACCCTAAGAGAATAAAGCTTGATGTTAAGGGAGAAAAATGTGTACTGCTGGGAGTAAGTGAAGACTCCAAGGCATACCATCTCTATAATCCTATAACCAAAAGGATTTGTATCTCTAGAGATGTGGTGTTTGATGAACTCAGCAGCTATGATTGGGAAAACACTGACAAAGGAAATTCAATGGCTCTTGAATTGGCGGACAATGGAAAAGCGAGGTCGAAGAAAATGCACACAGTGGTGAAGAAGATGCACACGGTGGTGAGGCTGTAGAAGATGCACACAGTGGTGAGGAAGAGTGTGAATCAGGTGAATCAGGTAGTATCGAAACATTACTACCTAAGACATCTGAAACACATATACAAAGCATGCAAAGATCAAGGAGAAAACCAACTTGGATGAATGATTACACAAGTGGTGAAGAACTTGCTGATGAAGACTCGACTCATCTTACCTTGTTTGCTGAGAGTGACCCGATTACCTTTGATGAAGCAATTAAATATTCAAAATGGAGAAAGGCTATGGATGGAGAAATTGAAGCTATTGAAAGAAACCACACATGGGAGCTTGCTGAATTACCTGAAGGGGAAAATCAGTGGGAGTCAAGTGGATTTACAGAACAAAGCTAAATGAAAGAGGGGAAGTTGACAAATTCAAAGCTCGTTTAGTCGCGAAAGGATATACACAAAGGTATGGAATTGATTATTCTGAAGTGTTTGCCCCAGTAGCAAGGCATGACACAATTAGAATGATTATTTCATTGGCTGCTATGAATGAGTGGAAGGTCTTTCAACTGGACGTAAAATCTGCATTTTTGCATGGAGAACTTGTGGAACAAGTCTTCGTAGACCAACCACCAGGCTATATAAAGAAGGAAAGCAAGGGTCTGGTATACAAACTGAAAAAAGCTCTTTATGGGTTGAAGCAAGCCCCAAGAGCTTGGTATAATCACATTGACAATTATTTCAGTAAGGCAGGCTTTCACAAGTGCCCCTATGAGCACACACACACTCTACATCAAAACTGGAGGAAGAGGTAATCTTTTGATTGTATGCTTATATGTGGATGACTTAATATTCACTGGCAATGATGAAGATATGTTTAAAGAATTTAAACAATCCATGATGAAGGAATTTGAGATGACTGATTTGGGAAAGATGAAATTCTTTCTTGGTATAGAAGTAACTCAATCTGCAGGTGGTATATTTATCTATCAAAGAAAATTTGCTCGGGAAGTTCTCGTAAGGTTTGGAATGGATGATTGCAATTCAGTCCAAATTCCTATAATTCCTGGAACCAAGCTGACCCGTGATGATGGAGGAGCAAAAATTGACAGTACATATTATAAGCAAATGATTGGAAGCTTGATGTATATAACAGCCACTCGACCAGATTTAACATACGCTGTCAGTCTTATTAGCAGATTTATGGAAGCACCAACTGAACTACATCATCAGGCTGTTAGAAAAATACTTCGGTATCTAAAAGGAACTCTTGATTATGGTATGTTCTATAAAACGCAGAAGAGTGGAAAAAGTGAACTGATCGGTTTCAGTGATAGTGACTATGCTGGGGACGCAGAAGATCGTAAAAGCACATCTGGATATGTATTTCTCTTATGTGGAGCTGCAATTTCATGGCCATCAAAAAAGCAACCTGTTGTTACTTTATCTACAACCGAAGCAAAGTTTATAGTTGCTGCATCATGTGCTTGTCAAGGTATTTGGCTAAACAGAATTTTGAAAGAAGTGAAGCATGCACAACAAGGTCCAATTATGTTGTTCTGTGACAATAATTCAACCATTAAGCTGTCCAAAAATCCAGTCTTGCATGGAAGGAGCAAGCATATTGATGTGAGATTTCACTTTCTTCGTGATCTCACCAAAGAAGGCAAAATGGAACTGGCTCATTGCAAAAGTGCTGAGCAAATTGCAGATATTCTAACTAAGCCTTTGAAGGCTGAATCATTTGTGAAACTGAGAACATTGCTTGGGATGTGTTCGATTGTGGAAATAAACTGAATGCTTTCAAGCATACAGTTTAAGGGAGAATGTTGAAGATTGTTTTGAATTTAACTTGTTTGTTTTTATGGTAATAAATCCTATTGACTAGGAATTACAGCTGTGAATTATAGCTATTAAAGTAAGATCAAGTCAGCAAGCCTGTTATTGCTGAGTTGATCAAATCATAAGTTTGTTGCTATTATTTAGCTGTTTTTTCTGAGCATTAGTTGCAATGTAAGACTATTTATAAAGCCAGTTTATCTTCAAATAATACATGAATTACGATTCAGTTTACTTGTTGGCAATCTGATAATCAACGACCACGGGCTTGACCAATTTATTTTTTAATTAAAAAACGTTTATAAAACAATTACGTTTTCAAAGAATTAAGAAAAAATTAATAACCTTGTCAAGTATTGATTAATTTAATAATACAAAATGAAAAGGAGATTGCAACGAATAAATAAATAAAAATTTTGTCTTGAGTAGAGCTGAGTTAACACGTAAACTTCTTGTTTTTAACTTGAGATATGTCCAAATTACATGTCTATCAAGAAATGACTATTGTAAATGTTTCATTTTCTTAAAGTCATGTAGTCCACCCTAATTTCTTTTGAAAAAAATAGAAAACATGTTGTCTGGATTTCCCAGCTTCCGATTACTAAAGTAGCTGGGAAAACAGGGTTCATGTTTTTTTTTTCCACTTAAAAACTTATTTTTTAAACCTATTTGTTTTATCAAAAACACCTAAAATACAATATAGAGAACTTGTTGAACCAATCCATGGCCTAAAAAACATAATTTCCTTTTTTCAAAACCTGAAATCAACTTAAAACCAAAAACCTTTACCTTTCTGAACATAGATATTTCTCAGGCACTTTCAAAGTAAAATAAAGAAACATCTATTTCAAACTTTACTTATCATACGAAACTGTTTGACATAAAAATCAAGCACCTGACCCCTTCATAAATGGCTTATGTGTAGACCTTTATTTAAAATAAAAATAAAAATAGACAATATATCATTTGAATTTCCTAGTTTTTGAGCACTGAAATGAATAGAAAAATAGAGTTCATGTTTTGTTTTTACTAAAAAAAAGAAACATTTTCAACTTATTTTTGATATAAAATACTTAGAAAACACCCTTGAAATCTTGTTAAACCAATTCATGGTCTCAATAAGCACAAAATTTCTTTTTCTCGAAACCACAAATCTTCATGAGCTCACGTATTTTTTAAGCACTTTCTAGGTTAAAAGGACAAAACATCTAATTTAAATTCCACTCCTAATATGGAACCTTTTAAGATAAAAATTGAGATCATTTTGGTGATCATAATCATCAGTAATCACAATTTTCTTTGTCTATACCACAATCCAGCGAGTCTCTTTTCTCCCACCAAAAAAGAATTGGAAATGAGGAAAACAATATTTGATACTGAAATTGAATATTTGAAAATTAAAAGGATTGGATAGGTAAGAGCTAAAAGGAGAGACTAAAATGATTTTTTTAGATAAATTTTAAATTCACTATCTATTTTACCTGTTTCTTTCACTCAAATCCTATCTTTCTATTCAAAATATTAAAACAAGTTTTTTAGAAGAATCATTATATTAAAATGATTTATAAAAAAAATACAAAAATAACAAGATTATATAAAATAACACTACCAATAAAAAGAGGAGAGGGCTAGGCATTTTGGATTTCCCTATAAATTAGTTGAAATATTGAAAGAGAAATAAATGATAAATCATTTAATTCATATAGGATCCATGAAAGTTTATTACTATAGATGATTAGAACGCATCAGCTGATCGGCCAAAACATTTTATATTAGTTTAAAAAATAAGATAGATATCTCATTTAAAAATTTAGCTCGTTTCAAAAATTTCACTCACATTTCAACTAAAACATTTCGGTTTCGTTCCTCTTATTCGTTCCTCTTATTTTATTTTAGCCAAATAGTATTTTTTTTTAAATAATAAATAATTTTACAATATAAATCATCTCTTAATCCAGTCGTTAGATAAAAATGAAATTTTACGAATCTTGATATATTTATGTATATCATGTTAAAATTTTACAGCAATCAAAGAATATAATAACCTTACAAAATTGATGACGATATTCTCGTAATATTATACATGTTCATAATTTTATTCAGAAAAATCATTTTATTATCATTTTATTGTGTAGTTTTTTAGATTAAATTGCACAATTCTAAACAATTTTATTTTTGAATTTGAACTAAATATTTTTTGAATTAATATATATATATATATAGTACAACCCCGAAACGGAATGCCGGAACGCTTCGAAATCGAAACATCCCGTTCCAATTGAAAAAACAAATCATCAACCAAAATGAAATTGACAACATTGGAAGAGATAGGATAAGTTGTATTGGCATAAGTTGGTAAAATGCTGGAGTGATCCCCATCCTTTTACCATTTTTGCTCTATTCATGCAGAATATAGCAAGGTGGCGTTCAGGATATCAAAATGTATGTAATGCATGCAAAACCCAAATCAATACCAACCTCCCAATCCTGAGAGGAACAGCACTCAGCAGGTGGCAGGACGTTTTTCAGTCCAGAAATAGATATCGGAGCTGACAGGCTTAATTCTGCAGATGTTGTTTTGGGCAGCGTCTGCCTGGATCGGCACGGCCCTGCAGTCTTTGAATGAGGGTAAATCTTCCTGGCTTTGTATCCTACAAGAGGCAATGAGAAAGAACAATTATTGTCATCAAATTACAAATAATTTGATGTTCACACATATAAAAAAAAATGGCCTGAAGATACCTTGATTTCCAAGACTTTCTTTTTAAAAAAGAAGGTGAATCTTCGTTTGCTCATGCCAGATATTAGTGTTGCAGGCGTGAACCTTTCTACCACAACTTATATATACAATAACGGTGGAGTCAGTTCCCTGCGGCCTGAAGAACCACCACCTTGTCCAATAAAACAGTCCATTGCTCATATGTATTGCAGGTAGGAGCATGGTTGAAAGATAAAATGTTCTTTGGCAAGTGAAGGGCCAGCTACTCAGAGGCATCCAACATGCATAACTTTTAGAACGAAAAAGTGACCGCTATTTTTCTTTATAGTATCTTAAAAGTTGTCCGATGAACAAAAAAAAATGATGATGGCTAAACGCTACTATACATACTTACAAGAAATATTGAGGAGCGAAAAATCAGTTCACAGATTGATTCTTGAAGGCAGGCGTATTCCAGGAGCTTGCTCTTTCACCACGAGGCCTTTACAATTAACAAGCTTTACAACACACTGAGCACTAAACTGGGACTTCAGCTTGGCTTTTCTGAACCCTCTCCCGACCACCTCTTCAATCCAGTCCTCCATTGCTCTCTTCTTCTCAGACAACCAAGAAGCTGCAAGTATTTGTACCATGACTTCATCATCAATCTCCAACAATATCTCATATCCGAATGCCATCTGAAATTGCTTGCTGATTTCCTTCACTATCTTTTCAGCAAGAGAATCAAAATCAAACGACTTGAATACCACCGTTTCATCGACTTGATTAGAATAATCTTCCAACCAGGCTTGTGAGCTTTCAGAAATGGAGTCACTGTCATTGTCGCCATAATTGGCACGCTCTCCTGTGTCCTCTACAGGAAGATTCAGATCCAGATTGGATCGCAATGCCTTATGGGCCCGTTTGCTAGACTCACAGCTACTTTCCTGCTCCATAGAGTCACTAGTTGCATCTAATTTTCTTTTATTCACGTTTGAGACAGAAGAGGTTATATCTCTTGAAATCCTCACCTTCATTTCACTCCCTTTACTGGTAGCTTCCGCAGTATGTTCTACTAAAATTTGCATTTCCCAGCTTTTAGCCCCAAGTATCATTTCCTCAGAAAACCTAATGGATTCCTTTTCTGGCAGGAAGTTTATATTGCCCACTGTGATTGTTGATGTTGCCACAAAAATGGTATTGTTGGTGCTAATTTCTCTTCCACGTGAATCTGGAAATTTACCAGTCCTTAAAGCGTAGGATAAGCTATGCTGGACCAAAGGATCAGCCTTGTCTACGTTTTCAAGAAAGATTAATGAATGGGGTTTCTTGCTCAACTTTGAAGCGATACAATCAACAAAAGTCATTGACCTCCCTAATTCATCATCATAGTGCAATTCTTGGCTGTCAAATATTGAGTTTGATGAGCTTCCCTTATCATGGGATCCCAAATCCAGAGAGATGAAGCTTTGGGTACTGCCGAACATTACCTCTGCAAGTGCTGAAGCAATTTTTTTCTTCCCAATTCTGTCAGGTCCAAGGAGAATAAGTGAAATATCAGCTTTGGAATTTGAACCGTGGCGTCTTCTATGTCCTTCTTTGCAACGGGATACAGCTTCACCAATAGCATGGATGGCTCTATCCTGCCAGCCAACCTTTTCAGAAATAGCTCTCATAACTGATTTGAAATCTCTTAAATTGAGTTTCCCTCCTGAAGATGGGCCAGAGCAGGAAGACGATTGTGCAATCTGAAGTGAAATATTGTCATCAAACCCCACAGAACCAGAACATGCTAAGTGCTGAAGATGCTCCACAGGGTCATGTAATTTTGTAATATTATGCTCCCGAGCACTAGCTGTGTAAAGTGTTCCCAGCCCTAAATGTGTGGTTACAGAAGTGGCAGACAAAGATGATGTTTGGTTGGCAGGCAGAATAACATTAGAAAGGGGGCAAGGGGTAAAACAAGGGCTCTCTTTCTCTTTTTGCTGAAGTCTTGGAACTTCTTCCAGTTGCTTAGATCCGTGATTAACATCCTTGGTTTCAGAATCTACACAGTGTATTGCTGGAAAGGTCTTTTGCTTGTTCAAACAAATGCCAAGATTTAGATCCACACATTGACTCTCATTTAGTGAGGAATCTCTGCTGCTGATATTGCTTCTGCTCTCCTTCCCATCTGCCACGCATTGAAAGCCCTCAGCTATGGGGACCTGGGATGTGGCCTTGGAAGCATCAAATTTGAAGAATGGCTGTGCGTGATGGAGTCGTTGACAGATTTCGTTCCATTTATTTCGCAGCCCCAAAATTTTAGCATTCAATGCTGTATTATCATCTCTGGTCTGCACTGAAGATGAAGCGCGCACATCCATAAATATGACCACCAATAGCAATGGCAAAACAGAAAATACATAATGGGCAGATAAATCTTTGTAAGCCTTTCATACAAGAACCGCATGGTTATGTGAGTGCATGGTCAGCTAAGTCAAAGATTTGCAACCACAGAGTAACACACCTTGACCGTGTCCACTGCCTTTCCCATGTCAAGTTCAGCCATCTGTAGCAAAGAAGGTAACTTCTCTGAGGTCTGATCAGCAACTGACGTCGTTGACTCCATCTTCAGAATAGCAGCAACATCTTTCTCATACTTTGCATTGCAAAGGTGACAGCATGTAATCGACTGATTTATGCTGTTCATTGGTTTTTTGAAATCAGATGGTGTTGGAAAAAACCCACCAAATGGAACAAAAGAACCCAGCAAGCTGTAAGTGTCATGAGCAGGTAACTGTGAGATTCAATGGGTAATTTTTGGTCAGAAGCTAAAATGTACGTGCAGCAAACATTTGCAATTTGATTTTGGAATGGAACTAGCCATAACATAGCGCATTATTTCATTTTCAACAGAATGATAAAAATACAAAATATAACCAAAGGTGTAAGGGGGGAAGCAGATTGGCACGCCACTAAATTTCACTTCATGGACAGTTAAGACTCTGAAGTGAGATGTGATCAAATTTTAACAGTATTTCTAGATTCCCAACACGGGACACTTGAGTTCAACACAGTGAATTAATAATGCCAAGACAACAAGAATAAAAGTCATTTTGACAGGACAATGCTTGGCACTGAGAAGAAGCTTAGGGAAAAAAATCATGTGAGGAAATGCATCTACTAATATGATCAGAAGAATCCAAGATGACAAATTAGAAAGCAAATACCCTAGTCCAAATAAAACAGCAGCAAACTCTGGATCATAGACGCAATTATAAATAAGCAAACAAAAATCAAGGGCTATATCCTTCTCCCATCTTCCTCCTACTGAATGCTAGGATCAGAAATACAAACATCAAACTCAAACTCCACCACCCCGCATAGAAATTCTCGCGTCCAAATTTTAAGAGATATCCAAAGAAGGCATAATATAGGTCATTTTCGGCTTTTGACCCAACAAATTCAAAGTATAAAACCACTGACCTTGATTTCGAACTAAAATCGCTGATTGGACTCTTATATGAAGCAATAGGCAGAACCCTAAGATCCCAATCCTTTTCCACACTCGAAAACCTCCCTACAGACTTCAAATATGTGTCATAACTATCTGCTGTTCCCACCAACCAAATTTTCCCCCTAAAACCCTCCAATAAACTCGTCAATTTCGAAACCAAATAACTCACAGCATCACCACACACATTTTCACCAACCAAAACCTTCATATCTCCGAAATTCACAACAATTCCAGGACCTGAATACTGCTCCAGTTCCTGACCCAACTCCTCAAACTTCAACCCCATCTTCTCTTTGTCGCCCCCTGGTTCACTAACAAAATGAATAACCTCATCTTCAATGCTAATTACACTCACCCCACTAATCTCACTAGGAAAAACAGCTCCTTTGTTTTCTTTATTTACACTATCAACAAAACCCTTTAAAGCCGTACTTGCATAAACCCCCACAAGTAATAAGTTTCTTCCTTTCCCATCACTCCTCACTAGAGCCTCACCAATTCTCCTACAAACATCATCATCGCCAACATCATCATCAAGCCCACTGCTAAAAGGAAAACTAAATCCGGGTGGTCTCCCCGGACCTGTAATATTCGAGCCCGGTAAATTACATAGAAATATTGGGGCGCGCCCGCCCCGTGAGTAATTCAAACTTTGACTGACCGGCGGGTGAACAATTGCTGTCTTTAAATCACAGCTCCTAAACCCGGCTTCCCCTAGTACCCGGCTCACAATCGGGTCATCCAAAATCGATAAAATGAAATGTTTCATTTCAACTTTCAAAACGGACGCCGCTTGCTGGTTACAGTGTATTTGGTGCAGATGGAAATTCTCAGGGTGTCTCCGCTGATTCGCCTGCGACCGTTTGATCGCTGCCATCAGGGAATTCGAAATCGGCGGGTCCTCATCAAGAGTTCTCGAAGATGGTAACCGGTCTAGAGAGACGCCGACAGAGAGGTCCAGAGCGCGAAACTGGCGGCGTGAAGAGAACGCGCTTGTGGTGGCACGCGAGCAGGCATCCCGGAGAGCTGAGGCCGGGAGAGACAGCAGAGCGGAGACAGCGTGGAGAGAGGTTGTTTGGCAGTGGTTTCTTCGACGCGCCACCGCAACAGCCTCGTCTAAAGCACGCGCTGCCTCATCTGTCAAGCATTGCCTCGCTACGCTTACCGGCGTCGGCATAGCCGGCGAGCAAGTAGAAATCTACGCGTGTGGGTGTCTATATATCTACAGTATCTATCTGAGGACGACAAGTGTTTGGTAATTTGTCTTGTTTTTTTAAGGCGTTGATAGAATATAAGAAAGAGTGTTTACTTCATCAGCTTCCCTTTTTAAATTATTTAACGAGGAAGAAGAGAGGGGACTGAGCGCGTGTGGATCAGGTTAGCTGAGCAGTGGAACAAGAGAAAAACAGAGCGCGCGTCTGGTTGAGCCTCGGCATTTTTATCATAGATTCTCTTCTCGTCTGGTTGAGCCTCGGCATATATATGATATCATAGATTCTCTTCTCGTGATAATTAATTAAGGTATTAAAATAATATTTGTTTTATTTTTGAAAAAATATTTTCAATCCATCGTATTAAAATCATCCAAAAATACAAAAAAAAATGAAAATAAAATAAATATTTTAAAAATAGAAGGTCAAATTAAGTGTATTTTGGCTTACACACGGGGGAGAGAGAGGTAGAGATGACGTAGAGAGAGATGCGGTGGCCAATGAAGCGTGAGGGGCAGAGAGAGGGCAGGACAGGTGTCCCTGTCTTGGCTATGTCGATGTTAAATCGAGGAGAATAAGTGAGATTGTATTCGATAAGGTTACAGATTTGATTTCACAATCTTTTATAATTGGGACAACCCAGCCTTCCGCTACCTCTTTTTTTGTTTTACTTTGACAAGAACATCTACAAGAGAACAAAAAATCATGAAGGAGGTGGTGAAGCCATGTATTATTGATCAAGTTTTTATTTTACACTGTATTTAAAGTAATTTTAAATATAAATAAATACCTAGAATACTTTCAAGATATTTATAGTAAAATATCCTATAACCTAGATAAATATGAGATGATCATAGAAAATATATTAAAACTTGTGTATTTATTTACTCTCTTCCAAATCTTTCTGTATTAAAATAATCTCTTTTTTCTAGTCACACATTTTCTTTTGCATATTTTAAGTGGTGTTTGATTCATGTCTTCACTTCACTTCACTTCATAGTAATTTCTTTAGATATTTTAACTAATTTTATGAATTTTAAAATTAATAACTACATGAATTTTATGTTTGTTTCCGAATTCACTTTCCGGAAACTACTTTTCAAACTTTCCTATGTTTATTTGACTTCTGGAAAGTTGATCAACGGAAAATACTTTTCAGTCAAAGAAAAATTTGGCTTGGTTTTCAGGAAAATGTTTTCCGGAAAATTTGAGCGGAAAACACTTTCTAGAAGTTGTGAAAAATTTAGAAATGTCATTATTTGTTGATTATATCAAATTTGATTCTCAAACTTTTGATTGCTATATATAATTTGTTTTGAATATTTATTTTTCAATTCCATCTCTTAAAATTTTATTTTTATATTAATTTTGGTCCTTATTTTTATAATTGCTATTTTTTTCTTATCATTTTTATTGAAAATTTTTATCTATCAAATTTGGTCCTCATTTTTTATTGTTACTTATTTTATTTGAAATAATTTATGAAATGTTAATTATTATTATTTTAATTTATTCACCTTTTATTTTTTTCATTTTTAAATTTGATCTCTATTATTTTGATTATTAGTTATTTTATTTGAGATAATTTATGAAATTATATTTTTTCAATTTCATTCTCATTCAACCTTTTAATTTGTAAGATTTGTTCCTCATTGTTTTAATAAACTTGAAAAAAATTAATTTATTAATAAATTATTTTCTAGTTCATTTTCATAACACAAACAAATACTCGAAAGTGTTTTCCAGTTTATTTTCCATAACATCTATCAAATATCGAATTCAATTTCCATCAATTCATTTTCTCGAAATTCACTTAAAAAACCATTTTCTAGCAAACAAACCGCCTAAATAATAGGAAACTCAAATATATAATCAGGTAGCCTTGCGTCTCCGCCCTTCTCATCGAGGAGGATGGCGTGGAAAAAAGGGAATGGATCTGACAAGCTTGTTTTGCTCGGTTAATTAGTCCACATTATTCAAGACTTGGAACTAGAAAATCTCATGATATATAAGATAAAAATGGACCTGCAGTTCTTGGATTTCTGATTGCCATGTCAGATTATATAGGAGCCGGAGTGAATAGGTGGACTCCATGGATTGGAGGAAAACTGTTTTCACCCTCACGCCGTGGCAAATCAAGATCAAACCCCGTTCATTGCTGCCTGCAGCATGCCAGTCATGCAGTTGAGGGGCACGTGGAGAGCAACTAGATGAGATGGACTGGTCGACTTATTAGTTACTGCACAGTAGGGTGGTTGATTCGTGATTGGTTGACATTATTTTTAACACTATTTTTTAGTCAAATCCCACGTCGTTTTCATTTTCTCAGCCTTCTCTACCTCATTAGCAGGATTTCTTGTCTTCAAGGGCAAAGCAAAGTGATGATTTACTTAAATCTATCTCTCGATTTACTTCAAAATAAACCCATCTTGTCATAATTAATTTTGACCATATTTATTTTTAATTTATAATTCTTTTAAAATGGAATTAAAAGCATGGATTAAAAAGACGAGGACTGGTTTTGCTTAAGGATGCGAGTTATAAACATGGGAAAACCAGTGCATGTTTTTTGATATTCAATTAAAAAAATCCCAAGATATATTCAAATCCCTTTTAAATAATAATTTCAAATCTCAAAGTGAAGTATAAACCATGTAAAGTAAGGCGAGATAGAAGCACGCAAGGAGAGGGAGAAAGAAACTTGGCTACTGATTGCTCCCTCCTCCATGTAAAGTATAGACCATCTTCTTTTCGACTTTTCTTTTTCTATTATCCGCTATCCTGATAACAAAATCACTTTCAAAATAATAATAATTTTTAAAAGTAAAATAAAATAAGCAAAAAAAGGTAGCTACTTCTTTATTTTATTTTATTTTTATTTTTATCTTGGTAATGATGCATGACACAGCTGTTTAAAAATTCACAAAAGTAACCATTTCTAGTGGTACAATTATAAAAAATTAGGATTAATAAGTTTGATTTGCATTTAATTTTAGGTTCAAATCCTGTAATTATTAATATAATAACTATTAGATATTTATATGGTTATTAATTTTATCTGTGAAATTAATGATTTGAATATTTATATTAATAAAAAAATCAAAACAATAACACATCGCATGACAAAAAAAATTAGAGACATAAAAAAAATAAAAGTCCTGTTTAATATATCCATTGTTCTTACATGTTCGATGTCCAAAAGAATCGAGGTTTAGGTGTCGAGTAAGTGTGGTTGAAATTGATTTTTAAAATAATTTTTATTTAAAAATATATTAGAATGATGTTTAATATTATATTTTAAAAGTATTTTTAAATTATTTTAATATAATGGTATAAAAAACAAAAAAATATATTATTATATTTCAGAACAAAAAAAATATTTTAAAAATCATTTTCAACAACGGCAAAACTCAGTCATACAATACCAAATTATTCTTATTACAACCCATGTGAGTTTAGGTAAAAAAAAAAATAGGAGAGATTTAATGATATGTTATTATAATTTTAAAATATTTAAACAAGATATATTTTTTTAGTGCAATCTATATTTTATCTGATAATATATAAAAATCAATTAAAATTTATAGTTACTGTATTAGGTGACGACGAATTCTGTAAATTTTCAGAGGAACTCACCCTTGATTACCATTCCAATACTCTAAATGTTTATTTATCAACACCGTGCATCTCTCCTATTGGCAGGTGTGGCGCGTGGAATGCAGGGCCGATTTTAAGGGAGTGTAATTAGCCCTCACTTTCTCTGTAAAGTGGACTCTGTTTGGCTTGGAATATACTCTTTTTTTCGCTGCTTTTTTTTCCATTAAATGGTCGTTCCTAGAATTGCCGTCTTCTCCTTTTTAAGCCCAGACCAAAGCTACCCTGGGACGTTGTCGTTTAGCTTGTTTCGCACGAGTCCGCGTGGATTCCCATTTTCCCCGTCAGGCCAAGCTTATAAATTATTATTTAACTAATTGAAGAGGGAAATAGTTGTTCCGGTCAACGTTTCGATTTTTCGATTGAAATGTTTAAACATGTTATTTTGGTGTTGTACTATTCATATATAATTAATTATATATATATGAAAAAAATAAAATATTAATTTAACAAGCATAATTAAAATTTGAATTCTTTTTTATTTAAAATATTTTGGTGTTTTTAAATTATTTTGATGTATAGATGTCAAAAATAATTTTTTTTTTAAAAATAGATTTTGAACCCGGAACGGAACCGAGGCATTCCAGCCGGAATTTACAGAATGGGCGAAATTAAAACCGAGACAAAAGCGACGTAATTTTGTTCCAGTATTTTGAATGGAATAGAATTAACAACTACAGGAAAATCACTCCATCTGTTTTCACAAAGTGGAACTTTTCTTTTTATTTAATATTATATTTTTTTCCATAGTTATTTCAGTTTCAAAATCTAATTCATAGTTTTTGCAGATTAGTCCATATGGTCTAAGTTTTTTGGATTTTTTTAAGAATCGTTTTCAAACAAGGTGCCAAACAGGCCGAGTAGAAGAAGCTTCGGCTTTGGCTTCAAGATAAGATGCCAGGATGCGACACCATTTCCTTTTCCATGTGGGGGAGTTAAGGAGTGGGGGACCTATGTGAAAGGAAAACTTATTTTTTAAAAAATAAAAAAGATACCTCCTGTCAAACACATTAATTTATCATACCAATGGAATAAATTCTTTCCTAGAGGTGACTTTTCAGGCCCTTCTACGAAAATGAGAGGTCCTTGAATAACTTCATATTGCAAAAATCATAAGATATCCTTACAATTAAATCAATGCTATCCCGTTTTAAAATAATACAACCCTTTATTCATCTTTGTTTTTATTCGCCAAAAATATTGTTTGGTATCGCATTTCAAAAATATTTTTAGTTTTGGTTTTGGTTTTCTATGTTATTTTGATATGATGATGTCAAAAATAATATTTAAAAAATAAATAAAATATTATTTTAAAAAACAACTTGACAACATTTAAAATTGGTATTGATCAAAACAAATTAACTTTTTTTTATCGCAGAAAATAGTGTAGAAGAATTTATAATTTTCCTAATTATAAAATACCAAAGGAGAAGGAAAAATATTTCCTCTCATTGTCATCATCTCGTTAGGAGTTCTCGCAAATGGAAACCTGTAAAAATGGCTTCTACAAGGGCAGTTCTGGTTATGACGTGAAAGTAATCCATGCTCTATCGTCCCTGCATGAATTTCGTTCAGATACAGTAAAGGCTTTTTATAAATTAAATTTTATTATAATAATTTTTTTTTCAATTATTATAATTATAAAAAAAATAAACCGTTGAGAATATTGAAGATTCGGGAGAGATTCTCTATTGTATTTTTTCAGATTTGAGAAAATCTCACTCTAAAAATATATTTTATAGATCTTCTATGAGTTAATAAAATTTTAGTTATTCCAAATTCTATAAAAATACATTTCAGACTTAAACTCCTCGAAACTTGCTATAGATCTCAAGTTTTCCTATCTCACCACAATCTTTTTCTTGGCTATCACCCCTCATTGCTCTATGTTGTTGTGGTCAATATACTTGGCATTGCCTCCACCATTGCCATCACTTATGATCGTTGCTGGGAACCAACCCAACGAACTCAGTGCTACTAAAAGTCCAAAATGGTCAAGCCATTTCCTTGCAGCCGAATTCTTCTTTTGAAGCTATTTCTGGAGGGCTGAACTTCTTGTGTGTACTCAGGTCGGGTGGCCAGTCTAATATTCTTGTCCGATAACAATATAAATTATATTATGTAATCTTATCTTATAACTTAAATTTTTAGATAAAATGATTTTTTAATATGGTATCAAAACTTTGTTTATCTATCGATCACAGAGTTCAAATCTCACCAATTCAATTTTATTTGATAAAAATTAAGTAAAGAGTAAATTCAAGTATCAAGCTAAAAAAAATCTCACTCTTTAACGATCCAAAATTCGAGACAATTGCTATATCTCATTTCTCAAGCTTGAAAGCAACGCGTTGTGCTAGAGAGGTCAACTCTGGCATAGTTAAGTGCTGGAGGGGAGTTGGGAGAGGTAAGTCTTCTTTTCCACCACCTGGGGCGGCTTCAAAACTTAGTAAAATCACATCTTGGAGTGGGTTTACCTGTGGGATGTTGATGAATAACAGTAGAGTTCACTGTTGGGGTAACAGTGATGTTGGAACTGAGATTGAGAGACAGTTTGGCAATTTGACCATGCTAAACTTGGTTTCTGGAGAGTCTCATGCTTGTGGATTGATGAGGAGTGGAGATTTGGTCTGTAAAGGGAGCAATGGTTCGGGACAATTGGATGGTCCTTTCAATTCAGCTTTTGAATTTTCAGCACTTGCACTAGAGCAAATTTTACTTGTTCTAATAATCAAAGAAATGGACCAGTAACATGCTGGGAAAAGCTAATAAACTTCAACTGGATAGTTACATATCAGAAAATGATTCCTTAATTGATTGTTGCTGGTTTGAATTTCATGTGGGCTTACAACAAAGAATTTATCGATGATTTGTTAGACAACAGAGAAACGGGTCATCTTCCAGGCATGCAGAAAAACCGAGAGTTTTCCTATCAGAGCTTCTTGGTAACTAGCAATTTCTCATTGGAAAACAAGATAGGTTCCGGAGCTTTGGCTCTGTTTACAAGGTAAACTTCCTGATGGTCGTGAAGTGGCCATTAAAGAGGAGAAACCGGTAGAGGACAAGAAATTCCAGGAGAAAGAAAGTGCATCTGATCGAACTAGCACTTTCATCTCGGTTTCACCATAAGCATCTACTGGGGCTAATAGGTTTCTGAGAAGAGAATGGTGAAAGGCTTCTGGTTTATGAGTACATGAGCAACAGGTCACTCCATTATCACTTGCATAGCAAAGAAAATACTGAAAAAAGCAGCAGCATTTTGAATTCTTTAACCTTCATTATCACTCCATTATTTGCTTGATGCAAATTGGACAGCTAAAGTATCTGATTTTGGATCACCACTAATGGGGCCAGAATCTGATTTGAAGCGGCGGAGCTTATGGATGGCCTATACTGCAATGAATTCTGTAAATTTGAATTGAAGTATCCATGCCAAGAACAAAATCTAAGCAATATTTGTCGGTGGAGCTTATGGATGGCCTATACTGCAATGCATTCTGTAAATTTGAATCGAAGTATCCATGCCAAGAACAAAATCCAAGCAATTTTTGTCAAGTTCCTTTCTAACTTTGATTTTCCACTTCCCTATCTGGTTGACAGAATACCCTCCAGAGTCTTACTCTCTCTCTCTCCAAGTGTACACAAAACTACTAAAGTTAGCTATCACTAACATGGTGGCCCCTGTTTTTATCTTGTTTGCGGTGCAATTGCATGGAAGGCATTTTCCTGGTAGATGTTTTGTTGCTTTTCTTCTGGCTTAAACCTTGAGGTTTTGTATTGCTATCACTTCACTTGGTTTTTCTTGCAACATTTTAAAGCGGTCAGGACTTCAATCAGTCGACAAACGTTAGTTCGTCTGGGAGACATGGGAGCGAGGGGATTTATTGGAGATTCCAAGCAAAATGATTGGTGCACTACCACTTAAAATTAGTGATTGCTGATAGGTCGATGAAATCAACTTGTTATTTATGGATACGCAAAGTAACCAGAACTGTTCATCAGTGAGATTGTGTGATTCAATCTCTGTAGTTTTGAATAGAGGTTTGCAGTTCACGTCGTGGTTTTAGCTGAAATTCCAAGAAGCTATGTGAACTAAACAGAAATTGAGTACAACTTATCACAGTCAAACATGTGATCAGACAGAGAAGACTATTTAGATCTTCAAATATATCCTTAAAACTTGTGTTATAGATTTTGGAGTGGGTTCTTATCATTAGTAAAATTTCATTACAGCAACAATTATTAGGCTAGGTTCGGAAAGAAAGACAAGTTAAATCCTCAATTCATTGGACCATGTAAGATTTTACAGAGAGTAAGAACAATTTCCTGCAAGTTAGCACTGCAACCAAGCTTGTCAACTATTCATCCAACATCCTATGTTTTAATGTTACGAAAGTCATTTTGAACATTTTTTTATTTGTTGCGTATTAGCAGGATTTTCTTCAATTCTTGCTTCTATAGTCTTTATATTTTTTAGTTAGATAGTTAGATGAATGAATTGTTGTGTGTGTGTGATTTATTTATGATAAAACATTATTATATATTGAGACGGATTCATATTACACACATTTGAATCGATAACTAGTGTGAATTTATGCTACAGTTTACCAACCTCCTCCATCCCAAAAACATGCTGACAATCATATGATTTTGCTTTCACATTAAATCCGACATGTGTTATTAATACCAGAGTTTGCAATGTTTTCCATAAAAACTTTGCAACACATAATAGAAGTAGATCTGTAATAAAATGACAAGTAAACAATACATGTCAACAGAATTGTAAAATCCGATCGGTGGTGTGTTGGTGTATACTGTATGATCAATTAAGTTCAAATTGCACGAGAAGTCTTGTGTTCCTGTACTTATCTCCTTTACGATCATGTAATGGAATTGCTCGAATCCCAGTTCTCAGCTCTGATATAGGCAAACATGTTTGGCCTCCAAAGTCATGCTGTCCAGACGTGTCATACTCGAGGACTGTAATTCTAAGAACAGCCAATTCAGGAACAGTAAGTCTGAACTCAAATCTCTCATTCCACACTGGTTGCCAGTCATCTTCAATTGCTTTTGTTTTCTTCATATTTTTATCCGCAGGGACTCCCGCAATTCCAACCTGCAAATCAATTTATCAGTCCTCGCACAACATTTTAGTCCATCTTCAGATTCATGAAGGTAGATTCATTTACAGAGCAGCAGCAGTAGCAGAAGGGCAGGAGCAGTGTTACTGCTGTGCAAATTAAGATTAATAGAAAACACTTAAGCTTTTAGGTGAGATGGTTCCTTGATATGGTATCGTTGACCCAACGGTCACAAGTTCGAATCTCACCACTATCATTCAATTTGATAAAAATCAAACACAAGATAGTTCTGAGAATTTTGCAAGTTTCAAGCTCAAAAATCTTTCATTTGATGAGGTATGTTAATGAATAATATAGATCATGTATTAAGATCTCACCTAACAGCTTAAACTTTAGCGCAAGTTTGGCGTGCTGTCAGGAAAACAGCCAAAACTTGCGACTTAAAATTCCTTCAAGCACTCATTTTGTTTTTCTTCTTCACAATAAAGCATATATTTTTGCTTGCTTGTTGATAACATTTGCAGTAAACAGAGAGCCATAAGTCGTCTTACTTTTACAAAGAAGTCTGGTGGAGAATACATATCAAAATGTGTGCGCCGAAAATCCACATCCCAACCCACCCCCATGTAAATTGTCACCTGTAAAGAAAAAGGTGAACCCAGATTGTTCAATATCGAAGAGATGAGAAGTGAAAATTTAGAACATTTATAGCTCCTACCTTCAGAATCTTCTTGACCGGTAATACCCGACTAGGATCGAAAACCTCATTACTTAATAAAAATTCAGGTTTTTTTACATAACCACAGCCTCCATTGGCCTTAAACATCCCTTGCATGACCCACAGGTGCTTCCCATGGCTCTGACAAGGAAACAAGGGAAGAAATCAAGTGAATCCACAATATAGTGAAAGAAAATTACTGCAGAAAAAAAGAAGAGCAGAAGGCCACCTTTAATTTATTTTAATTTTTTTTGAAGGAGACTAACCTGCATATTAAATGCAACCATTTGAGCTCCATGCGCCCACCCAACAAAAGGATTGTAGTTAGAAGAAGTAATTCGTGTACCTTTGGGGTACACTCTCAACAAATTACGCTGGGTGAACCTAGATGAAGAAATCATTAGACTTGATAATCAGACCTGATAATTATGATGGGGAAGTAAATGACATCGGAGTTTGTTAGAAGTACTAAAACTAATTTAGACAGGCGTGTCATGTTTCATGAATGAGAGGAAGATCCGAGGTTTTTAAGACATTCTGGGCTACAATGTTGTCCCTGACTTGAAAACATAGCTTCCTGTATAAAGGAAGCATAAAATCCTTGTTGATGAACCGAAATGGTTGACCAAAGCCAGTGATTTTCTTCTTGGGGCCCCGTATGAGCATTTGCATAACTCATACAAAAGACTTAATTTTATAAACTTATTTTGAATATGGTGTTATTTACCTGACAATGTCAGATCCATTTCTTCTTGTAGCATTTTCAAGTTCTTGTTCACTCAGGCTTAGACGTCTTACTTTTTTCTCATCTATACTGAGCCAGTTTTGTAACCCACCTTTCGGCTTCCCTGCGTGAATTGAAATTAAATGCATGTATTCAGGAGCTGTCATCTCCTCGTCATCTTCCTGAAGATTTTCTCCCTCGTCTACCTCATCCTGCTCGGTGAAATACATGAACACGTAATTTAAAAAAAAAAAGAGGGTTAATTCTTGAAGCATTCAAAATTAGACCAGAATGAGTAAATTCCAGATTCACCTTATCAGAGGTTTCGATATCACTTTTGGAAGCTTCCGCCTCACCATTCCACTGTTCTTTCTTTGATGATGTTTTTGACTCTTTTGGTGGTTTAGTTGAAATCATAACCTTTCTCTTCAATGACTCTGGTGATGGAAATTCCTGTAATTGATCTGTCTCAGGACGGTACAGCATGTCTCCAAATGTTTTAGTGACCATCTACAGATAAACAGATTTTGGTCACACACGAGTGTACTTAAAACCATGTTCATCGTACAAATCCAGGACACAAGTTCACTCTCACCTCTGCAACCTGAGCCTGGAGATTTTCAGGTAGGTGGTCTTCAAAGGTTATCACAACTGGATATTCAGATGCCTGAAAAGCGTTTTCCTTGATGGCCTTCAAGCATACGAGGAGGTCCACTGGATTGGTGAGTGTCCTACAGACCGAAAAAACAAAAAGAAATCCGGTTGTTTTAGGAATTATTTATGTTGTCAGGCTATGAAACTCCTGGAGCAGAAATACACTACAGGAATATAGGATCTTAACCAAGATTCATCGAAAGTTAGGTGATCAAAATATGTGTCTGCTTTGTTGCATTGTAAGAAAACGAACACGAACATCTCAATTTTAATGAAAAAAACACTCGGTGGAGCAGGATATCTGTGAAGAGAAAATGAAGCAAGACTCTGATCTAATGCCCCAGGTTTGAGGTTGCAAAAGCAACAGTAAAGAATATGATTCAATCTGGAGCAGTTTCTGGAATAAATCCAATATTGTTTTATTTTAAAATGGATGAAATGTTATTGATTTCATCATGAGAAACCAAATCCCAGCAAAAAATGCAAACCCCTAGCTTGTGGATAAAATACAGGAAGAAGGAAAGCAGCTAACGATTCACATGCACAATTTATAATTCCAAAAATGAAAATGTTTAATTCACATGCACAGCACCAGCTAGACTACAAGAACTATCTAATATTTCTCCATTTACAATTCCATTGAACAACATAAGCAACAATACAGCACAACGTCAGGATTTGAAATGAGTGAAAATAAACCTCGTACCCTCCATGGCGAACCTCCACTGTGTCTTTCTTGGAACCTGGCCACAAATCTAGTTCAATTACCCTCACACCTTTCCCCAAAGCCTTTATAATAGGTTCAACACTGCTATCACTGCTTAGTTGATTCCCAGTCAAGTAGGAGTTATGGCCAGTGAACATGAAATAATGAGCCAGGGGCTGGGTCATGTCATGATGCACCTGGATTCAAATACATTTCTCAAGCTATCACAGTCAGGACTATTCATTTGATTATCAGGTTTAAATGGTTTTGAGATATCAAAAATGGTCACGTGGAAGATGTTTTGCATGATTCTGAAGCTGATCAAAGGGGAGAAAATGCAGGAGAAGAAATACAGGATTTAGTTGACTTTCATAAAGGAAAATAAGATTACCCCTGCAGAGAGAGGTCCGTTAAGGTCTCCGAGAAGATATCGGAAGAAGGCTTCAAGATGGAGGCCCCTTCTTGAGAAGATGTTGAGATGCTTCAGACTATTGAAGATAGCCTGAGCATCTTCCCTGGTGGCACTGTACTCTCCTTGAAACTCAACCAGAAAACCACGCAGATCATCAAGAGACATGATTCCATTCTGCGAGTATTGGTCAAAAAGGACCTTCACCTCTTCAGGAGGCTCGAGAGCCCTGAGTTTGAATATTCTCCTGAAACAGAAGCAGATTTTGAAAGACTGCCTGGACATTTATTACAGTGAAAGAGATGAAATCCCCGTGCTGCTGTTTCTGAATGAATGAATATTGTCTGATTAAAAAGTATGGAGAAAGAGGAGAATGTCTTCACATGGCAGCGATTTCTCAAGAGTAGCGTGTCAGCAAAGCGAGAATCTGTCTCATGCACAAAAAGCAGCCAACTTCAAATCCTCTCCTCTTTCCTGTCGGACTCAGAGTATTGTTTGTAATTTTGTCTCCGAGAAAAAATTTGCGGTGAGAAGCACATTGTCGTAGCTTTTCAACCCTCTGTGGTGTTGCTTGTTGCTGCATGGACAAGTGTAAGAAAACAATTGCTTTAAACTATTTATTTATTTATTTTTGTATTTTTATATAGCTTTACTGTGATAATATAAAAAACAAAAAAAATTATTATTTTAATATATTTTCAAATAAAAAATATTCAAATCATATCTCACAACTTTTGTTTTCTTGTGAAGAGATTATTCGTCATCGGTATGAACTGTAAAGCAAGAAAAGATAAAAGAAAAGAGGAGTGGGGGGCAGAGAACTCGATACCTACCTCTTATTCTTCTTTTGTGGAGGTCTACATATTTGGGACGAGAATTTTGTCCATTTATATGGGCACAATGCTTGGCATTTAAGTAGTGAATATCACTATCATCATATCATGCCGTTTTTATATTCCCCCTCCTACATTTAATATTCTAATTTATGGAAGATATTATCTAAATTCATTTCATTTAATTAGATTTTTAATTACTTAGTTAACTCGGCAAAATTTGGTTTAAACTCGACAAGTTAATGCTATTTTTTTAATAAAAAAACAAATTAATATCATTTTAATAAGAATAATTAATTTAAATTGACTTATCTTTTTTTATTGAATATAAGTTAAATTTCTCGAAAAACGCATTTTATTGATTAGTATTCGTGCCCTTTTCCTAGATTCCTTAACCGAGTATTATAAGTACGGCAGAGAGCTTAAGCAAGCAATCAAGCAACTTAAATCGTGTGGAAATTCAGATAGTCTTGTAGAAATCATCATACCTAATTGTGGTTTTGGCATATTGGAGGAAGGAGCTTGTTCTTTTACTTTACAATCGGATTCAAACTCTATTGTGAATGTCTATCACCTTGTGATATCTTACTTGTACATCCAGCTTGCAAAATATTTAGTGAATCTAAAAATAAATTATGGTACATGTAATCTGGTCCGGACAAGCGCTTATATTGTAAATCATGCAATATACGTAGAGTAACTATTGTTGTTCTATGTGAATGTGCATAAAAATTACCACAAAACTTCCATGGGAATACAAGGAAAATTCCTGAGAAACAACAGGAAAGTTTTTTTTGTCAGTATGCGTGTAAAAAACCTTAGAAATACTTGTTGAGCAAAGCCACCCCGTTGTAAAAAGCAAGTACATAAATCTTAGTCATTAAAAGGAAGAAAATACAGATCATGATTCGTCAATAGCAGTTCTGAAGAACACAGATATAGCAATAGCATGAATGCAAAACCGTTGATGGAAGAACGGGAATATATACATGGAATGGAAAATTGATGAGGTCAGTCCTGGACAAACTCAAAGCGCATGAGAAGCCTCGATGAGTTTAATTTATCTCCCTTGCGATCAAAAAGGGGCACTGCATGGATTCCTGGTATCAGTTCAGAGACAGGCAAACAAGTCTGTCCAGCAAAATCATCCTTCTCGGACATGTCGTACTCATGAACTTCAATTCGTAGCAAAGCTAGTTCAGGAACAGTCAGCTGAAATGTAAATTCCTCATCCCAGACAGGTGTCCAGTTGTCCTCTTTTATTTTTGTTTTCTTCATGATAACATCACCTGGAACTCCTGCAATGCCGACCTGAAGCACAATTTAACAGTAAATTCATGCACTGATGGGGAAATGAACTCGTTGCTCCAGTAAAATTCGCTTTCCAGAACAAACGGATGTCTAACTCACCCTGGTATAGAAATCAGGCGGGGAATACAGGTCAAAATGTGTCGATTTGAAATCCAAGTGCCATCCATCACCCATGTATACTTTCACCTGTCAAATCACATTGCACGCTTTTAGAGCCACCAGGAAAGAAAGAAAGAGTAGAGGAAGGTGGTAGGTGGTGCACTCACCTTTAAACTTTTCTTTACTGGTAATTTGGTTTTAGGATTAAAAACTTCACCATGCGGTCCCACTTTCATCAGGAAATCCGGTTTGTTCACAAAACCACATCCCCCGTTGGACCTGAACATCCCATTCATCAGCCAGAGAAATCTACCATAACCCTGAATGTGGGAGAGACAATATTGAGACTCGGAACTAGAAAGTCATGAAAAAGCATAGCTCATGGTTCTTGAAATTCAACTATAGTAGGAAAATAACAAAAGAACACTGTCAAGTTAAACAAAAAGTTGCATCTAAGGACACAATACAAATTCTAAACCACCTGTCCCTTTCCTTTTTCCATTTTCAGCCTCTTCTAATAGACTAGGTTGTTAATTGCTAAAAGTAATTAATTGAATAGAAAAGGACTGATAATTGCATCCTATTCATTTTTCCCTTTTCTGTCCATCATAGTGTCATTTACAAGTGCAAATTTGGTACTTCTGCCCAAGCAACTTAATTACTTTTTCTGTTTTTCTTTATTTGATGCATTGGCTCAGCTCTTACAGCCAAAAAGAGCTTTTTAACTTTTAATCAAACTTGAGAAAGTAAACAAAGCCAGAGAACTTAAATGATAAGATAATTAATGGGTCTTCCCCCTCTCATAATGGAATGCTTGATAACTCGATGTCAATGACCTTAGTCCAGTACAAAAAACTGAAGTATTGCTCTTGAAATGCAATCAAAGAATTCAGGTTCATGCTGAATGTCATAAAACCATAACCATTTCAAGAAGGGAACTAGAGGAGTACAGTAGCAATGAATGGAGACTAACATGATCTACAGATCACTAAATAATATTCCAGCTTCTCAAAATCAGGAGAAAGAACAATAAATCATACCTGCATATTGAATGCAACCATTTGAGCTCCATGTGTCCAACCAATTAGTGGTTTGTAGTTGGAAGAATTAAAACGAGTACCTTTAGGATACACCCGTAAGACATTTTTCTGGGTAAACCTGTGCAGAGAGATTGCAAGCCTCGTGCTTAGATGCTTGGAATAGTGAACCAATTATAAGAATAGGAAAACACAAGCAAGCTCAGAATATATATTTTTAATTAAAATGTCTTGAACCAGAAGTTAGATATCTTTAATTACCTAATAACATCCGTTCCATGATTTTCACTAGCCTTTTCAAGAGCTTGCTCACTCAAACTAAGGCGTCTAACTTTATTGGGATCAACCTTTAGTGCCTCCTTTAATCCACCCCGTGGTTTCCCAGCATGAATGGCAATTAGACGCTTGTATGCTGATACTCCTGGCTGTTGTGAATCATTGTCACTATCTTCACTTGTATAAGTGTCACTCTGCAAGTAAACAAGGCAACATGAACAGAAATTTTCACCTTGGAAACTAGCTATTCATTTAATATTGAGTTGGGAGTGGAAAATAGTAAGTTCCATTTCTCAACATACCACATCACCATCTTCCTGATCAGATACAAGATCCAATGGCTCCTTCCCCCATGTATCGTCATCAGAATCCTTTTCCCTTTGAGACTTATTTCCCTTGTCCTTGCCACTTTCAGCTTTAAGATACTCCTTAGGAGGTTTTGTTGAAATAATTATCCGATACTTCAACTCTTCTGGAGAAGGAAGCTCTTCTAAACATTCACATTCAGGACAATACAGCATGTCTCCAAATGTCTCGGTGATCATCTAAACACACAATTCTTTTGCAGTCAGTACATTGACAATTCCAAGGAAAAAATGCAGGCTCAAATCAATCCACCGCAACAGGAAAAGGAAATACCACCTGAGCTACCTTGACTTGAAGATCTGGGGTAAGGTGGTCTTCAAGAGTTATTATGACTGGATATGGGGAGGATGAAAAGGCATATTCTTTAATGCATTTTAAACATCTAATTAGTTCCACCGGAGCAGTCAGGGTCCTGCATTTAAGCGCGCAAACATCTATGAATCAACAGAAGTCCAAGAAAGAGAAGGATAGCTGGAGTCATCAAAGTTTCCATCAATCATAATTGGAAAAAAATAAGAAAATGACCAATAATGGAAGAATATCAGTCTTAAAAGGGCTTTTAATATCTAAAAATTTGATCAGTCTAGATCAGGGAATCAACTATAACCGCCCATGATGTTCACTAATCATAAGACATCTAAAGGACATCTAATGGAATCATCAATATCACTATAACATCAGTCTAATATATGTGTTAAAAGCATAACCAGTAGCTGAATTCAACCAAGCATCGTATTGTAAGGTGAAGTTAAGGAAACATCCAATCACAAGAAAAACTGTGTTCACCCACAATTTCGTTTTGCCTTTTTTTTCTTTTTGCCCCTGTTGATGCCTCACGTAATTTATTGCCAACTCCAGAATTTGGCAATAAAATGCATCAGGCACTGAATCTAAGTGCTACAATCTAAAAAATCCAGCAAAAGAAAGATCGAATTTGCAGACCTTCCATGTAGAACATCAACATTATCTTTAGTGGAATTTGGCCATATGTCAAGCTCTATCACTCTCACACCTCTTTTTAATGCCTTCATGATTGGGACATCACTGCAATCACTACTGAGTTGGTTTCCTGTTAGGTAGGAATTGTGGCCAGTATATATGAAATAATGGGACAATGGTTTTGTCATATCCTGATGAACCTGAAAGGAAAGCACTATTGAGTATCAAAACACCAATAATTCTTTCAAATAACATGAAGTTTTACAGAATCGACTTTTTACCCTCATTATCCAATGACAGCCTAGTTTCTTGATCATTAAAGCCACCTTATACATTAAAAAATAAAATTTACTTTGATAAGAAATGCAATGCATGCCTTGAATCTAAAAAAGACTACGAATTTACACTGATGGTGAGACTTGCTTCTGGGCATTATTACTCCCTTCTTCCAAAATTTTAAAAGACAAACAAACAAATCGGCAAACAAAAAGGGGGAAGACAGAAAAGAAAAACGCAATTACCTGATCTCTAATAGGGGGGTTGAGATCAGCAGAGAACAAATAACGGTGAAAATCATCAAGAGTGAGGGTATGCCTAGTAAACTTCGCAATATGATGCATCTTTTGCAAAACCTGCTCCACTATCTTCTCGGCGTCAGCAATGGACACGTCACCGTCTCCCTGAACTTCCACCAAGAACCGCCGCAGCTGTTCCGCCGTCATGTGGGTGCCGCCATCGGTGTACTTGAAGAAAGCTTCCTTGACGTCGGGAGGCGGGCCAGCCTCTGTGACTTTGAACTTCCTAGTGAAACACACACACATTCTATAACTCCCAGCCATGATCTCAGATCACCAAAAAGGATTTGAGTTGAGACTTTTAGATTCAAGAAATATGATCCGTGACAGAATTTATATGTCTCTGTGGAATTGGGAGTACGAGAACTCTGAAATAATAAACATGAAATTATGCGACTTTTTGTTGTCTTTATTTTTTATTATTTTTTGATATGCTTCTCCGAGCTTTGCTTAGTACGACTTCTCTCCCTTCCTTTTGTCGTTCTCTCGCCTTCTGCTCAACGCTTTACCTTCCCGCCTTTTTTAATATTTTTATTAAATATGTTTCTTATTAATATTTTAAAATAATTTATTTTTTTATTTTTTTAAAATCATTTTTTATCTTAGAAGTTTAGAACATGAAAATGATCTAAAAATATCAAAAAATTAATTTAAAATAAAAAATATTTATTTTTTTCAAAAATATTTGCGAAACTCAATGTCAAACATAATCAATATCAAGTGAATTCTTAATGGAGTTATTAAATAGGTCTAAAAATATCAAAAAAATAATTTAAAATAAAAAATAAAAAAATTATTTTTTTCAAAAATATTTGAGAAACTCAATGTCAAACATAATCAATATCAAGTGAATTCTTAATGGAGTTCTTAAATCGGATTGTTTTCCGTATTATCATTTTGAGATCTTGAAATAGAAATTTTATTGTAAATATTTTGTTTGAGGAGTGAAAGAAAGAGGTTGTGAAAACGCAAAAAGATGTTTTGAGCTTATTTAATTGAAAATAAATTTAATTATGTATGTATATATATATGCTATTCAATACAAAGGAAGAGTACGTTAGAAAGTGTAATAATTTCACTTTAATTATTGTTTTCAAAATATTTAATTAATATATATATATAGTATTGCATGATTCTATTAAAAACTTAAAAATAAATCATTGTTAAGAAAAGTATAACTATAAACATTATTATGATATCAAACATCATTATTAATATGAAATAGTGTTTAGATAGTAATATTTTTAATTATTTTAATTTATTAATATACAAAAAATATCTATACACACACATAACAAACACACCATATGACTTTGTTAAGAAAAATATAAAAGAACGAGCGGTGAGAGGAAGTCTTTGTTGAGTCTGGAAAAGAAATAGTACACATCGGGGAAAGAGCCGAAGAATCCAATGACATAATTTGTTTTCGTATGGTCAATCAATGCGTTTACATTTAGTTATCATTCTCTCTCGTGGAATTATTTCTCAGTCGAAACGACCATTTTTAAATATTTAAAAAATATATAAAATTGTTTTGTCATGTACCTGGATATTGTGGATTTCAACAATAATATTACATTTTTGCCCCTGAACTCGTAAATTTTAACCCTATATGAGAGTATTTTGGATATTTTTTAGGGAACTTGTTAGATATTTGTAGATTGTTTGGGGGTTTCTAGGGTTGTTTTATTTTATTTGTACAGTAAAACTATCTATTTATCCATGAGCGATCACAAAAAGATGAAGGCTAAATAGGGGTATTTATGGTTTTTTGCCTAAACTTTCACAATGAAATAACGACTTTGCCCTTGGGCAAGGCACGAGCTTGGTGCTAGAGGCGAATGTAGTTAAGTTTATTCATATTTTTGTGCACAGTGAAACTACTTAAATACCCTCGAAAACGACAAAAACAAAGATTTAATGCTAGGAGCATGGCAGTACTTTCACTACCGTTTTTTTAAGTTATTTTTTTTTCCATACACGCCATCAATTGTCACACGTACGTGCGGCATGTAAGATATCGATAGGTGGTGAAAATGTCTGATAGTTGTGTCCTTTTTTACCTTTTGATGTGTGAGTTCTTGCAAGGAGATCGGAGGATCGTCGTTGGTCGGTTTGTTTTCTTTTCCTCATTTTCTCTCCCCTGCAACGTCAGAGTGTATTATAGTCCTCTATGTTGGTGAGTGTTTGAGCTCATGATCTTTTATATTTTTTTCTTGTTGATTTCTTTAATATAAGTTTTGATTGTTTTCAATTATACCCTTCAATTGAAAATGATCATGTATGTTGTTTTTAATTTCAACCCCTGTTCTTTTGAATTTTGATTTGTGTTTTGTTCCTTTAATTTTCTCGGTCTGCAGGTTAATTTGTTTCAATTTTGTCCTTCAATTGAAATTGATCACTCACACTACTTTCATTTTGGTCTTTATTTTTTAATGTTTTTTTTTTAAATTACACTACTATTTTTATAAAGAAAAAACTTTTTTTTTGGTCTCGAGGTTTTGACTTGTTGCAATTTTTTCTTTCGATAGGAATTAAACATTTATTTTGTTTTTCATATCAACTTTTATTCTTTTGATTTTTGATTTGTTATTAATTCCTCAGGGTTTTTTAGTCCTTCTTGGATTGTATTTATTTTTGTTTGTATTCATGCATCTATACTTTTAGTTTTGATTTTTAATTTTTGTTATTTTATTTTTATTCGGTTCAGTCCTGGATTTTAATTTATGTTGACGGATATTTTAAAATTAATATTATTTTTTTTTCCTTTTTTCCTTTGATCTTTTTTTGTGTTTACTATTATTTTATCTTTTCTCTGGATCAAATGATTTTTTTATGCTCCTAATATTATTTTTTGTTTTATCTCTTTTTTTGTTATTTTTTTTGCTCTTTTGTTAAAATATTTTTGTATGCTTTGAGATAATTCTATGGTTTCATTGTTTGCAAAATAATAATAATAATAATTTTAGTGATTTTTTTTATTGTTTTCTTGCTTGCTTTTTTGTATTAATATTTTTATTTTTCAAGACAATTTAATAATTTTAATTATTTGGACAATGACGGTGATAATAATTTAACTATTATAGTTTTGATAATGATAGTGGTGATGGGTTTTCAATAATGTTCTCTTCTTTTTATAGCTAAAAAATCAATGACTTATTTTTGTTGTTTAGTTATTATAGGTCTTTCTATAATTTATACTTTGTTGTTATGTTTAATTTAAATTAGATTATAAAAACTATCAATCCTAATATAGTGAATTTAATAATTCAGGTATATGATTTTTTTTATTTTTCTAATGACAATAATAAATTTATATTGGTGATTTTGTTAGAACTTGTTAATTAAATAAATTTACATGCAGAGTTATCTAGAGCGCATGATAGTCAAGCATCTCGGGGGCGCAATATAGCCTTTTGTTTTTCCCCTCCCTCTTACTTCATTTATCGTGTTGACTTTAAAAAAACAAAGCAAACCAAACCAAACCCCTGAAGTCTGTTGTGCTTGAGATTTCATATTTATTCTCTTCAACTGGAACAACCCGAATATTAAAACCAAAAACCCGTTCTTTTAGTCGGGTGATGGGCGGGTCTCGCTTTAAAACCTATGGCAGGGAATACGCCAAGTGGGAGGAGCATCACCACGTCCTTCCATTTTCTCAAATAAATAAATAAATAAATACTCAACCCGTTTGTATTCTCATGTGGGAAACACGTGGTGGTTTTACCGTGATTTCTGTAAGAATTTTTTTAACATGTGCCGTAAGCATTAATTTCTGTGATATTAATTGTTTTCATGATTTTATTCTATTATTTTAAAATAGCTCCATAATTGAAGACACTCTCTTCCCGGTGGCAGGAGGGTCACGTGCAAGTCGGCATTGAAAACCAAACTGAGAAGTTTAGACATCATCGTGTGATTTTTAGTTGTTCTGACCTGGATTGTCAGTTTTGTTTTGATTTAAATATTTTATAATAATTAAAAAAATTACATTAAATGATATTTTGGTTAAAATTTTAGTTTCAATTGTTTTATCTCGGTTTAAATTTCAGTTTTTTTTGATGATTTGGTTAGATACCGGCCGGAATATTCCGATTTTATTCCTCCCGTTCCGTTTTGGTCGAATAGTGTTTTTTTATAAAAATAACAGATAATTTTACAATATCAATCATATCTTTTAAACCGACTGTTAGATTGAGATGAAATTGTACAAAGAGTCTCGTGATGTATTTATATATATTATGTTAAAATTTCAGAGCAATCGGAGAATGTAATTACCTTGCGGGATTGATGATGATATTCTCGTAATATTATACATGTTCATAATTTTATTTAAAAAAATTATTGAATTATGTTTTTTAGATTAAATTTCACAATTCTAAATAATTTTATTTTTGAATTTAAACTAATTTTTTTGAAATAAATATTTAATTAATATAACCTCAAAACGGTACATTAAAAGACTATGAAATCAAAATATTTTATTCTAATCTAAAAAAATAAAGAACAAGTCTAAAAAAATAAAGAACAAGTTAAAACGGAATTGTCAATCGTGTGGTTCAGACTACTGAATTGCCTCAATTCACCACCTCATCACCTAATTCTTCAAAATTATTGTTGTTGCTGCTGCTGTTAATAAACCCTACCTGTCTAAATCTGATTGCCGTTGCCTGATTGAAATGAGCAGGGGACCTTCAACTTGGCATGATTGATAAATAAATAAATAAATAAATATATATATATATATAATATGGTGTTGTCAATGATTATGCAGGCTTTAAGCGGGCCTGCTAGGCTGCCCTGCTGGTAAATGCGGAAAGAATCTCCCATGACACGATGTTAACGAGTCTTTTGAGAACTTAACACAAGTAAAAAAATTAGGGAAAAAAAAGTGAAATAGCACCGAGTAAAAAGATATTTATGGATTAAAATATTTAATAGAATTAAAATAATATTCTATTAAAATTAAGCTAATAATACATCAATATAATTATATTCTGGGGTCTCACCTACAAGTTTAAGTTTTTAGGTGAGATAGTTCTTTAACATGGTATCAGAGTTTTGTTGACCTAGTGGTCACAAATTCGAATCTCACCATCCACTTTCTATTTGATAAAAAAAAATCAAGTATAAAGCAACGTGGGTTTGTGCAAGTTTCAAATCCAAAAAGCTTTCACTTGAGGATGTGTGTTAGAGTATAATATAATCATATTCTGGACTCTTACCTACAAGCTTAAATTTTTGGGTGAGATAATTTCTTAAAAACCTCATCAACAATAAAACTCATATACATGAGTGAGATTTACTGTACAATGTTTGGCCAAACACATCTAGCATGACAATCCATAAATCTAGTATACTTTTTAAAATCAAGTTTGTATACATAACATGTTGACTATAATTAATTTTGTTTTATTGCTATATAGAACAGATAGATGATGGCCTCTAGGTGACAATGCCAAACATATTATTATCCATCTCTTTGGACATCCAACATGAATATGCTTTAATGACAAAATCTATATTGATCAATATTAATAATTATAAGTTAATATTTAAAATGGTATTAATTCTAATAATTAAATAATTTAAAATACACATACCTGAAAAATATAATAGACACTTGACAATTAATTTTCTTTCTTAGTTATGATTGCCCATATATATAATGTTTTGAGAACTTATTTTCATGATTATTGGTTGCGATATAATATTATTGTTCTTTTTTAAATACTTGGGGACTTCTAGGTCATTCTTAATTATAGTTGGGTAGATCATGCTTGTAAAGGATTCATTTATTAGAAGAATAGCCAACATGGTGATATCTTAACATGCGAGCGTCACCTCACCGGTACATGGATGAAATGTGTGTATTACGTCTCCATCACTCAAACAGTGCTACAATCAATATGTATACGATGCGATGTGTTATAGGATCATTGCCCTGAAAATCAAGCAATTTAGTTATTTAAATAATTCAAGTTGTAATTTTTTTTAATAATTTACAATCCTTGATAAAATATTTATTTGACCTTCCTTCTTCAAATGTCACCGGAACAATGTTGTTTTTGCATATATAAAACCAGTCAATCTTAAGCTTGCCTGTCAACATTTCTAGAAACAGTCAAACCTTTTATAGTCCTAACCATATCTCCCTCGAGGTTCTATACCCCCTCAAGGTTCTATATGAACAAACCATTAGCCTTTGATATATACAATTGGCCATCTATATAGTTAAATTAAAAGTAATAATTGAAGGAAACATAGTTTAAAACAAATAATATACACTATCTACTTTCAAAAGTAAGTATGCTACAATACATTTGATCACATCTATGCAGTAGCATCTATCTTATTATAAAGACAAATGATTTTTCTTTAACCACTATCCTTTCGCCATGAAATTGAACATCCTTGTACACTTGAACATCTACATGCTGAGAATTAAATAAAGCTGATTTGGCGATAAACCAGCCACTTGGCTTAGTCAATGAGTTTGACTTTTGATACCGTGTGGCTCTTATTTTGGTGTTGACTCAATGTTATTACCCTTGGTCTCAATTATAGGAGCGATTAGGCCTCTTAAATATTCTTTGATACAAATTATCATCATGTTAATAATTTGTGATGATCACTTGCCATAGAAGTTCGTCCAAGACACAAGGAATATCAAATATAGATCACATTTGGGCCCAGAAGCTCCAACCCAATCTCAGATCGAACTTATTTTTAGGCCCATGTAGCTCAATACAGCTAGATAGAGCGGGATAGAATTGTTTTCCAACCCCATATGCAAGTTTTGAAACATTTGCCAAAGATTTGTGAAGATCAGGAAAAGAAATATTCAGACTAATTAACTGAGAGGCTGCTACTCTTCATGTGATTTTTGGATCGTTAGATTTGCCTTCACCATACACTCAGCTCACCATCAATCTGCAGCAGAAATCTTCAACATCTCACCAGTGTTCCTCAAATTCTAGTTTTTATTTTTAGACTTCCCAGTTGGTATTTCATCTATTTGAAACGTGTTTTTTAATAGTGCTGATCTGAGACGAAAGTGGTAACTTGTAATATTTCATATGTAAACAAAACACAAACTATAAGCAATTCTAAACCTGCAAAAAAATGGTTTTACTTTACAAGCTTGGTGGTGAAGCCTGTCCTTAATTGTCTTTTCTCTTCAAGCTTTTAACTCCATTTCTCTCACATTTGTGATTGTTCTCTGTTTCTGTTGCATCCAACTCTTGATGAAGTCAAAATTGGCAGGCTGAAGGGTGCATGGGGGACTTGGTGAAGGGAAGGCAGTGGCTCTTTCAAGGAACTGCTTTTGTTTCTCATCAGCAAAGCAAGTCAGGGAATCCACACACACTTCAAGTGCAGAAGATGGCGGCACAGGCTTGAAGTCCTGCAGCTTGGAGTACTCTGATATGAGGTGGAACATGTAATCATAAACTCGATCCATGCTCAAGCTCTCCATAAGATCCTGTCCTGCTTTTCCTATTTTCTGTGCCTGTCAGTGTTATTGAAAAAAGTTGTGATTTGTTCTTAAATTAACTAGGAAAAAGCTATTGTTCATGCAGAAACATGAAGAAAAACATAGTTTGGTTTTGGCAGCATAAAAATGAAAATTATGGATCTTTGGTGCGCTGAAAGGAGACAACCAACTACTTCTTGTCCCAGCATTGTAGTTATAGACTACAGTTATACCATAAAAAATTAACCAAAGAGCGGATCCCAGTAGTGGCTAACTAATAACTATTATCCCACTATTAGTGCAATCAGTTAACCTGGAAACCTGACTATTCCAGATGAGATCAAAACCAGAATGAAAAATTTAGTAATTAAACTTGAATATGACAGCACTGATCGTTAGTGAGAAAGTGTGCTGAATGACAGGAAAAACATGAAAGGTGAGTCGAAGTTGAACTATACCTCAGTAGGGTTTGTATTCCCCCAGTCGACAGCAAACTTTATGGACCGGCATAACTCATCAGAAGAGACAGGCCAATAATTTTTCTCAGGAATGAGGCCACGACTGAAGAAATCTTCATACTGTGGGGAAATTATCAGTGCAAGAGAACCACAGGATATAATATATTTCAAGCTCACGGACCACGCAAAGCCTTCGGCATAGATTTTGTACCTGAATATAGAGGATGGAGTGGAAAAACACAACAAATGATCAGCAGTGAGATGAGTGCAGTTACCCAGTCAAAAGAGAAGAGGTCTATATAATACACAAAACTCAGAAGCAGTACTACACCTTAAAAGCTATGCAGGGGATGCAACTCCTGTTGAGCCCCAACAGAGGCCATTTAAGTTTATTTACAACTTAAGGCTTTGCAGGCCTAATTGAGTCGGCTTGGCCGATCTTCTTCCATTTTAAAAGAAAAACAATTTTACAAATGGACAGATTAACATGGACAAGGTGCATTCAAGGGTAATCATTTGAAACTGCAGTTTAGTTTGTGTATAAGTATCCAAAATGCTCTTGAAGCATTTACATAGATTAAGAATATTTCTTTACTCACCGATAATCACACTGACGTGATAATTTCGAGCTCACATAACCACCTTTCGCTTCTTCTCCCCAATCCTGGGATCCGACAAAAAAACAACATCAAAGACATAATTCATTTTTGGAAGTGCACATTTACGTCCATAAGAAAAACAACTTTAGCCTATAAATCAAATAAGACCTGACGCATAATTTGAGCCCCCCACTTCCTCGTGTCATTACATTCCTGCAGCGAAGTACGAATAGGCGAGCCAACATCTGGATTCCCTTTCCAGTAAGCTCGAGGCCATTTCTTTGGCCAACTTCGAGCTTGGGAACCTCGTTTAATGTCTCGAAACTCCTCATCCCATGGTCTTATATTCACCTCAGGCCTGTACCAGAGTCATTTATAGTGCAGATATCAAACTACTCAATTAAAAAAAGGAACAATTAAAATCAAATTAAACAGATAGTACTCACTCTATTCATGTGGAAACGATTGCCCAAATTTATAAAAGAACACCAAGAATCACCAAAAGATAGCTTAAATTGATAAAGAAACTTACCAACCCCAGAAAGACCAATCAGGAAACGGAATATCAAAGTGATCCTTGGTAGTGCAATACCGAAAGAGCGGCAAAGGGAAGGAGTCATGTTCAGTTTTGTTAATGCTAGGCTTATCCATGCAATCAAACATAATATCAACATCAGGCACCATCCCTGGATACCTTTTTAACAATTGCAAAAATCCCCATACTGTAAACATCATTCGGCTTTGAACACACGCATAATAAGGATCCAAATACAATCTCCCCTTATAAATGACAACACGAAAGGACGCATAATTTTTGGCCCCCTTTATGTGATCCAAGGTTATCCGTGATTGGGCCCATGGTTCCAGATCATGGTGGATAAACATGAAAAATTTAGGGCATTTGGGGCTCGATGCGGAGGAGTTGAATCCGTGACCTTTCGAAGCGGTAGTGTTGGAATACGGGCATGCTAGGTATGAACAATGTAGAATTTGGTAAGCTCGAGCATGACGGGATTGATCGTCGAAGTTTTTGGGGGGAAACAAATGCCATGGTGTCGGCGGTAAGTTGTGACCCGCTACCGTTTTTGTTTGTAATGCCAAATTATCTACCTGTTTGGATGCCAACGAAAAAAAAAATCAAAAACAAAATTACGACCCAGCTCAGAATTTGAATGGTTCTCTTAATCTCTTCAAATTTACCTTGTAAAGGAAAAAAAGGGTGAGGGAGGCCAAGGCAATGATCCAAAGGAGGGGAGAGGAAGATAAGCGAGCAGGAGCCTTGTTTCTTGAAAGAGGAGCAGCCATTACTGCAAAAGATTTGAATTTGTTGCAGTGGAAGCGGACCTGCTATTGTTTTTTGATGATTGCTTGCGTGCTTGCATTATTGTACTCCGCTTTTTCTGTTTTGCCTGTCTCTCTCTCTCTCTCTCCCCCCTTGACTGTTGAGTTTTCTTTTTTTCTTCGTTTTGAAACGAACTCCGGTAATGATGACGGTGATGCCGACGGCTGACGTGGTTGTTTTCTCGTCCTGCTTTATCTCTCTTGAGTGGTGGTTCGTGGCTAGAAATCACGCGGCTTGTAAACAGAGGAGGACGATGGCGATGTGACCTGAGAAAAGCCAAGCTATGCCAGTAAAGCAAAGCAGAGATGAATATTAAGATTAAGAAAAAAAATTCTAAAGCGGGTGGATTGTTTAATATAGCTATAGATAGTTAGATACAGTTAGTTTAAATTAATTATTTTTATTTTATTCAGTTCATAAAAAATAATTATTCTGTTTAGGTCTGTTTGTGTAAAATGCCTGTTCAGATGGAGCTCTTGTTAATTATATTCCGTTTCGACTGTAACGTTCCATGCTGTTAAAAAAATTAAGATGAAATGGTGTCGTTTTCGTCTCGATTTTAATTCTGATCCTTCCTGAAATTCCGGCTAAATTGACCAGAACATCTTGATACCATTCCGTCCTTAAAATCCTTTTTATTTTGATTAACTTGTGATTTTTTTTCTAATTTTGAGATTATGTTTATTTGACTTTGTGTTTATATTGTATAATTTAAAGTTAATTTATCTTGAATTTTAATTATGTTTGTTAAATTAATATTTTTATTTATTTGTGTGTGTGTATAATTATATATGAACAAGTATAACTCGAAATGACACGCCAAAGCGCTCAGAAATCGGAATGTTCAGTTCCAATATAAAAGCTGGAACGACGACCGAACGATGATTGAGTCTATTGACAACCTTGGTTTGGAGGGTGGTTGCGGTTGCAGTTGTTTTTTAAAGTGTTTTTGTGGTGTTTTGAAATTTTAATAAGGAAAATACATGAATGCCCTTAGTGGCTTAGAATTAGGCTAAGGGTGTTGTAGTAATTGTACAAGCTAGTAAATATAAATTGAAAAGAAAAGAAAAAGAAAAGAAAAAGAGAAGTAATCTGAAATTTGAGAGTGAGAATCGGAAGAGAGGAAGGAAGAAGAAGAAGAAGAGAAAAGAGGGAAAGAGAAGAGGAAGAGAAAAGAAGAAGGAAAAATAAGTTGTTAAGGTAATATATGTGTTTATTTATGTATAAATATGATTATTAACTATGATTTGGTTGGTATTGATTGTTAGGGTTTGAGAAATTTATTTGGGTTTGATTGATGAATTAATAGAGATGTTAATGGTTGAAAGTGTTGGGTAATGGGTTAATGGTTGAAAGTGTTGGGTAATGGGTTAATTAGTTGATTGTAGATGATTTTGAAGTTTTGAGATGTTTGGTTTAAGAAAATATTGAGAAAAATGATGAAATAATGTTGAGAAAATTGAAAACCCTTGCTGGAAATTCTGGGTTGAGGTTGAAGATGACAAAATGTCATTTTGGTCCTTTTTGTGAAAATTACAGTTTGGTCCCCGAACTTTGGAAAAATTACAGTTTGGTCCCTGGGGTGAAATTCGAGATTCTGGACAGAATTGAGGATGAATTATGGACAAAATTTCAGTATAGTGGTGAATTTAATAGGAGTTCAATTTAGTCCTTCAATTTGGTAAAATTACGATTTGGCCCTAAAAATATGAGGAAAATTCAGAATGGTCCCTAGATGAAATAATAGCATTTCAGATTGGTTTGATGAATAGTTGAAGTTCATTTGATGGATTATTATCAATTTATGAGTTAAGTATTTGGAATTGGATTTTGGAAGAAACCTTTGTTTTAGGTTTTGCGAAAAATGAATAGTTTGATTTAAAAATACATAGGATTATGATTTGAACTCTTAGATATGTTATTAAAAGTATTTTACTTCTTTTGAGTCATTTTGAGTATATCTTCTTTTATATAATCAGATAATCCCGATACTCTACCCGCGGGACATCAGTAAAGTTTCGCCAACATTCTGCTTTTGGAATTTGTCTGCTTTTGAGTCCGGTGAGTGGATAATATTTAATATGCATGAGAAATAGTATAAATATTTGAATTTGCTAGTATGAATTGGATTATGCTTTTTGATAATATATACCTTGATTATATTCTGATACGATAAAGCATAATCATTTGTTGAATATAAGTTCTTGATATGAGCCTATATCTGTTTGTGATATGATAGCTCCTCATTTGATCGATATCATGAGTTGAGCCTTGAAATATGAATATGTCTGTTTGATTATGATATATATATGTACCTACGGTATGCCAGTCAGAATACCCATGCTAACAGGGGAATGTTAGCCTTTGTGCACATCGTATCTGAAATCCTAGTTGGTCGGGGAAGTCACCAACCTGTGTGGACTGATCATCCCACAGTACGGAGCCTCATGCTCATTGCATTCTGATTTTCTGACGAGCTTTACCTATTGAATTCTTGTTATGACCTATTTGAGAAACTATCCTAGGTTTGTTATGACCTATTTGAGAGAATTGTTGTAAGAACCTTGAGCCGATTTGATATTATAATTCTCTTTGCTATATTATCTCATATGTGTATATTGGATATTATCTACTCACTGAGTTGTTGAACTCATCCCCTCATTATTCATTATTTTCAGGATCGTAGCTTGCTAGCAGGTCAATTTGTCCTACTCTTGGAACCTGCTATTTTGGTTGTACTTGATACTTTTGCTCATATGTCTAGTTAGTGCTCCACAAGTAAAACATATGTAACCAACTCTTGTGTAAGGACAATCGAATTATGTATTGAAGTCTATTTTGATATTTCCATTGCGTAAAGTCCGAAGTTGAATGATAAGTTTGTGTGTAAGTTTGGGTTCGCATAGGTGTGGGACCTTGGAGGGGACCATGCCTATGTGCCGATCACGGATCCGGACTCGGTCGTGATGATTTTTATTTAGAAATACATCAAAATAATATATATATATATATTTTATTTTTTAAAAATTATTTTTGACATCAACACATCAAAATAATTTAAAAACACTAAAAAATTAATTTAAAATAATAATAATAATAAAAATTCAAATTTGAGAGAAACCACGTACAACTTCCCTCCCAAATACCCTCACAGGTTCAGTCAAAAAATATTTGTTGTTCGAGCGTATCGTAACAATTAGATTTTTAATGAACTTTTAAATAATATATTTTTTTTAAAATAGAAATTACCGGCAAAAACATTTTTTATTTTATGAACAGTAAAAAACATTAATTTTTAATGAACTCTTGATTTTTTTAATTTGTTTCTAGTTATCATTAATGATTGTTTTTTTCAATATTTATTGATATTATTCTTGATTTATTTAATTAGATGCATGAATAAGATTTTTAATTTTCACTTGATATTTTTTTTAATGTAAAAACATGTTGGAAAAGCATGCATATTTGAATTCTTTATTAGAAAAAAACATTCAAGCCGTCGTGGAGCGCAAATGAGATAACTGATTTAAATTCTACCACGAATCTAATTTCAAGTCAACCAACAAAAAAACATTTTATAAATCTTTATGCATACTTGTAAACTTAGATATATATATTTATTTAAATCTCCAAAACTATATTTGATCAACAATTTTCTGAAAAAATATTTTTTTTTATTTTCATTTTAAAAATATTATTATTTTTTAAGCATGTTATTCTAGTTTTCTTATTTGAAAGGAATGATTTTTATGTTTCTCTAATAAATATAAATAGGATTTTCTAGTTTTTGATCTTTGAGTGTCTTAACTTATATCGCTAATTTTAATGGGTCCATATTTAGAGATTGACCGACAACATATTGATAATTCCTTATCGAGAACACTAACATTGTAATTTACATAGTTTTAATCTCAACTATATACAAATTCATGGTCAAGTTTCAAATAGCCCATCAAGTTTATAATAAAAATAAAATAAAAAATCTCAATGCAAATATAATTAATCACAAATAAGAATAACACATGATAAGGTTAATTATAATTCAATATAGTTAACATTTTTGGTTTGCATGTGGACACTCTTTCAATTTGATTTACAAAAGAATTGAGGTTTGGAAGGTCTCGATCGGCCCCGTTTGGTATTGAGGTTCAGCTAGAGATTTGTAAAAAGCAGTGGTAATGGTGTTTGGTTAAATAAAAAACACAAGTTTTGTGGCATGGGACTCACCAAAATTTTTGTCAAGCCGTAGGTTTAGAGAAAACAGAAATTTTCTGATTTTCAAGCGGCGAGGAGAGAGGGAGCGGGTTGGGGGGGCAAAATGCCAAGTGTGGAACCCACTTTTGTTTTTGTATTTAGCCATTGATCGTTGATCATGTTGTTCCACTGAGTAATCATCTAGTCACTTTGGTTAGAAAATGGAAAGAATAATATACGGATGAACTTCATAAATTATTTTAAATTTGTTTTTTATTTAGAAAAATATTAAAATAATTTTTTTAAAAAAAAATATCAAATATTTTTAATTTAAAATAATATAAAAATTAATAAAAATATAAATAATTTTTACATAATATATGTTTATTAATATAAAAAATATATTTTTAATTTTAAAATAATCTAAAAATTAATTAAATGTTATATAAAAATCTTGGTAACCAAATAAAAAAAATTTTCAACCTCAACCATAGTTTTAACCAAACACTTCACTGCCTATTTTAAACCACAGTAAAAGTGTTTTTTTTTAAACTGTTTTTTTACAACCTCAACCACAGAAGCAAAAGCAATACCAAACAGACCCTAAGCCACTAATGTAGTGTTATGAATGTGTTTATAGATCAAATAAATAGATAATATAAAGCCTGTAAAAAAGAATATTCACGCCAAATACGTAATTTGACAAAAAAACGCGATGTCTGATATCAATACATAACTCTTCAGCACGAATGTTTACAGGCTAATCCGATTATCAAATCATCCTTACTTCCACCCTTTTTTTTACACAATCATACATGGAACTCACTCATTTTACAGAAGCTGTATGAATTGGATCCACGAAATAGAAGAAAAAAAAGTATTTTGTGGATCGTAGAAAAGGGTTTACATTGACAGATAGAGTCTGCAGGTAATGCTCAAACTGTAAATATCTTCCTCACTTTCTTCAGGCTCCTACGACATATGGGGCAAGCGCCAACCTCTTCAGCTATCCTGCAGTGTAAAAGATGTTCTCGGTATCATATCCCTCTAATTCCAATGAAATTGCTTTCAAATTATGTGCAGTAAAGAACTACAGATTTTCTTTATTTTTCCTATGATGGGTTCGCACAGGAATGTTTGAAGTAATGACAGTGAAATTTAAATGAAACCATCTGTTTCTGTTCATAAGTACCTTGTTCCGCAGGTAAAACAAGCAGCACAGTGGCCACATGGAAGAAAGAAGCAGTCCCTCAGGGCATCGAAGCAGATAACACAAAGACGGCGCAGATTTTCCCCTTCTGCCATTGATTTTCCTTCTAGACAGTTTACTGCGAGCCACTTTTCCAGATCCTCCTCTTCATGTGAATTGGAATCATAAGATGAACCCCAGCTTGAGCTGTCATCATCTTTTTGAGAAATCAACGGAGTTCGTTCAGATTGTATTTCTCCTGCTTGATATCCATCTCTGCCGGAAGGTCGGCACCCATTACACCATCGCAAGGCCAACAAGAGTAGGGCAGTCATCACACCTGCGCGCGGAGTGCCAGCTGATGAAGATAGGAATTTTCTTTTTCAGCTGTACAGAAATGATATGAATGGACATTAAAATAACCTGATCCAATTATATATATGATCCATCTTGGGCTATAAGACAATTTGACATACCAGTCTTCATTTGAAACACCCTGAAACAGCAGTAATTTGTTATTCATGGATGGAAAGCAAATTTTATAATCCATATATATATATATATATTGCTATATGGGACTGGAGAAATGGAAGAAGTAGTGTCTAACTGTCTATATATGGGACATAAACAATGAATACAATTACAGATTACTTATGGAAATATTAAAGACAGCAACAGTTCAGGTTCAGTGATCTGTTGTTGATCACATACGGTTCCCTTCGAATCCTAGAAAGGCCGGCAAAACTGCAGATATCCATACTCCTTCCAAGATCTATGGGGGATGTTCTGATAATATAATATTTAGCTTAACAAACCAATTTGATTACATAAGAACGTGAGAAGCACAAAAGCCTCGTACCTCTGTAGGGCCTGGAGCCGTAAGGACAGCGGTAGTTGTCCCTAAGAGAAACAGCTGTAAACTGCATAAATGATTGCTGAGGGGGCAGCTGTAATATGCCTGACTTAAGTCATAGATTAAGGATTTCACAATGAACTTCAGCTCCACCTGTATAATGCCAAACCAACGGGTATAAATCATCTAATGTCGTCGAATATATTGCTCTAACAAAAATCTAGTCGGACATGTTTATACGTAGTGTCACGTGAGCCAAAAAACAAAAAGAAGAGAGTGACACACAGATTATTAGGAAAATGCCAGGCGTCGCCAAGAAAAAAAGAACTTCCCTCTCACAGCTGATTTGACAAGCTCAAAAATCGATATAAACAAATCTACTTTGAACAAAAAAGGACTTGCATAATTAGTCCATCGTGATCTTTAGATCTTAAAAATGTACCAGACCTTCACTTCCTCGGAGTTCATATTTCCCACAGCAATATAATAAGTAGATGATGTTGGAATTTCTTGTAGGATGCTACCATTTCCTGTAAAGATGACTATATCAGAACCACCTGTTCCATGGAAAGAAATTTTTCTTTCTAGAAGGGAGACAATTTCAAGTATTAACACTACCATATATGATATTCCATGACAAAGTTGTGTTAGGGTATGATGGATCATCTATCCACTCAATAAGGCTTTCTGGACCTGCAGGTTTAGACAACAAGAAAAGGAAACAAGTAGATAAATGAACTAACAACACAATTTTTCAATGTTTAGCTGTGCATATAAATTTATTGAAAAACTAACACTCGATAGGATTTGCCACTCATGATATAACAGGAAACCACGAACAAAGAATTTCTTTATTCATTTTGAAGAATAGAGAAAAAATGTAATGAACATCAAATTTTCTGGCTATAAGCAGCAGGAAAAAGACCTCGGGCAATCACAAGGGACAAAGGAGAGGCCCCAGGGGATTTGATACTGTAAGAGATATCCACTTTAGACCCTTTATTCAGAAAGAACACCCACTCCTGCTGATAAAAATTCACAGTCAGTGATGAATAGTTTAAAATAGTTGTAATTTGCTAGCCCATGAAAGCAAGGTACATGAATAATTCACACGGAAAGTTTATAAAAGAAGGATAGTAAGAGGGATAGATTTGCCTTGTGAAGATCCTTTGGCACAGCTGCATCATGTTCTTG
>CM063603.1:17513088-17529097 GCA_032356905.1 Salix exigua | reverse complement strand
TGATACTGTTGCATCATTTCCTCTTTCTCTCTGAATGGTGTGTGTATAGTGATTTGGTTTGATTTAATATTTTTTTAAAATCAATTTTGATATCAGCACAGATTTTATATCAAGTCTATTTTTTCTCTCATTGTCCTCTCTAATTCAGCCTTATAATTATGTTGATTTTTTTTTAAAGGTGAGTATCTTTTTTTTTATATAATTATTATGAATATTCAAACCAACTTGGTATCTCAATTAATTTTATGAGATTTGAAGTTAACACCACGTTGATGCACTACTTCGTTGACTAGGTTGATGGGAGGGTTACTTCTCACATGACAGTGTGGTGTGTAGAAAAGAAAATGCTGTCTTCCTCCGGTGCCCCACCTGATGATACAAATCTCCCCGATGTCCATCTAGGCCTTAACGATGATGTGATTGTGTTTGTGTTTGATCATGTGGAAAAGGTGTTTCAAGGTTGTTCTTAAACCGATTTAAGGGCAATGACCTTTTTCCATATGCTGCTCATCACTCCAAACTTGGACATGTTTGTGGCATCCTATCTTTTTTTCATTTGACCAAATGACACTTCTGAAAAAGTAAATAAAATCTTGACTATACCAGACTCTTATAAGAAATATATATTTTGACTCGAACTCGAGATCTGCTATGAACATCTCAAGTTATTTGTTATCATACCACACCCCTCAACACCCCCCTTGAAATGCCACAGCCCTTGGATACTTCTCTTTCATTTGAATGCATTGCAATTTCTTGTGGCGTGGCTTCTTTTCTGACCAAAAATTTTACGGTATGTTTTCTTGCAATAAGATGAAGAACTTGTGGATCCAAGTAAATTATATTTGCACATTTCAGGGAGCAATGCACGACCATAGCTAGAGCATAACTAATGATGCTTGTTGACTTGGAGAGGAATGATATGGGAAAGGTCGGCTCCTGCTAATTTACATGCACCGTTGTGCCAGAAAATTATACTCAATTGCGTGAATAGTATCCAACTAGAGGTTTACCCGCGTGATGCTCCTACTAATTTACATGCTCCGAGATTGTTTTTTAATTATTATAATTATATTTAAGAATACTGATATAAATTTTTGTCTTTTAAAAAATTTAAAGTTATTTTTACTCTTTTTCAATATATTTTTAGGCGATAATATTCAATAAATATCAGATATATTAGAAATAAAAATATTGTAATTTGTTCTTAAAATATAAACTTAATTTTTTTTTGTGCTATAATTATTTATTTGTCGTCTAAAAAGAATAGTCTAATGAAAACGGGAAGTGACTTGTATGTTTTTTAATTTGACTTGTAGATAATGTAGGTAAATTTGTCAATATTGTTTTTTGATTTTTTTTTCCAGTAACATTAGATCTAAAATATTAAAAATAAAAACATTGGAAATTCTTGTAAAGAAATAAACTTAAATAAAAGAGCACAAAATTAAATTTTGAAGCCAATCTTTTTTTTAATATAAGATTTATTAATCATATTATTATATTAAATATATTTAAGAAAACATGATATGAATTTATGTCCTTCAAAAAATCTTAGGTCATTTTCTCTCTCTCTCAATATATTTTTAGGCGATAATATTCAATAAATATCCAAACATATAATTAGTTTTACATATTTTCATTTGACATAAATATACAAATATATAATTAATTTGACATAATTTCAATAATATATTTAATTTAAAGGATAATCTTAGGCTATTTTGTTCTCTCTCTCTATATTCTTAGGCGATAACATCCAATAAATATTAGAATATGTAATTGATTTCACATATTTTAATTTGACATAAATACACAAATATATAATTAAAAAGTCAAAACAATGCAAATTTATTTAAAGAAATAAACTTAAACAAAAGAGCATAAAATTTAATTTTGAAGCCAATTTTTATTTTATTTTATAAGATTTATTCATCATATTATTATATTAAATGTATTTAATAATATTGACATGAATTTCTGTCTTTAAGAAAATCCTAGGTCATTTTTCCTCTCTCTCTCTATATATTTTTAAGTGATAATATTCAATAAATATTTGAACATTATATTAGTTTTACATACTTTAATTTGACATAAATATACAAATATATAGTTAATTTTATATATTTTCAATAATATCTTAAATTTAAAAGACAAAATTGAAATAAATCCAAACATTGAAATCAAATAATTCAAAACAAAACCGGAAACTAAAAGAACTGAGACTGAAATGACACTGAAATCCATAATTAACTTGCATAGAAGGATAAAATTGGAAGAAATCAAACTTTTGATACCTAAAATATTAAGGATTTATAATAAATTTGCATGGAAGGATGAAATTGAAATTAATCAAAACTTTGATACCAAAAATATTTAGAATTCCAGCCCAACCTGCAAAATTAAAAGCATGAGGATCGAACTGGAACTTCAACACATAATCAATTTCAATTGAAGGATGAAATTGAAACAAATCAAAACTTATATAATTGCAATAAGGGTCAGAAAAACAAATTATAACGTTCAGGGACTGAAATGAATTTTGCCAAAAACATTGCTTCGCGGACATCAGCTTGCACAGGAAGAGAGAGAAATGAGGGGGGGGGGGGATTAAAACACCCATTGACATGTACCTGGGAACAATATGTATACACGCGTCGCCCCATGTGGAAGATAACATGGAGAAACATCGTTCTAGACGCTGGTTGATCATTTTTGGACGCCGTATGATGTAGCACGCGCTGCCTGAAACACGTGCGCGTGCGGAAATGGACGGCGTGTGATGAGACGTGCCAACAGTAACCCGGAGCGAAAAAGAATAAAAAATTGGCGAATTACCGTTTCACCCCTCCCACCCTGTGAGTTTTTTTGTTTTCGAGGGCTAAAATAGTGAATGCACTGTTTAAAGAAATATTAAAAAAAACGTCTGGATGAACTGGGCCGGAATGACTAATTAACTCGGAGCCCCTGAAATTGGCGGCGTTTTTTGTCTTTTTCAGGGGCTAATTTCGTTAATACACTGTTCAAAACCGGAAACAAAGGAGGATATATACCCGCGAAGCACCGGGTCAAAGTGTACATGAATAGTGACTATGAGCCATGGTGAACAGTAATTTACTGTTCAAGTTCTCGTTCTCTTTTAGGTTATTGTACGAGCAGTTTACTCGGGCGATGCACCTGGTCTGATATGATCTGATCTTGGAACGAAATTTGATTCCAAGTGGGTTGATTGTTCTTTGTTCTCACGATCAACGCTACAGGTGAAAGCCATGGAATTGATCGATCAGCTGGAAGTGACAAGACATGGGCCCTGTAGTGGTGGATTTAGAGGCATTTCATTTTCCGGCGACATGGACATTGCACTGCTCGTTATGATGCAAGTATTCATACAGGGACGTGAATTCACGTCGAGAATGGGGAGCTCACCTCCAGGCTGGGGCTGGAATTCTGGCTGACAGTGATTGCAGAGGGAATGTGAGAGCAATGCCGCAGCTCTTGCCTGTGCCATTTTGATCTGGCAGAGCCAGCATTTCTCAAAGAATGATTAATCATTGAGGAAGTTGTACGCTGTGACTGCAAATGATCTCGAGCAGACAAGAAAGTTGCCTTTTACTGAACACCCATTCCACAGTTCTGTATTTGGTGTTGGGCAGCCTGAAAGGTTTAATGAAGGTTTTGTAAAGATTGATGTACTGGAATGAGAGTATTTGTTGTATTTCATCAGAATTGACATTATATAGCCACTGTTACATTGTACTGGAATAACAAGAAATAACAACATTGTACTGAAATAACAAGAAAAGCTGACAGAAATGAAATAGCAGAAATAAAGCAAAATAACAAATGACAGATAGGCTCAGTTAGCTATCCTAACTGATTTCATAGCAGTGACCCTTTCACAGCCATGGTCAGTAGGGTTTAATTCTCAAAGCCTTGTTTACTACTATTAAAAAAAAATAACAATTGAAAAAATATGATCGAACTTGAAAAAAAACTAAACAAATTAGAGGATGAATAATTCTAGAGTGAAAATAAAAATCAGTTTCACAGAATAATTAAAGAAGAAATCACCAAGAAGATGATGACCAAATCTTCAAAAATAAACAAATAAGAAAATCTGATTAACAAAATTAAAAATAATTAAAAAGATGTAAGAAAAACAAGGACAAAAATTGAAAGATAAAAAACTTACAAAAAGGCAAGGCAAGGGCACAAATTAAAAAAATAAATAGAGAAAACATATTGCCTTGAAATCTTACATGTCACTTGCAAAATTTAAAGGGAGAAAAAAGAAAGCAACACACACACACACAATGCTGAATCATGAGATGAAAAAGATTAGAAAAAAAAAGTAATTATAATAATAAGAAAATAATTTGACTCAAGTCGGGTCAAATTTCTAACCCCATAAGTCAGGTTATGAGATTAAAATAACCTCAAAGTTAAATGAAAATGAAAAAAAAATCATGAAATCTGTTTTTTATATATAAAAATACAATATCAAATTATGATATGGAACAAAAATAACAATGACAATCCTTGTTAGCTTATAAAACACATGTCATGGCCATTTGATCGAAATAACCAAATATTAAAAAATCATGAAGATTCATTCTTAACTAATTTAATAACAAAATCTAAATTATAAAAAACATACAAAACAAAAGTAAAAAGTAGTTATAAGAAAAACATGAATTACCTATGTTATCCATGAGTCAAATCATGAAATACTCGTTGAACCACCATATACAAGTAAGAGAGAAAAGAGAAGGGAAGAAAGAAAAAGCTCGACTATCGGCAAATGGCTGAGAACCACGATATACACGTAATCCTAGTGAAAAAACCGATACTCATTGAATTTAATGACCTAATGATTTAGAGATTTAGGCCACCAGAGCACATTTTATACGTCGCTTGAATGCCACGACATCTCACAAGCACATGTGTAAGAAATTTTAAATATACCTTACTTTTATTTTTTAAAATATATCTTTAAAGAAACAAACTAATTTTCATTCACTGTTTATAATAATAATAAAAAAACCATGATAAAAAGTTTAAAAAGACAATAAAATTAAGTGGTAGCCTCTAGAATTTGATTCATGAGATCATGGAAGTAATATTAAAAATGAATTTAGCAAACCCCTTCCCTTTGATAGTAACTATATTGTGCAACCACATCCAGAATCACTAAAAAAATGATTCAGTACTGGCCACAGAAAAAGCTGAAAAGAAAATTCTTGTAACCAACGCATAATCCAAGAATTATAGAACAATTGTGACACGTAAACACAATTACTATCCGAACACAAATCACCTTTAAAGTCCTGTGATATTACGTGGCGTTATCTCAGCTTAATATTTTCTATCCGTTTGCTAAAATCCACACACAATCACTACCCGTTATCTAAAGCAAATCGCCTATCAATTTAAATTTAATCATTAAAATCCCATTTTCCTAACTGTAAAATCAGACTTTAAAGTGCAGTCAACGCGTTCATCTCTCTTTATACCCTCTTTTTCAAGGCATATACCATATACCAACCCTCAGCTCCTCTGCTTCATTATTAACGCTCTCTACCTTCTTGTCGGGTACTCCATTATTATTATTATTATTATTATACCTTTCAGCCAAATGCACCCTTCCCTGTCCTAGAAAGCACTTTCCTTTACCGGTTACAGTTCACCGGAAATGGCTTCTCGTCGACTATCACTCACCTTTCTGCTCTTTCTTTATTTAGTAATCTCCTCTCACTCCCTAGCATTTGATGATTTACACAAGAGACACAAATCCAAAATCAAAGGCCCCATCAAAACCCTAGTAGTGCTCGTCATGGAGAATCGCTCCTTTGACCACGTTCTTGGCTGGCTCAAGTCATCCCGACCGGACATCGACGGCTTATCTGGTTCCGAATCGAATCGAGTCTCTGCTTCCGACCCTAACTCCGACGAAGTCTTCGTCTCCGACGATGCGGTCTTCATCGACTCGGACCCGGGCCACTCGTTCCAGGCGATCCGAGAACAGATATTCGGGTCAAACGACAGTTTCGCTAACCCGGCTCCAATGAACGGGTTCGTGCAGCAAGCGAAGGGCATGAGTGAAACCATGTCCAAAACCGTCATGAGCGGCTTCAAACCGAGTCTTTTACCGGTTTACACTGGGTTAGCGAATGAGTTCGCCGTTTTTGACAGGTGGTTCGCGTCGGTTCCAGCGTCAACCCAACCTAACCGGTTCTATGTCCACTCAGCGACCTCACACGGAGCAATGAGTAACGTGCGGAAAGACCTTGTCCATGGATTCCCTCAAAGAACGATATTCGACTCACTTGACGATAATGGCCTCAGTTTTGGGATTTATTACCAAAATATCCCCGCAACCCTGTTTTTCAAGTCGCTGAGGAAATTAAAGCACCTATTGAAGTTTCACAGCTACGAACTGAAATTCAAATTGCATGCGAAGCTAGGGAAGTTACCTAATTATGCGGTGGTGGAGCAGAGGTACTTTGACGTGGAGTTATTCCCGGCCAATGACGATCACCCATCACATGACATGGCAAGAGGACAGAGGTTTGTGAAGGAGGTGTATGAGATATTGAGGAGCAGTCCGCAGTGGAAAGAAATGGCGCTTCTGATTACTTATGATGAGCATGGTGGATTTTACGATCACGTGCCTACGCCCGTCAAAGGGGTACCGAATCCGGATGGGATTATTGGGCCTGACCCATATTATTTCCAGTTTGACCGCTTGGGTATTCGGGTCCCGACCTTCTTGATCTCTCCTTGGATTGACAAGGGTACTGGTAGGTGTTGAGTGTTTTTGTTGTTTTGTTTTATTATTGTTTATTTAGTAGCTATTAGTGTTTATCTTTAAGGATTTTGTTTTTGTTTTTTTGTTCACAAGAAGTAGTGATTATTGCTGTTGATTTGCAGTGATACATGAGCCAGATGGGCCAAGACCAGATTCACAATTTGAGCACTCTTCAATCCCAGCAACAGTGAAGAAACTGTTTAACTTGAACTCTAATTTCTTGACAAGGAGGGATGCATGGGCTGGTAGTTTCGAGAATTACTTTTACCTTCGTGACACTCCACGTGATGATTGTCCAGGTTTGGTTTCGATATCCTTATCCTTAAACAATCAGTACTGTTCTGTTCTTCAATAAGTTACTGTACTTAAGTTGATTGCTTGACGCTTCACGGAGGATGCGGTCATTCATCCCTGGCGCTATACTGCTTTTGTTTGATTTGCGTATTTCGACGTTTAATGGGATTCCCACTTTGTCCTGAGAAACTAGTTGCTTGCCATGAAATCCATGGTGGTATTTTTCTAACAGGCAAAGTCAAGTGACATGCAGCTATGAGAGCAGTCTTTTGTTGTTTTCATCTGTTTTTAGCAGATCCTCCTGAACTCTTATGTCTGTAGGAATAATGGAGGTTGGAGACTGAGGATTTAAGCATTTAGGCTAACTGTTCCGTTTAGGATTTAAGCCTTTTATGTCAAGAGTGAAGATGTCATATATGATATATGTTGACACGTCTCCACTATATTACAGGTTCTCCCCCTTTTTTTAATCCACATTTTGGTTCCAAAAAAAAAAAAAAGTCTCCACTATATGGGATTTCAGGAACCGTTGGTTCATACAGAAAATCTCTTTTGAACAAACATTATTTGGAATTCTTGGCGTGCTATCATACACCATATGATTCAAAATTAATCCTGAAATCTGTTTGCAGAAACCCTGCCAGACGTGACCACAGCACTGAGGCCATGGGGACCAAAAGAAGATGCGAGCCTCTCGGAGTTTCAAGTTGAGATGATCCAGCTTGCGTCTCAGCTCAATGGTGATCATGTACTGAATGCTTACCCGTATATTGGCAAAAGCATGACAGTGGGTGAAGCCAACAGATATGCCGAGGATGCAGTGAGGAGGTTCCTTGAAGCCGGCAGGGCTGCTCTTAGAGCTGGAGCAAATGAATCTGCCATTGTTACAATGAGACCTTCGCTCACTAGCCGAGTTCCGGCAGGGGATAATGGTCTCTACCAGAAAGACTATTGATTCTCTTCAAAATCACTATTTTAGATATGAATTTGAATATAAATACACAATTGCAGTGGCTGCAAGCATATTTATCACTGTATGGTATAGAAGAAAGCTGAAGTACATAGTCTCAAATGTATTATTTGGGTAAGTATAGTTTTACTAGATGGTCGATGAACACTAGTATTGTTCCTATCTAAATCAAGTGGTGGGCCTGACTGTGTTATCAGGCATATGTAATGATTAGACACCATTTGGTTGGAATATTGTAGTTGGAGTGCTTTTATATCATAAAAGTATCCGAAAAGCATAGATTTGATGAATATTTAAATATAAAAAATACTTTTAATCTTATAATCAAATGCACACTCGATTATAAGATTGTCCTAAAGCTCGTAAAATTTGGGAGGTGTTTGTCAACACTGGAGAGAGAAATCTGTTTTTCAGCCAGAATTGGTATGCATGGTTGGTTGCTAATTTAACTGTCAGAAAGGAAAGCACCCGGTATGGTGATTGACATCTAGTTTTCGGTATAACCTTATGGTATAACCTTATGGTGATTGACATCTAGTTTTCGGTATAACCTTATGGTATATTTGGAAAGAGAGATGCAATACAATATTTGGAGGGGACTAGGGGAATTGGTTTAGGACTGTTTTGGCTATAAAACGAATGGTTGATGATAGTAAGAAAAATCAACAAATTGGAAATGAAAATTCAGCGAAGGTGGCTAACATAGGATGAAAATACCCAGCGGAAAGATGGATCAAGTTTAACGTGGACGGTTGCAGCAAGGTAACCCAGGGATAGCGGGTGCAGGAGGGGTCATCAGAGATCATATGGGAACTTGGATCGGGGGTTTTGCTAGAAACATTGGAATTTGTTCGTCGGTGACGGCAGAATTGTGGGCAATCTATGTGACATTGAATTTGACTTGGGATAAAGGGTTTAGGAAAATGGCTTTGGAGTCAGATTCCAGAGTTGTAATTGGGCTAATTAATAGGGAGAGTGTGAGAGTGGACCGAAATTTTAATTTGATTATGCAAATTAAAAATATTTTGGATAGGGATTGGGAGGTAAGTATTTCACATGTTTATCGGGAGGCCAATTGTGTGGCTGATTGGTTGGCAAATTTTAGGCTAACTAGGGACTTATTGATTAGGGGGGCGGATACTATATCTGATCCTCCGTCTGGGATCTATCCCTTATTGTACTATGATCTTATTGGGTCTACTATTCCTCGTTTAATTTAGAAGGGCTCTCGCCCCGATCTTTACCAAAAAAAAAATGCACACTCGATTTTCTCTTTGTTTTCCAGTCAATTCCGATTACCAGTTTTCTCAAGAATTACAATTGTGCGCCGTGCGTGCATTTTGGCTCTTGAGAACATAGAAATAAGAAGCCTTGTAGCCATTTATAACTGAGATGAGGAGTTACCAGAATAGCTTGAATAGATTTTATGCAATTGAAAGTCATACCACGTCTTTCACTTCAATGGATTTGCAGCGTACGTGTCATATAATTCTACATTTCTCCAGCTGAATCAAATAGGCCTTATCCATTCCGCAGAGCAGCCAGTCGGCAATCCACCCCAAATGGTCCTGCCAGAAAATAACAAGAGAAATTAAAAAAACTGGCCACCATAGTAGCTATCATTCAACATGCTATCTATCCGCAAGTAGTCTTTGTGATGCAACTTGGCTTCTCCATGGTATGTGCTGGCTCTGTCAGGGCCAAGAATGCTTGCAAATCTTGTTGATGCTGTTGTTGGGAGCATTTGGCGATGGAACTAATTCTAACCCTTTCATAGTTACAACCTTTTTTGCTCCCAAATATTTTCTCAATAAATCATACGACTTTAGTAACTTTCTCTACCAATGGGCTTTTGCTATAGCGGATGCTGGAATTACCAGCGGCTCCAGAGCCGAAAGAACCCAATTCAGTGCTTATCTTGTTTTCTCATTTCTCCCTTCTGGATTTGTGTACCCAGTTGTGGTTCATTGGGTTTGGTCATCGAACTGTTGGTTGTCTCCTGGTTCAAATCAGTTGTTAGGCTCCGGTGCTATTGACTTTGCTGGCAGGATTGTAGTTCATGTGGTAGGAGGGGTTGCTCATTCATAAAAGGATTGACACGCACCCACTAAATAAAACATCAAGTATACAATTTTATTAGTCAAACCTCGACTCGTCTCATAAATACTTTCTCTCTGGTTTGATGATCCTGTTTTTTCTACATTGTTGTTAATTTTGTTTTGTTTCAACTGAAACATTTTGTAAACAGTGCAATTTTTATCTCGCTTAAAATTTCGTTCGTTCTGAAAATTTCACCCAAATTTTGGTTAGAACATTCCGACTTTGTTTCGCCCGTTCCATTTCGGCTAAATAGTGTTTTTTTAAATATTGAATAATTTTATTTTACGAGTCATATCTCTTAACCCGACCATTAAATTGAGATAAAATTTTACGAGTAGTCTCTTGACATTTATACATGTTATGTTAAAACAAGGACTTTCGTTAAACAAGTTAATAGTCTAAAATAGACCTCCATGTATGGACATTAAAATATAAGTAACAAGACTACAAGTGAAACTTGTCTTCATTCATGAAGTGACCTTTCATACGCCACAACAAATGAAATTCTTGTTGTGAGGAAGTAGAAATTTACAAAGCCAAAGACTCAAATAGGCAACATGTTTTAAGTCCTTATAATCTTCAAGTACCCAATTAAGGGCAAATTCAACGGGGAGAGGCATCAGTGCAGACAAAGTCAAAATGACTTTCTCATCTTCCGGAGACATTCCTACAAATTTGCACAGGAGAGCCAAAACTAAAATATTACCATTGAAATCGTACTGTTGCAAGGATCAACAACAAAACACAACAACAACAATGAAATGAACAATTGAAACAATTCAAAAAAACATATCCTCAAGCAATATGAGAGCAGTAGCATTGTTATATAACCAAAAAACATGAAACAATGGTTTGAGTTGAGTCAGGTGGATGGCTGCGTGGGGGGATGACTAGAGGGGAGTGGACGGTGAGTGGGTAGGACAACTAGAGAGGAGTGGATGGGGGGCAACGATTGGAGGGAGAAGAGAAAGATGGGTAGGTTTTTTTTTTTAATTTGTGATTAAAATGAAGGGGAACAAACGAGGGGTGGGTTTTTATACTAATTATTATTATATTACAATAATTATTATATATAATAATTATAATATAATATTTAGCATAAAAAATAGGGGTATTAATTTGTGATTAATTTGATTCAATTATTCATAATTCATTGTATTTTAATTAATTATGTTTGAATTTATTGGTTATTTGTTAATGTGTTCATTTTATTTTGTTAAGTTTTTCTGACACTCAAAGACAATAAGTAATATTAATTAATTTCAAATACAACAACCATAAAAAACATAGAATTACTTGAAAACATACAATAAGTAGCTTAAATTTCAAATTTCAAATATTGTGTTTTAAAAAAAATTATATTTAAATTTATTTTTTTCATTTAAATATAATTAAAAATAATAATTTTATTGTCTGAGAGTTTTCAAAAGCAATTATTTAATTATATAACTTACTTATATTAATTGTATAATTAAACTATATACAAAATAATTAAATTTTATTTAAAATAAGATAAAAAATGATTATCCAAAATGACTCTTACTATTAGAGAGCATATTCACTCAAAAGTCATTTATACACTATTCAAAAAACCATTTATATGATTTGGCTCTTAAAAATAGCTCTTACCATTGGACTTCTCTAATGTCTAAGAGAGTGAATGTATTTTCTACTCTTATAGACTTTCTTAGTTGACTTGTATGATAAAATATATCCTCAAAAGGTATTTTTATATCATGAGACTCCTTTTGCTTCCTACATTTATCAAATTTTAGATCCGCAATAGATTTGTACTCATGTCACCATGGTTATTAAAATTGTGATTTTGACACGAAGCAGAAGTTGTTTTTGAACTCAGATCGTAAAAACAGAATCGTAAAATTATAAAATTGTACTTAAAATTTACAGTACAAAAATCATAAAATCACAACTAAAATAGTGTAGGTAGAAAAATTATAAAATAGTAAGTAAAATATTTTTGAATACAATATAGTATAATTATAGCTATAAAATTTTATTAGTTAATATTTATACATGATTTAAAAAAAATTAAAAATACATAACAATTATATCATTATATTAACATTTCAAAAATACTGATTTTTTTAGTTTTTTATTTTAAAATAAGGGTGGGGGGCCTGTTTATTTTATTTTATTTTAAAATAGGAGAGGGGGCAGGGTAGCCTTAGGCTAGCCCCACCCTAGGGAGAGAGAAAGGAAGGGGAGAGGGGGGGTTAGCCTTGAGGGGTAGGCGGGATAGGGGCTAGGGCTGTAGAGTGTAGACAAATCGCAGGATGAATTTTGGGATCGTAAAACCAGACCTGTCCGATCTGATTTTACGAGTTTGATTGATTTTAATCAAAATCAATTTTTCTACATGAGTTGACAAGATTTAATGAGTTGACTCGTAAAATCATAGTCACAATTTTAACAACATAGCCCGTGACAAATGAGGGTTTGATACAAGTGCTTTATAATCAAACCAAAAATGAAATCATAATTAGAATTCTTTTCCTATATGATGATAAAACTCATGATAAATAAAAGCAAGTCTTAAGGTAGTGAAGATTAACCTTTTAACATATGAGAAATCTTTAAATGATAGAATAACTTCTTTGTTCTCTCCCAAACTAGACAAGTCAGTGATGCCACGCATTTCCCAAACTAAGTAAATTCCAAGTTTGACCCTTTGAAGCCAAGAAAGTGTTCTTAGCAGAATACCAAATCTCTATTCATGCACAATACATATCATTTTGGACAATGAAAATAAATAAAAAAAGTTGGATACATATCATGCACAACGTATATTGTTCTTTTTTTAACAACACCTGGTAGGTTTTTTAAAAACCTTTGCCTAAAATATCAAAGTTCACCGCCCAAGAAGTGTTTTAATAAGCTACCAGATTCTTGAATCCTGAAAAATACATAAAATCTAAAAGTTATTAATAAAAAAAATTGAAAGAAAAATATTTAGTCAAAAAATAAAAATGAATAAATAACAAAAGGAAACTCCAAAACCAGTGTCTCTATAATTGAAATAATTACTCCCCAAGCATTAAAATTAATTACACTTTGCCTTGAAAATCGTCCAGTATAGAAGACAAAAAAGGTTTTAAAATCCAAAATTACCCTGTATACTAAAAAAAAACTTGTAGAAATTAGGACATTTGTAGAAATTATAATTTTAACAATTAAATCTATTGGGTGTGGACTTGATTAAATTTATTGGATTTGAGCAAAAAAAAAATTAAATTAAAAACTCAATCCAGATATATTTATGGCTCTTACTTTAATGTCTATCAGGTTAAGGGTATTTAAGTAATTTTTATATCATTTTTTCTCTAAAATATCCTCATTTCGAGGTCAATTGCACTTGGATTATTTATAAATATAAATCAAAACCATCATATTAAAAACTTTGAGAACAAATATTCAAGCTCACGACAACAAGATAAAGCAGACTAAAGACAGTAAATAAAATCTAAACACCAATGATAGGTACCAGAGAGTTATCTAAAATAAATCCAAGTCTATCAAAGAAAAAATGATCAAAGTTCTTTTCCCTGTCAAATCAATTTAAAGGAAACAAATAATCGAAGTTATTTTCTTCATCAAATCAAATCAAATTACGATATCACATGAATAAAGCTTTTGATCTCAAGTGAATATTCTACATCAAGTCATTCACCAAATCGAGCTAAAATATCACACATTTAAAAGATTTCAGGTCTGTACGAGTAATTTTTATCAAGTAATTCGTCAAATCAAAACAAGTTAATATCTCAAACAATTAAAGTTTTTGAGTGATTTGAACATCTTTTCATCCAAAACAATATCTAGATATAAGGATTCTTACACGTAATCCTAAGAGGTTGGCCTAGTGGTATAAGGTCTGGAACGGAAGAGTGTGCTCTTTCTTTATTTTCAGGTTCGAATCCTGCCTGGTGCAAACAATTCTTTAAGATCATCGGACTTGGATGAAACCCATGAATTACCCGTGATGTACTTGTGAGAAACCTGCTTGCCGAGGTTTTATGCACCCCCGAGATTAGTCAAGCCCAGCGGCCTGGACACTCGATGCTAATAAAAAAAAAGATTTGTACACGTGAAGAGCACTTTAAAAGAGTTTTGACTTTACTTGCAATCAATTTTATTATTGTAATTTTGGTATCATTTTTATTGCATTAATTAATACGTGAAAAACTTTGAGTACACTCATAAAATATATAAATCTAAAGGTTAGGATTTAAAAAAAAATACAGAGAGAGAGAGAGAGTTTGGAAAGTCGTTCAATATAGTTGAAAAAAATAAAAGATTCAAATTAATTACCCTATTGTCCAGCACCTCATATTAATTGTCTAGCCGTAGATGCCAATCCCCACTTCAATTTTTTGCCGGTTTGAAAATATAATTCAGTTTATTTTTTAAAATATTTTTTGTTTAAAATATATTAAAATAATATATATTTTTATTTTAAAAAAATATATTTTTAATATTAATATATAAAACTAATTTAAAAATAAAAAAATACTTTTTTTTTCCAAAAATATTCTTTAAAACACATCAGAAACAAATCAACCATCAGCCAACCCAGCCGACCCTACTGATTGTGTCCTTATGCAGTAGCCCACGTTGAAATTTCATACAGCCGACCCTACTTAAAGATAGTGTGCTTATGCACAGTAGCCCAGTTGAAATTTCAAAGTCAGCCTCATCCCTGATCTACCCACGAGATGAGGGAAAACATAAAACACACATCGCACTCAAAATAATAATAATAAAAAAAAATCACTACTTAAAGATAGTTCTTTTTTCCCCCCTTAAACGACAGGCATCATAACCTTTTTAATACCATGATCTATTTTTGTTTATGATCATGGTATTAAATATAAGACCTCTTGCATTTATATATTGTTTAGAGATTTATTATATGTTGTTTAGGGATTTATTTTATTATTGAACTAGTTAATTGCCCGCAACGTAAATATTTTTTTATGATTGTTGAGATTGAAATAATTAATAGATTTTGATATTTCAAAAATAAAATATAATATCTATACATGCAAGGTTTGATATAATGAAACACATCAACACACCCTGTTATAGCAATAATAACATCGAATGCTTAATATCTAAAAATATCATTACTATTATTTCTAAAAAAATAAAATTTATTAAATTATTCCAATGAGAAAAAACTCTAAAACATTAATAAAAGAGAAAGCAAGAAAAAAAACTAAAATTATTATTATTATTATTATTATTATTATTATGTGAATAATAGAAAAATCAATTCAATAAAAGAATAAAAAACCCTAAAATTTTAACAAAAAAAATTATTTCATGTGAAATTAAAAAAAAACTAAAAAAAACCAAAAGAAAACCAAAGAAAAAAATATCAATTTTCAAATGATCATAAACACATACTAAAATTTAAAAACAAAGTTTTTGAAAAAAAATGTTATCTCAACAAAAGAGAAAATAATAAAAATTAAAAACCAAAACTAAAGACACACATATATAGACATAGACAAAAAATATGGACTATTTAGAACTATAAAAAATTAAAGGAATTAAGATAAAAAATTAAAAATATAAGGACCGAAACAAATACAAAAATATATTATCAATTTCAATCAAATGAAAAAATTGAATAAAGTATAACATCTATACATGTAAGGTTTCATATAATAAAACACATGAATATATCCTATTATAACAACATGAACATTAAATCCTTATCAACTAAAAATATAATTACTATTATTGCTAAAACAATAAAAACTATTAAATTATCCAGACGAAAAAAATTGAAAACATTAGGAAATGAGAAACAT
>CM063603.1:17428640-17512588 GCA_032356905.1 Salix exigua | reverse complement strand
AAGGACTGCTTCTTTTCCTGTGCTACATTGTCATTGCTGCATGCTTTTTTGTTCATAAAATTCCTCAGAGTAAGTTCCGAGCTAGGAAAAAACTAAGTTAGGAATGATAGGAGTTTCCTCATTCTGCGACTGCTCACTGCTAATGTTTTCCAAAACTTTCATTAATGTAGATCAAATCTCGGAAGGCAAACCATTCACTGGGCTATTTTCAGCATAGCTGCATTGCATGCGCGCGGGGCTCGATAATCCCCGCAGGGAGTGTTCCGCAGATCCATTTATGTTCATTTGTGAAGCCTTTAAGTGATTGCGAGGCCATCAAAAAGCTGAGACTGGCATTTTTCGGATTGATTTACAAGGGAGCTCACACAACTACGTACGTACGTACCCATGGAACAAGTTTCTGTATAGCTCTACGTGTTCATGTATTCCTAATAATATTCTGGAACTGAATTGAAGCACAGAAGCAGAAATTCATATAGTTTTTTTTCCCTGTAGACGTTAGTTTGCATGTATTTGATTAAATTCACTGTATTATGTTGTTTATGAGAATAATCTGTCTTCGCCTCTTGCAATGCAATAATCTCGAATTTAATAAAGATAAACAACTTTCGATGAACCTTAAAGAATTTACTTGTCCTGAGCTATCTGGACTTGTCCGACTGCATCTCTAGTTCTAACCCACATTTTATTAATTAATCTACGAATCAACATTAAGTGGGTGACTGACATAATTTTTATTTTAAATATAGTTATTAAACACAGCTCGGTACATGATCCATGTTGTGAAATTAAGTATCCAAATATTTTCTCAATTTTATCCTTCAATACTTATTATTTTGAATTGATCTTTGTATTCTTATCTCACTTTCCTTTTTATGGGCTTATTGCATTCTCGTTCTCATGGTCACAAGGTTAGTGTGTATACACATATTGACCCTGGTTGTTGTTTTTTTGTTGCCTTTTGAATTAATGTTGTTTTGTTTTCTAGTTTTCTCAATTAACATATTTATGAGGAATATATATATATAATCAAATGATTATATGTGCAAATAAAAGGTAAAAAAACCGCAAACAAAAGAAAACTAAATTAAACAAAAAAGTTCACCAATAAAACAATTCAATGTTGAATGATGAATCTGAAGGGAAAAAAAAAATTTAGGTCAACCTGCTAATCTCGTGAATATGAGCACATGATTGAGATAAACTCATAAAAAAATAAAAATAAAATAAGCACAAAGATCAATTTCTACAAAAATGATAAATAATAAAATTTAAAAAAAATGTAAAAAAAAACTAGAGATTACGATGAAGATCAAATTTGATGTAAAATTAAAAATGACATGAAATTGAAAAATAATTTAATTAGTGAAATAATTTAAAGAATAGTAAGAGAACGAGGGTAAAATTTGATATAAAAACAAAATAAAATCTAATGATTAGGGATAAAATAAAAAAAACTAATAAAAAAAAGATAATAAACAAACAAACAAACAAATAAATAACAACTAACAAAATAATAACCGATATAAAATATAAATGGTAAGGCATTCTTATACTTTGGCCAACAACTTTTTTTGTTTTAATATTTTATATTTTAAATTGATCTTATATCATGTTGATTATAACAGAAAATCCATAATAAAATAAAATAAAAAAACTCGTGGGATGAAGCTTTATTTCTATCTTTTTTTTAAGGGTAGATGGGTAATTCAGATGTGCTTAGAAAATAAAAAGAAATGCCTGACATGCCTTTGAATACAAGTTAATGTTTTTTTTATAAGGCTAATTAAGTCATTTAACTATTATAATGGAAGTCAAAAGTCAAGTTTATCTCTAAATAATTTGCCAATGGCAAAATATGTCCATATAAAAAGCCTGTGGTGTATTTTTTTTGAAGGGCCAAGTATTTTGTTGTTTGCCAGAGTAATTTCCAAACACAGCTTAATTTTCGTTAATGAAAGTTGAAGTCAATTTTGTCCCTAATTAATTTGACAATAACTAGTTATATATATAAGAGATCATTCAGTCTTATATATATATATAAGACTGAATGATCTCTCATTTATGTTTTCTTTTTCCTACTCCATTTGGCTCGAACAGTTGATTAGAGGCCATGACAGCAAATAAAACCTAGTTACCGCCTTTAGTAGTTCTCTCTTATGAACATACAAATATTATGATTCTAGAACCTGTGTATGGCTGCTTTGACATAGTATATAGTGAGATAAGAAAATTATCCTTAACCACAAAATTCCCAGGTCAGGTAGTCCGGGCATTGAAGAGGGAGGGTCTCCGTATCAAAATATATCGGTTTTCTGTTTTGATTTTGACGCGATCTACAAAATCACCAATCTACAATCATCTAGGGAAAGTAAATCCGAAGCTCATCTTTTCTGAAAGTTGAGGAATTTTACGGAGAGGGCAAAGACAATGAAGAAGAGGAGACAGAATCCAACAAGTGCCGCTATCGACGCTCCGATCATATCGGGACCATAGCCAAAAGTAACCTCCAAATACTTTTTCACAGTGCCTTCAAATCCGGGTCCTACAATTATTGTCTCCACATCACCTAGCTGAGAACAGATAATACCCCGCAGGGTCCATGCAATGGGGCAGATGTAGTAGAACCAGAGCCACCATCCCGGAATACTCTGAAACATGGCAGACAATCACCGTAGAAGAAGATGGTTAGATGGAAAACAAAATAAGGGAAAGACTTCTTTCTCCTCATCCAAATTATTTTCCCCTCCCTTTAACTATCTGACCTTTCTATCCAAGACATTTGATCACTTCGGCGCCTACATATGCTTTTCAGACTCGAGAGAGCACAGAATTAGTCTGTTTGATCGATTGTAAGAAAATTTGAAAGAATGGCTATGGATTTCTGTGTGTTAGCACGCACTACGTCACCACCCCCTTCTCTCAAAGCCCGCTGGTGTTTTCATGCACTATTTTATTTTAAGTTTGAACATTACTTACTGGTTTTGGGACTAGAAATCCCGAGAGGAGATTCCACAGAGAGTAAAATGCAGAAGAGATGACGGCAGCGAGGTGTGGAGAAGGTGTGAGACCAACAGCCATCATGCCGTAAAAAGTGAAGTAGGTGAAAGTGAGGAACATGAACACCAAAAACAGAAAGAATTTTCCTGCATTGAACAAGAATCCTTCACATAAATGGATTGCATCTGAATAAATTTCAGACATCTAGCCACATCATTTGAAAGGCTAATGGAACATGGCAAAGCAGTACAATTAGGAATGAAAATGTTGAAATCCTAAATCATAGAAATCAGAACGCATATCTTGTATTCAATCGGGTATAATATAAAGAAAAGAGAACAATGTCATCGTTGGTAAGGGAATCGTTTATTGCACAGAGGAAGGAGCTCATAATGGAAACTCAGAATCTCACCTGCCGTCCTCTCAAAATCGACCATGAAATATGTGATGATGCCGTAGAAAATTGTTTGAACTAGGATGTATGGTATCTCTACAAGGCCCTGTTTAGAAGAATATTGAAATATTAATTACTCATCACTTTCTCTTTTCATAAGAAGCTGTTATTTCTTCAGCACAGTGACAGTCACCTGGGCTACAGCATAGGATAATGGAGAGTACATTCCGGCCGCTTTCTCTCTATAGAAAACAGTTCTCTCAATTGAAACTATTGGTTGTACTGAAGAAGCATTGTTGACTCCAAGAAACATGCATGAAGAATAAAGTGCTCCCATAACCACAGACAAAGCCTGAGTGGAGTCCCTATCAAAAGTATCAAGATTGAGTGATTTAAGAGAATTTCAACTAAAGGGATATGAGACATCTTGATTGTGAAATATACATGCATTAGAAACACCAGCAGATGCATATGTAAGCAAATAAAAGCATAACAGTCCTCTTCCTTTCTTCTTTTTTTTTTCCAGCCTTCGCTCTTTTTTGAATTCTCTCATGGTATCGAGATAGAAAATGCAGATTTTGTATCTAGAATTACAAGTTATCTAGAATTAAATCTACGATTTTGTATTCATAAAATAAAGTTTTTTGTACCACAAGCATGCTAAGAACTACTTAAAATGGGCTGATATGTGTCCTATATTTAAATTTTATCATATGAAAGATTGGCAGTTACAAAGAATATTTTTTGTAGTTTCGAGCTTGCGTTTCATTTAATATGTCAAAGAAGTAATCAGCTGAAAAGAGTAGAGGTGGGTGCTCATAATAATAAAAAGAATAAGATATCACAACAATGCATATCAACATGTAAACCATATTTCGACCACTGCGCACAGATGTGATATATAAGGTTAGGAGTTTACCTTTTTGAACCAATATTCCAGAATACCGAGCCTAGTATCAGTGCAGCTATCACTGTAAAGCATAACCTAACACCATTGTATTGTGGACTTCTCCAGTACACAAGATTTTGTTTCCATAGGCAAATTAAAAACTGAGACAGTGCATCTCGAGCATATGTAGATTCAAACTTCAGAGGCTCTGAGCCAGCAAGAGGAGAGCCGAAATGCATAATTGAAGCTTCCACCTCCCTGAAGCAATAAAATAAGATGGTCCACTCATTAAGATTAATGCTCTCGGTAGATAAACAAGAGAATATTTTGTAAGATCTTTCTTGCAGTTAAACAAGACCTCAATTAGAATACCTGTAATGATAAGATTTTCTGAATAATTCTGCAAAATCTTCACCAACTCTCTCCTCAACAGTAGGTGTAGTAACCTCAAGCATCCAAGTTGCTGGATTGTAACCATCAGGACATGGAGGGACTCCTTTAATTCCCTGAACAAGAAAAAAAGAAGGGACGTGCGGACTACAGAATTAGCATGGTTCTTCAGAAGAAGCACATAAATCAGAAATATAAGGATACATACATAGAATAATGCAATGTTACCTGAAAATAGTCTATCATAATCTTCGAGTGAACTCCAAGTTTCCCCCCATATATAACCCGACCACCTCGTTTCATGAGAAGTAGCTGCGCATGCATCAGATCCCAAATGATTTAAAATTAAATAGAAACTAACGCCAAGTGTCAGCTCTCAAACATTTTAAGTGCAGAGAAAAAGTATAACAGACCTCGTCAAATGCTTCAAAAATATCAATACTGGGTTGATGGATGGTGCAAACCACAGTTCTTCCTGTATCAACTGTATTGCGAACAGTTCGCATCACGATAGCTGCTGCTCGTGCATCAAGTCCAGATGTAGGTTCATCCATAAAAATAATTGAAGGATTTGCAACAAGCTCCACCGCGATTGTTAATCTCTTTCTCTGTTCTGTTGATAACCCGCTACTCCCTGGCAAACCAACCAAAGCTTGCCTCAGAGTATCAAGCTCTACTAACCTCATCACTTCTTCAACAAACTCCTGAGTACATTTTGGCAAAAGAAAAGGCATAAAAGTTACAGTTAAAACAAATAAACAAAAAGCATGTGTGAGTTTGTGTCTGTGCTTTATTCTGCTTACCAGTCTTTGTTCTTTGGTAACTTCTTTTGGGAGCCGGAGATTAGAAGAAAACAAGAGAGACTCCTCAATTGTAAGTTGAGGAGAATGTATATCGTTTTGCTCAACATATCCTGAAATTCTGGCAAATGTGCGTTGCTCTTTTGGGTAACCCGATATCTTGATATCTCCTTCTATATATCCACCAGTTTTCCTTCCAGCCAATACATCCATCAGAGTAGTCTTCCCTGCTCCGCTAGACCCAACTAACGCAGTCAGGACACCAGGTGAGAACACTCCACTCACGTCTGACAATAGCTGCAGCTTCTTTTCTGTTATACCTTGTTTACTCATTTCCTGTGTATGAATTCCAAACAGCAATTTGTTATGAAATATCAGCTAAATATGTACAAAAAGTCAAGGCAACCTAAACTCATCAGACAAGCAAACCTTGGGCATATCAACAAAGTAATTGACTTTATGGAATGTCATTGTCAATGGTTGAAAAGGAAGAATCATTCCCTTGTTTCTAGTGCCTTCATTCAATGATGATCGATTCAATTCAAACTCCTGAGCCCTTCCTACGCAAAGATTCTTCAGCATGTTAGTAGGAATGCACATATATCAACTCATTGTGCAACATTAAAATGACTTACCATCATTCCCATCAGAATTTTCTGGTGTTACGTCAGCTGGAGCCACTGTCCTGGACCTTGTAAGAGCTGGGATCAACCAACACATAGTATTTATTACTAACATTACATGCCAAAAACGAAGCGGATCGAGTCTCATGTATCTACTTGGCATAAGAACTTTTTTCAAACTTACGATTGAGGTAGGTCAAGGCCCATGTCACAATGATGTTGAAAACTAATGCATAAAGCAACAAAACACCAACTCCAATCCAATACCAATAATCACTGGAAGGCAAACTGTGCTGATAGAGAATGTTTTTTCCAACTGTATTGTTCCCAATAGATGATTTCTGAATATAGTTTCATGGAAATGTTATTACTAAAATAGCAGGAAACAGACAGCAGAAAAAACAGATTCTGCAATTCAAAAGAGCAGACCTTTATCCACCTTTCAGCACCAAATTCATTGACAGAAATTGCACGCTGTCCATAGGTTAATGGTGACAGCCAATAGCCCCAAATCCACCACGGCTTAATCATTGCTGAAACAAGAAACTAAATCACAAATTCGAAAGCAACTTTGAATAATCGGTTGTGCATTTGGGATTATATATTATCAAAATACCTTTTGGGATGATAAATCCACCCAGCAAAAATATAGCCAATAGAGCAGCTGACCCGAATGTATTGGCAACAACTAGATCTCGTGCAATTGAACCCATTGTCCGAAAGAGACCGAGTGCCATTTGGTGTATTGAAAAGAGTAAGAGCATAAAACGGAAGAACCTGAAACACATTTTAAAGACTAACGAATAAAGGACCTGAAGACTAAAACATTGTATACACAAGTAAACTGGCATTACCTCCCAGCCCCAGGGGCAAAACCAACTGTGTAGTATACAACACCAGACCATACAACAGCTTCAACGATGGAGTAAGGTAGGCGCAGAATAAAACTAGCAACGGACCACACCCATGCAGGATGGAAGAGATTATCTCGTTGTTTGTAGAACACTGGTAGTCGAAATATCAAAAGTGACAGTTCAGAGAACCCATTAAACATCATATGCACCAGCCCAAAAAACAGGCAAGAGAGGTAAAGGTTCCCATTCATCTCGTCAGTGGGATGTAATCTTGTCCTCAAGAACAATGTGCAAGTGACAAGCCCAACGAATGCGACCTTTAAACATACATAGAAATATCAAAAAGAGAAAAATTTGGAAGTAGAAAATTTGATACACAAATAAGATGCATCGCAGACTATAAATATTGGCAAACAGGATGTATATCTTCCAGCGAAAATAGAAAATCTCAGAATGAAGCGGCCAGCAATAACTGACTGCAGCTTATTTGAGATCAAATGTACCGCTGTGCATCATTTGCCAATTGCAATCTAAATTTTTAAAATATCAATCACATATCCAATTAAACAGTAGATGGGCTATATTTTAGGCATATCGTGATAGATCATCTGTCAATTACAATGTAAAAACTGAAAGACACCATAATTAAGCTCAATATAAACAATACCTGGCATGTCCTAAAAATATAAAGAAAACGATGCCTGCTAATCAGCAAAACTTCTCGTGAGAAGCATGTTTTGAATAGTTCCCATCTTGATACGGCATAGTTGGTTTTTGACAAAGCTGAAACATGGCTCTTAGACTTGTCAAATGGAACAGAAAGCTCTGCGTCGACATTTTTTCCGTATTTGGAATTTTTAAATGCTTTTGCAATTTCTGAGGTAGGAAGGAACTCATATGGTTTTGACTGATCAGCCCAGTATTGAGCTTGATCCTTTTTAGAGGTCACCTGGGAATAAAGCATGTCAGACAAGAACCAAAGTGAACAGAAACTCTACTAGAGTTTTCAGCACAGTACCTCTTGAAGAAAATCTGCAACCCCTTTCCGTGATGGCAATTTAAATCCTAATGACTCAAAGAACTCTAAGACTTCTGCTAGAGGGCCTTGATACACCACATAACCTTCTGATAATAGCACCAAATCATCAAACAGATCAAAGGTCTCGGGAGCAGGCTGAAGAAGGGCCATTAATACAGTAGCTTCCATTAGATGAACAAAATTTCCTATACATTTCACAATTTGGTATGTTGTGGAGCTATCGAGTCCAGTAGATATTTCATCCATAAACAAGGTTTTTCTTGGCCCAACAATCATTTCTCCTGCACAGATTATATTAATTCATTATCATTTGTTTGACAAAATCATAAAATATTTCAACACTGGTAATTCACAAAATATGGAAAGCCATCGTGTTTTTACTGCCAACAGGTCCGAATATCTATAACAAATAATTGGTAAAACTTAAGAAACACCAGTGCTCCATGATTATTATACTTTCTGTCATCGAATTTTGCCATTAAAAATTACAACGAAAATTCATGATGCAGCTCATCATCTATCAGCATAGCCCATAAAATGAATGCACCAAAAACAAAACAAATGAGAGTGATGTACAGTTGGTGGCTTCAAAAATAATAAAAGGTGTGAATCAACACTCACAAGAAGAGAGAGAGAGAGATACCAGTGGTAACCCGTTTCCTTTGACCACCTGAGACGCCTCTTAACATATCATTTCCGACTACTGTCTCTGAACATACATCAAGACCAAGAACTTTTAAGACATAGTCAGTTGAAATACTGTGCTTTTTACCTCCAACTGAAGATGCCTGTTCAGCGAAATTGTTGTGGGTTAAATTAAGTCTGAAGTAGACATGAACTACTGCACAGAAAGTTTATAAATTAAGACGTACCTTCATAAAAGCGTCAACCTCTGGATTCGGTCGAATATTTCTTTCCTTCTCCAAGCGAACTAGATCTTCCATGTAGCCTAAAAGTAGACGATGAAAGAATAAGAAAATAGATAGCAAATATGAAACAAACCCAAAAACTCTGAATGTTCATGCTATAGATAATTTGTGTCCCCTAATTAGGATACTGCCACATTGCGAATTTTTGAACAGGAAACAGAACCACTTAAGAGTTACAGGAGAAAAATCAGAAGAAAATGGTCATTTGAAATTGCTTTTAATACTGGTAAGACTGCATTACCCAGAAGTTGACGAATTTTTTAATAAAAAATCATCCACATCTCTTGTCATTTCTCTACATAATGTTGAGAAGAGAATAAAAAAAAATGCATCCATCTTTTCATGAATTAACATCTTCAAAAAATAGTTGAAAAGAAAATATAGAAAGGTTCCAAAGACATTACATTCATTCAAGATAAACAATTCTGGTTAAAACCTAAGTACATAGGCAATTAATTTACTTATCAAATGGTTAAGACTGATAATCTTCAAAATCACATAATCGACTCCCAGGTTATAATTGATAAAAAGAAAATGCTATTAACTAGGTTCGTCATCTGAAGGTTGCGAAAAAACATAATGCATCGTGATCACGAACCCGAGGATTCTACAATCTGGCTAGTTTTCCGCAACAATTATTGTGTTTTCATTTTTGTATCGCGTTATATTTTCAATACTGCCTATATGTACTGCAATATAAAAACAAACATGGCCTAATAAAGTCTTCGCCGTAACAGATCAAACAGTAGTTCTATCTGCAAAACAGATAAATCGTGCAAGATAGCAAACTGTAAGATCATCCCACTTGATTCCTAACCTTGGTAATCTCAAGTTGCACTACCATGCGAATGCTTACAAGATTAAGAAGCAATAATTTACATGATCATAAGAACTTATTTAATATCTAGAACTATTACTGGATTAGGAGCAGTTTCAAGCTAAAAATAACTCTTGTATACTTCTAGAAAAAAACCATTTGGATCAAAGTATGAATGTACGGATGATATAGAAAGAAATGAAAGTAAATGAACCTCCAAAGCCGTCACTTGCTCCTTGCCAACAAGCAGCAAAATCTAATGTTTCTCGCACAGTAAGCTCTGCAATATGATTATCTGTTTGGCTGATATATGCAGAGGTCCTTTGGACATAAAAATCATCAATCTTCTGTCCATTGTATGTAATAGTACCGGAATTCTAGAAAAAATCAAAAAATGAATAAGGTTTAATTTGGGTAGAAAGAGAGAAAACAGAAGAAAATATCCTCAAGATAATATTCTAGACAAAGCCAAATCTTTTCCCTTTTTTTTATATTTGTTTTCCTTAAATAGTATATTGCATCCATTGTCTCTCTATCATTCCTGAAGGGATAGTTCAGCATGAGTTAATCAAACCATAAGCTGTGATTAATCCACTGAGACCACCATTTGAATGGAAAAAGTTGCTTAAACTTTGGCCCTATCATTTTAAAGTTGCTTAAACTAAATATCGAAGCTAAGCAAGAAATATATTAACCTGTAAAATGAAAGACCAGGTTAGGCAACTCAAGTTTTCCTAAATTGGGCAGATAACAGGTAAAACTTATTAATAAATTTACTCTCTTGTAAGCTCAAGTTGCCCTAGGTATCTCTAAATACGATATTTCTTACAGAAGAGTCTTCGTGAAAGCAATTATTGGCTGATAAATACTGGTAGCATATGAGAGGGCGTTCGAGGATGGTAGCCTGGTCTCCGCACGAGAAGGTTGAACTGAAAACAACTGAAGAGAGTTTGGGCCATAAAGTTTTTAACCACCTTGGGCCGTAAAGCTAATTGTTCCTGGTTTTACAAGCACTTTTCGGTTGGACCAGAAAGCCCAATTAAACTTCCATGATAGCTTTAAAAAGACATCAATTAAGTAAAGTTTGACTTTTGAGTACACATTATTGCCTTTTGTGTCGCCCAAACTCGTATCACAACGAATAATAGATTTCTCAACCCCTCCCCCTCGGGTTTTTTTTTTAATTTATTTATTTAAGTTAAGTGAACAATCCAAGCATCACCGCATCATTAATGACGATTCAGAAACTGAAACTGAGATTTAGGCAAAAAGAGCTTCTAGCAAATGCCTGGAAACCAATTAAAAAAGCATGCAGAGGATTCACGTGACGTTTAGCTGGAATTGATAGTAAAAGGTACTAACCTTTAGGTTCTTGGCAAGTTTCCCTGCGAGAGCTAAAAGCAAGGTCGATTTGCCGGAGCCTGGTGGTCCTAAGAGCAGAGTCATCCTACAAGAACCCAGATCAAAACATGTTTATTTGATCAAACCTCTGAAAAATTTACTTGAACACAATAAGGTAAACCTTCAAATCTGCTTATTTTTTCTTCAATTGAGATAGAACACCAATATGATCTAATCATGACATAATTCATTTAATTAAAGTTACAGGGCCTAAGGAAAAGAAGTGAATGTTTCAATTGATTTTGCTTCTATAGCAGAACTCTTAATGTGATGCAATAACCAACTTCTTGCGATTCTTGCGATTTGTGCAGTCGCCTTTGACGAGTGGAGAATCAAAAACAGATTCTCTAGCTGAAGAAAGGGTTTATCTAGCTGTACAGCAGATCGAAGACTTCCATCATATTACCAACCAAAATTAAGTGGCATAATTTTCAATGAACATGAGATTCCTTCAAGCAGGATTTGAAACAACCCTAGAACAACTTCAATATTTCGAAGTAATTATATGCATGCATTACCTTCCCGGTTTTACAGCACCACTGATATCATTCAAGATTGTTAAGGGAAAACGATTTGCTCGAAATATCCCCAGTTTTGTCAGTAAACCCTGCACATGGCAAACCGAGCGATCAATTAAACACTGACTAAATTTACATGAATTAGAAGCAAAGATTAATGAATCAATTACCTCTCCTAAATCTCGTGCAACGTTAATCAAAGTAGGCAAAGCTCTTGACCCAGTTTGCACCTTGGCACTTATATTTAAGTTCTCAAATCTTACTTCGACTTTTGGCACTTCGATTCCAACCCTTCAATATGAACATAATTTACTCGAAAATTAATGGATATTGATTAGAAAACCTAAGATAAAATATAAATCCGAAAAGTAAAGAAAACACCATTTCTTCCCCTCTCTTCTTTTAATCCAAGGAAAACAAAAACAGTTGATAACAAGGAGTGTAAAAATCAAAATGACTCGATCGTAAATTAATAGAATATCAGCAAAAAGAAAAGACAAATCACATGCATGCAATGCAGACATTGATTTTGAAAGAAAACAACTAGAACACGTACCTATCAAGCCTCTCTTTGATTGCAGAAAGCAGCTTGTGATTATCTTGAGCATTAGTATCCAAAGCTTTTTTAACAACAAGTTCTCGCTTATGACGATCAAGCCTCCTGACGTCAATCATCTCTTCTCTCTCACCATATCCTCCACTTCGATCGTGCTCAGAAGGAGACTTCCTCATCACGGCAAAATTCCCTCTCTTGTTTGACGGTAGCCTCGAAATCGCCTCCCAAACGAGTTCATTTTCGTCGTCCTCCAACGATTCGGCGTTCGATGGCCGTGAGAATGACTCTCTCACCGGATCAACGTCCAATTCAAAAAACTCGCTTCCATTGGAAGCTGCTGCCATTGTTTTTGCTTGAGTTTGTTAACAACTTGAACGAAGATGAAAATCAAAAGACGGCTCTGAGGCGAAATTCCCTCTCCCTTTATAAAACAGTTAGAGTTTGTTGCATGGAGGGAACAGTGTCTCATTAAAAGTGCGCGGCGTGCAGTGTCTTATTAAAGGAGACAACTGTGGGAGTTTGTTAGGGGAGAGAGAGAGAGACGTTCCCGGCTATTTAAGGGGTTAAAATAAATTAACTAGACATGGACGTCGCCTTTAATTACCTGCAGGGTAAATTAAGTTGGATCCAGGTAGGTGAGAATGACTTGGTAAAAGTAAAAGGAGAAGTTAGGATCTAGAAGAAGAGGTTTTGATCTATTTTTTATAACATGATCAAATGACAAAATTATCTCCATGTCCTCTCCTCTCAAAGAAAACAGATTATTTATTTTTGTAATCAAATAATTATATTTATCCACAGTTTTTTCTCTTTCAAATCTTTTGAATGACTTGATGTCGTTTTTCTAAAGTTTAAGAATTAAAACGCGATAAAAATAGAATTTTAGATTCAAAAAATATAAACATTTTTTTTATAAAAAAAAACTATTCCTGGTGACCCTTTTTAGATCTTAACTCTACTTGTTAATGTGGAAATAATTTAAGATACTAGACGAACAATTTGTTTGTTCTTTAATAAATGCTTTATGTTATTTGACGTAGGAATCTGAAACAACTTTGATGCCATTTGACATGAAAATCTTCCTTGTCAGCTTGATTTTTTGGCAACATGCTAAGGCATGGCAATCCACCGTATCCATATGGGATGCGTGCTTGTTTAGGATAGTGATTGTTGTAGTTTTTTAAAGTGTTTTTCGTGCTGAAATATATCAAAATGATATTATTTTTATTTTTTAAAAATTATTTTTGACATCAACACATCAAAATGATCTAAAAATACTAAAAATATTCATTTAAAATAAAAAAATAAAAAAATCATTTTTTTTCAAAAACAATTTTAAAAAGCTCTCCCAAACACTCTCATCTGCTCACAGACAGCTGCCCGCTCAACAATTATCATGCAATTGTATACCGAAAACCAGAGACAGAAAAAATGCAATGAAGAGCCTTCAAATCTGCAATGGAACCCGGGAATAAAAAAAAACATGTGGGTTTCAATATGACGTGATTGCATTGAAATCTGTGCGTAGTAACGTCTCGCTATCAATTGTTAAATTCCATTGAATAGGGAAAAGATTAGAATACTTAACTATGTCTCGAAGATTAGAATACTTAACTATGTGTCGAAGCATTATATTATAAGCTAAAACAACTCGGGTGTTTATCTGTAGCATCAGAGATAAATGCATTGTGGACTCGAACTTTATCACTACGTGTCACGCGAGTTCGCTGCGCTTGTTACTTTATCGACCCGTGTCACGCGAATTCGTCCGCTTGTTTTTTCCGATTTGGAACAGTGTTTTGACGATTTTAGCCCCGTTAATAGGACAAAATAGGGACCGCTCTGGCGGTAAAAAAAGGCTCGGGATGTGGGTCATTCTCAGTAATTAGCACGCGTCACGGACCGGACCGGTCTGCCGCACTTTTTAAAAAATATATATTTAAAATGGATAATTACGCTTCTAGCCCCTAATAGGACAAAAACATTGATTTCGGTCCAGGGTTATTACGGTAATTGACGTTTTGTTTTTGTTTTTATTGCTAACGGTTTGTCAGTGCGTGTTCCGCACGCACCCACCTATTTCAGGCCCCACGCCCTGTTTAGGCGGCGCGTGCGGTGTCCTCCGGTGGACGGATTCAAGGTTCCGCCATGTATCTCGATGCGTCTCCGCGTGGTCTTCCTCCCGCGGTGGCGCGTGTAACCGAAAAATGTCCGTATACGCGTCGGAGGCCGGTTAAAACGCCGGCCATGTTTCTCTCTCTCTCTCCTTCACGTAAAAGTGTTGGAGAGTCCCCCACTGTGTCAAACTTTTCATTTCGGTCCCTTGACTTTCGTTTTTGTTTTTTGTCCTGATTTTGGTTAGATAAGTTTTGATTTAGTTCGATTGGGTCCTCCAATTGGAAGTAATTGAATGTCAATGTTGCACTTTGATTCTCCTTCTTTTAATTTTTGGATTGAGTTTCAATTATTCAATAAATATAGTACAGAAGTTTTGATTTATTCAATTGGATCCTTTTATTGAAATTGATAATAAATTAAACTTTCATTTTGACCCTTATAGTTTTAATTTTTTATTTTAATCCCTTGATAAATTCATATTTGTGTTTTATTTTCCATAATAATAATAATAATAATAATAATAATAACGATAATAATAATAACAATAAATAATAATAATAATATAAAAAATATATAATTACAATAATAATAATAATAATAATAATAATAATAATAATTTTTGATTTTAATCCCTTGATAAATTGATATTTGTGTTTTATTTTCCATTATAACAATAACAATAACAATAACAATAACAATAATAACAATAATAACAACAACAATAATAATATATTCTTTTTCTTGCTTACTCTTTTGTTAATGTTTATAAGTGTTTTTCTTTCGGGATAATTTGATAATTTTAATTTTTTTGCAATAATAGCAATAATCATTTTATATCTAATATTACCGGGATAAAAGACAACTCAAGAACAAAAATAAACAAATTTACCTAGGTTATCTACAATTAAAAACGATATAAGTCACTTTTGTCTCAATTACACTATTCCTTTTAAACAACGAAACAAGTCATTATTATATGTTTTAATATTTATTGCATATTATCGCCTAAAAGTATATAAAGAGATAAAAAAATGACATCGGATTTTTGCATGAAAAAATTTAATATAATAATATGATGAATAAATCTTATAAAATAAAAAAAAATTGGCTTTGAATTTTTATTTTGTGCTCTTTTGTTCAAGTTTATTTCTTAAAAAAAATCAAAAAAATTAGATTTTTAATATTTAAGATCTAATATTATCCGGGAAAAAATACAACTCAAAAAACAAAAGGTAAACAAATTTGCCTAGATTATCTACAATTAAAAATATATGAGTCACTTTTCGCTCAACTATATTGTTCTTTTTTACTGTAAATAAGTAATTATAGCACGCAAAAAATTATATTGATTTTTGAAAATAAATTTCAATATTTTTATTTATAATGTGTAAGATCTAATATGATTAGGGAAAAAGGCAACTAATCTTCTTCTTTTTTTACAAATTTACTTAGGTTTTCTACAATTAAAAATATAAAAATCACTTTCCATTTTGATCACACTATAGAATATGTCAGACTAAGTATATGTGTTTAATATTTATTTAATAGTCTCGCCTAAAAATATATAGACAGAGAAAATAAATGACCTACAATTTCTTGAAAAAAAAAATTAATATCGGTATTCTTAAATATATTTAATATAATAAGATAATGAATAAATCTTATAAAAAAAATTGTCTTTGAAGTTAAATTTATATTTTAGACTCTTTTTTTTTCTTTTCAGAAACTGTGATTTTTTTCCACATGTATTTTTTATTTTTGAGTGTCCAAGTCAGTTGTTCTTTTTTTACCGGGTTTCTTTTTTTGTTTTTTTTCTACCAAAGTATCCGTGACAACAAATTTCTAATAAATCATTTCACCTTCTTAGCAAATTTTCTAACAAATTTTATCAAAAAAAAAATAGCAATAGCAATATTCAATCACATTTTGGTTGAAAAAAAGTATTTTTAACAGATTTTCACAATTATAATTATATTAATTAAATATTAAAATAACAAAATATAATATTTATAAAATCATTCAATTTTCTACCTTGATAAGAAAGACCAACGGAACGGGCATATCAACTCTTAGAATCTATACAACGTTAGAGGAGTGGCATTGAATCTACACATGGATCTTAACGAGGAACATCATACAAATGTGATGGAAAGAAGTTCAATGACGATGAAGTACGGAGTTTTACATCTTAAAAAACTTACATTTACTACGTCGAAGTTGTTTGTGACAATCAGTGAACAGATTGATGGTTTTCTTAATTAATTCGAGTGGAGGCCCCAACCTGTTACGCACAGTATACCAGCCTTGAAAACTAATAACGATAATCCCAACATCATACAATGATCCAAAAGGCTAATCACGAAATCCTGCTGCAATACTACTACTAGAACAAGGAAAAATATATTGCATTGCATTGCATTTAGGTCGCAATTATACAGAATACAAAAGGAGGTAGTGAGATGCTAGAAGCGCTGCGGCTGCGGCTGTGGCTGCTTCTAAAGTGCACTTCCTGTCAATGAAAGGTTACCTGGCGATCCATGAAGAGGTTTGTAGGTGCAATCAACAAATCTAGGGACAAAACTTCCATCCACAGCTGTACAGGTTGTTCCCATTTGTTATCTTATTTTTTTACCTTGCGAGGCCTGGGAGCTGGTTTTGATTCAGCCTTTTTAAATTGAAAATTCTTGACCTTGGATGCATATCTATCATCTTCAGAATCATCGTCACTTTCATCACCAAACTTCCCTTTACGCTTTTTCTTAGCACCCCCACAAATAATAATATTGCTTTCATCTTTCTTTTCCACAGGTTCAGACTTCTCCTTCGGCCTCCAAATGAAAAGGGACCTGAAAGAGTAGTTTAATAAGAGCAAAAAAGACGGGGGAAACATCATCTTAAAAGAAGAGCTGTGCTAAGCCCTCAGTCACTGATTTCCAACTTCCTATTGATACATCCAAATACTAAATATAGATGCATCAATAACTTAACCATTAGAATATTGGTAATTATAAATCAGCTACTCAGTATATGGGAAGATAACCATATATGTGATGTTAATTGGAGTTAATATCAATATCAAGAGTATCTTAAGCACACGGGAGCTGGATATTTAAGCTGCATGATGCCACTGTGGAAAAGATGTGGTCGTCATGGCATTAAAGCTGGCCTAAGGATTAATTGAAGTGGTGCATTATAGTTTCTATAAGATGCGTAACAAAAAGAGTATGTAAATGTGTCAGTTAAGAGGGCTAATTGGATCATCCAACAGAATTTAATCGTCAAAAGGTCTAGCTATTATAGATAAAAATAAATAAGAAAAACACTGAGTTGCATATACTGAACCAATGAAAGAATAGAGAGCAACCTGGAACTGCCAGATGCCAAAATATCATCTCGTGGATGTAGCTTGTTCACAGGACTAATGGTTGTGATGTTTGGATCCATAACTTCAGCAACTAGTTGTCCAGTGCTAATGTCAAAAAAATCAATTGGATGCAAGGCAGCTCCATTGTAATTTTCGCTGATGTAGCGACCAATAACTGCAAGGGACTCTGTTGGGTCCTGCAACAAAAACAAAAATGCCCCTGAATTCATAAAGAATAGAGAAGGCTGAAAGTTACATGCACATCAATCTATTTCTATCACCTTAGGATCCCATTCAGCACGGAAAGGAGTCAGATGTCTGTTAAAATCATGACTGTGTACAATTTCTCGGCTTGGGGAGTCCAAGTTTCCAAAGATAGAATCCCAAATACGCAGGCGGTTGTCTTGTGAAGTGGTAAGAATTTTGCTACCAGACAATGGCGAAAAATATGCAGAGTTAACAACACGTTTGTGTGCAAGGTCCGAAAGAGATGACCCAGCTTTCAGTTGACGCATATCCCATATACGAGCCTGAGATGATGAAAAATGCTTAGTATAGATAGGACAACATAAACAAAAACTACACACAAACAAATATTTACGTGTTGCTGAGACAAACAAGCATGCTTCAGACAGCCTTTTTTTATCCATCTAAGAAACAGTCTGAGAAACAAGAAGGGGGAAACTAGGAAAACAGAGCATCCACAGAGGTTTATAGAATAGCCACATGATCCTGCAGTGAAAAGAGCAAATACAAAAATGTATAATAATTGATGACACTAAACTTACAAAATGATCATTTCCACAACTCAAAAGAAGCTCTGGTTGAACTGGGTTGCAATGAAGTCCAACAACTTTGCTACCTTTCTTATGGATCAAAATTGCCTCCCCAGTTTTACTGTTGGATCGTGTATCAACCCTGAGTAAGCCATAAGAAGCGCAAAACCCAACTTTGAGCATCTTATTTAAAGAAAGCACGAAGAAAATAAAGAAACAAAATAAATCCATCAAAAGTTCCCCCTCGAGGTTCTTGATTCTTGTTACACTGTCCCTTCATTTTCTATTTCCTCGTTTTCTGTTTAAATTCAAGCAGAAATAAATATTCAAGCAAACTGGAATCACTAAAGTAGAAGTCTCAGATGAATTTTTAAATATGTATTTCAGGTTGTGTTACTCCAAGTACTAGCATACTGATCATGACTTGTGCTCTTATCCACCATGAAAGAAATGCTAAGTTGGAACAAAGTTTGGAATGCATACAAAAATACAAGTTAAAATTAGCATCGCTATCATAAACCATCACTCCCAATAAACAAATGAAGATGACAAGGCAATCATGTTTCCATTCCACCAGTTGATGGGCCATGCATAACTGACAAATTCATGAATATAGTTCAGCTTCATCATATTGATTGCTGTAAAATGTGCATGCTTCTTGAAAAGGTGGAAGAAGCCATAGCTAAAACTTGTCCAACTAAATGATTAATGCAGGTATTCGATGACTAGTTCATAAAGCACGCATTCCTTCACGCAATTAACTGTTTTAAATCTGTTTCCCTATGGCATATCTAAATATTTCTCTGTATAGACAAAGTTATCTAAGAACTTGAACCTTACATGTAGAGAAAACCAAAGTTGTCAGCAACAAGCAAAACACCTTTCTCTGAATTGATATCCATGCCATAAAGCATTCTCCAAGTGCTTGGACCCTGCAAAAGAGCCATATAAAGTTATTCATCAAAATTAATAATAAGAAATCAGTCTATTAATCAAATGTGACAAAGTTTTCTTCCTCTGCCTCTGCCTAATCAATCAACATGCATGCAGGGAACCTTTCATAAGTAAAGATGTCAGACAATGGCTTTTTAAAATACTGGATCATAACAAGAGAAGAGTTGAACTGAAGTTCACCATTCAAACCAAAGGCATCCACACACTAACAAATAGTGACAAACATATTCCAAGAGGACAACATTAAACTCCAGAAAAACAATATCACCATTAACAAAAACATATAGGGCGAGGGTTTTTCACTGTAACCATAGATACAATTTACGGAGGAATTTGCTACAATAAACTTACCATTTTGTCCTTGGGTTGAGAAAATAAGTCTTGGTTGCCAGGGTATTTTGATCTTTTCCATATGTACATTGGTCATTAAAAAATTGATCAAGGGTATGTTAGTCTTTTCTAATATTTTTGTACAGGGAAGAATTTCTTCTACCCTAGGGTCAACAAAATTTAGAACTGTTAACCAAGGGTGTTTTTTTGTCTATTCACAAACCTTAAAGCAATAAAAATGTTTTTAAAAATACATATTTGCTCTTAGAAAAGACAAAAAACAAGTTATGCATTTAGGGGAGTTTTAGTCCTTCCACAATAGTTTATTTGTTATTTTCAGGGTAATGAGGGTTGATTAGGTAATTTTACATTGCTTTTTTGTTTTTAAATCAGGAAAGTTGCTGGCAAGTTTTCATTACATGTAAGCTTGTGTGATGTCACTTGGTGGCCAAACCTGGCCTTCCACCTTTTCTTTGGAAGTGTCATCACATCCTCTTTCTCCTAGGGTGGTGCTTGACAACTAATGATGAACGGTTTGTCACGAATGGTTGTTTCTTTTTATTCTTCCTTTCCTCTCTTCCATAGAAAATGCATATATGTCCTCTTTTCTCTTCTTTCTTACGTTTTTTATTGTTTATTTTCATCCTTGTTCCTATTAGAAAAAAAAATTATTTTGTCAATTTAGTCTTTAAACACGAGACAAAGAGCTAGTGAGATACTAACATGCATTGCATGAATAGCAGATTAAGTCAAAATACCTGCCAGCCGTTAGGATTAAGGTTCATCAGAGATGATGACATTCCAGTCTCCAAATCAGTGCTACTAATTGTTCCATCAGAGGATGCAGCATATACCATACCATCATCTGTTGATTTAAACCTGAAGATACACGTGAAACTTGTTCTTTATACACCCCACACAACTAAAGGTGAATAAAAAGAAAACTAAGATTTCATGAATGAGAGTTCACCTCATGTTATTGACAATGCAAGTGTGTATGTTTTGATAAACCATCCTTTCATGCACTTTGTCAAAATCCCAAACTCCAACTTGTCCTTTCTTTTTCAACAGAGCCAGAAGAAGAAGAGAAAATGACAGAAAGGGGAAATAAATGAAGGAAAATGTAGGACAATTATAATGAAATAGTGCATCCTTATAAAAAAAACTTGTATCAACTACGATGCATAGCATGAGCCTAACCTTATCCCCAGATAAAAGGGTGTTATTTTTTGTAGGATGAAATTCCAAACATGTTATTCGCCTGCTGTGGTATCTGATAACTGCACAACAAACTTGATCCGGTATAACATATGCTGGCTTTATCTGTTTCACAACACACAAGGTGTGAAAAATCTGATGCCAAGATATGCAACAGCAGCTCAAAATCACCAAAAAATGTTGCTGCTCAAAGATCATGTTGAGTGATCCAATCAGGAACATACAAATTTCTCAAATACAAACTGAACACAATAGGGAATCTGGAAAAGGAAAATGAATTTTCCAGAATCAGTCTAACCAGATGAAATCATCACAAAAGAGCAGGTATGTACAAAATATTTTTGAAAAAATAAGTCGAACCATCATCAAGTTGCTGCATCACTAACTATTGCAAGACTAGAGCGCTCTCAGGAATGCTGGATTTTTCTAAACATGACATACACCACCATCACTGAGAAAAACCCCACCCTAAAAACAATAATTAAAAAAAAAAAAAAAAAACAGCACACGAGTGTATTAACACAAAGAAGACAACTAACTGGAAGGATTCTTGGTCTAATCTGGCGCTGTAAGACAAATTCCACTGTATTACGAGTATTTGTACGGGGTGCTGGGATTACACCATGCTCAATTGCCACTCTATGTGGGCATGTCATTGTAGTGTGGCCTGGACATTCACAGAAACATTATCAACACACCATTTTATACCATCAAATTTCAAATTGAGCAGTACCTAACATAGACAAAAAATATCATTGAATTAACATAAAACACAAATAATTCACAATTGATTATAAAAACAGATTTCAACAAAAATCCGTCATCAAAATAATAGAAAATTATTGACAAACCGAGTAGCATTGATCACAGTAGCATTTTCGCAAACAAGTTAGTTTAGTAAGCTAATTCCAGATTACTAGAAGAAAAATTGGCAAATGGTAATATGTCAGGACTTCCAAGAAAAGCAAACTTTAACAGCAAAAAATCATATGTAGGACTTGAATAGAAAAAATGCTTGCCAAAAGCACATACCTGGCATTTTGCAGAGAAAGCAAGGTTTCATAGGACAATCTATGTATGTTGCTCCTTTAAATCCCGCTTCATGTCCTGGTTTCTTACAAACCTAAACACCGCAAACCATCATTAAATCATTATTAAAAGAAAGGGAAAAAGGAACCCTTTAAGGGAAAGGAGCTTACTTTGCAAACTTTCTTGAGACTAATAGTGATGGGTTCTTTTCCTTTCCTTTTTAAACTTAAATCTTCTTCAATTCTCTCTACGTTTCCATTTTTGGTTGAATCCTCCTCTTCTGGTTCTGATTCTGATGGTGGACCCTCATTTTCTTCTTCCAACTCATTTTCATCGTCCGATGAAGAGCTTTGCTCGGAGTCAGTATCTCTCTCTATCAACACTTTCGGAAACGCCATTCTTCTTGTCCGAGGGGCCATTTTTGGTATTTCACATAAAATCAACGATAGCGATACGAGGGATGTTTTCAAGCAGTACAGGCGTAGGTGCGAAGGGATTTGATAATCTGAGAGTTGGAAAACCGACTTTTGATTGCCCGGGCCTGATTACCTCAATTATCCCTCGGCTAATATCATTTTTACTTCCTCAATTACTGATGCAAGAAGCGTCTTTCGATGGCGGGTGAGGGGGCACGTAACTGCTCATGAGGGTATTTGCGGTATTGAATGTTTGGTGTGTGGCGGGAGTTGACGTGGCTCATTATCAGCCTCTTGGCATTCACTCGTCGTTCGTCCGATCAAAACGGTCCGTTTAGTTTCGTGTGAGTTGTGGCTCGTCCATGTACTTTTTTAAAATACTTTTAAATTGAAAATGAATTTCTTCATATTTTTTATTTTTATCTCATACATGTACCTTTTATTTTTAGTATTAGTTTCTCAAATTATCCAACTAATATCAATTTATCATTCACAAATGAGAAAAAAAATCATAATATAAAAACAATTGTGCACTAGCTATAAAAAATGAGATATTATTAAGTACATATAAAATTGTACCTCATTTCTAAAATGTAAACTAGATAGGTGACATGATACGGATATTTTAATTATATAGTCAAGCAACCGTAAACAAAATAGATAACAACTTGAAAAATAAAAAATTAAATTCTAAAAACCAAAGATATTTAAAAATAAAGACTTGGACCTAGAGTTCCTTATATCTAAGAATCATATATATGTCAATGATGTCACATGATCATTTAATCTTTGATAAGTTAGTGTACCATATTTGTTCCAATAAAAAAAATTATTTTACCATAAACAAAACAAAAAAAAAGACTCACATCTATCCTTTTGTTAAGATTTGTATCTAAAAACATAAAATAGTCTCCCTTAATTAATCATAATTAATACATTTTGGGTTACATGCTCATGAACTTAAATTTCATAATAAAATAAATCTCTAAACATTGTCTAGTAGGTCAGAAAAAAAAAACTAAATTAAAAATATTTATTTCAAAATAAATTTTTAAAAATAAGATGATAAAAAAATTCTTCATGCTATTCATTAGATAAATCTAAAGAAAGAAAGTATCAAATTTTTCCCTTTATCAAATTAAATCAAGTCAAGATATCACACAATTAAAGTTTTCAAGCTCATGTTAATAATCTTCATCAAATCAAGTCAAGTCGTTGGGCTCGTATGAATAATCTTTGTCACAGGGCACTCGCATATAGATGATTGGCTTGCCTTCTAAGTACGTGTGAAATTTTTTTTATGAATATAGTTATAAAATTATAATTATAGTTTTCAAGAGTCAATATCTATTATTATGATTACTAGAAAAGCTAATGATATACAAAGGTCAAGGTGAGGATAAGACACAGTACCCTACACAAGGTATGTTGTATTGTTATCTAATTATATTTCTAGGTCAAATTTATATTTGTTGGTATTTTCTAAAATTCAAGATATATTTTTTCTTTGCGAGGGATTCTAAAAATTTAACCATTTTAAAACTCAAATTTAAGCATTGTTTTTTTTTTTTTTGTATCTTTAATACCTTAAGGCATGTACTACAGTGTAGCTTTACACCTTCAAATATTGAAGTCTACATCTAAATCCTAATACAACAAAATCATTAATAGATAGTTTTTGATATTTTAGCTAAATCTTAACAAATAATTACAAATTGATTACGATATGTTTTTTTACATTTTAAAACAACATATCCTAACAAATCTACCAATTGTATGATAGGCCCAATCCCTAAAATGATTTTAAAAATATCCAACAAGTTTTCAAATGAATATTTCAAAAATTTGTGAATTTCTAGCATATTACCTAATAATTTTGTATAATTTCTACGTCATGGACATGTGTCGTAAGTTTCAAACACAATATTATAAATACTTGATATTCTATGAGATTTCAAAAAAAAATCTAAAAAAATGTGAGGGCTATTTTAAACAAATTGTGAATTTATTGCATGTTTTTCTACCAAATTTGTTCAGTATTGGTACATAGAAAGATATGAACTCAATATAAAATATTTGATTTTCCTTGAAAATCCAATTAAAATAAATCTTATTTCAAACATGCAAAAAATATATTATATTCATGCATATGGCTAAATCCTAAAGTTTTCTAAGCATATTTTCATTCTAAAAAAGTAAAATCACCTAGTTTTCTTATGTTTTAAAATGCAAAAAAATATATATTATAACCAATTTATGATTATCTATTAGGATTTAGCCAAAATATAAAAATAATTTACCAATTATTTTGTTCGTTTGATAAATCAGGATTTAGATGTAGATATATTTGAGAGTGTAAAGTTACATTGTACAGCATACCCTCGGGTATTTAAGATATAAAAATTAAAAGCGATGCTAAAATTTGGACCTTAAAAATGTAAAGTTTTGACATGATACAATAGAAAATCTCACGAAAAGAGATTTACCTTAATCTTTAAAAAAGACCAACAAAAAAAATTGACCTAGAAAAAAAAATTAAACAACAATGCAAGTTATCTCATGTAAGGTGCAATAAGGTTATATATCTTCTTTTTTACCTAACAAATCCTCTTACCCATACTCTCATAAATTATATTGTTTTAAATTAATTTTTTAGCATTTTTTTTATCATTTTAATATGTTAATGTCAAAAATTATTTTTTAAAAACAAAAAACATCATTTTGATGAATTTTTGAACTAAAAATATTTTAAAAAGTAACCTCTACCACACTTCGAGTCCAAACACATCTATAATCAAAATCTTTTAACTATACCAAAAACTCTTTTTACACGCAATGCAAAAGATTAATTTGTATCATGACAAAGAGTATGTTAAAGTTCTTGTTTAAACCCATGATGCCAAGCAAAATGATGATACATCTCCAAAATATATTGCGTAAAAAAATTATTTTATTGTTTTTTTAGATTAAATTATACAATTTTAAATTATTATTTTTTGAATTAATATATAGAAAAAATACAACGTTTACAGAACAATGAGACGCTTAGAAACCCAAACATTCCATTCCAATTGGAAAAAAAAACTACCAAAACAAAAATTCCAACTGAAAAAACAAAACATCAACAAAAACAAAATTGACTATCTTACATTAAACACATGCATGAGTATGATATCAAATGGGTTGCACTGTATACCGTCTAATTTTCTGGCAATGCAGATCTGTTATTAATTGTTTGTAACATTACAATGGAGGGCAACGAGTATGGCCCATTGGAGGATTTGATTACAGATTTTTTGATTTCAGAGCTCTAAACTGGTATAATCATTCATCCAAAATTACGTATCGGAGCTGTATAAACTCGAAGCAGATAAAGACATTTAAACAAAACTTTTGGGCAAGGCCACAAGTCAATCAGCAAAATCATAAATTAACCAATATTTGCCATTTCGCTCCTCCAAAGTGTTACTTGCTGGTATCGTTCTGGCTAATACCTTACAAATTGTCGCTTTTCATCTCCATCACTTTGCCTTCCGTACGGATTGCTCTCATTGAAACCATTTCGGCTTCCTTTATGTGTCTTCTTCCTAAACTTGGAAGCATTGCTTTCCATATTTAGATTCACCTTTGGTGGAGAGGAAAAGCAAAATGACGCAGCAACAGCCTGCAAATACCCAACATTAGCCATTTCATTGCTTAAAAAAGAATATAAATTTTTGTGCTTGTAATCACCCTTCTAGAATATGAATGACAAGAATGGTACCTGCAGATCAAGTCGGTGGACATTAAAGATGTCCTTCATAGAATGTGAATTATAGGCCAATATGTAAGATCTATATGCATCTTTAGCTGACTTGTTCAAATAGTAGTTGTTGGCCACCAACTTCTCCTGAAACAATCCAGTAATTCTATTTAAGTTCTTTATAACTTTAGATATTGGGATGAAACATGCAACTGTGAAGTAGCACTGTACCAGCTGAGACTGAACATTTGCCAGCTTCTTCTGATCAAATTCATACTCCTTGACAGGGACTTTTGCTGCCTAGAAGAGACGTGGTAAGTTAAAGAGTACACAAAAGGCGATTACAAAAGCAACCAACTGCAATGATTAAATAAAACCAACTATTTATTGCACTAATGTGGTGCCCACATCATAAAATGGAAGAATTGAAGAACTGTATGATAAGCAGCTATGATGGAATCTCCTACATACCTTCAGATAACGCAAAAATTGTAGCTCTTCTGGAATCAGAAAAAGCAAGGCATTTCCTTTTGCACCTTCCCCTCGAGCTGTTCGACCAACCCTGTGGATGTATTCCTGAAAGGAGTAAATTCAGAGCACATGTTACTGAACATGCATGAACAAGAACATTGATATATTAACTGAAACATGTTAGCTACAAAGTATGAGCACCTTGGGTTCATCAGGAGGATCAAACTGCACAATCCAGTCCTACAAGCAGAAAAGGAAAGAGAGAGAATAAATATTAGCCTGACTTACAAGGAAATACAGCTTTCATGGTCTGAATAATAAATTACTCTTTTACACGAGGCCTTTAAGTGAGCAATTTACAAATTTTGAAGAGCAATCCTTTCTAAAATCCCCAAAACCCATGTCGAGCTCAAACAAATCCAAATGTCTTAATTAAAGGTAATTTTGCAAAAAAATCAAATACAAAAGTCAATCAATTAATCTACACCCACACAAAGAAAAGGAAACTTCCAGAGGGTGTCTTAATGGGAAGACGCCAGAGAGATATCAAAAGATGAAAAAATAATTTCTACAAATATTATTTCAATTTTCAACAGCAGTAACAAGCCTCCCCCAACAAAACAAACACAACCCACACGGGCTTCTTGAGGCATATATCCTACAAGAAAAACTTGGTCAACAAAGAATCATACCACAGCAGGAATATCAAGTCCACGAGCAGCAACATCAGTACAAAGCAAGATGCCTTTCTCTGCTTTGCAGAAATCAAAAAAGGTTGAGGTTCTTTTCTGTTGCTTTTGTTTTCCATGGATATCAAAGCATTCCACCTGAATGTATCTTAGAAGGTCAGCATGAAACTTGACCGAGTTACATGAAGAGAAGAAGACCATCACTTTCTTTGACAAATTTCTCTTTAAAAAGGAGTACAAAAGGACAAATCTCTTGGCACTTGGAACTACACAATAGCCTTGCTCCAGACCTTCATTTGTGACCTACAATAGAAGACATCTTGTTAGGTTTAAAGCAGGGAACTTGTGCTTGCTTATACATATGTTTATATGTATGAAAACAATCAGAGACTTAGAAGCAACAACATATCTACCTTCGTCCTACCATCATCCACATCAATATATACAGGAGTTGTCTGAAATGACAACCGAGCAAGGTCCTCCACCTGAGATGGAAATCCAATGTCAGTTGAATCAACCAGAAAACAAAATACTGAATTTCAATTTCAGTATAAAGAAAATGAAGAGAAAAAAAGCTGGAATTGTGTTGGACTTAATCATTGAAATTCTGATTAAAGAGAAAAATTGGAAAATCATGATTAGACTGGGCCAACATCAAAATGTGATGGCTTGGGAAAGATACCTTTTTAGTTTGAGTAGCTGAGAATAAAGCAGTTTGCCTAGCCTGCACATTGATTAGTGAACTCATCAGCTAAAAAGCATTAGATATTGCCAAAAAGAAATCTATATTGTCATTGCAACCACAAACAGGAGCATTGCTCAGTGAACACAACCATGTCACAGAATCAAATCATACATAAGCATATGAACTCAATTTTTAGCTAAGGACATATAATTAAGAAAACATTTATTCTGTTAAGTTGGCATTGAAAAAACAAGACGTTCATGAGACATATTTAATGCAAATACACCAAATACTATAGGAGCAGCATAGCAACTTACTTCAAAGTGCTGCTACTAATTCTGTATGGAAAGCACAGAGTGGAACAGTATAGTTAACATACAATGTTTTTGAAAGTAGATTTTATCTAAAGATGTAGATTATGAACATATTTTTTTTACTTTTGAATTAAAAATCATACATGATTACCAACATAATTACCAAAACATAATTTACCTTTGGTAGAAGCTTGATAATTTGCTTCATTTCTTCCTCAAAGTTTGCCTCCAATATCCTGTCTGCTTCATCAATCACGAGGCACTGCGAGTTTGAAAGGTTATTTAAGAGTTATGAAACGCTTCTATACCTCAACCAACTAATTTTACTACAGGGTGGGACATTTGTTGATAAGATTTCTACACAAGTCTTATACTGGCAATTACTATACAGCTAATATAGCCATAAGCTATTCAAACCATGGTATCGGTTTGAAAGTAAAACAAGTAAATCATCACCAATAACAAAGTTAAAGCTTTATATACCTTTAAATTCTTATAGATAAATCCCTTTGTATTTTGAAGATGATCAAGAAGTCGACCAGGGGTTGCCACTAGTAAATTTACCCCTTTAACAAGGCGTTCCGCTTCTCCTCTTCTTGCTGCACCACCAATAACCAAGCCAAGAGTCTGAGAGTGATACTTGAGAAGGTCTTTTGCCACAGCATGTGTCTGCAGGTTTAAATGTTGAATTGATCAAAAGAAAACAAGTAAATTATCCAGAGCAACAAAATCTTCACTTTTCCAAACACATTTTTTTTCCTCCTTTGAATCTTTGGCAAGATGAGACCAAATTATGGCATAATACCAATATAAAGTCACATCACTTTCCTCCTAAACCAAAAGAAGGAAATTCATATTGCAAAACTCATTGAAGCAGGGTCCATCAGATATGTGATGCACTCTGCCAACTAATTTACAATCCAAATAAAAGATGGTAATCTTATCGTTTGCATTAGCTCAACAATCAATTAAAGTTTATCAGCAAGCATATAATGTATAGGAAAGAGATTGACATGAAGAGAAAAGAAGGCAACAACTTCTAGTCCATAAATAATCCTAGCTCGCAGATAATTTCTACAGGCGTCCTAATTGAAGATTTATAACATGGAAAGAAGCCAGGTTTGACTAATACTATCTTAAAGGGAACATCTGCGGTACAAGGATTATATGCATTTCTTTACCTGTATTGCAAGTTCTCTTGTTGGGCAAATAACAACTACACCCGTTCCATTGCGAGGAGCAAAATGAACATTATGTAATAATTCTATCGCTGGTATTAGAAATGCAAGAGTTTTCCCAGAACCTGTCCTTGCAGCACCAAGAACATCTTTTCCTACTAGGAGTGGTGGGACTGCCCTGGCTTGAATCTGTATTTGCAATGATACATCAGATATAAGGAACTTTTTATGCACGAATAGGACAGAGTATGCAGGCATCCTACATTGTAGGAAATTACAGTGGACATTATATCCTTCCTCTAGGCAGAGAGCTAGAGTATCCTTATTTATAGAAGTCCCATCTAGACAGAAACATTGCAAAGCTAGAAAAAATCTCAGAGAATTTGGAAAGCTTGAAATTCTAATAAAAAATATTATGTAACGACATAAGCAGAAGCAAAACCAATTATTAGTATGAGGCTGTTCCTCAGCAAACTTAATAAGAAAGCAATGTACCTGAGTCAAATTCTCAAATCCCATCTCTTGAATAGACTTATGAGTGGCCTCGGATAATCCCAGAGAGTCAAATGATTCTGTACTCATAATCCCACCACCACTTTTCACCTTCTTCACCGTCTCTTTCTCTTGCTCCTCCTCTTCCTCTTCGCTTTCCTTCTTACTCTTCTTATTTTTCTTTTTCTTCTTATCTTTTACCTCCTCGACATCCCTATCCTCCTCCTCCAGCTCCTTCGCTTCTCCTCCTTCGATTTCATTGAAATTTTTCTCTTGTACTTCTTTTTTTGCTCTGTTTCGCTTACGTTTCCTCTTCTTCATCTCTTCCTCCTCTGCTGATCGATTGTGCTTCTGTTCTGCCATGGCGGCCACTGATTTCTGATTCTAGCTAGCTAGGGTTTTGTCTAGGGAATTAGGAAGACGAGCGAGCATGGGGTTTATGGAATTTAGCGTCTACAACTAAACCCTTCAAAAGCGAGCTCAATAGGGGCTAATAATAATGGACTGGCGTATTGGGTTCATAGGTTTGGGCTTGGATTTGGGCTATGTTGTTTTTGGGTCCATTTTCCCTTATTACATCATTATCCGAAAATTATTTGAGGGAAAAATAATTACTTTTTACGGTATATTTTTTACAAAATAATTTATCAGAATTATGTGAAGAAAAGTGATAAAATCGACCCTTTTTCTAATATCTCCATGAGTTTTCAATTAAATCGTATCATAACCCATTTAAAGAACTTAAATCAATTAATTTTAAATTATGGGTTAACTTTTAAAAAACAATTATGACTCCCAAAGCATGGAAAGAAAATGTATTTATTTAAATGTGATCAACTGTTTTAGAAATGTGATTAAAATTATTTTCAATTATAAATACACCAAAATAAATTTATTTTTTATTTTTAAATATCAACGCATATAAATAATTATAACATCAATGCAAAATTGATATAAAACTCGAATAAAAGCTCAAATAAATAAAAGTAGAGTACCGCAACAAAGGCAGTGTGGTGACTTCATAATCTTTTCGATCGGTCACATCTCATAATATGGGAGAACAAACCTTTTATTTATTTAATAACAATTAGTATTTTATCATACAGTGCCATGAATCATACAATGGCATTGAATACAAGGATTATGCTTGCTCCACAACACGCACGGGTGCTAGATGGATATTCGACAAGCCATACTGGAGCGCTGGGCTTCCGAGCTGAAGCTTAACAAACGGGGTGAAAGATATTTTTTTTTTAATGACTGGGGTGTTCGGGCCAGTTTACATGCACTACAATTAATCTCCGGGTTCACTGAACATCTTACAAGCCCAGTGAACATGTAAGGCACCGTGGGGTGACAGACGTGTATGGTAGGACTTGAACCCTGGTGTAGAGTAAGGAAACAAGTCACTTCAACCGCTAAGCCAAGACCCAACTTGCGAGTGAAGATATCTTTGATTTGTAAGAAATCAATCATAGAGCAAGTCAACAAAAGTCAACTCTACTGTTTTATTGGTTCAATCAGTTCCTAGAAATACAAAGAAACAAAGAACAGATGAAGAAAAATGGATTTCAGTATACATAAGCAGAATCGAAGGTGAGGTTACTGGTATCCCTCTTCTCTTATTTATAATGAAAATACGAAGTGTTACAAAATAGGGTTTCCCCATTTGATTACAACTTCCTCCCTCTTCTATAATCTAAATAGGAAAATACTTAAAATTTAAACTAGAACTTTGATCATACAATATGATCTTATTTAGGAAAACACAATAATTAAAAAATAGTAAAATCCTGACATTAATTGCAGGATTGGAATCAATCTTTAGTCTTCATTCTTCAACATGATTTACAGAAATGGGATTCATATGAACACCACAAGAAATCTAAATAGCATTTGCTGTTATGAACGACTTCGTCCACCATAGCGTCTCTGCCTCTTTTGATAGGAAGCTAAGGCCTCTATAAACTCAGCTTTTCCAAAGTCAGGCCAGAGCGCTTCTGCAAAGAAAAGCTCAGTGTAGGCCAGTTGCCACAGTAAGAAATTGCTGATCCTTTGTTCTCCGCTGGTTCTTATCAGTAAATCAGGGCAGGGATACTGGGCGCAATTTGTTTCCAGCTCCTGTTCAAGCAGGCTTTCATCGATGTCTTCCATTTGAACAACGCCATCCTTCACCTTTTGAGCAATGTTTCTGCATGCTTGTACAACATCATATTTCCCACTGTAGCTGACTGCCACGATGAGGTGGAGTCTGGAGTTGTCTCTCGTCTTCTCCTCTACAACCCTAAGCAGTTTTTTTAGAGACTCCGGGAGCCTGGAGGAGTCTCCGATTGTAGAGACTCGAATACCCTTCCTGTAAGTAGACGATGATATATAAATCAATGTTCGTGTTATTTTCAGATGGCTTTCTGTGGCGTTTCTACGGCAGTGATGGTATAAATATGAGATAATATTTCACTGGCTATTATTCATTTGATCACTCCTCTAACATCTCGATTCAAATTCACACATTCATCATATCGCCTACTTTTGTCAATCAGAAAGGATCTACGATTAGGTTGACACTAAGACATGCTGTTGATCATGTAAAGGAAGCTTTTTTTTGGAGCAAAACGTTCATCCAGACTATCTTTGGATAGAAAGTCCAGATTTATAAAAGGGATATATTCTAAATGAACTAGACTTGATGAAAATCTCACACGCAAAAGCAACTTCGTCTGCCATGAATTACTTGAGCATTTGAAGAAAGGGTTTCAGTCCATTAAATGATTGGACTCCTGGAAACCAAGTTACTATTTGGACAAAAAAGAGCAAAAAGAAATTGCCAACCTGAAACATCACAGTAGGCTGCTAATTCAACTCTAATTATAGAAACTTTCCTTTTAAATCAGCGAGCGCAGCTTGAAAATAAAAGCCCAGAAAGCTGGATTAGGATTTATCAATAAGATTTCTCATCAACACCATCATCTTGTTTCGGCACAATAAAAATGACCCACAGGTTCAACTTTTGATAATTTTCCTGTAATTTCCTGGTGTTAAAACTGAAGAGCCTAATTGCCACTGCATACCTACAGATTTCCCTTATTGATGCAAGAACATGAAGACACTGGATAGATGATAAGACAAAAGGACTAGCAGACAGAGAGCTACCTCATAAAGTTATCCAACTCGGACCGCAGCATCTTTTCAAATAAACTAATCAAGAAAACAACCTCCACCTGCACTAAAATAAGTCGATCCACAACCCCAACCATAATCAAAGTGTTTGTAGAAAAAATGAACTTCAAGAATTTATGAGTCGATCATTACTAAAATACTTGCAAAATTAAAGAAAGGAGAAGGGAGAGAAGGCTGCTGACCTTAGGCCTGGTCCAATTATCATAAGAAAAGGCAAAAACAGTGAGAACTCTAATCCCCCACTCACAACACAGCTCTACAAGCTCCCTGAGTGACCGTCCACCCGCTTCATGCCCAGCGGATGCTTCTAAAAAACCACGCTGCCTCGCCCACCTCGCATTGCCATCCATTATCACTGCCACGTGCCGGGGCATCACCTCCCTCCGCAGACCCTCCGGCAATGGCGCCACCCCCCCTCCTATATCCTCGTCGTCATTGAGAGCCAAGTCATGCTTGACCGCGAGAAGTAAAGGAGGGAACCTGTGCGTTTGGTCTCTTCTGCTTCGAAAGAGAAAGTGGTTAGCTTTTTGAGGCGTTGGAATATAGTTGTTGTAAATTGGCGGTGGAAAATTCAAGGATTGCATCATCCGTTTTAAGTTGAGCAATTAGCAGCAGTGTTTAAGCAGCGCTGCGCTTACGTTACTCAATAAACCTGCTTGCGTGTGCTGGTTTCTATGACCGGTGGTTGCTTGTAACTTGTAAGTAGATATCAGTGAGCATCCACATGCTATAAAACGAAACCCAGACACTTCCCGGCCACTAGCTCTAGATTGCTTTGCCAACGTGAAATTAATGGATCGCTTATCCCTTTTTGTCTTTTCTTCAAATTATTTGAATGCCACCTTTTCGTTTAGGTTTGTCAGAGCTCGATTCATCAGAACTACATGCGGTAAAAATACTAGATCCAAAGATTAAAAAAAAATCTAAAAATCTGCAAATAATACCATGAAAATAATTAATCATTGTTAAATATTTACTCCTGCAAAGAAAAGTTATTAAAAAAAAATACTTGTATACTCTTCAACTTGATGGTGATATATGCAGCTAGAAAGAAACATAATATAGTCTTTTTTTTTTAATTTACTCTAATGGACCGACCCTTAAATAAGTCTAAACTAGTAGTCAACTAATATACATTCAATAATAAAATAAATCCCTAAACAACATATAATAAATCTCTAAACAATATATAAATGCAAGAGGTCTTATATTTAATGCCATGATCATAAACAAAAATAGATCATGGTATTAAAAAGGTTATGATGCCTGTCGTTTAAGGGGGGGGAAAAGAACTATCTTTAAGTAGTGATTTTTTTTATTATTATTATTTTGAGTGCGATGTGTGTTTTATGTTTTCCCTCATCTCGTGGGTAGATCAGGGATGAGGCTGACTTTGAAATTTCAACGTGGGCTACTGTGCATAAGCACACTATCTTTAAGTAGGGTTGGCTGTATGAAATTTCAACGTGGGCTACTGCATAAGGACACAATCAGTAGGGTCGGCTGGGTTGGCTGATGGTTGATTTGTTTCTGATGTGTTTTAAAGGATATTTTTGAGAAAAAAAATGTATTTTTTTATTTTTAAATTATTTTTATATATTAATATTAAAAATATTTTTTTAAAAAATAAATAAATAAATATATATATATATATTATTTTAATATATTTTAAACAAAAAATATTTTAAAAAATAAACTGAATTATATTCTCAAACCGGCAAAAAATTGAAGTGGGGATTGGCATCTACGGCTAGACAATTAATATGAGGTGCTGGACAATAGGGTAATTAATTTGAATCTTTTATTTTTTTCAACTATATTGAACGACTTTCCAACCTTTAGATTTATATATTTTATGAGTGTACTCAAAGTTTTTCACCTACTGATTAATGCAATAAAAATGATACCAAAATTACAATAATAAAATTGATTGCAAGTAAAGTCAAAACTCTTTTAAAGTGCTCTTCACGTGTACAAATCTTTTTTTTATTAGCACCGAGTGTCCAAACCGCTGGACTTGACTAATCTCGGGGGTGCACAAAACTTCGACAAGCAGGTTTCTCAGAAGTACATCACGGGTAATTCATGGGTTTCGTTCAAGTCCGATGATCTTAAGGAATTGTTTGCACTAAACAGGACTCGAACCTGGAAATGAGGAAAAAACACACTCCTCCGTCCCAGACCTTATACTACCAGGCCAACCTCTTAGGATTACGTGTAAGAATCCTTATATCTAGATATTGTTTTGGATGAAAAGATGTTCAAATCACCTCAAAAACTTTAATTTTTTGAGATCTTAACTTGTTTTGATTTGATGAAGGACTTGATAAAAATTACTCGTACAGACCTGAAATCTTTTAAATGTGTGATATCTTAGCTCGATTTGATGAATGACTTAACTTGATTTGATGTAGAATATTCACTTGAGATCAAAAGCTTTATTCATGTGATATCGTAATTTGATTTGATTTGATGAAGAAAATAACTTCGATTATTTGTTTCCTTTAAATTGATTTGACAGGGAAAAGAACTCTCTGGTACCTATCATTGGTCTTTAGATTTTATTTACTGTCTTTAGTCTGCTTTATCTTGTTGTCGTGAGCTTGAATATTTGTTCTCAAAGTTTTTAATATGATGGTTTTGATTTATATTTATAAATAATCCAAGTGCAATTGACCTCGAATAGAGGATATTTTAGAGAAAAAATGATATAAAAATTACTTAAATACTCTTAACCTGATAGATATTAAAGTAAGAGCCATAAATATATCTGGATTGAGTTTTTAATTTAATTTATTTTTTGCTCAAACCCAATAAATTTAATCAAGTCCACACCCAATAGATTTAATTGTTAAAATTATAATTTCTACAAATGTCCTAATTTCTACAAGTTTTTTTTAGTATACAGGGTAATTTTGGATTTTAAAACCTTTTTTGTCTTCTATACTGGACGATTTTCAAGGCAAAGTGTAATTAATTTTAATGCTTGGGGAGTAATTATTTCAATTATAGAGACACTGGTTTTGGAGTTTCCTTTTGTTATTTATTCATTTTTATTTTTTGACTAAATATTTTTCTTTCAATTTTTTTTATTAATAACTTTTAGATTTTATGTATTTTTCAGGATTCAAGAATCTGGTAGCTTATTAAAACACTTCTTGGGCGGTGAACTTTGATATTTTAGGCAAAGGTTTTTAAAAAACCTACCAGGTGTTGTTAAAAAAAGAACAATATACGTTGTGCATGATATGTATCCAACTTTTTTTTATTTATTTTCATTGTCCAAAATAATATGTATTGTGCATGAATAGAGATTTGGTATTCTGCTAAGAACACTTTCTTGGCTTCAAAGGGTCAAACTTGGAATTTACTTAGTTTGGGAAATGCGTGGCATCACTGACTTGTCTAGTTTGGGAGAGAACAAAGAAGTTATTCTTACATTTAAATATTTCTCATATGTTAAAAGGTTAATCTTCACTACCTAAGACTTGCTTTTATTTATCATGAGTTTTATCATCATATAGGAAAAGAATTCTAATTATGATTTCATTTTTGGTTTGATTATAAAGCACTTGTATCAAACCCTCATTTGTCACGGCTCTGTTGTTAAAATCTCGAGTATGATTTTACAAGTCAACTCATTAAATCTTGTCAACTCATGTAGAAAAATTGATTTTGATCAAAATCAATCAAACTCGTAAAATCAGACGAGACCAGTCTGGTTTTACGATCCCAAAATTCATCCCGCGATTTGCCTACACTCTACAGCTCTAGCCCCTGTCCCGCCTACCCCTCAAGGCTACCCCCCCCGCTCCCCTTCCTTTCTCTCTCCCTAGGGTGGGGCTAGCCTAAGGCTACCCTGCCCCCTCTCCTATTTTAAAATAAAATAAAATAAACAGGCCCCCCACCCTTATTTTAAAATAAAAAACTAAAAAAATCAGTATTTTTGAAATGCTAATATAATGATATAATTGTTATGTATTTTTATTTTTTTTAAATCATGTATAAATATTAACTAATAAAATTTTATAGCCATAATTATATTATATTGTATTCAAAAATATTTTACTTACGATTTTACAATTTTTCTGCCTACACTATTTTAGTTGATTTTACGATTTTTGTACGGTAAATTTTAAGTACAATTTTATAATTTTACGATTCTGTTTTTACAATCCGAGTTCAAAAAAAAACTTCTGCTTCATGTCAAAATCGCAATTTTAATAACCATGGTGACATGAGTACAAATCTATTGCAGATCTAAAATTTGATAAATGTAGGAAGCAAAAGGAGTCTCATGATATAAAAATACCTTTTGAGGATATATTTTATCATACAAGTCAACTAAGAAAGTCTATAAGAGTAGAAAATACATTCACTCTCTTAGACATTAGAGCAAGTCCAATGGTAAGAACCATTTTTAAGAGCCAAATCATAGAAATGGTTTTTTGAATAGTGTATAAATGACTTTTGAGTGAATATGCTCTTTAATAGTAAGAGTCATTTTGGATAGTCATTTTTTTATCTTATTTTAAATAAAATTTAATTATTTTGTATATAGTTTAATTATACAATTAATATAAGTAAGTTATATAATTAAATAATTGCTTTTGAAAACTCTCAAACAATAAAATTATTTTTTTAATTATATTTAAATGAAAAAAATAAATTTAAATATAATTTAAAAAAAAAACACAATATTTGAAATTTGAAATTTAAGCTACTTATTGTATGTTTTTCAAGTAATTCTATGTTTTTTTATGGTTGTTGTATTTGAAATTAATTAATATTATTTATTGTCTTTGAGTGTTAGAAAAACTTAACAAAATAAAATGAACACATTAACAAATAACCAATAAATTCAAACATAATTAATTAAAATTCATTCAATTATGAATAATTGAATCAAATTAATCACAAATTAATACCCCTATTTTTTATGCTAAATATTATATTATAATTATTATATATAATAATTATTGTAATATAATAATAATTAGTATAAAAACCCACCCCTCGTTTGTTCCCCTTCATTTTAATCACAAATTTTTAAAAAAACTACCCATCTTTCTCTTCTCCAAATTATTGTAATATAATAAGAATTGTTGTTGTTGTGTTTTGTTGTTGATCCTTGCAACAGTACGATTTCAATGGTAATATTTTAGTTTTGGCTCTCCTGTGCAAATTTGTAGGAATGTCTCCGGAAGATGAGAAAGTCATTTTGACTTTGTTTGCACTGATGCCTCTCCCCGTTGGATTTGCCCTTAATTGGGTACTTGAAGATTATAAGGACTTAAAACTTGTTGCCTATTTGAGTCTTTGACTTTGTAAATTTCTATTTCCTCACAATAAGAATTTCATTTGATGTGGCATATTAAAGGTCACTTCATGAATGAAGACAAGTTTCACTTATAGTCTTGTTACTTATATTTTAACGTCCATACATGGAGGTCTATTTTAGACTATTAACTTGTTTAACGAAAGTCCTTGTTTTAACATAATATGTATAAATGTCAAGAGGCTACTTGTAAAATTTTATCTCAATTTAATGGTCGGGTTAAGAGATATGACTAATAATATAAAATTATTCATTATTTAAAAAACACTATTTAGGCGAAACAAAGTCGGAATGTTCTAACCAAAATTTGGGTGAAATTTTCAGAACGAACGAAATTTTAAGTGAGATAAAAACTGCATTATTTACAAAATGTTTCAGCTGAAACAAAACAAAATTAACAACAATGTAGAAAAAACAGGGTCATCAAACCAGAGAGAAAGTATTTATGAGACGAGTCGAGGTTTGACTAATAAAACCAGAGAGAAAGTATTTAGTGGGTGCGTGTCAATCCTTTTATGAATGGGCAACCCCTCCTACCAAATGAACTACAATCCTGCCAGCAAAGTCGATAGCACCGGAGCCTAACAACTGATTTGAACCAGGAGACAGCCAACAATTCGATGACCAAACCCAATGAACCACAACTGGGTACACAAATCCAGAAAGGAAAAATGAGAAAACAAGATAAGCACTGAATTGGGTTCTTTCGGCTCTGGAGCCGCTGGTAATTCCAGCATCCGCTATAGCAAAAGCCCATTGGTAGAGAAAGTTACTAAAGTCGTATGATTTATTGAGAAAATATTTGGGAGCAAAGAAGGTTGCAACTATGAAAGGGTTAGAATTAGTTCCATCGCCAAATGCTCCCAACAACAGCATCAACAAGATTTGCAAGCATTCTTGGCCCTGACAGAGCCAGCACATACCACGGAGAAGCCAAGTTGCATCACAAAGACTACTTGCGGATAGATAGCATGTTGAATGATAGCTACTATGGTGGCCAGTTTTTTTCATTTCTCTTGTTATTTTCTGGCAGGACCATTTGGGGTGGATTGCTGACTGGCTGCTCTGCGGAATGGATAAGGCCTATTTGATTCAGCTGGAGAAATGTAGATTTATATGACACGTACGCTGCAAATCCATTGAAGTGAAAGACGTGGTATGACTTTCAATTGCATAAACTCTATTCAAGCTATTCTGGTAACTCCTCATCTCCTTAGTTATAAACAAGTTGTCTAGACTTCGATTTTTAATAGTAATCTACTACTTAATTACCCGCACTATGTTACGGGCTGAGCAAATATTTTTTATAATTATTGAGATTGAAATAATTAATAGATTTTGTTAGTTTAAAAATAAAATATAACATTTATACATGCAAGGTTTGAATGTATAATAAAACACATCAACACATCCTATTATAACAACAACAACAACATCGAAGTCTTAACATAAGAAAATATCATTACTATTATTGCTAAAAAAAAATTATTCTGAGGAAGAAAACTCAACGTTAATAAAAGAGAGAAAAACTAAAATTATTATTATTATTATATTATTATTATTATTACGTAAATAATGGGAAAATAAATTCAATAAAAGAAGGAAAAAGCCCAAAAACTTTAACAAAAGAGAAAACAAAATAAAAATAAAAATGAATAAAAATAAAAATTATGAGCTAAAAAAATCATTTGATGTTAAAATAAAAAAACTAATAAAAAAACCAAAAGTAAAAACAAAGGAAAACAAATAAGAAATATTAATTTTCAAATGATGATAAACACAAACTAAAATTTAAGAACAACTTTTTTGGAAAAATACTATCTCAATAAAAGAGAAAATAATAAAAATTAAAAACCAAAACTAAAGGCACATATATATATATATAGATAAAAATAGGAACTATTTAAGAACTATAAAAAATTAAAATCAAGAATCAAAAGTATAAAGGCGGAAAACAAAACCAAATATATTATTAATTTCAATCAAATGAAAAAATTGAAAAAATCAAATAAAGTATAACATCTATACATGCAAGTTTTGATATAATGAAACACATCAACACACCTTATTATAACACGAATATCGAAGCCTTAACATCTAAATATATCATTGTTATTACTGCTAAAACAATAAAAATTATTAAATTACTCCGACTAAAAAATCAAAAACATAAAAAAGGAAGCAAGAAAAAAACTAAAATTATTATTCTTATTACGTTAATAATAGAAAAATTCATTCAAAGAAAAAATAGTCAATAACTTTAACAAAAAAAGTAAAATTATAAGCAAAAAGATTAAAAAAACAATTATATTCACGCTAAAAGATAAAAGAAACCCTACACTCCTTAACAAAGCAAGGTTGCTTTCCAGTGAGCCATAGGTCTTTTGGTTCATCTTTGTGTGCAAACATATATAAATATTATAAACATTGTGAACCAAACCGAACCGAAAATGAGCAGCACTATTGTAATCCATAGTAATTTATCTCACAAACTCACAAGCTACAGTACTACAGTAATTTATCTCACAAGCTACAGTAATTTATCTCAATAACTCATAAGCTACAGTAATTTATCTCACAAGATGCAGTATCCGAACCATGATATTGTATAATTGCTACAAGGCTTCTTATTTCTATGTTCTCAAGAGCCAAAATGCACGCACGGCGCACAATTGTAATTCTTGAGAAAACTGGTAATCGGAATTGACTGGAAAACAAAGAGAAAATCGAGTGTGCATTTGATTATAAGATTAAAAGTATTTTTTATATTTAAATATGCATCAAATCTATGCTTTTCGGATACTTTTATGATATAAAAGCACTCCAACTACAATACTAGTGTTCATCGACCATCTAGTAATGTAAAACTATTCTTACCCAAATAATACATTTGAGACTATGTACTTCAGCTTTCTTCTATACCATACAGTGATAAATATGCTTGCAGCCACTGCAATTGTGTATTTGTATTCAAATTCATATCTAAAATAGTGATTTTGAAGGGAATCAATAGTCTTTCTGGTAGCGACCATTATCCCCTGCTGGAACTCGGCTAGTGAGCGAAGGTCTCATTGTAACAATGGCAGATTCATTTGCTCCAGCTCTAAGAGCAGCACTGCCGGCTTCAAGGAACCTCCTCACTGCATCCTCGGCATATCTGTTGGCTTCACCCACTGTCATGCTTTTGCCAATATACGGGTAAGCATTCAGTACATGATCACCATTGAGCTGAGACGCAAGCTGGATCATCTCAACTTGAAACTCCGAGAGGCTCGCATCTTCTTTTGGTCCCCATGGCCTCAGTGATGTGGTCACGTCTGGCAGGGTTTCTGCAAACAGATTTCAGGATTAATTTTGAATCATATGGTGTATGATAGCACGCCAAGAATTCCAAATAATGTTTGTTCAAAAGAGTTTTCTGTATGAACCAACGGTTCCTGAAATCCCATGGTGGAGACGTGTCAACATATATCATATATGACATCTTCATTCTTGACATAAAAGGCTTAAATCCTAAATGGAACAGTTAGCCTAAATGCTTAAATCCTCAGTCTCCAACCTCCATTATTCCTACAGACATAAGAGTTCAGGAGGATCTGCTAAAAACAGATGAAGACAACAAAAGACTGCTCTCATATTTGCATGTCACTTGACTTTGCCTGTTAGAAAAATACCACCATGGATTTCATGGCGAGCAACTAGTTTGCAGATAAATAAGTTCCATCTCAGGACAAAGTGGGAATCCCATTAAACGTCGAAATACGCAAATCAAACAAAAGCAGTATAGCGCCAGGGATGAATGACCGTATCCTCCGTGAAGCGTCAAGCAATCAACTTAAGTACAGTAACGCTTCATTGACAACACGACAGAGTAACTTATTGAAGAACAGAACAGTACTGATTGTTTAAGGATAAGGATATCGAAACCAAACCTGGACAATCATCACGTGGAGTGTCACGAAGGTAAAAGTAATTCTCGAAACTACCAGCCCATGCATCCCTCCTTGTCAAGAAATTAGAGTTCAAGTTAAACAGTTTCTTCACTGTTGCTGGGATTGAAGAGTGCTCAAATTGTGAATCTGGTCTTGGCCCATCTGGCTCATGTATCACTGCAAATCAACAGCAATAATCACTTTTTCTTGTGAACAAAAAAACAAAAACAAAATCCTTAAAGATAAACACTAATAGCTACTAAATAAACAATAATAAAACAAAACAACAATAAAACACTCAACACCTACCAGTACCCTTGTCAATCCAAGGAGAGATCAAGAAGGTCGGGACCCGAATACCCAAGCGGTCAAACTGGAAATAATATGGGTCAGGCCCAATAATCCCATCCGGATTCGGTACCCCTTTGACGGGCGTAGGCACGTGATCGTAAAATCCACCATGCTCATCATAAGTAATCAGAAGCGCCATTTCTTTCCACTGCGGACTGCTCCTCAATATCTCATACACCTCCTTCACAAACCTCTGTCCTCTTGCCATGTCATGTGATGGGTGATCGTCATTGGCCGGGAATAACTCCACGTCAAAGTACCTCTGCTCCACCACCGCATAATTAGGTAACTTCCCTAGCTTCGCATGCAATTTGAATTTCAGTTCGTAGCTGTGAAACTTCAATAGGTGCTTTAATTTCCTCAGCGACTTGAAAAACAGGGTTGCGGGGATATTTTGGTAATAAATCCCAAAACTGAGGCCATTATCGTCAAGTGAGTCGAATATCGTTCTTTGAGGGAATCCATGGACAAGGTCTTTCCGCACGTTACTCATTGCTCCGTGTGAGGTCGCTGAGTGGACATAGAACCGGTTAGGTTGGGTTGACGCTGGAACCGACGCGAACCACCTGTCAAAAACGGCGAACTCATTCGCTAACCCAGTGTAAACCGGTAAAAGACTCGGTTTGAAGCCGCTCATGACGGTTTTGGACATGGTTTCACTCATGCCCTTCGCTTGCTGCACGAACCCGTTCATTGGAGCCGGGTTAGCGGAACTGTCGTTTGACCCGAATATCTGTTCTCGGATCGCCTGGAACGAGTGGCCCGGGTCCGAGTCGATGAAGACCGCATCGTCGGAGACGAAGACTTCGTCGGAGTTAGGGTCGGAAGCAGAGACTCGATTCGATTCGGAACCAGATAAGCCGTCGATGTCCGGTCGGGATGACTTGAGCCAGCCAAGAACGTGGTCAAAGGAGCGATTCTCCATGACGAGCACTACTAGGGTTTTGATGGGGCCTTTGATTTTGGATTTGTGTCTCTTGTGTAAATCATCAAATGCTAGGGAGTGAGAGGAGATTACTAAATAAAGAAAGAGCAGAAAGGTGAGTGATAGTCGACGAGAAGCCATTTCCGGTGAACTGTAACCGGTAAAGGAAAGTGCTTTCTAGGACAGGGAAGGGTGCATTTGGCTGAGAGGTATAATAATAATAATAATAATAATAATAATAATAATAATAATGGAGTACCCGACAAGAAGGTAGAGAGCGTTAATAATGAAGCAGAGGAGCTGAGGGTTGGTATATGGTATATGCCTTGAAAAAGAGAGTATAAAGAGAGATGAACGCGTTGACTTCACTTTAAAGTCTGATTACAGTTAGGGAAATGGGATTTTAATGATTAAATTTAAATTGATAGGCGATTTGCTTTAGATAACGGGTAGTAATTGTGTTTGGATTTTAGCAAACGGATAGAAAATAGTAAGCTGAGATAACGCCACGTAACATCACAGGACTTCACAGGCGATTTGGATAGTAATTGTGCTTACGTGTCACAATTGTTCTATAATTCTTGGATTAGGCGTTGGTGACAAGAATTTTCTTTTCAGCTTTTTCTTTGGCCAGTACTGAATCATTTTTTTAGTGATTCTGGGTGTGGTTGCACAATATTAACCAAAAAACTAAAAGTCATCGCACCTTTACTGTTCATTACCGTTCACGTACACCGAGATCCACTGTGGACTGGGGTGCGTGATCGGCTGCTTGGCGTTGGTCTTTGTAAGGTGACAGCGAGTGGATGACGTTGTTGATCAAGGGTGCAAAATGTTGCGTGAATTGCAAGTAAACAAAAAAAGAGAATTAGAGTTTCGCTTCAACTGATGTTTTTTAAATTTTATTTCTCTGCTTTTAAAGCTAACAGAGACCATGCGCTGCCTTAGCAGCTGCTTTTGAGGCAACGCATGGTCTCTGTTAGCTTTAAAAGCAGAGAAATAAAATTTAACGTGTTAACACACAAGCCTTAGCGCTGTTATTACTGTTAGATTTAAAAGCAGAGAACTTAAATTTAAAAGGCAGAGGTCCAGTAAAAACCCACACTGTTTAAAATAATAATAATAATAATAATAAAAAGAAACAAGGATGAGCCTCCATGCAGTGATGGTGGTCACGTTTAAAGAGGGTCACGACTCACGAGGAAACCTTTTGCTATCATCAATGCAAATTGTCATGACAAACGGCAAACAAATGAGAAAAAGGTTGTTTGAATTAGAAAATAGTAGAATAAACATACATATACAAGCACATAGAAGTAGAGAGGAGAGTTAAAATCCCCAGTGGTTTTGAAAGTATTGTCTTTCGATAATTTTTGTGATCTGACCTGCTTTGTGAGGAACGCTTATGCCATCAACTGACTGTGATGGCTACATTTATTATCTCCATGTTCTTGCAAATCATTTCTCCTAATCCCTTCCCTAATTTGTACGATGGACCACAAAATTTTACAATTTTTACTTTATACGTTATTGAATTTGAACAATTACTAACCTTTAATATATTATGAGTTTTAAATGATTAAGTGTGATCTTTACAAGTCCCCAAAAGTTAGTGATGGAGCAACTTTTTTTTAATTCTCTGCTCTTTAAAAAAATATTAAAATAATATCTTGAATATCATTATCAGTGGTGTTCTGTACAGAAAACAACATCTTATCCTTTAATCTCATTTATGTTTTTTTGTCTTTTGATGCATTTGGCGGCGAACGGCAGGCCTTGCCACCTGGAGATTAAAGACAGAATGAAATGGACGTCAGCTTCGGGGAACCGCAACTCACATCAACTAGACAGAGAACACAACTATGTTCAGGACACAAATTGCCGTAATTAGTTCTTTTCTTTTTCCTCAGAATTTTAGTTCCTCATATATTAGTCTTTCTTCGTTCTTTTTTTCATTTTCTTTCTCTCGGTTAAAGTTCTCTTTACCGTGTTTTCGACCTTTGTTTTCTGCATTGTTAATTTATTTTGTCATTTTTAATTGTTAATTCTTATATTCTATTGTTTATATCTTTGCTCTCGGTGTCATGGCGCTATCAATCCAAAGCATAAAAAATACAACTTCTACCAATCTTTACGTGGAAGAGTTTGTCGTGTTTGGATCCCAAGGCTCAATGGTCAAAATAGCGGTTTCAATTGTCTTTTCGTTGATGCCACGGTAAGCTTACATATGACACCCTTTCTTTATCATCTATTTTTCCATGTCTCTTGTATTTTGTTATACCATACCATAGCCTATTGAAAAATATCCATAAAATTTCAATTCAAAACACAAATTTCTACTTTTAATCATAAAATATTTATCGTATAAAAAATTATGTGCAGACTTTTAAACCCAAACTAATGTTTTTATACAAATGTATTTCATCGAACTTATATTCAATGTTATAGATTATTTAATTCCTCGAGACACTAACCTTTTTATTTATGTTCCACTGCTGTAAAACAAAAAATAAATCTATTAAATTTATTCTTGAAAACATTTTATTAACAACAATTAGGGGTTCCCGACATTATTACAATCCATTTACTATAATTATATATTCCATTTCATTTGACAAACGGAAAAAAATTGAACTTAAAAAAGTCCTTAAAATATATCTATTTCCTTTTAAAGACCTTTGTAACGAGCACAATAACTGGTCGAAATAGTTTTAAAAGTCATTAAATAATACCTATCTCCTACTTCAAGTCAAAAACTTAAACATTGAAAAAACTCCTTTAACATTTTACAACTACAAAAAAATCACCAATCTTTTGTATGGTTTGTTCTTCAATTCTATATGCATAATGTCTGCAATTTCATTAATAATAGATTTCACTTTCATACAACAGGGCAACGCAATTCAAGCCTCTGCTAAAGGCAAAAACATACAAATATTTGTTGCTTTAATTATTGAAGGTGATTATTATCAAATCTGTGGATTCTACACCTTTGAAAACAAATATACAAATTCTGTTGTTGCCCACGAAGCAGTCATTGATCTTAAGTCTGACACCAAAGTTACAAGAATTGATCCAATCACACCCCGATACTGGCGCCATTACTTTACATTCATCGACTTTGCACATCTATTAACTACAGGAAGACGATCGGAGTGCTTACAGTGTTTTATCACAAGCTTGCGTTCCTCATATGTTTTTATTGTTCTATTATATTTCTTTTCACCACTTGCGTTTTCCTTTACATTAGATGTACTTGGTCGATTAAAAGTCATTCAACCGATTGAACGAATTATGTTTTGAGGTCAAGATATGACAGACAAAAGAGAATTTATCATTGAAAATATAAGGTTTGTTATCTTAATCTCATAGATTTATCGTCTTAATATCTTATTTTTAACAACTCAAAATTTCATGCAAAGGCGAAGAGCTCAGGGTTACTCTTTGGGGTGATGTTGCAAAAGCCTTCAATAATTCTGATCTAAGCAATCAATCAAGTCCAGTAATAATTGTCTTTGTTGCCTTTCGAATTACTGAGTTCAAAGGTTTTCTTATCAACCATATCTCTTTAATTTTTAATTATTCAATCATTGATTGATCTTCATACCTTTATACATTTTCCACCTTATTAAACTCAATATGAAGTAACCCAAGTATATACACTCTTCTGTTGACTCCGGGAAACCAAATCTCTCCAAGCATTGTTGCTTTCTTATGGTATTTCAACCTGAAATCCAAGAAAATCTTCCCTATAAACATTAGTAAGCTTTCCATTTCTTTTTTATCTTTATAAAATATTTTTTTGACCTATTCATAACAAAAATCTTCAATGATAAGCTATAAGGATATTCCCGTTGAGGTGCATCAACTCCCTTCTACAACGAACACTGAAACCGTTGAACATCAACTTAAGGAGAATAGAAAGACAATCAAAGAGATCCTTTGTATGGATCCATACCAATACAAAGTATGACAACAATTATCTACACTTTTCTCTTCAAAATTAGCCTTCATTTCTTTTCCTGTCAACTATTCAATAATATATGTTTGTTTTGTTATTATTCCAAAAATGCAGAGCCAAAGATTTACATGCAAGGCCTTAATAGCTAACTATGATCTTAATCGAGGCTGGTGGTATCATAGCTGCCCAATATGCACAAAATCAATATCTGACAAAGGCACAGGTTTTAAATACATTGAACACAATGAAGTCACACCAATTCCATGGTCAACAAAAATTCAACATTACTTTTCATGCTCACACCTACATCATACATGTTTTCACATCATTTACATTGCGTCTCAAATTTAATTATCTCATTTCTTACATTTTCATAGGTTTAGAGTTGATTGTGTTGTAATCGACTGACACTAATGTGACAACATTTCGATGGTCGGAAAATCGCTGAAAACTTCTTTGGCTCCTCCGCCCATAGTTATGTCTATGATAAAGGGTTCATTGATTCCATTCCAACTCCTATGATAAACAAATTACAAAAGCCTAAAATTTTTCAGCTGCGATTTGTAACTTTTCACTCAATTATGAATCGTTGTGATATCATTGTTGCCAATGTTTTCAATGACATTATAGAAGTTGAATCTCCACAACAACATGTTGAACCGGACCTTCATGATATAAATGTTCCTTTAATGGAACAAGCTTCTACATCTTCCTCTCCAAAACCACTTTTGTTAGACCCAATAACCCCGAGCACCTATTCCACAATCTAGAGCTCACATTGCTACTCCTTCACAATCACAAACTAAGAAACATCCGCTATTTGAAAATGACACACCTCTACAAAGGTCACATGTTTCTTTCTCTCTTCATATCTTTTGCCTTTAAATTGCAATAATATCATTTATATATGTTTGCTTTGTTAATACTAAATACACAAAGTGTTGCTTTTTATAATTCACGGCTTCACAACAAATACTTGATTGAACCTCCAATTATGATCCCATTACTCGATCCGAGTGCATCAACAATGCCTAAAGAAGATGACCAACCAAATACTTCAGCTGAACCTCCGAAGTAATCCCATTATTCGATCCCAGTGCATGCAACAATGCCTAAGGAAGATCACCAACCAAAAAACGTCATCGCCCATCAAAATCACATGATGATTAGGTTAGTTTTAACTTCCTCTTCATTTATGCCATTTCAAAAACTATTTCTTGATCTTCATTGCCTTTTCATCTCACACACAAAGATATTATGCTATATACTTTTTCATGCAACATGGCACTTCAAATACACAAACCTTGCACTCTTGATTCTTACATCTATTGTAAATTTGGTGCAAACCAAGATGAAACTTTCTACATAAACAATATCAAGACAAAATATTTAGAATCCTAACATCAAATTCTTATACCGCAAAATCGGTTTCAGATTATCAATGTTGTTTTTAATGATAAACATCACAATCAATGTCTATAGCTTTTTCATTGGCGGGATCTTTTAAGGAGCATCGTCTCAGCTAATTTTTTCATACCTCCTTGCACTATTTCCAAGTCTCTATCCTCTCTTAAAAACAATGGTGTTTTTGCTTTGTAATGGCATCCTTTTGTTATGGTGACATAATATGTTCATATTATTATGCTTTCAACTCTTAAACTGGTTCGCTAATCTATTCACTATTTTGGATGTCAAATATAGACAATGTAATAGATTGGCCGATTTAATGATACAACTGTTTCATCACATAACATCTATACACTTTAGAAATTAATTTCATCTATTATATTTTTCCCAACAATCGGTTATATAATTGTCAAACCAATTAAAACACACCAACTAATCGATGCATTGCAATTTTGCAATCTATGAATTAAATAAATCGACACACAATTAAAACACAAACTACAATTAAATTATTCTACTACCCGGTTAAATAATGGTGACAATCAACCAAATCAATGCAAACAAGAAATAATCTATCTTTAATAAATTTGAGCGATTGCAATATTGCTATCAACCGATTAAATGCTTAATTACTATTAAAAAAACTCAACTATCAAAACGTTCAATTCAAAGAAACAAAAATTCATCTTTCATTCATTTTATTCATTGCAGATTTACATCCACCATTTAAATAACCGTCGAAACAGTTATAATGTACGCAACAATTAATCAATTATTGTTTTTCAATATCTAAATTACAATTCGCTCATCTTTCTATCCACCAGTTATTATCAAGGTACTTAAACTTATAACAATAATCAACTAATTCAATACATAAAAAAATATAATTTAAAAATATAATTTTCTATCAAACAACTGAAAAATTCAATTTGCTACATCAAAAGCTCGTACATAGCGCTGAGCTACCTAACTCAGTAGTTACTATCAAGGGAAGGGGTTTGCTAAATTCATTTTTAATATTACTTCCATGATCTCATGAATCAAATTCTAGAGGCTACCACTTAATTTTATTGTCTTTTTAAACTTTTTATCATGGTTTTTTATTATTATAAACAGTAAATGAAAATTACTTTGTTTTCTTTAAAGATATATTTTTTAAAAAAATAGTAAAGTGTATTGAAAATTTCTTATATATGATGTCGTGAGATGTCGTGACATTCAAGCAACATATAAAACGTTCTCTAATGCCCTAAATCTCTAAATCATTAGGTCATTAAATTCAATGAGTATCGGTTTTTCACTAGGCTTACATGTATATCATGGTTCTCGTGGTCCTCATCAATATACCAATAGTCATAGTTTTTCTTTCTTCCCTTCTCTTTTTCTCTTACTTGTATATGGTGGTTCAATGAGTATTTCATGATTTGACTCATGGATAACATAGGTAATTCATGTTTTTCTTATAACTACTTTTTACTTTTTGTTTTGTATGTTTTTTATAATTTAGATTTTGTTATTAAATTAGTTAAGAATTAATCTTCATGATTTTTTAATATTTGGTGATTTCGATCAAATGGCCATGACATGTGTTTTATAAGCTAACTAGGATTGTCATTGTTATTTTTTGTGTATTTTTGTTCCATATCATAATTTGATATTGTTTTTTATATATAAAAAAACAGATTTCATGAATTTTTTTTTTCAGTCACTTAACTGTGAAGTTATTTTAATCTCATAATCTGACTTATGGGGTTAGAAATTTGACCCGACTTATGTCAAATTATTTTCTTATTATTATAATTACTTTTTTTTCTAATCTTTTTAATCTCATGATTCAGCATTGTATGTGGGTGTTGCTTTCTCTTTTCTCCCTTTAAATTTTGCAAGTGACATGTAAGATTTCAAGGCAATATGTTTTCTCTATTTATTTTTTAATTTGTGCCCTTGCCTTGCCTTTTTGTAAGTTTTTATCTTTATTTTTCTTTTCAATTGCATCATTTAATCTTAAGCTCTCAGTTTTTTATCTTTCAATCTGTCCTTTTTTTTCTTACATCTAATTATTTTTAATTTTGTCCTCTAATCAGATTTTCTTATTTGTTTATTTTTGAAGATTTGGTCATCATCTTACGTTAGGAACCATTTCACCTAAAAGCTTAAGCTGGTAGGTGAGGTCCCATAATATGATTATATTATACTCTAACATATCCCCTCAAGTGAAAATCGTTTGGGCTTGAAACTTGCACAGACTCACATTGCCTTGTGCTTGATTTTTTTTATCAAATAGAATGGAGGTCGTAAGATTTGAACTCGTGATCGCTGGGTCAACAGGGCTCTGATATCATGTTAAGGAACCATTTCACCTAAAAGCTTAAGTTTGAAGGTGAGACCCCATAATATTATTATATTATACTCTAACATCTTCTCGGTGATTTCTTCTTTAATTATTTTTAATTTTGTCCTCTAATCAGATTTTCTTATTTGTTTATTTTTGAAGATTTGGTCATCATCTCCTTGGTGATTTCTTCTTTAATTATTCTGTGAAACTGATTTTTATTTTCACTCTAGAATTATTCATCCTCTAATTTGTTTTGTTTTTTTTCAAGTTCGATCATATTTTTTCAATTGTTATTTTTTTTAATAGTAATAAACAAGGCTTTGAGAATTAAACCCTACTGACCATGGCTGCCCAGCACCAAATGCAGAACTGTGGAATGGGTGTTCAGTAACAGGCAGCTTTCTTGTCTGCTCGAGATCATTTGCAGTCACAGTGTACAGCTTCCTCGATGATTAATCATTCCTTGAGAAATGCTGGCTCCGCCAGATCAAAATGACACGGGCAAGAGCTGCGGCTTTGCTCTCACATTCTCTCTGCAATCAGTGTCAGCCAGAATTCCAGCCCCAGCCTGGAGGTGAGCTCCCCATTCTCGACGTGAATTCACGTCCCTGTATGAATACTTGCATCATAACGAGCAGTGCAATGTCCATGTCGCCGGAAAATGAAATGCCTCCAAATCCACCACTACAGGGCCCACGTCTTCTCACTTCCAGCTGATCGATCAATTCCATGGCTTTCACCTGTAGCGTTGATCGTGAGAACAAAGAACAATCAACCCACTTGGAATCAAATTTCGTTCCAAGTTCAGATCATATCAGACCAGGTGCTTTCATGCCGAGTGAACTAACTTCGGAGCACAGATGTCCATGTTTATTGGCATAAACACAATTTTAAGAAAAGATTAAAAAAATGTTAGAATGGCTCATTAAACAGAGCGTTTCAGAAGCCGTATTGGATACTATTCACCCAATTGAGTATAAATTTTCTGGCACATTCGGTGCATGTAAATTAGCAGCAGCCGACCTTTCCCACATCATTCCTCCCAGTCAACAAGCATCATTAGTTATGCTCTATGGTCGTGCATTGTCCCCTGAATTGTGCAAATATAATTTACTTGGATCCACAAATTCTTCATCTTATTGCAAGAAAACATACCGTAAAATTTTTGGTCAGAAAAGAAGCCTCACCACAAGAAATTCCAATGCATTCAAATGAAAGAGAAATCTTCAAGGGATCTGACATGGTAGCAAATAGCTTGAGATATACACAGTAAATCTTAAATTCGAGTTAAAATGTATATTTTTTGTAAAAATTTGAGATAGTCAGAATTTTATTCACTTACTTAGACTCACAAAGAATATTTTCCGGAAGGGGTCGTTTGGTCATATGAAAAAAAAGAAGATAGGATGCCACAAACATGTCCATGTCTGGAGTGATGAGCAGCATATGGAAAAAGGTCATTGCCCTTAAATGGGTTTTAGAACAACCTTGAATCACCTTTTCCACATGATCAAACACAATCACATCATCGTTAAGGCCTAGATGGACATCAGGGAGATTTCTATCATCAGGTGGGGCACCGGAGGAAGACACCTTTTTCTTTTCTACACACCGCACTGTCATGTGAGAAGTAACCCACCCCTCAACCTAGTCAACGAAATAGTGCATCAACGTGTCGTTAACTTCAAATCTCATAAAATTAATTGAGATACCAAGTTAGTTTGAATATTCATATTAATTATAAAAAAAGATACTCACCTTTACAAAAAAAAAAATCAACATAATTCTAAGGCTGAATTAGAGAGGTTAATGAGAGAAAATATGAACTTGGTGAATAAAACCTTTGCGGACTATATACATATTCTTTGCAGCATAAAATTTCTCCAAAGAGAACACGACACAAAGTAGGATAATACATAAAGTAGGATAATTATCTTTGTTCAGGTTCATCAGACTAGGTTGAACCTATCAAAGGCAAACTTCAAAAGCACAAAGAAGCAAGAATCTTAATTAAACAAATATTGAGGAATGAAATTGGGGGAAATAAAATAAAAAAACAATGTAAAGCAAAAAAAATAACAGTTAAATATGATGAGGACTAGATTTGACATAAGAAAATAAATGAAATTGTATACTCAGGGATGGAATCAATTGAGAAAATAATTTTTTCAAAATAATAATTAAAAGAATAAGGACTAGATTTGACATATGAATTAGATAAAAACAAATGCCCGGGGTTAAAATTGAAGAAAAATAAATCAATCAAGAAGATGATTTTAACAAATAACATTTAAGAGAATAAAGACCAAATATCATTAAGAAAATTCAAAAAAATAAAGACAAAATTTGATTAAAAAAAATCAAGATAAATCAAATAGCTAGGGATGAAATTGAAAATAAAAACTAATCGGAAATAATAAATATAAATAAAACAATTGCAACTAAGAGAAGAATGACCAGGGGGTGTTTAGGAATGCTTTTTAAAAAAATTGAATTTTTTTTTTTTTATTTTTTACTTTAAATTATTTATTTTTTTGGATTTTTAGATCAATTTAATATGCTGATGTCAAAATTAATTTTTAAAAAATAAAAATAAAAACATCATTTTAATACACTTCTAAATAAAAAAACACTTTTAAAAACAATAATAATCATTCTCCCAAGCACTAAATCAAGAGAGAGAGAAAGAGAGAAGGCCAGTATAATTTTTTGCATGCCCAACATGTAATCCAAGGAAAAACGAGAAGGAAAAAAAACATTAAATCAAACCGAATCACTATACACACATCATCCAGAGAGAAAGAGGAAATGATGCAACAGTATCATGATTCAAACAACCAGAGTTAGTTATATGCGCCTTCGAAATGCAACGAAGTAGTTGATTCACTGATTCACCTATGCTTACAAGACACGTCAACAATGTTTTTTTGTACAAAAATAAAAATGTTCCCGGGGACTAAACAATAATAACAAAAATACCATTGTTAAATTACAATAAAACTCCTTAAGTCACGTTAAGAAATTTAAATGGCAAGACTAATTATACTATTCATTGAAATTTGAAAATAATATCTGAAATACATGTTTTTTCAAGTGCTCTTCAATATACCCTAAAAATTGTGTTTTGTCCTAAACGCTTTAGTCCTAAAATTTTGATTAGTTTAATTATACCCTAAAAATTGTGTTTATTTTATCTGAAATACATGTTTTCCACCACGGGGAAAAAAAGAAGCTTAAACTTTGCAGCTTTCCCTTCGTTATTGCAGGGGGAGATGAGAAGCAAAATCTTTTTACTAACTTCAAAAAATGTAATACAGCTATCGTAAAAGTAGTGACATAGTTTACATGCTACTATAAATCTGTACTGAAGTGGTCCTTTTCCTGTCGATATTTCTGTAAATGGCAACTCTCATTTTGGTTTATGCAATCCAGGTCTGCTATCTCTCTCTGCTTTTAGCAAGTCATTCACCTTAAGCTCAACGATATGTTTGCCGTGGCAATGACATCTGATTCTGAAAGAAAAATTAACGATGAGAACTTGTAGAAACAATGAGCTACCAAACCACCTTCTCATTAACGCAAAATCAACAGCTACGAACCTCGGAATAGGTGGAGTCCTCTGATAAACAGTGGCCAAATATGAAGTTGAAAGAGAGAAAATAAAAATAATCCTCGTGCTTGTCAATTATTTGCTTCACTGAAGACAATTCCGAAAGACTCGGACTCCCTGACCAAACACACGAGCTAGGTTGATAAGAATCCAATTGAATATTAGGGAGAAGAACATAAGCTAATAAAAATAAATAGCTTCTCTTTCTGAATCTGTACCTGCAAAGCAAATGTGATGTCTGCTTCATCTACTTTTAAGGTTACTCTCTTTAATTTAACATCACGAGACTGGCCTAGTTTAAGAAGCCCCTGCACAATGTTTTCAATATCATGTCATTGTTGGTGAATCTAATTATTCATTAAAAATGCTGTGCTTTAATTCCTGTACGCTACTCACACTTTTATATGAGCACGTGTATTGATTTTGCTTCACGTAAATAAAATACTCGGGAATGAACGAAAACTGGACACGAATTTTCAATCTGTACCTGGTCAGCTAGAACTCTGCACATGCTCAAAAATTCCAAAATCCCAACTGGTGGTATGATTGTTGATTTGCAGATCTCCATATAAGATTTATTTAGCTGTATCCATGTTACAAGTTCAATATCAGTGACAGCTTCTAGGTGTTCCTTAATTCATTATTTTAAGTGAAGGAAGCAAACCTCTCCTACAGTAGTATCCTTCTTTCCTCCACGGAAAAACTTCACGGCAGCACACAGTATCATCTGCAGTTCATATGTCATTAAACACTAGAATCTTGACGCTTGAACGATAGAACAGGTCTCCCAAAAAGAAGAGGAAATATAAAAGAGTTGCATTTTTTATACGAGAATCGAAAGGAACTATACTGTACAAAAGCGGGTACAGAATCATCATGTTAAATTCATATATATCATACAAGTAATATCTGCAAATCAATAATTACAAAGTTACTGGCCCAAACTTACTTGTTGATGCTGAGGGAGGGACTGTATCGTGTCCACTGTTGGTGACCTAAATGCTTTTGATAATGCAACAGCCATATGATCAATCCTCACCTATAACAAGTTCAGGGACACATTTAGCATGATTTTTTTTTTCAAGGAGGTAATTTCTTGATTTTATTTGGAACCATCAAGTCAATAGCATGATTAGACTGGAAAAGAACACAAAAGTCTAGTATTGACAGTATGAGATGACCTTGCCAAAAGTTAATAGCATGATTATGGAAATTAATGCTTGTAAACTAATAATATAGATCCAAAATGAAAACACTGATAGCGAGCACTTACGATGTCATTTTCAATTGTTATGATACAAGTTGGAGCAGTCTTTTGTTGAGACAATTCCTTATCAGAAGTTAGAATGCTCGTAGAATCTCTCAGTTCTGCTTCTAGAATCTCAATTGCACTCCTGAAAAGAAATAAAAAAAAAAAGAGTTATAATTTTTGCCACTTCAAAAGCCCCCAAAGCCCCAACTGGGAAAAGCTGGCAACTGCCACTGCAAAAAACCAGCATCTGTCATTTGCATGCATCAGAAATTTGAATTACGGTAAGCCTTATGCAAGGGAAGACTATTAAATGAATAATGAAAGAGGTAAGACAATGACCTGCAAACACAAAGGGCTTTACGCATGTCTCCGGATGCAGCTGCAACTTTCTGTTAGAAGTCAATTAAGGTTATTGATCAATTGTATAAAAGCAGATCAATTCATCAAAAAGTGCACCCAAAAAAAAGGGACTTACTCTGGCACAGAGTTCCAATGCTTGCGGGTGAAAAACAGTGTGTGGCACTGCCTGTTGATGCAGAGCAGCAGTTGTTACATGTCAGCAATATACCCACATAATTTCATAAACTATAAATTTATCAAGTATTGTTGTGAGTTACACAAACCAGACATACAAGGAAACGTGAAATATGAGGATGTAAATTACCATTAGCCTCTCCTGAAGTATTCTGAGGATTTGATCCTTGGAATAGGCCCTGAAAGTTATAACCATAGGTTTGCCTGCCACAGGAAAAAAATGCACATTTGAACCCATCATTAAGTACCAGACCCAAATTCATGAGTGAACAGAGCAACAATCATTGCTGAAATGAAAAATGCTAATAACTTAATTTCATGACACTGGATCAAGGATAAGCATCTGCAGGAGGATGTGGAAAAAACTCATTATATAAGATGTAATGGATGGGTTTGATGGTTATTTTGATCAACTTGAAGAAAGTAGCCATTGAACTCACAATTTAATGACTTGAGTCTCGGAAGAAAGCGATCTGCTAGGTCTATGGCATTTGCCACTCCTGCAAAAGCAAGGGTTAAAGAGTTAAGTTTGGTTTGAATTTGTTACGCCGACTTGAAACCCAAAAGACCGAGTGAATTATTTTTCATGAATATTACCTATCAATATGCATCTAGAAAATGGGAAAGTTGTAAGCATGAAAAGATCATAGAGTACAGCACAGTCCTTGGTTATTAAATAATCCAACTCATCAGCAATTATAAGCCTGCACAAGGGGAAATTTAGTCAGGTATAGTACAAGACATTATGCATCATAATGCATTAATCCAAATAGAATTTGCATACGTCATGGCCTATTTTACATGTCCATGCGGATAACTGAGACCATAATATTCTGTACACTTGACAGTGCATTGCACTACCCCATAACTGAGAAAAAGATGACACTCTAATTAGCCTATGTGTCGATTACATGATTCTTACATCATTTTGGAGCCCAATGACTTTGGTTGCTGCGAATACAAGTTCTGCAGATGTTTTAGAGGTGAGGTAGACCCATTAACTTTCTTCCCCGGCTGGTTTTTCTCCATCACCTGAGAAGACAAATCAGCTAATAAGCAAACTTGGTAGCATCTATATGCTACTATACTGCATTCAGTGGAAAGAATTGTCTGTCCATACCCTGTTGAAAATCTCAGATGTTTTTGTTAATGAAGAGCAATTCATGGTCAGTACATCTGGAGGCTGAAACCCAGCCTGACAGGATAATAACTTGATGAGCATTGACAATTAGGATAAAGCAAACGCAGAGCAACAACCAAAAAATAAGAAAAGCATTGGGAGTGCACATTATAAGGCAATTAATTACTATGATTCAGTTATTGAGTTCAAGAAACCAAGTGACCTGAGTTCTTGGACCCGTTCATTTCTAATAACAATATTACACTTGCATAAAAAGCACCGTAATTCATTGGAGTATAAAGGTAAAAAGGGCAAAGAAAGACCACAGCACAAAGGGGGAATTACAAGCATCCATGGTGTTTTCTAATGTCAATATACAGAAAATCAACCCTAACTCAATAAATTCACAACATCTATTCAAAAGAAATCAAATCATTTATTCTAAAAACAATAAATTCAGTTTTACTTACCTCTTTTGCCCAATCGACTAAACACTGCTTCACTTTTTCCATCGACAGTGATTTCCCAGTCCCTGGGCACCCACACACATACAAACTCCCAGCCTTTTCCTGCTCTATACACGCCTTACAGAAATCAAAGACCCTTTTCTGCTCATCTTCACGGCACACGGCACTAGATGGTGCTGTCGACACGTGCAACAACTCCTTCACAGCGCTTACTTGCTTTACATCTACAATCAAGCCACAACTAAATTAAGCTAAACTAAACATTAATTTAAATTTAAATTTATTATATAAAAGCGGGTAATTGATCAAGCAAAAACCTTTTGGATTCCAATTTGGTTTCTCGCTGAAAACTTTTGACAATTTTTTCTTCACAGGCGATTTGCATTTCTTTTCTAGTTTCTCAATTCCCTGAAAATTATCAAATTAACAACACGCATTAACCATTTACAAACAAAACAGAAAACGCACGTGACAATTATTTAACAGTGAAATTAAGATCTATGATAATAAATCAAAAGCTCACATTAGTAGGAGTGTTGGGGCTCGAATCGACGCATCGGCGAGGGGATTTCCGCTTCAAAGGAGAAGAAATCGGACTCTCATGCATCACTAAATCTGCGTTAGATCTTAATCTCCGTTTCTGAGGAGTAGTTTCACCGTTGGATCGAGAGATCTCGTCGGACTTGACGGCCATGATTGAAGAGCTGCAGCCTGCGATTGACGGCATTGCTAACTGAATTTAAGTGCTTCTTAGGATTTAGAACTAAAAAATTATTTACCGAAGAGAATGTAAAGTTTGAAGGATAAATAGAAGGCAGAGGAGGGCTTTTGGCGAAATTCTTTTCGCGCGAAATGTAACCGTATCAAATTCGTCTCCCGCGCATATATAAGTTGTCCTCTTTTTCTTTCTTTTTTTGGGAGTTGTCTTAAATCGTGTTTGGGCTGGGCTCCATTCAAATCATATACTTGCACCGCCTCACCAAGGCCTGTATAAACAGCCCAAGGTCCATGTTGTTTATTCAACGTGTTTAATCTTTTTTTTCTATTTTATTTTTTGTACTTTCATTACTTTTCTTTTAATTTAAGTACCGCTGTTTTTTATTTTTATTTTTATTTTTATTTTAGTTGATGCTTGTAATCTATATTTTTCACCATTAAGTGTATATTTTTCTAAGCTGTGTCATCCTTACTATGGAATTCATCGTTCACAAAATTCAAAATATAAGAAATTAAAGGAGAAAAATATGTATATTTTTAATAATAAAAAAACATGCTCCATCTTCTTGATAGACACGGCAGAAATGAATCTTCTTGACATCTGTTTTGTTCATATGTTCTAGTAGTATCTCGAGCGTTATCTATATACAGGGTAACCAAGGTGTTGTCCCGTATCTCAATCCATATCCAGAATATCGATAAATAGAGAATTTTGTATGGACTTCAATGGCCATGGCTCTTGAATAGTGATGGTGGCGCGTGGGATACCACTCCATGCCCAGGGCACGATCAACTGTGGCCCCTCTTACAGCGACACGATCGGCGAAAACGACCGCCTGCATGTCCAAAAGTTCACCTCTCTGGGATATTTTTATTGTTCGCTGCATCACAAAAATAGCCTCTCCGTCGTCCGTATCTTAAATAATATCTCCATTTTTTATTAAAAAAACGATGGCCAGGTGAGCTACCACTCAAGGTCAAAGCTGTTCGAGTATGACCATTCTTGAGAGAGATTTTTCGCAAGATAGGATTCAAACCTGAGATTTTCAGAGTATATTTTCCACAGGCCTTGAAAATTCTGCAAAAATTAAGAATATTCAATGGGATGACTGTTATCTCTTGATGATAAAACAAGAAGAAAAAAATATGGCCCGAATAAAAGGGACGGTATATAGTAATTTGGAGTGGAGATAGAAAACAAGAAGGATGGATAGAGCTATATATCAGAGGCTTTCTATTGGGTGGGAGAGGAAGAAGGAAGAACAGATTAGGAGATAAGGTGATTGGCGTGGCAATGGCGTCTGCCTGTCCCTGTCCGATCTTTGTGCCCCGTGTGAAAGATATGCCATTACTTTTCGACGTTTTCCTTCTGTTGGCTATTTTCTCCGAGTGCCAACAATGGAGTCTCGACGCCATCATCGATCTCTTCTTTCCTATCTTACACGTCTGAAGGGTAAGCAATTCAATGTTCTAAACGTGAGAATTTCAACCACGTTGCCTGCTCTCAGATTTTCTACCCCAAAACCTTGTTTGTATAGGGGATCGACGACATGCATGATCGATATTATAGTCGTAAGAAATAAAAAAAAAATCCAAAATCTTAACCTAATCCTGCAAAGGGCCATCAACTATATCTAGATATCAACTTCTTATCTCTAGCTACAGCTAGCTGTGTATAATTTGACCTGAAAGTTGTATATAAATCCAATAGCTGTTTAAATTTCTAACAAAAAGGAAAGAGGATTAGTGTATGATGTTAAATATATCGTGGCAGTCAATATATTGACCAACTGATCGCCACATTCGCCGAGCTAGCTACTTTCAGTGTCGTTTCTCCATGCCATGGCACCATGGTTGAAAGTACAGAGATATGGAAAATTAAAGACATGGTTTGGCGCTGAGCCCTCTATTCTGCAATCCAACCCTGCAATAACTTATACTTCATTAGTGTACAGGTGACAATTCTATCTTGCCGGAGATTGAATGGATTCCTCCGGCCGGCTTACTATTTGTTCCCCTAGCTAGAGTGAATTGTTTCTGTCTGGTCCATTTCCTGCAATTCTGAAATAAAAGTATGGTCAATGACCCTTCATTATTATTATTTTTTCTGCTCTGTACGGGCTCCGATGCAGCTTGCAGGTTAAACAAGCCCCAAGAAATCTTACACGTTCATGAAATAGCAAGGTGTGGTCACTGGTCTATCTGGTCTGCCACGAATGCATGTGCAGCATGTTGGTGAAAGAGAAAAGGTATGAGAAGTTGGCCCGGCTGTTTCTAGCTAATCTTCTATGCCGCATTCATCTTTACTATTCTAGAATTTAACTTATAAATTTAAAATTTTAAATAAAATGATTTTTTAATATAATATCAGAGTCTTATTGACTCAGCGGTCACGGGTTTAAATTTTACCATCCTTAATTTATTTGATATTATTTGAGAAAAAATGTTGGAGTATAATATAATCCTCGTCTACATGTTTAAATTGTTGGAGTAGTATAATATAATCCTCGTTTACATGTTTAAATTTTTAAATAAAATAGTTAATTAAACCATTTACTCCAAACTTTTTTACCCTCCTCAAGGGAGATTCTCTTACTACAAGGCTTTAATCCATGGCTGCTATGGATCAGCAAATAATGAGAACGCGGACAAGAAGAGGAAAATGACGTCGTGTTGTACTGGATATTCTTTACTTTAAATGCTTTTCTAGAGCCAGGGTGCACGCGGGAAGGTAAGGGAGCTTGCTGGTGCTCCAAACCATTAAACCAGAGCATTGAAGCTGGTTGACGGTCTATTTTTCGAGGCCCCATTTGGTAAAGCTATCGTGTGGCAAATAAGAGTTTGGTCGGTCCATCTTGGTCATAATTTTCTTCCGAATGGACATTTATTTTTCAAGCTTTACCTATAACTTCAAACCAACGTTATCAATCATGTTTGTTTGAAATTGATTCAAAAACTAGAATAAATTTTATCTCACTTAGAATTATATCTCTAAAATAGTGTTTTTTAAATAATAAATAATTTTATAATATCAATTTTGTCTCTTAATTCGATCGTTAGATTGAGATCAAGTTTCACGATAACTCTTTTTATATATTTATATATTATATTAAAATTTTCAGAGCAATCAAATAATATAACAATCTTGCAAAATTGATGATAAAATTCTCGTAATATCATTCAAGTTCATAATTTTGTTCAAAAAAATATTTTATTATTTCTTTTTTATATGATTTTTTTTTCAATTTTATTATTCAACAACGAGTTTATTACAAATTGAAGTTTATAATTTATTTTGATTTGTCTTATTTAAGGTTATCATGGTCTTATAACGTATGTCACACATTTGAAATGTTAATTTAGGTTGACCCGAGTTGATTCAATATATTGTCGTTTTAGTATATTTTCTTAAGATGTCGACCTGATTTTTTTAGTTCAATTATACTTTTATTAATTTTTCATATCATCTTTAAACTCATCAAGTCAGTCAAGTTATATTGGTTTAACTCTCTCTTTTTTATTTATGTTTGAAATTTAAATCACACAATTCTAAATAATTTTGTCTTGGATTTGAAGTGATTTTTTTTAATTAATATATTTAAGTATATATATATATAAATATAAATAATACAATCCCAAAACAGGGTGCCGAAACAATTTAAAATCAAAACATTTCATTTTAAAAAATAAAATATTAACCAAAACGGAATTTGCAAGTTGAAAGAGAAAAAAGATTGAAAGGGATTTTGATGTGTAAGGAAGTATAATGGACATGTTCTCGTACAAGATCTTTCCAATTTCCCTTTATATATATATCTACTTTGGTTTTTTTTCTTCTTGACCTTTTCTCTCTGCAAATTCTTGTTTGTCTATCATCCACTACAGCCTGGGGGCGGTGCGCTACACTGTTCCTTGCGCAGGATAATTCATCATGTGATGCCGTCTTCCACAACTGATAATATCGAGGTTCAATATATGCCTTTTATTTGAAAACCTATTCTCATACACTATAATAGTATTTTTAAATATGCTATTTTACAAAAAAAAAAACATGGTGGCAGCTTTTCTAGATATTTCGTGATCTTGTGGGGCCCACCAGCACTGTATAATTAAATAATTTACATGGCGTGGGATATTTGTCCTTTTCTTTCTTATGTGCCATATTGACATCGAACCGTGCCTCTTGGTTTTGATCTCACACTCTGCTGCGCCCCAAACTGTGCACAGGCCGAACGGGGGGTCTCGAATGTGAAGAGTCAGCACTCAGCACCATGCTACCATGTCTCCTTGACTGTTTAGATTTGGCTAAAATCGATACTTTTTTTTAGTAACTATCCGGTGATTGATATGTATGTATGAATGTAGTTTACGGTGGAGTCCATGGATAAGAACTGTTAATTTTACCGTCAGACTTTCAGTAGAAAAAAACAAATTAAACACGCAATGAATCAAAAAATATCAAAGATTTTTAACAAATTTATTTTGTCAAACCAAATATAATTTTAAAATACAATTACACGGGTAAAAATAAACTGTGCGCTATGGTGGGTTATTTATTTATTTTTATTTGACGGCAGAGAATTTTACGAGTATCCATCAAATCAAATGATGTGTAATATATAAAAACATATTTTAATTCCTCCCAGCATAAATGGACCGTGATCGGCTAATTACATATTAAATCAGATATGTGAGGACTATGGTTTAAAAACTATATGGAAGTTTTTATTTTATTATTAAGATTAAAGTTCGCTTTAGCTGGCGGAATTTCGGAGAAAGTATAAAAATGATGTTCCTCAAGAATTGCTGGCCTTTATTATCTCCATGGAAATCGCAGACGATGTTCATTCAGCTACCCGTTGACGCTCACACCACACCAATATTCTAGGAGCAGGAGGTGCGCTTCAGTGTCCCTTGCGAAGGATAATTCATCGTGTGACGCGTCTTTCAACTGATTCATTATATATATATATATAATAGCCAATGCCCCGCGTCTCATCGCGGGCGGTACCATATTTTTGTCTCCCGCCTCATAAACCCGCCCGGTCACCTCAATATTCGTTCATCTTTCTAGAAAATATATATTAAATCTAATTTTAATGTGGATTCGCTAAAAAAAATGTGTTGAGAGTGGGATTCAAACCTATGCCCTCGAAGAGTACCTTAATCTGACGTTCTTTAGACCATCCCGGCTATCTCAACAACCGTTTATCTTTCACGAAAATATATATTAATAGTAGATGTTATTGTGGATTAACACAGTAAAATCGGGACGTGTTTTATTGTATAGTTAATAATATATATATATATATATATTCTTTTATCATGGCGCGGGAAAAACACTATAGATTGCTAAAGTGATTTTTAGGAACAGAAAATAACAATAAAAAATATAAAAATCAAATACAATGTAATCGATATAAATTAAAATTTCAGAACGATAAGTACAAAAAATAAAAATAAAATCTAAAAACACAAATACATAAAATATGGATTATTTTTGTCCAAAAAGAACAAACACACCAAAAGAATATATATATATATATATATATATATATATGGCGCAGGAAAACATGAGACCAGAAAATAAAAAAAAATAGGAATAAAATACAATGTAACCGACATAAATTAAAATTTCAAAACGATAAGTACACAAAAATAAAATGAAATAAATAAAAATAAAATATAAAATCATAAATACATAAAATATGAATCATTTTTGTCCAAAAAAATACACCAAGAATATATATATATATATATATAAAATAATATATATTGGCGTGGGGATACAGTGTTTTCCCCACGCCTATTATATATATAGTAATATACTAGCCAATATTCTGTGCCTCGTCGCGGGCGGTACCATATATTTTTTAACACAAAAAAATAATTGTTTTTTTGTAATATATTTTTGGTTAAAATGATAATTTTTTCGAGAATTCCTGTGACGTGCAAGTTTTCTATAAAATATATAAATTTTAAATCGATATAAATTTATATGTTTAATAGGTTTCAACGAAATAACCAACATAAAATTATCATTATCTTAAAAAAAAACAAGAAAATTATCATCATCATTAAAAAAATATCAATCATATTTTTAAGTAAAATAGAAATATGTCAAGAGTGGACTTGAACCCCCAACCTCTCAAACAGAATTTTTGTCTCCCGCCTCATAAACCCGTTCGGCCACCTCAATATTCATTCATCTTTCTCGAAAATATATATTAAATCTAATTTTAATGTGGTTTAGTTAAAAAGAAATGTGTTGAGAGTGGGATTCGAACTCATGTCCTCGGAAGGGACCTTAATCTGACGCTCTATAAACCATCTCGGCTACCTCCTCAACAATCGTTTGTCTTTCACGAAAATATATATTAATAGTAGGTGTTACTGTGGATTAACACAGTAAAATCGAGACGTGTTTTATTGTATAGTTAATATATATATATATATATATATATATATATATATATATATATATATATATCATGGCGTAGGAAAAACATTGTAGATTGCTATAGTGTTTTTTGGGAACAGAAAATAATAATAAAAAATTTAAAAATAAAATAAAATGTAACCAGCATAAATTAAAATTTCAGAACGATAAGTATAATAAATAAATAAAATAAATATAAATAAAATCTAAAACACACAAATACATAAAATATAGATTATTTTTGTCCAAAAAAAACAAAAACACCAAATATATATATATATATATATATATATATATATATATATATATATATTAGCGGGAAAACATTAATACAGTGTTTTCCCGCCCCCCACACATTTTATATATATAGTAATATATTTCAACATTCGAATTCAATTGTTAATTTTACCGTCAGACTTTCAGTAGAAAAAAACAGATTAAACACGCAATGAATCTAAAAATATCAATGTAATATCAAGTATTTTAAGAACCATTAAAAATATATATTTTCAGGCCAAATATAATTTTAAAATACAATTACACGCATAAAAATAAACTGTGCGTGCATGTATTATTTTGGTGGTGGGTTATTTATTTATTTTGGTTTGATGGCCGAGAACTACACAGGTAGCAGTCAAATCAAATGATGTGAATATATAAAAGCATATTTTAAATTCTTCCAGCATAAATGGACCGTGATCGGCTGAATAAGATATGTGAGGACTATGGCTTCAAACATTGAAACTACGTGGAGAGTTTTTATTCTATTATTAAGATTTAGTTCGCTTTAGCAGTCCCTCAAGGTAACCATCACATTGAAATCAATATTCAATGATTTCCTCCATTTTATTTTATTTTATTTTTGAGATTTTTAATTTTGCAAAGTTGAATAGTCAAAGATTTTGTCCAATTATATCAAACAAGAAAAAATGTCTTCTACTTCTTTTACTTGAAGATTTGATTTTACCAACTAGTTTTCCTACATCAAGTACCACTAAAATAGTGAGGATTCCGCCGTCATTTGTGGTGGTGCATGATGAGAAATATGAAAATTTAATAGATTTAACTTTAAAATGTTGTAATGAAGATGTTAATGTATCAGACCACTTTGGACTTAGCATACTCCTTAGCTAAGGAAATTCCAAAATTCTTATGGAATGACTATATCTTGAATGAGTTAGAACATATATTTATGATGTGTATAGTTCAATCTAAAATCAAAAAAATGTATTACGGGAAACTTTAGATAAAAAAACACAAAACCAAAGATATTGATATGGAAAAAAAATCATAGTCGGTAAATTTCTAGATATCAAGATGGTCAACTAAAACATCGTAATGGGTTAAGTTCAAGAGTTTCAACTCATCCTACATGATATACATGTTGAGGGTATGTCTTTAAACGAGTCATTCAAAATAACTATAATTGTTGAAAAAATATCATCATCCCAAAAAAGCTTCAAGAATTATCTTAAACATAAACATAAAGAGACAGGAATCGAAGATCTCATGTCAAGGTCGAGGATATAAAAAGGATAATAAATAATATAAAAAGAAAACCAACTCCTTTAATGCCTCGAGAGCAAATATCATGGAGCAAATAGTAAAGTTCCACATCAAAAATCAAAATATACTTGGTATGATAGGCAAGATAATTGCCAAAAGTTTAATGACAAGTGTTTTATCCATAAACCGGGGCATTTAGCCAAAGATTGCATCGACAAAAACATGAAAGAAACCCTATAAAAATGATCACTTAAAGCAATATCATCAAGGTTGATCATCTTAATAATAAAGTTTAACAAATGAATTTATTTTAAATTGCTTGTGAATAAACCTTATAAACAATTTTAAATAATGGTAGGTTGATATTGGTGTTACGAGATATATATGCACTGAAGACATGATGTTTCCCACTAATAAGGAAATAGGTGGGGAAAAACAATACATGAGAAACTCATTAACCTCGTAAATATCAAATAGGTGGAGAAAAACAATATATGAGAAACTCATTAACCTCTTAAATATAAAGTGTTGGAAAGTTATACTAAAGATAACCTCTAAATAACTATCCACCCTTAACAATGTATTGCATGTTACTAATTCTAAAAAGAACATGACATTTGATAATGAAAATAAGAATGTCTTTTTATAAAAACTACTTGGAGTCTCACATTGTGTGGCATAACATTTTAAGTTACATGAATTATAAATCTATGCAAAGATTAAAAAATCACAAATTATTATTGAGTATTATTTTTAAGAAGAAAAAAAACGTGTATAATTCATGTAAATTAAAAGTCATAGATCATTATTTTTAAATAATTAAAAGTATTGAATCTCTAAACTTGATCCACTAGATATTGGTGATTTAAAATTTATGCAAATAGAGGTGGAATTAAGTATCATACCACTCAACAGATAACTGCAAAATGTATTGTTGTACCTATTTGGTCATAAAAAAATAAAACTATTGAAATGTTTGAACTTCGCAAAAATAAAGTTGAAAATCAATTTAATAAAATGATAAAAGTGATGATCTTTTTTTTTTCGTTCCTGAAATGGTATTATTCGCAACTACTTATTCACCACAACAAAATGACATTGTGGGATGTAAAAAAATAACATTAAAATAAATTGTGAATATCATGTCGATAAGTTTATGAGCAACTCAAAACATGCAAGATGAGGTAATTATAACTGTCAATCATATACTTTAAAAAACACCCCATAAAAATTTATAAAAAATAACATATAAATTATAGAAAGGTAGAAGAGCTTCATACAAATATCTTTAAGTATAAGTTTTTTTTTTATATAATGACAACAATACTTGATCCTAAAAAGTTCAAGATGTTATCTAAAATTTTAGATTGTGTATCTATCATATATTCATATAATAGTGGTGTATATTGGTTTCTTGTATACACATCAAAATTAAAATAAAAAGAGTGTTGTATTCCTCTAGGATATATTTTTATGTATCAAAGTTAATTCTCAACAACTTTATCAATTCATAACCTCAAAGAGACAATTTACATGGAACCACCTAAAGAGTTTGTTATTAATAAAAAAGAGGAAGTTTGCAAGCCTGTTAAATCACACATGGTTTGAAAGTAACATTTAAACAATGACATAAAAAGTTTATTATGTTGTCAAATGAATTCAAAATCAATGAAGTCGATAAATGTGATTTTAAGCGAACAAAATAGATGAATTTTATGTCATTGTATTTATTTATTTGTATAATATGTTAATTTCATACAATAATCACCAGATCAAGTCTATTAGTATGTGTTACACAAAGGATTTGAGTTTCAAATATCATGTTAGAAATAAAAATGTATAACATACCTATTTGATCAATATTGTCTTAATCTCACCATATCGAGAGAAACGTGAATTGATACATGTGTATATATGTCCAGAATACAGATATAAGAATAAACCAATTGAATTATTCTTGAAAAATTGAAAGTCTGCTATATGTTATGAACTATACAAGATCCATTACTTCTTATGTAGTTAGTAAACCAAGTAAATTTACAAATAATCCAATTACATATCATTGGAAAACAGTAAAAAGAGCATTAGAGTATTTAAGATATTTTCTAGAATATAAGTTACATTGAAATAATTAACTAATATTATTATAAAGAGATAGTGATACTAATTGAATATCAAACACTAAGAATTCAAAATCTATAAGAGGATGTCTTCGCACCTAGTGGAACAACTACAATGTGAAAATCCTATAAATAAACATGTATCGTTAAGTCCATCATGAAATGATATTTATTGTTTTTGATTAAGCTGGACATGAAGTTGAATGGAACAAAATGTCTGAAAAGATATTCTGTGTTGGCTAAAACTAGTGCCAACTATTTTTTTTTCAATTAAGATAGTCAATCACTAATTGCAAGGGCATGAAACTACATGTATACGAAAAGTATATACTTATGCATTGTAAAGATATTTCAAGTAAACACTTGTTCTCAATTGAAATTATTTTCATTGACTACATAAAATCAAAGAAAAATATTGTGAATTTTCTAACCAAAAATTTGTTGTGAAAACTTGTATATAATTTACCAAAGAGAATGAGTTTTTTTTGTATTTATTTATAGAATGATGGTGACTATATCTAATTTCTTGGAGTTAATGAAAAACTAAGTCATATACTATTTTTGGGTGCATTGAAAAATTGACATTACTCGTTTATTTTTACAATCAATTAAGTGTTAGTTAGGGCATGATAAAAGATAAACCAAACTTTTAATAATTTTTCTATCTCAATATACTAATTAAAATATATAATGTTTTTTTCATAAAAAAATGACACGTGGTTGTTACATTAAGAATTTAATAAAAGATGGAAACAAAAATAAATATATAGATAATATTTTATTTTAAATTAAAATATTCTATATGTTTAAATACTTTAATGTGTTGTTATGAAAAATAAAAATATTATTGAGATATTTTTCAGAAGAAAAAATAATTTAAAAAATAAACTAATAAACAATTGAAAACATACAGCAACTTAATAGCGTAAGACCACCACGGAAACTTAGTCGTGATGTATTGTTGTGAAAAATAAAAATATTATTGAGATATTTTTCAGAAAAAAATAATTTAAAAAACAAACTAATAAACAATTGAAAACATACAGCAACTTTATTAGCAACTTTATTACGTAAGACCACCACGGAAACTTAGTCAATTTCACGTGTTGTTGTGAAAAATAAAAATATTATTGAGATATTTTTCAGAAAAAAATAATAATTTAAAAAACAAACTAATAAACAATTGAAAACATACAGCAACTTTATTACGTAAGACCACCACGGAAACTTAGTCCCACTAGTCTGTACAGATTCCTGTCAGGCTCTCTCTTCTCTAGTCCACATCACCATTAATTTTCTAGACAGTTTTATTTTGCTTTATTAATTTTCTAGGTGACAATTACAAATTATGAGATTGGGGGGGGGGGGGGGGGGTACGGACACGTGTCAATAGCAAGACGGAGAGTCGGTAAACCACGGTTTTTAAACCATGAGTCGGTGTGAACATGCGGCACAATTTAAGAACGGAGAAGATGAGATCCAAATCGTCCGTGAAACGAGCCGCTTAGGACTCGAAAATCAGGTTACCCGTCTTGGTTCTTGCCTTGCATAGTGGCAGGTGACCCGGATCCAAGTAAAAGTTACAAATCATAACTGAAGCCAAACCCGCTGACCGGTTACCCACATTCCCTGTTACCCTCCAGACCTCTCACACAGAGTTATGATTCACTCGAGCAAAACTGGCCACATTCTCGGAGATATTTTTAATATATAAAAAAGGGATAGCAAAGGGAGCGTGTCAGCTATTTATAAGAGAGGGATGACTTTCTCCTTCCCTTCTTCTTGACAAGTGAAGTCACGGTTCGTATTTCCCTTTCCAGCTTCTCGCCGGATTTCCAATAGAGTTTCTGTTCATCAAGTCCATGGTAAGTTCTTGCAAAAAAAATCTCTCTTGAACTTGCCATCGTTTCTTGGATCTCGCTTCCATTTTGTCACTGCTTTTCGTGCCGATTAACAGCTTTATTGGATTCCGTTTTCCGATCCGGTTTTCATGGAAAGTAATGATTGGTTGCCGGAATTCGCATTTTATATGTATTTTTTTTTATCCTCTTTTGATATATTGATCGATCTGTTTTGTTGTTCTTGTTTATTTTCCAGGTTCGAGTGAATTAAAAAGAGAAGGAGGGCAGACTTAACCTGCTGTAACAGAAGATCTAAGGGGATTGGATTTCTTCGATTTTTCTAAGCTTCTTTTTAGCTTTTCTCTGACAAAGACAGAAAAATATAATGGGAGTGAAAGCTGCTACGACGACCTGTTTTCAATGGTCGCAGCCAATTATTCATCATTCACCATCTTCCTCTCAAACACTACCCTCTGCAGTTGCATCTCTATCTTCAAAACGACCGCGTCGTTTTGATGGAGCTGGAGGTGAAATGCTCGGATGTAGATACGTACAGAGACTGGACCGATTGGCATTTTTTGGAAGTCCATTAACAACAAAGTTACGGAGGGCTAGTTCTTGCGAGTTTCAGAAACCAAGAGGTCAGGCTATAACAAGAGCTAGCAGTGCTAGCTTCGAGGCCTTTTCTGACGAAGAGTTTTCCAAGAAAATGCAAGAATTGGCTCTCAGGTTCCAGCTTTCTGACGATGATGACGATAGCGGTGACGCAGTGGATTCGGAATCAGAGATTCTTTCTGATTCTGGAGACAACCTAGGCAGTATTCATGGTGGGGGCATTTATTATAAAGGTAGCAGTGATGGCTCGTCAAATTTAGTGCAAGATAAAAGGCAGTTTCCTCTTGATTTGTCAGTGAGGCCTCAATGGCCAGAAATCCGGCAAGAGCCACCGGATTGGTCAGGGAGGGATGATATAATTCCAGCAAGTATAGAACGAAAGGCGAGTAGTGTTGATCTTCCGCTTTCTCTTCGAATAATAAAGAGGAAGATGCAATGGCAAGAAGGGTTTAGAGAAGCAGGGGAATCTGCTTATTGCTCAGTGAAGAAGGCGTTTTCTTCAATGGTGTTTATAATCCGAGAACTTCATAGCCATAGTTTGCAAATGAGAGAGTTTCTTTTCACTGAAGACTTGCAGGATATTCTTGCTCGTGTGCAGCAAGAAATGCACGCTTCTTTCGTTTGGTTGTTTCAGCAAGTGTTTTCGCAAACACCTACTCTCATGGTGTATGTGATGATTCTCCTTGCAAACTTCACTGTATATTCAATGGCCAATAACACTGCAATTGCAGCTCCACCGAATACAGGGTCCTACGCAGCTACAACAGAAAGTGTATCTGTTGTTCAAAATTCAGACCAGAATAATCAGAAGTTCGATTCTTCATCAGTAAAGACGTTTTCGGTACCATCTGCAAGTGGTAAAACAGCTTCAATTGGGGGCAGTAATGGCGGTGGCGGAAAGGTCCGGCCGGTCGCCAGTGGCACTGAAGGCGATGGATTGTTCGACCAGTCGAACCAATTTAGAACAAGAGTCCCTGACGGGGCTTCTCAGCTTTCATCTTTAGGGTCGTCAATAGAGGCAGAGTCAGTATCGGAGCAAGTGAGCGGAGAAGAGGAGTCAAGTCTATGGAACTCAATTGTAGAGGAAGCTTCAAAAATGCAATCTTCATTGAGAGATTTATCTCTTGATCAAGGGGCCACGCATAGATTTGTTTCGCCTATTAGCGCGAAGATCGAAGCAGATGATTATGAGGATTATTTTAGAACAGATTTACTATATGAAACTGGACTGTCTCAAGACCCGAACAATCCTCTCCTCCTTGCCAATTATGCTCAATTCCTCTACACAGTTGCCCGCGATTACGACAGGTACAGATCTGCACCATCTCTGCCGTCTACTTCTTAATTATTGTTAATAAAACCTACTTCCAGGATTCAAGGATCCAAGTTCAGGTAAGAAAAGATGCTCAATTCCTCTTTTCGGTTTTGTTTATGAAACCTGATAGGGGAACGTGTGGTGCGGTCTCCTTTCATGCCAAATATCATCTTCAACTTGCGTAGAGCTTGGCCTGTTGACTGTCATTTTTGCTGTTTATATAAATATTTATGAGCTTGATGATCTTTTGTTAAGTTAAGAAATTGATCGATTGATAACTAACCCTTTTCTTTGTGTAAATTAACAGAGCAGAGGATTACTTTAAGAGAGCAACAGGGGCGGAGCCACCAGATGCAGAGGCGTATAGCAAGTATGCAAGCTTTCTATGGCATGTGAAAAGGGACTTGTGGGCAGCTGAGGAGACTTTTCTGGAAGCCATTTCTGCTGACCCTACAAACTCCTATCATGCTGCTAATTACGCGAATTTTCTCTGGAATACTGGTGGGGAAGACACGTGTTTCCCTCTTGGCTCCCCAGATGATGCCCAAGAAGCCTAATGGGCTAAAGAAGGGGGGAAAAAATCCTAGGGCTACAACATCTTATCACAATCCCCTTCGTTTAAGCTCAAGCTGGTCCGTTAAGCTAAGCCTATATCTATTTTAATTTCTTAATAAAAAAAAAGTTACGTATTGACACTTTGACAGTGTTAATGACCGTATCTGCCAAAAATGGAAAAGGAAATGAGATATTTTTCTTCAGGGAATCTTTGGGAGGAGAGCAGAATGTGAACGGCGGTACGTTCGGGTGGTGGCCCGGCCATGCTTGGAAGTAGGGATTCACGTGACCTTTGGGAGGAATAAATTGCAATTTGTACTCGTACATGCCAACAGCAGTCTTTTGTTTGGTTATGGACATGTTTTCTTCTCTCGCGTCGCGAGGGCAATTGAAGGAGGAGGGGTAGTTCCGGCATTTGAATTTTGCACAGTTGAATATGTAGTGTAATTATTCCGTTGTCAATAATCAATTTATGCCATTTTTAATTTCGATATTGTAATTATGGTGATGATCACCCATACAGAAGTTTCTCAATTGCCCTCCAGCTTGTGGAATGCGTTTTTTTTTTTTATATTAAAAATATTATTTTTTATATTTTTAAATTGTTTAAAAAATAAAAAAAATTAATGAAAAATATTTTAAAAAACAATCACTAAAATAGAAAATAGAAAAATCCAGAAAGATTTTGTATTGTAAAAATATTTTAAAAAATAAAAATTATTATTATTTGTTCTAATCATTTTATTTTATTTTTTTAATTATTTTGATATGTTTATTTAAAAAAAAATTAAGAATATAAAATATGATTTTTATATGATGATGTCAAAAATGATATTTTTAAAAGTATAAAAATAAGCTAATCAGTCTCGAAATGTTTTTTTTTACAATGTGGTTTCACGATGTGATTTTTTATAATTTTCTGAGAATATAAAAACTAACTTTTGATTTATTTATATAAATTCCATTTGTGTTTTCAGCCAAGTAGTTGTCCTGTTAAAGAAGGCAAGGAAAAAAGAAAAAAAGAAAAAAAGAAAAAAGAAAACCCTAGGAGAAACGGAGTCATCTTGCATAAGAAGGGCACCGAATAAATTATACGAACTTCTTGGTTATAATCTACAGTGCTTGCTCAGGCAGCTCATTGAGAACCTAAATAGGAGAAAGGTGACCGAAGATGGCCTTCATGCATCGGTGATGACGGTCCACACCTAAACTTTGGGTATGTTTGGTATTGCTTTTGCGATTGCGATTGTGGTGGAAAAAAAGCAGGTTTAAAAAAAAGCACTTTTAGTGTGTTGCAAAATAAGCAGTTAAGTGTTTGGTTAAGGGTGTGGTTGAGTTGGAGATTGCAAAAAAAAGCAGTTTTGGGTGTTTGGTTACCAAATTTTTCATATTGCTTTTAACTTGTGAAATTACTTTAAAGGGTATATATATATATATATATATATATATTGTAAATTTCATTTATTATAATAATATAATGTAATTAATAATTAATGAAAAAACAATAAAATGACTAATAGATTAATTTTATACAAAATTAATAGATTATTATTATACAAAATTATAATTATTTAATTATAATTTTGTATATTAATTTTTTTATGTAATTTTGTCATATAAAAATTTATATATATATATATATATATATATAACTTCTAAAAACGCATTTAAAAATAAATAACAATTTCTATTAATGTGAATACTGCAAGTAACATGGAAACGTCATTTCATTGTCCCATCAAACTATTTGCAATACCCTCGCGAACAATATCCATACGTGAATTTCTGCGCGAACGCTGACTAGTTTCACACGCAACAACATCTGGTAATAACTCATCTGGGATATAATCGGGATTACGATCATATTCAACAAAAACAACAACATCTTGCGATCGTCTTCTAATATAGTTATGTAGTGTCATCGATGCAACAACAATCGCAACCTGTGTTTTGTAAGGATAAGCTGACATGCACTGCAAAAGTTTCCACCTTTGCTTCCATACTCCAAATGTTTGTTCTATCACATTGCGTAGTGATGAATGCGCATGATTAAATACTTCGCGTCGTCCACTTGGTTCACTCCGACGTCGAAAATCTTGTAAATGATATCGCTCCCCTCTATATGGACCTAAATATCCATACTCATTCGGATAACCGGCATCAACCAAATAGTATTTTCCTGAAAATATAAACAAAATTAAACTTGTATATTAATTAAATATAAAAAGATGAATAGTACTTTATTGAAATTATCATAACTGTAAGAAATGATAAATGACAACCTTCAGGCGGTTTAGGAAATTTGATACTCCTACTGTCTATAGCCTCGAGAAAAATATGTGTATCGTGCGCACTACCTTCCCATCCTGCCCATACAAATGTGAATTGCATATCAAAACTACAAGTCGCCATGATGTTTTGTGTTGGGACACCTTTCCTACCAATAAAAGGAATTTGATTTTCGGATGAAATCGTGGCACATACATGTGTCCCATCAATTGCACCAATACAGTTCTACAGGTACAAAAAATAGAATTAGTATAAAAATATTCAAATAAAATACACAATTTTAGTGCAAACTATATTTAATGTAAACATAAAAAATTACCTTGAAATGTGGCATAAATCTTCGATTCATTGCAATTTCTATTGGTGTATCAATAAAGTCTGGATCAGTTGGTTTGATGTTATCTATAGCAAACAGACATGATGCTTTAAGAACTTCTTTCACACATCTACTTACAATTTTGCCTGAATGCTGAATTTTTTCTTGCATATGTCGATTTGATGCCCTAACTGCAAGAGTAAATAAAAACATTCCAACCTTCTCCAGTACGCACATCCTCCGTGAAGGTTTTAAACCATAGCGTGTTTCCAAATCATAACAAAGACCCAACAAAGTGTTTGTGTCCATCCTAAACATGTTAACAGAGCGTTTTCAATGACCTCTTAAAATGTCATTCAACCAACGCATCCCTGTATTGTATGAAATCATACATGGTTCTTTATGGATATAAGTAATATAATATATGTCTAATGCTCCAGCCGTGCTTAAAATTAGTTTGTCATCATCATATTTTCTCCATATAAAAGTTGCCTCATCTTCATTTTCATCGTCATCGTCATCGTCGTCGCTACTGTCGTCGTCATCATCATCATCGCCATCGTTGTCGGAAACACCATTTCCACCATCAACATATGCGCTATTGTTTCCTTCATCAACACCATAGTTAATGTGCTCAATAACACGATCCATAACATTGTCATAGTCACCTTCAAAATCCCCATTAAGTAGAGCATTAAAATGTGCATCATCCATATCTAGAGATAAATAGCGCAAACCTGTCGACATTAAGAAATTTGAGTCGAGATATCCATTATAGAAAACAATATGATGTTAAGAATATTCATCACGATATGTTTTAACCCTAGTCCAAACAAACATTCATAACAATGAGCACAACAATTTCACATTCGTAATAAAAAAAACATTTGCACAACAAATTACTTGTTTGTGACGTTACAATCCAAAACTAAGACAAATATGAAAACCAAATAGTCAAACAAAGTACGAGCATTGCAGTTAATAATTTTCTCAAAGCGCGACGTTTAGTTGAAGCCAACGGTATTTTTTTTGAACACCTATGATGCTAGCCCACATTTCTCTATTTTTTCGTGCTTGTAGAAACTTCGTGGCGCGAAGCAAAAATTGTTCGTCATCTGTCGAACCAGATATTGATTGGAGCTCAGCCATAACTTCAGGAATACTACATCCTGGCAAGTCTTTATTTGCAGAAGTTGAATCACTCCTACTAGACATGCTGTCGAGAAGCTGTTGCTGTATTGATACAAGTTGAGCACCAATGGAAGATGACTTTTTCTTTCTAGCTCTTGGCTCCGGCTGCTCTCTTTCTTTTCGTTTACCACTGCTCTTGGTGTTGCTGCTACTAGATATATGATCCCCCCCAAGGCCTCGAGAATGATAATTTTCAAAATCTGTATCCACATTCTCATCCGAGTCCCCGCTTCCTTCCTCCAAATCAGCACCTTGTAGACCGACATTTAATGTCTCCAAATCATCGTCACTGCCAGGTACTGTGCCCGACGTTGGTGCCCATGCATATTGTCCGGTAGCCGTGACTCCAGAGAACATTTTATCAAATTTAAACTTCAATGAAGGCTCGATTCCGGACTGTCTAAATTTCTGCACTCCTCTATTTTCCTACATAAACAAATTAATGCTCTTGTCATTATCTTCACACAACATAGTAACATTGTTGAAAAAGATGGCATAACAAAATATCACCTCAATTCGTGATTGCCACCACTCATCGCTGGCAGCAATTGTTCCTAATTCATTACTCCATCCAACACCAGTTTCACCAATCAATTTATTCCACATCCGCCAGTCTTTCTTACAAACATCCCATTTATTTTTCAGTTGACCTTTCTTCAACGGTTTACCCGTTTGTTCTACAAATGAATTTACAATATATTTCCATCCGACTGGCTCAAAATGCGAACCCGGTCGCATACCCATATCAATTGCCCTAATGCATATATCACAAAATATATGCAATTGTTCTTTAGACCATTTAGCTTTCCCACTTGACTTAGAAACGTCCATGATATGTCGTGAAGCTTTACAAAGAACAACAAATAAACATTACAAACCGGCATTACATACTATGAATGAACAATTACTATAATCAACCACATAAAATAACAACTAAATGCATATCCTTTGGACCCTTAGGCCATATCACTTTTTGTCTAAATTATCAAGTGGGTCTAAACGAAAAATTATCTTCCTAATATAAGTATTAATAAATAATGATCTTAATTATAAATAAGAAATTTCATTTAAATTTCTCATTTATTAAATTTCATTTATTAAATTTCATTTATTATAAATTTTATTTATTTATCGCTTATTAAATTACATTTATTATAAATAAATAAGAAATTTCATTTAAATTTCTCATTTATTAAATTTCATTTATAGTCAAAGCAATTTTATTTATTTATCGCTTATTAAATTACATTTATTATAAATAAATAAGAAATTTCATTTAAATTTCTCATTTATTAAATTTCATTTATAGTCAAAGCAATTTTATTTATTTATCGTTTATTAAATTACATTTATTATAAATAAATAAGAAATTTCATTTAAATGTCTCATTTATTAAATTTCATTTATAGTCAAAGCAATTTTATTTATTTATTGTTTATTAAATTACATTTATTATAAATAAATAAGAAATTTCATTTAAATTTCTCATTTATTATAAATTTTATTTATTTATCGTTTATTAAATTAAATTTATTATAAATAAATAAAAAATTTCATTTAAATTTCTCATTTATTAAATTTCATTTATTATAAATTTTATTTATTTATCGTTTATTAAATTACATTTATTATAAATAAATAAGAAATTTCATTAATGAGATAATGGTGTGAAAAAGTAAATACCAAGATAATTAAAAAAACATAATGTAAATCATACAAGTGAACACTTTTAACTTGCACCGATGAAAAGCTTTTCCACACAAATCACAAGTCCTCTCGATCGCAGTTCTCGGTATCTTAAAACCAGTAATTTCATTACAAACATGCATTTCACAGTACACCTAACATCTTCTGGTTCAGGACTTCTTTCGCTAAAACATTCCAAAGAATAGTGAAACAATTGACATTAAAATAAACTTCTGCACACATTATCAGGAAACAACCCATCAATCCTCCTTCCCAGCATCAAGCAATGATACAGATGGTAAAGTTTTTAACAGAGAATAATCCCTCAATTTAATTCATTTATAACCCCAGGATGGTATAGGTCAGTTGGCTTTACGGGTTTCATGTGTTTGTATAAGGAGATATTAAGGTAGACTTTAGAAACTGAAAATAACAACAAATTTAATCCCCCAGAAGAAACGATATGCCGATAACAAGAAAAAGTTATATTAATCAAAACCAGAACAGGAGGATTTTTTAGGGTTTATGATGGAGGAACTTACCTACAACGCCTCCAATAGCACCCCCAACAGCAGATCGAAGGCTGTGGAGAAGAAGAGAAGGCAAATTGTCTAGAGATAATGCTTGGTGCAGACGAGAGAGAGGAAGAGAAGGCAGATCGAAGGCAAGGCAGGTTGAGAGAAAAGAAGATGCTCGGATGATGAGAAGATAAGATTTTCTGAAGGGTTTTCCGTGTAATAACCAACGGATATATTTTAAGTTATAAACGCAAACAGTGTTAAACACAAATCGGCAAGAAAAAAGCATCAAAAGTTAGCTTTACTTCAAACGCTGCGATTCTTAAAAAAGAGATGTGGGACCCACCCTCAAAACATAATTTATGTTTTACCAAACATTAAAATTGTGGTGCGATCTGGCCATCACAGATCGCACCACAACCCCAAACATGGACTTTAACTTGATGGATCCCGTCAAGCACATGAGCCCAACCGAGCAAGTGCAGCAGGAATCATACTTGAAAGCACATGCCGATGTTCGAATAATGTTGCTCGAATTATTGGTGGTCATTTTGTAGTGTTGTTCTTGTCTTAGGCTTTTATTTACTAGCTTGTTGTTCCGAGCAGCAAGCTATTAGCGCGGCAACTCACCGCTTTTTTGGACTCGGGATCGAGAGCCAGACTTCGGTGCCCACATCAAGTGGAAAATTTGATGGAACACGAGCATGAGTCAAGCTTCAAAATCAAACATACCGAATGCAATGGTTCTCGGGATTGGATTAGTCCAAGCACAAAGTGTCAGCTTTTCACGTGAAGTGATGGACTAATCCTATCTCTTCTCATCTACCCTCCATGATGCTACGTCACACCTCGCCATTCCGCCCGAGAACGGATCCACGTCTCAGATCTCGAAAATCTGAATTCCAACGGCCCAGAAGACCTCCATTCGTCCCCGGCTCATTGCCCCGTCCCTCTCAGCCATAAAAAAATGAAAATTGCTTTCAATTTTTGTGCGAATTACCCTTTGCATCTCCATTATTTTCTTACCACCATGCAAAACCTTCATCACTATGATACTATTTTTATAATGTCAAAGTGCTTTAATTTATTTTAAAAAATAGTTTATTAAAAAAAAGACGAAACAAATTATATCATTTTCCCTGAGATCTGAAAAAACAAAATGTACAAGTATTTGAGAAATCGTATGCTTTTTGTTAAGTTCTTTGGCAAACAAAACGTAAATAGCAACTTTTTAATGTATTGTAGTATATATAAAATTTTCAATTATTAAATAAAAAAATATAAATTTCAAATTTAAATCTTTGACGGTTATTTGAATCAATTCTCTATTTTATTGAATTGAATATAAAAATAAAAGGAGACTAAGGATTGGGAGAATTATTATTAAATGCTTAAATAAGTGTTATGTGAGCTCAGAAAATTATTACAGTAAAAAAAATCAATAAACTTTGATTAGAAAATATTTTTAATTTTAAAACAATCATTTTAATTAGAAAACAAATGGTATTAATGTTCATAGATATTAAAGATTGTCCATTTAAGCACACTGTTTTTTTTATGTAAAACAATTATCAAAATAGTCTTTGTACTCGAGTTTTTATCTTAAAAAAATTATGACCCGTTGCGGAGCGCAAGTCAAATCAAAATTTTATTTCCCCCTAATTTCTTTTTTTTATTTTATATTTTTATATGCTTTTTTCCATGAATTCGTATTTTGAACATTTGATTTGTTGGGGATTTAGTTTCGCACATTCGTATTGTTTTGCAGTTGTTTTTTATTATATTCAATCTTCTCTATGAATTTATCATGATCTCGTGATTCAAGCCATGAGTTTTGCGTGTTATTTTTTAATATGAGTTTTTAACATTTTTTTATTTGTGTTTTATTTTCAATATATTATTATAATTTTTTTATTTACACAAAAAAATATTTTTCAAAATAAAAATTATCTATTTTCAAAGAACATTGCTGATTTGTTTGGCTTTGCATAATTCTTATAAGATGTGAATTTATTCAGTCATTTTCATTTGTGTTTATCGTTGAGGTCATGGGTTAAATTAAATAAGTAGCATATTCTAATGTGCGAGGGTAGGCTGCGTAAGCCCGTAGAAAAAACACCTTATCTGGGGGGCCGAATCAACAAAGAGTCCAAAAGAAGTATATCAAAGGCTGGGCCTGTTGTCAGAAAAGATAGATGGATTTTATCCACAAAACTTGAACAGATTACTGCGGCCGAACTAGTGTTGGACTAAAATTTATTTTTTATTTATTTTAAATAAAATATTTTTAGTGTATTTAGATAATTTTGATGTTATGATATCAAAATTATTTTTTTAAAAATAAAAAATATCATTTTAATATATTTATAAATAAAAAATATTTTCAAAAATAATTGCGATAACACTCTCAAACAACCTCTATAACTCAGCCTAGCCATTACCAAAAACGGAACATATCTTGTCGGGAGTTTTAGGCAGCTCTGTCAGAAAAAAAGAAAAAAAAAACCCAGGATATAAGAAACAAAAGAATCCCCAGATGAATTGGAAACAAAATGAAAAAAAAAATTATTCGACAAGTCATCCTTCGAGACACAAGTAAACCCACTTTCTCACGAAAAAATTGCCGATGAGTGAAAGTGCAAAGCAACAAATGTCGAACATATTCATGACTACGACTAGTTGAGATGGTTCGGAGTTGTTGTAAAACCCACGGTTTTCTTTCTAAACTGTACGCTATAGCCCATTTTATATGCTTGCTACTTGCTAGTGGGTAATCTAACTCCGACTCTAATAGACTCAAGCAACTTGCAAAAATTACATTGGTTCCCTTTAATTTTTGTTTTATTGTCACTTTTTAGGGCCATTCTACTTTCCCGAACCAACCCCAGATCGTTGAAAACTAGACAGATGTAATGGTAGCTTGATATAACAGCTTCTTCTTTTTTTATTAGCGAGATAATCTTGTGTATACTTTAACTAATCTCATGAGTTTTAAAATTAATGACTATATAAACCTCGGGTAATTATTGAATCAGCAATTCTCCTTTTCTCTTTTAGTTTCTCCTGTGCTGTCAATGTGAATACAGTTTGATCTTAAGTCAATGGCTTGAAAATCAATTAACTGGATGAACTAAGTTATAGCTACCTGGCCAGTTGGCGTTCTTCAACGTCTCCCCTGGCTAGCTGTAAGGTAATGGGAAGGCACTTGACGATTTCCCACTTCTTTCCTAGTTTTGTACCCAAGAATCGGCAGAGAATGGTTGAGATTGTTGTGGAAATAACAGTGAAGTGCGAACAGTTAAAGGTAACGATATTGTCGTACGCTAAACAATCTTTGTTTTATCAAACGATTGATTTGGTTCGAGCATTAAGGGTTGGACGTCAGCTAATAATATTCAAGGAGTTGGTGTTGGATTTCCCGAAGAAAAGGCAACAATAAACTTTTCCGTCCTTAAAATTTCTTTATCTCGACGTTTCGTCCTCTGAGAACCACTGCTGCACTCGAGAGTCAAATCAGCTTCCTCTCACGTCTAAGTTTGCTTTTCCTTGCATCTTTTTTCCAGCTTTTACAAGGAAAAAAACCCGTTTTTTCCCATTGCGGTTCAACCGTCTCGAACAACTCTCTTTCTTTAAATTAAAAATTAAAATTTTTTTTATTTTTATTTCTTATTTTAAATTAAAAAAAATAGTGTTTTTAAATCATTTTGATGTGCTGATATCAAAAATAATTTTTAAAAAATAAAAAAAATATTATTTTGATGCATTTCTAAACAATAAATACTTTCAAAAATCACCGTAATAGTACACGGTGGACAGATTATTGGCTTGGGAAATGGTCGACAGATTATTGGCTTGGGAAATCGAAGAAAATGTCACTCAAGTTTCTAAATCTGACTAGCTAGAGAGGTCCCTCTGCACTGCTCCCTGTGTAGTTGGGGTTTCTATTTTCTTCTCTTGTTCATAGATTGCATTCTTGATTTTGACAGAGATTTTTCAATAGAGCAAGTGGTGGCAGGAAGTTTCTCGGATAGCTAAATTGTCTTTTTTTTTTTAAACTATGAACATGTAATTATCCCAAACATTTTGCATATATCAATTGACTTGTAGATGTGAATAATTAGGTAACTTAATAATATATTTCATAAGAGATAAATGATGTAGGTGAACGGTTGAAAATAATAACAAACAAAGAACACATATTTTTTTATGAGCAAAACGGGTTGCATGTATGAACTTTAAATTCACCGATTTATTCTTTTAAAATAATAATATTGAAGTTTGTCCCCTTAGAAGATTTATAAGGCCTTAAATATACCATAAACTCAATTTCAAAAAGAAAACACAAAAAAAATGATATTAGAAAGGGGGGAGCATAATATTTGAAAAAACAAAAAAAAATCCAGAAACAACAAGGAAAAACACAAAGATTGCCTAAATCGAGGGGC